>CM035236.1:43806170-44476260 GCA_020226215.1 Sindora glabra | reverse complement strand
TTGATGCTGTGGAAACCTGTAAACAATCTTCCCCACAGCTTGATCTTCATGAAGCTTCAGTCGGGCATGAATTCTCTCCCACAAAACATCCATAGTGCTGCATCCTCTTAATTTCAATGCCTTTGGGGGAGGTCCATCGTACATTACCCCAATTGATCCCTCAATAATTGTACCATTTGAATATATAAAGGCAATTAAACTTTTCTTCATCTTCTTACTTTTAGCTGCAAAATACTCACTGCACCCCCATAATTGACAGATAGTCTCATATACAAATTTTGTTCTCGTAAACGAGTGTACTAGTATTTAATACTATAATTAAAAATGAACAGGATGTATTACTATTTTGCAAGGTATTCTATTAATACTACGTAATAATAGGATTATTTTTTCAGCCAAGCAAATGTTATTTCTTTTCCAAAACTAATATAATATTTAACTATATAATCTTATCTATGGTTTAGTTTATCTCTTTCAATTATCATTTTTCTTGGTTATTTTGCACAAATTATACTAATTAAATTAGTTAACGTTTTTAATACACTATCTTTTTTATTTTTATGACTTTTTTCTCCGTTCACACCTACTACCAAATAGTAACCAAAATTATGTACACATTGTTATTGCCAATACCTCCATATATATTTTAATTCTTCCTAAATAAACCTATGTATAGTATAATTTTTTCAAGTACGTTTACTATTCTTCCATTTATAATATCTACTATTTAAATGCAAAAAAGTACAAATTTTCAATAATAATATCCTATTTTTTTAAGACTTTTGGTTACATTCATATATCCTAGAATCTTTTTTAGTACCTCTCTTATGATATATTAAGATTTCACATGAAAAAATTCTCTAAATATAACTTTCACCTAGGTCGTAAGACCTATATTAGGACATCCTTCTTTATCTCGTTTGTTGTTCTTTTAATAGCACAACCTATCACATTACATATAAATTCTTACAAAATTTTCATAAATCATAACTTCACATCTTAAATCATAATTTCACATCTTAAATTATAATTTCACATCATAAATCATAACAATCAATATAAAATAAAAAAATCTATATTATTTATATCATAACATTCTAAATAAATTTCTCTACTAATATAAAAAATATTTTCACTATGACTAATAAAAATTATAATATAAGCATAAAATTCCTAAAAATACTAACCGATAAGTATTCGGAGAAGCAAACAGAAAAAAGCCTCTGCATAAAAGAAAAATTTGTTAGATAATTTAATAACTTTAATCTCTAAGTAAAAGTTATTAAATATTATTGTATCAATTAAAAAATTATGCAAAAATCATGCTAAATTAAATATATTTTGTAAGATAATATATTAAAGGAATAAAAATAACAATATATATAAAATTTTATTGATGTATATTCAATTTAAAATATAGTTTTTGAATTTTTATATCAAGAAAACATTAATGAATTTTAAAAGATAATTAATTTTTATTCTTAACTACTATCATTAAAACTAAAATATATAGTTAGTTATTTCAATTAGCATTTTTCATAACATGAATTTTTTAAAAAAAGATATTTGATCATTAAAAATAATTTTATGTCAAAAATATGAAATTATATTATATTAATATTATTCAATATATTCCATTTCAACTTTTAATAGAATGATTGAAGAAATAAAGAAGAAAAAATTTAGCAAAGTACATGAAATGAAGAATAAATTATGTACGAACTGTAAACCCTCTGAGAACTTTTAGTTGATGTATTTTAAATTTAAAATATAATATTTAAAAATTATCATCAACAAAAATTTAAAGATATTATATAAATAATATTTAATTTAATCACTAACTTTTTTTCTATAGAATATAATATGAAATTATTTATTTTTGTTAAAAAATGTATATTAAAGCTTCAATTTACTTAAAATATTGTAATAAACTAAAAAATATAATTAATGATTGTAAAACAACTATTGTTAATAACATGTTAGTTTTCTAAAAAATATAATATGTTAAAGCTTCAATTTTTTCTAAATCCTAGATCATCATTTTACATTATAAATCATAATAATCAATATAAAATAAAAATTATAATATAAATATAAAAAATATATAAATACTAATCAGTAAAAATCACAAACTATCACAGATCACATAAATTTATATAAATTTTTTTTAAATCCTAGATCATCATTTCCCATCATAAATCATAATAATCAATATGAAATACAAATTATAATATACATACAAAAATTATAAAAATACTAAACAGTAAAAAATATAAACTATCACATATCATATAAATTTGTATAAATCTTTTCTAAATCCTAGATCACCATTTCACATCATAAATCATAATAATCAACATAAAATAAATATTATAATATAAATACAAAAGTTATCAAAATTTAAATAAATAAAAATTATAAATTATAACATATCATATAAATTTGTATAAATTTTTTCTAAATCCTAGATCATCATTTCATGTCATAAATCATAATAATTAATTTTAAAAAATATAACATAAATACAAAAATTATAAATATACTAACCAAGTAAGAATTGAAAGAAGATCAGATTTGCTCTAAAGCAGAAAATGCTTCCGAATGAAATGCACAAAAGAAAGAACAGATGATGATTTATGAACGAAGGAATATAAAATACAAAGAACTGCAAGAAGTGGCTGCAAGATTTATGAAGAAATAAGAGAAGAAGAGCGATTGCGAAAGGGTTTCAGAGTTGGGGAGTGGGGAGGGGCAAAGGGTGCATATATAAATAAGGGAGACGCCTAATGAAATGAAGCCTCCCAATTCAAATTTTAAAAAAATTTAAAATGGCGTCGAGGGCGCCTTTTCAAATGGCGCCTCCTCCTTACGGAGGGCGCCACTTTGAATGGCGCCTCCTGCCTCGGGGGGCGCCACTTCAAAAGGCGCCTCCAGGGGGAGGACGCCACTCTGAATGGCGCCTCCAAAGCTTTCAAGCGTCATTTTAAATGGCGTCCTGCGTATTCTGGTAATTAGTTTTCAAACTACGGTAAAACGATAAATTATTTATAAAATCCGCGTAATCCGGTATTTTTGCCGAGCTCGTGATCAAATGTTCACGCGAGCCCCCCTCCCGTGATAAGATTTTTTTAAAAATTTAATTCATTTAATTTTAATTTATTTTTTATTTTATTTAATTTATACTTAATTTTTTATTTATTTGAACCTATTTTTTATTTTATTTAATTTATATTTATTTTTTTATTTTTTTGGACTCATTTTTCTTAAAAATTTACTTATTATTAATTTGTTGCCCTATTTTTATTTTATATTTAATATTTATTAAATTTATATTTAATTTAATTTTTAACATTTTAAATTTTTCTTTGATACTAATTATTCAAAATTTTAAATAATAATTAATAATTTTATTAACTCTCATAATATTGTATAATATATATAATATAATAAAATTAGTAACTATCAAAAAATTGTTAGAATAATTAAAATATCAATGAATATAGATTTTTACTTATTCTTTTGTAAACTTATTAGTTAAAAGATTTAAATTACAAAATTAAATTTTCAAAAAATGTTTTATCATTTATTTTTTCATTTATCACATATAATATTTATGTTATATAAATAATAAAAATATATTATGCAAAAAAATATTTAAATGCTTGAAAATAATGTGTTGAATTACATAATTTTTTTAAAAAATTAAGATATTATAGTGTTGTATTTCTTATGTAAAAATAAAAAAAAATTGTTACTAAGAAATTTTTTACATAAATTTTTTTTAAAGTGTTGAGTTAAAAAAATTTGTATTTCTTATATAAAATATTTTTCAGCATATAATTCAACACATTATTTTGAAGTATTTAAATAAATTTTTTTTGCATAATATATTTTTATTATTTATATAATATAAATATCATATGTGATAAATAAAAAATAAATAATGTATTATAATTTTATGATTCTTATTTAATAATTTCTTAGTAATATATAATTTGTATGTAATTATTTTTTTATAAATTAAATTATATCATATTATCGATTAACATAGTTTACTAATAAAATATTTATTTTTATGATACAGATTATATTTTAATTTCATGTTTAGTTAAGATTTTTATAGATATATAGATCACATTAGGATAAAATATTTTTTAAAAATTTAATTTTATAATTTAAATCTTTTAACTAATAAGTTTATAAAAGAACAAGTAAAAATTTGTATTCATTGAGATTTTAATTATTTCAATAATTTTTTTGATAGCTACAAATTTTATTATATTATATATATATATTATATAATATTATGAGAGTTAATAAAATTATTAATTAATATTTAAAACTTTGAATAATTAGTATTAAAGAAAAATTTAAAATGTAAAAAAATTAAATTAAATATAAATTTAATAAAGATTATATATAAAATAAAATTAGGGTAATAAATTAATAATAAGAAATTTTTTTAAAAATATGCGTCCAAAGAAATAAAAAAATTAAGTATAAATTAAATAAAATAAAAAATGGATCTAAAGAAATAAAAAATTAAGTATAAATTAAATAAAATAAAAAATAAATTAAGATTAAATAAATTAAAATTTTTTAAAAAATCTGATTACGGGAGGGGGGCCACGTGAACAGTTGATCACAGGCCCCTCCTTCCCGTAATTAGTCAATTTATTAAAAAAAAAAAAGGCAACTTAAAGGTTTGGGGAATATGTTTTGACTGCGCAGTATGTTGAGAAATACTTTTTGAAAGTTGCATTTCCTGGTCAAAAACTCGAAGTGAATCATCATGACATTATGCCCACGTCAGATTTTTATTTTTTTTTTGCCTCAAAAGGGTGGCGTTTAGTTCTCTTGGGAGGGGGAAATGTAAAATATCTTCTTCTGAATTTTGTTTCTACTAATTAGTTAAATTTGAATATCACTCATTTAAATTATATAAAATTTAAATTAATACTTATTATTAATTTAATTTATTATTTTTTTAAATTATATAATTTTTTATGAAGTTTTAAATAAAAAATAGAATATTACAAAATATTAATTTATTTAATTATTTTTAACACAATTTTTAACTTACTTATATATTTAATTTAATTTTTATTAACTAAGTAACATAAAAATTACGTAAAAAATAGTGAGATAAATTAACAAATTATTATATTGTGATTCTTAATTGAAAAGTTTCTATAAAACTTATGTAATTTAATAAAAAAAAATTAAGGGAATGATGTGCGTTAAACTTCAAATTTTATATGCTTTAATTAAAGGGATGATATCTAAATATTTAAGATTTAAATGGATGAAATTTAAGATTTAAATTTAATCTATTATTAGTATAAGTAAATTTTACACTATCATTAGTCACCCATATATTATCATATTAATAAAAATTAATTAAAATTTATTATTATTAAAAAAATTTAATAATTATTACTATTTTAAAATTTTTTTATTCACTAATGTGAAATATTTTATATTAATAATTAATCAAATTTAAACTTTAAAATTTAACAACATAAAATTAATGTAGATTATAATATTTTTCATATTGGTAGAGTCTCCATGTGACCCGTCATACCTTGATTAACAACAATGCTTTGCTACAGTGGATTTGCATCCCGTCCAAATAAAGGTAGGATTGGGTAATCCATACAATGCCCTTTAATTTCGGAAATCATAACCATAATTCATAATTTTTTATTGACACACTTTAAAATTAGAATTTATTTCATTTTAAATTGAATTCTATTAAATAATTATGTTTAAATTTAAATTTTTTAAATTTCATTTCATCTTAAAACCTTATTTTATTTATATTATTATCATTTTAATATCCAATAAAATTGGAAATGATTTAGTAAAAATTCACTTTTATTTCAAATACAATATTTTTATTGGATAATTTTATCCTTAATTTTTTAAGTTATTAACATCCATTTTTCTCTCTCCTTAAATTTTCTTTCTCTTAGTTTCAAGGATAATATTGTAAATATAAATATTAAAATAAATTTCATAAATTTTAATAAAATTCTAAATAAAAAAATTCATTTTAAAGTGAAATAAAATCATATTTTATATAATTTATCTCAAATAAAAGAATTTATTTAAAAATAAAATAAAATCATTCTTTTTAAATGAAATGAAAATAATTCTATTTTTTAGCATAGGGAAATAATATTATAAATGAAACCGTTTAGGATCCACAGGTACGGCAAATAAACAGAAGATACTTAATTATGATTTCTTTTGTTAATTTTAGATCCTAATTTGATTGGATGGAAGATTTGGACGACGGCAATTTTGCATTGAAACTTATTACCACTAACCAATCTGGAAATCATGCTTCAGAAACCGGAGATAGTGCTGGAGTGAGTAGACGTAAAATCAAGCCATTGTTGATGGAGATTCTGTATTCTCCATTCCTCACTCCAAAAAATCACATAGTGAATTTTCTTCTTCTGTTGGTTTTACTTCAATACACAAATTTCTTCTGAAAATTACATCATCACAACTATCTACAATTTTTCAGAAAATTTTGAGTCTCTCTTCAGTATCGTCCACTACTTTTGTGACACGTTCTCAAAAAAAAAAAAAGGGGGAAAGAATTCTGCAAAGAGCTAATCAGAGGGAGACACATAATTTTTAATTGCACGTTGATGTATTATCTCTCTTGAATTTGACGTTATATTTTTTTTTCCTGAATTGTTTTGTACAAATAGAGAATTTTTCAGAGGAAAAATACTGTTTATCTTTTGTATGGCTTTATTCGCACACTAATTTGAAATCTTAAAAAATTGTCACATGTGAACATTTTATTTATTTTCCATCTAAATATAATAGAATTTACCCTATATTTTTCATGCGTTTTTTTCTCTTCCTCTATTAAATTAGACGTCGCAATTTTGATTTGTGTTATTTTTTCTAATATTTCTTTTTCAATCTCAATTTTTAGTTCCCAATATCACATCTTCAAACATTGGTAGTTGTTTGTATGTGCTTGGTTTCACAAGTTAATACATGGTATAGTGCTCTCTATCACCATGATTTTTTAGTTGTTTGTATAATATCATAATTGTCTAAATATTGGTAGAAAACATTTTCATTTGTGCAAAATACATGCTTAATTTGCTCCCCTATTAACGTAGAACAGGAAATTGGGAGCAACGGATGAAATTAATTTGAGATAAATTAAAGTAAAATCAAATTAAATTATGATTATTAAAAGAACATGAGATAATTCACAATTAGATTTGAATAAAAATTTAATATAAATGAACACATCATTAACATATAAATCATATATAATATCTTTTTAACACTTTAAAATATAAATAGACAAATTACAAATAACATCATTAGTTTTATGTTTTTTCTTTTTTCAAATTAATAAACACACGATTTGGGTGGGCATAGGTTATTAGTTTTTTTATTATAAACCTATTAATTCAATAATAAAAAATAAGATGTAAAAAATTTAATCCAATATTATAAGTGACAATCTAGTTTGAGCCTCATATCAATTCAACCCGTGAACGTGTTAATGTTATGATAGGTGATTTTGGACAATAGGTCAACTCACTAACTATTACCATATAGGTAAAGATCGTTACTCCTAAATCCTAAGGTAACATTTAGTTTGCGGAATCTTGTATTTCTAGAAAAATATACATTCTTAGGAATGTGATTTTGAAAATTTTAATTAATGAAAATGTAACATTCCTATGTTTGATTTAATATAAATTTTTTTAAGAATATTTTTTCAGATTTCTAGATATACTATATTACTATATTTGGTTCATATTTGATATTTTTGAGAATTTTGAGATCATTTGAAAAATATCCTTATTAAATTTTTTATTATAAAATATAATATAGTAAATCATATTTTTATTTAAAACTACAGAAATAATAATAAAAATTTTAAATACCTAATAAATTAAATTTTAATATTTAACATCTAAAAATTCATTGAAATATATATAAATATTTTACACTTTATTATTTTAATATTTAATGTATTATATTTTTATATGTTATAATTATTAGTATTATTATAATGTATTATACTTTATTATTATAATTATTGGTATTATTACTAAATCAATTTTCAAAATGAAGTAAATGTAATTTATTTAAGTTATTATCATAATATTAAATATACTTGATATTTTTCTTTTCACAAAATTATAAATTTTTATGATTAAATAATTTTTATAATTATATTTCATACTAGCATTAAATTTTATATTATAATTTTTTCTCTAATATAAAAATATTATTATTTTATATTTTTATATATAAATATACCTTTTTTGACAAAATTTCAAGTCTGTTGTATTATTTTTTAATGAAAAACTTATTTGTACATATAATTATATTAAAATAATCTTCTAAATATTAGAAACAACAACAAAAAATAAATTATAGTTAAAAAATTAATGTTATTGTATTTCTTAATAATAAAAAATATTCTAAAAATAAAGTGATAATTATTTTCTAGTTTAAATTAAAAATTATTTAATAAAATGATAAATAAGAGAAAAATTAAATGTGAGGATAATTTTATTCTTTTATTTTAATATTAGTATTCGCATCTTATGGGAATATAAGATTCCCACCTCCCTTTATAAGAATGTTTTAGAAAAAAATTAGGTTAAAAATATTTTAAAAAATGTGACATTTCCAGGTATTTTTTTTCAAACCTTAAACCAAATATAGGAATGTAACATTTACTTGAAACATTCCTGAGAATGTTAAAAACATTTTGGGAATTAAACACCACTTAAGTTTGATTCTGATTACTCTCCATCAATAACAAAATTTCTCTCTAGTTAAAGATATGCAATTAGGGTTGATAGGAGTAAAGATTCCTATTAGAGTTCTTGATTAAGGTTGATCATAAGGAGTTTGTAATACATCAAGAGATTCATATATATTATACATTACAAATAGATTTATCAAGTAATTATTAATTTGATTTCATCCATATTTTAATATTATTTTTTCATATGATTCAATTGAAATTTCTTTGTTATAAAATTTAATTTTAATAATTAGTATTAGAGCCAATATATTATATAAATTGAATATCTTATTACATAGATTCAGGAATATAATTTCATTTATTGAATAATTTTATATTTTTTGATGAAATTTTTTTGGATGAGTATTACTATAAATCTTAAAATATATCATAATCCTTTATGTATTTATTTTACTATTATATATGTGTTATTTTTTTGTCAATATACACATAGTATATGTAAAAAAATTTGTATATGATTCATCCATATATTTTAAATATTTTGGATGAATTTTGTATGTTATGATAATTTACATATTGTAATTAGTGTTTGAATGCTAATATATTTTATGAGTATGAATGTAATTTTCAATTTGATAAATGTATGTATGCTCTAGTCTAGTGTGAATTTATTACAAAATATTGGAATTGTGTACTATTTTGGTGTGAGTAAAATCTTGAAATTTTTCTAAAAAAAAAAAAAAAGAAAGCCCTAGTTCATTTTTCAAAAAAAAAATTCCAAAATTTTTTTTAGAAAGTATAATTGTTACATTGTCCATCAAGATATTTGCCAGAAGTTGTATAAATCTTGTTTCTAGAAATAGGCTTTTATTCAGCAAGCTTTAATGGTATCCTAATATTTTTCTGAAAAATTGTTAATTTGAATTTTAAGTTTTAGCTATCAATTTTTTGACTTAATTTCTTTTTTAATGTATTACAATATAAAGAAAACATGTTCTGTCATTTATAAGTGTTCAAATTCAATTTTTAGAAGGAAAAAAGGCATTAAATCCCCATGGTTACATTTTCAAAAAATTTTCAATCTTGCAAATTAGTTTTAAATGTTGTTTTTCTTTGGAAAATTTTGTATTGAATGCATTAAAGAGGCATTATGTATAAAAATCACATTGAAAAAATGCATTAAAATGGCAAAACACTAACCTAAGACGAGCGACCTAGGTCACATGGTTTGCAACCAAGTTGCTCAACCTAAGTTGCAGACCTAGTTAGGGGTTGAAAATGATCACTATGTTGTGCTTTGGCGACACTCACATATAGAGTTAGTGCATGCATAGCATGCATTGCCATGGAGGCATTGTCTGGTGTGGTGAAAACTATTTTAAGCTCTACCCTACAAGCTAAATCTTTTAGGCATTTTTTTAGATTTTTTTAGAATTAAAAATATTTTAATTATTTTTACCTATTTAATTTAAATTAAAAATAAATTTTATTTTATGTTAAAAATTTACTATAATATTTTCACATTTTGGGCTTTTACATATATTTTTTATGAAATTTTTGGACATTGTTTGATCGATTGATTATTTATATATATATATATATATATATATATATATATATATATATATATATATATATATATATATATATATATATATATATATAAGAAAATAATTTTTAGGAAATTATCTGGGCTTATGTTATCCATGAAATTTTGTGCAATTGTAAATCCATTAATTGTAGGTCCAATTACATAAAATTTTATTCTTTTCATGAAGTGATAGTTAGACAAAGAAAATTATCATATTAATAACATTTTAATACCATATTGATATGATATTATTAAGGTGATTTGTTAGAAATAATATAAGTGTAGAAATAAATATTATATTTCTAAGATTTTTTTTATCATTCGATGAGTGTTAGATTTTAGAAATATAGTATTTAGTATTTGTATTATATTATACAGCCTTTAATGCCTTATTAGTATTAGGTTTTACAATATAATATTGAGTTCAATTGCATAGTTTATTAAGAAAAATTTCTAGCATTATTAAGGTTAAACATACATTAATCTTTCAAATTTCTTTCCTTTAACTCCTTTATCTCTGCAATTAAATGCGATTAAGATGCTTAATGAGATGAATCATGAAGACTAGGTTAAGTTGTTAAAGTTGTATCTCGTAATCTTTAATTGATTTGGCAATTAGGGAAACAAAACCTCAATTTAATGTTGAATTTACAACAGATTAGAGAAATCATTACAAAAAATGGATCCATTCTAACAAAGTGTGTTTAATGGTAATGAAGTACATGATGAATAAGACAATAGAAAAAGAGTGTTCTTGAAATAACCAATGCAAAAATGTTCTTAGATTTTATAGCTAAAAAATATAAAAAATTTAATAAGGCTAACAAGGGATGATCTCTTTCATTACTTAAGAAATTTGTGTACAATGGTGTCAATGGGGTGCGAAAGCATATTCTAAGATTGATCAATTATTACAACAAACTGAAAATCATGCAAGTTGATTAAAGGGAAAGTTAGTTAACTTAGCATGTATTGAAGTCTCTTTCATCTCAATTTGACATTTTAAAAACATTTTATAATACTAAAAAAATAGAATGGACCATCAATAAGCTCATTTTAATTATTACACAAGCTGAGGAAGACATGAAGAAGGGTAAGGTTCAAGTAGTTAATTATATCTCACATAACATATATTCAGATCATAGTGGAAGGTCTAATTAAAACGACAAGAAGGATTATTACAACTATGAAAGAAAGAAGGGTGAGAATGGTAAATCTAGTAGACAACAATACTATAAAACAAATAAAGCCTAATTCAAGGGTAGCTATTGGTTTTACAAAAAGTATAGGCACAAGAAAGTAAATTACTTCAACTATAAGAAATAGGTTAAAAAGAAAAAGAAAGGTTTCCATCTAGCTTTAGTCTATTTTGAATTGAATATTATTAATGTGCCATTAAATTTTTTATGGTTAAATACTGGTGGAACTATTCATGTCACTAATTATTTTAGGCATTAACAAATATAAGAAAGCCAAGTAAGGAGAGCTAATTGTGATATTCAGAAACGGAGATAGAGTTGAAGTTGAGCACATAAGATTAGTAAAGTTAAAGTTGAAGATTTGGCATCAGCTATTACTAAATAATGTAGTTCATGTACCTTCTATGAGAAGAAATTTAATTTTAGTTATTATTTTGGATTCTATTGGATATTCCTATTATTTTAGAAATGGAAAAGTTAAATTACTTTATAAATCCTTTATTGTGGGTATTGGTTTTATGTGTAATGGATTATATGGAATTTATTTACATACTAATTTCATGAACTTAATAAATTCTATTGTTGGAAAAAAAGATGTCAAATTAATTAAAAGTCTTTAATGTTGTGGCATAGACATTTAGGACACATTTCTCTAGAAAGAATTTAGATACTTATAAAGAATGAAATACTTCATGATTTGGAATTCTTAAATTTTGGAACCTATGTGGATTGCATAAGGGGAAAACTTATAGTTAGAATTAGAAGAAGAAATGAGAATGTTCTAAAATTGATCCACATTAATATTAGTGGACTTATAACACCTAGTACTATATGGGGTATAAATACTTTATCACATTTATCGATGATTATTCTAGATTTAGTTACCTAAAACTACTTAGTGAGAAGTCAGAATCACTAAAAGCCTTCAAGTTATTCAAGGCAACAATTGAGCTAAAATTGGAGAAATAGATATGTAAAATATTTTAATTTTGATAAAAGTGGTAAGTATTATAGTAGGTATAATGAAATAGGAAGAAGCCTTGGCCTTTTTGCGAGATACCTACAAGAGTTTGGAATTAAACAAGTTACACCATGCTTGGGACATTAGAGCAAAATAGAATTGCATAAAAAAGAAATCAAACTATTATGGACATGGTTAAATGCATGTTAGCCCATACTTTACTATCAGAATTCTTATGGGGTAATGTATTGAGAATAGTAACATATATTCTAAATTAGTTTCCTAATAAATCAGTGTTTAAAACCCCTTATGAATTGTTGTACAATAGGAAGCTTAGTTTAAGGCATTTTCAAATTTAGGATTGTAAAGCTAAAGTAAAGCTACATATTCCATCCATAAAGAAACTTGATTTGAAAATAACTAGTGGATATTTCGTTGGATACTATAGTGCTTCAGGGAAAGTAAATTTTATTGTTTGACTTATACAACTAGAGTAATTAAATTTAATCGAGCTATCTTTTTTAAGGATGAATTAGACAATGGGAGGCAAATACCATGCATTATGGATTTCACTGAAGATAGAACAATTATTTCACTAGCACCAACATTAGAAGACTCATTTTTTATTATTTTACCAGTTAATCCAGTACAATCAATGGTAGAAGATGTCAAACCAGATAAGATAAATGAAGAAATTTCATTGAGGATATCTTATAGAATTCATAAATCGACGATTCCTAATGATCACCTTGTATATTTATAAGAGCATGAATATGATATTAATGATGATACTAATCTTACAACTTTTTCTCAAGTTGTATCTAGTTCAAATGGTTCTAATTGGATGAGCGTTATGATGAATGAACTGGCTCTAATGCACAAGAATCAAGTATGGGTTCTAGTAAAGCTTCTTGTAAATAGTAAGCTAGTTAGATGCAAATAGATCTTCAAGATCAAAAAAGATGCTCAAGGTAAAATTGAAAGGTAGAAGGCTAGATTGGTAGCTAAAGGTCACATTTAGAAGAAAGGCATAGACTACAAGAAAACTATTTCACTAGTTTAACCAAGGACTCATTTCAAGCTATCATGGCATTGGTGGCTTACTTTGCTTTAAAGCTGCATTAGATAGATGTAAAAATGGTTTTCTTGAATAGTAATCTATTAGAAAATATTTATATAAGCCAACTGATGGTTTCCAAAATAAGATAAAAGAGTACTTTGTGTGTCAACTTAAAAGATCTATATATAGCTTTAAACAAGCTTCTAAACAATGGTATCTCAAGTTTAATAAGATACTAACTTCTTTTAGGTTCAAGGAAAATGTAGTGGATTAGTGGACTTATATATTGATGAGTGCAGGTAGTTTTGTTATTCTAATACTGTATGTGGATGACATTTTCCTTGCAAACAATGACATATGCTTGCTAACTGAAATAAAACAAATTACATCTAAATATTTTGATATAAATGATCTTAGAAACTCCTTTTATATTTTAGGGATAGAAATTCATCATAATAGATACTGAGGTTTACATGGATTATCTTAGCAGATATACATTGAGAAAATACTGAAGAGGTTCAACATGTTAATATGCTTTTAAGTTTCCACACCATTTCAAAAAGGGAAGTTTCCTTTAAGTCCTAGTGTCCTCAGAATAATAATGAATAGAAAAAATGAAAAATGTCTTATATACATCGATTATCAGTAGCCTAATGTATGCTTAATTATATATACATCTGACATAGCTTATGCTATTAGTGTACTAAGGAGATAATTGAGTAATCTTAATCAAGGACATTAGACTATTGCAAAAAAAAAAAAAGAAAAGAAAAAGTCGTAAGGTACCTATAGATCTATAGGATATAAAAGATTATATATTGACCTATAAGAGATCAAGAGATCTTATAGTTACAAGCCAGTCAATTTCAAATTTTGCTTGTTTTCTAGATGATTATGAATTAACATCTAGATGTATTTTTATGATAGCAAGAGGAGTTATATCATGGAAAAGTATTAAGCAATTCTTAACAATAACATTCACTATAAAAGCATAATATGTCATGCATTATAAGGCCATATATGTTATTGCATTGTTAAGGAATTTTATGGTTGGTTTTAAGATTACTGAAAGCATCTCTAGACCCTTGATCATCTATTGCGATAATACTATTACTGTGAAATTCTCTTATAATAATAAAAGTTCTATTCATACGAAGCATTTTAGTATAAAGTACTAGTTTATGTGAGAAAAGGTATATAAGCATATTACATGTATTAAACATATTTCTATGAATCGTATGCTTATAGATCCACTGACTAAAGGCATAGCAGTAGAAGTATATTATGATCATATAATTAATATGATATTAGCTAAGTCTTTTGAGATTTTAGGTTAATGGGAATACTATGATGTAAATTATTTTTCTTAAGATGTATATAAATGAAATATTCATGTTTTTTCATATATTGTGCACATTTCTATTATGACACATTTATACAGATGTGAAGACTCTGTCTCAATACTATATTGAGAATTATGATTTTCATTTAGCATCTTGGGGGAATGCTTTGACTTAGTGTGTAAAGATTTATATATATTATCGTAATTTGTTATATAAATCTTATTAAGTATAATTTTGTTATGTAGATCTCTATCGGATATTGTACATGGTTAGCGAGGTATGAGCATATAGTATATATTTTTATTAATATCCTTATCAAATACTTTGTTTTATGTTACTAGGTGCTTATAATCTCAATTTAAACCGATGGATATAAAGATGCCATAATTTACTTTTAAATCTTATTGAAGTGGCCACTTTTATTGAATTACATGATCCAAGTGGGAGATTGTTAGATATTTCATTTTCAACCTACTAATTTATTAATAAAAATAAGACATAAAAGGTTTGACCTAATGTTTTAAGTGACAATCTAGTTTGGGTCCAATGAAAATCCAACCCATTAACATGTTAACATGGTAATGAATGGTTTTTGGCAATAGGTTAACCTACTACTTGTCACAATATAAATAAAGGTAGCTATTCATAAATATTAAGTTTGATTTTAATTACTTCTCATTAATAATGAAATTTCTCCCCATTCAAAGATACGTAACTAGGGTTATAGGAGTAGTAATTCCTATTGAAGTTCATGATCAAGGTTGATCATGAAGAGTTTGTGATATATTAGAAAATTCATATACATCATATATTACAAATGAATTTATCAAGTAATTATTAATTTTATTTCATTTATGTTTAATATTATCTTTTCACATGATTTAATTGAAATTTTGTTACAAAATTTAATTTTAACATAACATAAACATGTCCCACCCCATGACCCCACTTGTTCCATTTTTCAAACCTATCTCACACGTTGGACACTTTGACCATTTATTTTGTTCATTATCTCTAAAAATAGTTTTCGGGAAGTAGTCTTTTGAAGTCATATGTTCCTAATCAACTAGCCTTTCGTATATATGTCAAGCAATTCAAGCCGGTTTTGTATTAGAAATGGAGTGCAAAGCAATTGATGAAATTGGAGAAAAGACAAAGATTGTTCATATCCATTTGTGTTTTGCCAGAAGGAGTTTACAGAATCATGACTTGAATTTGTGTGCTTTACTTCCTTTCCCTTTCTCATCTTTTGCAACTCATGTCTGTTGCGAAGTGTCCAAATTCATTAAGCTGTGGAACAATCGGTAATATTCAATTCCCTTTCACCACCGTAGAAGACCGGGATTGCGGCCTACTGGCCATACATGATTTCGCAAACAAAAGCGTCTACCCCCAACTACAAATACTGGGGTAGTCCTTTGATGTTGTAGGCTCTTATTATTCAACAATTGTCATCCGAGACAGTAATCTCCACAACTATTTGAAAAACAAAAGTTTTGATGTTTTCAAATACAAAATCACTCTTCTTCCACCTTCTTCTCTATCTACTTTAGAAATAAAAAACAATCTAACTCTTCAAATGTACAGACAGCCTCAACATCACCCTTCCCAAACCTTTTCAAAATTATTCAAAGTGCCCTCATTACAATATCTTTTATTTCTGTCCAAACAATGTAAGCTTTCTAAAAGCTCGGTACCCAAGCTCTTTAGAAGCATGTTCAACGATTCAACTCTCGACAAGTAACTTAACCGACACAAATCATCTATTTACATTTCTAATCTCTAAATCCAGATTCATGCCTAATTAGCCGGCGAACGTGCAAAGTGTTTCTACCAAGAAAGAGGCTGATGCCAATTAGACAACAGAGGAAAATTTTATTGCTACAAAGGTATTCACATTATAAATATGATTTAGTAGAAATTCAATCAACTCTTGGTTCTTTCTGCCTGTTTTGCATAATCCTATCCCTTTCTATACAATTCCCTAAATTATTTATTTTTTAGAACTAGTTATAAATTGATTCTGTAACTTTACTGTTTATACTTATTTTTTATCTAATAACAAATAATGCAGAGGTTAAAAATTGGGTGTGGAAGCTAAGCTTAGGTAATGTACCTTTTACATAGCATTTATTAATTTTTAAACTTTTCGTTTGAATTTTTTTTAATGATGTCTGGAATTTGGGATGCCATTATGTTAAGGTTGTGAAAAAATTGCATTAAAAAATGTAAATATCAATGTTTAAAAATCAGTTCAAATTCGACATGGTGCTTGAAAATTCTGGCAAGTTGTTTCCGATACCTTTTTTTTTTTTTATCACTGATGCTAATAATTCATTTTTGTCCTTCACATATTACAAGGAAATTATTGCTAGCCACCTAGTTTTGTGAAAATCATGTTACCCTTGGGAAAAATTCAACTGAATCAATTATGGGGTAATTTTATAAGGAGCTGGATCCTATAAATTTTAATGTTTTCATAATTAAATTTCATTTTTTGCACTAAGGTTTGTGTTTTTCATTTGATTCATTTATTTTGATATTAAAAAAAAGGCAACATAAAGTGGAAAACACTCAACATTCTTACCATGGCAAAATTCGCTATCCTGATTTAAGCTCTGTTAAAGCTTCCTAAACATATGTGGCAAAATTATCTCTAAAAGATTTGTCCTTTATTTTGGTTAGGTATTGGAATCCCTGCAATCATTACAATTGGTTTGCTCATTGCATGGCACTGTAAACGAAAGTGTGCTCTCTCCAAGGTTCAAATCCAAAGAAGGAACACAAACTCTTGCTCAAATCTAAACCTAAAAGATCCTAGTGTCTACATTAGTGTTCCCATCTTCTCTTATAGAGAGCTTCAACAGGTAATGAATAATTTCCATGATAACAGAAAACTGGGAGGTTATGGCACTATTTATTATGGTAAGAGACTTGCGCCACTTTCTGTTGAAGTTGAAAACATTATCTTACACATTTGCATTTTTTGTTAGAAGATATTTCTAGTTAGAAAAAATTTATTAATTTATATATAAACAAAAGAGTATCATGTTGCATGTATTTCTTGTGATTAAAAAATAATACATGATATCATAATAGTAGAAATAATACAATTTTCTTTTAAATAAATGATTATTTACATTATTCTCTTCATATTTAACATTAAATTTTTTTTATAATTTTAATATTTTATAACAATTAAAGTAAGTAAATGAGATTATTTTGAAGATAATTTTGGTCAAAACATATGGACCATAGAACTTCATCTTGTTCTTATAACTTTCACTTTGATATTGTAGCAAAATTCCAAGATGGACAAGAAGTTGCTATCAAATGCCTATATGATCATAACTATTAGTGAGTGCAACAATTGATGAATGAATTTATAGAGATTTTGCATTTTTCATGAGTAGGATTTAATTGAGAGAGATTTTGCATTTTTCATTAGTAGAATTCAATTGAAATTAAATAGGATTTATAACATGATTGATGTAGTGATAAATTTTGAATTGATAGATTCAATTTTGGTAGAATGGCTTTCTTATTAAGGAACAATAAGAAATGAGAGAGTTCAAAACAAGGAAATACAAAATTAAGTATGTTTGTAGAAGTAAGTAATGTTAGGAGTGCTCATTATGCATCTAGGCTAATGTTTTTACTTTTGTACAAAGAGGCCTATGTAAACACTAACTAAGAAAGCCTTGTTTTACCAAAAGCATTAAAATCTATTTTGTAGGAGTACAAAGAGGAGTTCCCAAACAAGTCTCCAAGGGATTTGCCACCAAAAAGAGGGATTGAGCACTAAATTAACTTTATTTCAAGAGCTTCAATTCTAAGTGATCCCACCTATAAGATTAATCCAAAAGAAGTTAAGAAAATTCCAAAACAAGTAAAGGATCTCATATTAAATGGATACCTAAGAGAGAGAATGAGCCTATGTGTCATGTTGATTTTGGTGGTGCCAAAGAAGGATAGGCTATAAAGAATGTGCATTGATTTTTGACCAATAAACAAAATCACTATAAAGTATAAATATTTCATTCCTAGACTTAATGAAATACTTGATAAGTTACATGAGTCTTTTTTTTTCTAAAATTAATTTAAAACAAAGATATTATTAACTTAGGATAAGAGAAGGTAATGAATGGAAATCCATTTTTAAAACAAAACATAGTTTATATAAGTGGTTTGTTATACTTTTCAGTTTATCTAATGCATCAAGCACTTTTATGATATTAATGAATCATATTTTGCATCATTTTATTTAAAAGTTTGTTATCATCTATTTTGATGATATTCTTGTATATAGCAAAAATGTGAGTGAACTTATTATGCACTTGAGATGTGTTTTGCAAGTTTTTAAAGAAGAAAAATTGAATGTCAACATGGAAAACTGTTGCTTTTACTTGGATAAAATTGTGTCTTTAGGCTATATTGTAAGTAGTAAAAGAATTAAAATAGATGAAGAGAAAATAAAGCAATTAAGGAATGACTTGTCCCTAAGAGTGCTAGTGAAGTAAAGAGTTTTAATGGGTTAGCAAGTTTTTATAGGAGGTTTATGAAGAATTTTAGTACCCTAGCTGCATCCTTGAATGAATCAGTGAAAGGGAATGTGGAGTTTCATTGGGGAGAAGAGTAAGAGAGAGCTTTTAATTTGTTGAAGGATATGTTAGGTTCAAACCCTTTGTTTGCTCTTCCTAATTTTTCTAAAACATCTAAAATTAAGTATAATACCTCAGTTGTAGGTATTGAAACTATTTTAATGAGGGAGAAAAAACCAACTACATACTTTAGTGAAAATTTAAGTGAAGTGGCTCTAAACTACCTTACCTATGACAAGGAGCTTTATGGTTTAGTCTAGATTTTGGAGATTTAACAACATTACCTATAGGCAAAGGAGTTTATCATTCACATCGACCATGAGTCATTAAAACATTTGGAAAGCCAAGGAAAATTAAATACGGGGCATGCAAATGGGTGTAATTTATTGAAATATTCTTATATGTGATACATGTAGTTATTGATGGATTATCTAGAAGGCATCTTCTTATATCCAATTTTCAATCTAAATTACTAGGATTTAGGCATATTAAGGATTTGTATGGGATTTATCATGATTTTTTCACTATTTTTAAAGTTTGTGGAAAGATGGCCTTTGAGAAATTTTATAGGCATGATGGGTTTTCATTCAAAGAAAATAAGTTGTGTGTGCTTAAAAGTTATCTTAGGGAATTGCTTGTGAGAGAAACTTATAAGGGAGGTTTAATAGGACATTTTGGAATTAGGAAAACTTTAAACATTTTAAATGAGTATTTCTTTTAGCTTAGCATGAAACATGATATAAAGCAATGTTGTACTAGTTATGTTATTTGTAAAGAGGCTACATTTAGAGTTTTTCCATATAAACTTTACACTCCACTTTGCATTCCTAGTGAGCCTTGAGTTAATATTTCTATGGATTTTTTTGCTAAGTTTACTAAGGACAAATAATAGAAAGGATTCTACATTTGTTGCCATTACCTATTGATAAGCATTTAAGTTTGATAAGAAAAGGAAAATGGATGTAATATGGAAATTACATGAGTAAGTGAGGATAAATTTTCAAGAAGAAGATTGAGTAATATGCTAAGCAAGCTAATAAAAGGAAAAAAAGGCTATTTTTGAGTTGGATGATTAGGTGTAGATTCATATGAAAGATTTCTAGGTTAAAAGAAGAGCAAGTTGCATTCAAAAAGAGATAATCCTTTTTAAGTGGTTGGGAAGATCAATGATAATATTTATAAATTAGATTTATCGAGTAAGTATAATGTTATCGCATCTTATAATATTACTGATCTTTTTCTTTTTAAAGTAGGATTTAAAGATTTAAGGACAAATCCTTTTAAAGAAAAGTAGAGAGATGAGATCTCTAAGAGTGAAAAAGAGTTTGTACACTTGCTGGAGTCTAGTGGTAAGAACTAAGGTTAAGAAGATCAATGAAGGATTTTAAAAGTTAATAAAAAGAGCTTGGATGCATGAGAAAGTAAGATTGGGGGAGTAACAAGAAGCATAGGTTATGTATATTTCAACTTGGGTAGAAAACAACTAAGTAGTCAAATATAGTACTCAACTACTAGACTTGGAAATCGATTTTGTCTTCTACTATTCAAATTCTTGTGGGATTTTACATAGTAATCAAATATTAAAATCGAATACTAAAGGTCTAATGCATGCTCACTGCTTTATTTCTTGTTACTTAAGTTATCATTAGGCTTTATATTAGTTTGGCCTATTAATTTATAACTTTATTTGAACAATTAATAATGTTTTAATTAGCTTTCTAGATTGGGCCTAATTAGTCCAATTAGAACCTAATTAGCTTAGTTGACTTGTTAACTTTTGAACCCATTGAAGAAAAGTTATTCCTTATTATCTTAACTTTTGGCATTTTGAAATAAAAAACTTTGTAATAGCTTTTCCTCTCTTGATTCTAGTAAAAACTTTAGACTTATCAAAAGAGATTCAATCTTTGTGGCTTTAATTCTCACTTATCAAAGGATCAACATCTTTTATAACATGATATCTTCTCACTTATCACTTCCTTCCTTCTCTACTCTAAAGCATTGCATGATTATCCATTTTTTTTCAATTTGGTTTTTGAATTTTGGAACAATCCAATAGAAATTCATATCATTTTCTTCTATATTATGCTTGTTAGAGAATTTGAATCATAAATTAACATTTCAAGTCTTGCCTAATTCAAAGATATTCGTTCAATAATAATAATAATAATAATAATAATAATAATAACAATAATATAGCAAATAAAATAGAAAGCAAGTAAATTTCTTTGTAGCTTTCATCTAACCTTATTCCTCACATGTCTATCGTTGTCCTTGTCTTTCTAAGTTAACCTCATCCCTTACAAGTTGTCACTAGATTTAGTAATCAAAATAATATCATTATGCCCCTATCTCCTTTTTGTTAGGAATCACACATATCATATAACACTGCAGAAAACAGATTTTTAAAATTGTATGTCATGTGAAGCCTTCCCAGAATCAATACATAAGGACATAGATCAATATCAAAGGTTACCTCTTAAAGTGCAGATTTGAATCATGAGTACAATCAAGTGATGGTGCCTTTATGATGTCTACATGGAGTGAATGATGATTTCTCAACCTTCACTAAATTGCTAGGAATCATCTTTCTCGTAAAGGACGAGGGTTTAATGTAATTTTAAGGTTTAGTGCAATTTCTGATGGCAATTTTATTCATACAGTAAAGTGATGCATTTATTCCTTTTTATAGAATTAAGGCACACTACTTTTCTAGTCCTACTAGGATACCATCTCCAATTTTAATTTCACTCAACTACTAATACCTTATCCTCATCATAATGAGAGTGAGGAGAAATAGACCTTATCTAATATTATCTTAATATTAATAACTAAATATTATTAGATAATAATATTATCCTATAATATAATTATCTAATATTATTAAATAATAATATTATTCTATAATATAATTATCTAATATCAAATGGCATAATTATCCAATATTACTTTAATATTAAATAATATTACATAATATGCTATATATTATATGAATAATATATATATTATTACTTTGATAATATATATATATATATATATATATATGCATAAAATAAGAGGCCTAATTAATAGAATTTTATTCTAACTAAATCTCAATTAACTACTATCTCATTCTTACTCCTTTTGTGTGACTTTATAGGTTCTTACTATGTTAGTAATAACCCATCAATGGACCATAGATAGTTAGTGGTATCTAACAATACATAGTAAGAATGTTTGTGATTCAACATTTACTTAATGTGGGAACAATACTTTGCAACGCAATTCTTTTTATAATGATATCCAAATCAAACTAAAGGCATAGAGTGTGTTATCTTCATTAATATCCAATCCATATTTCTTGATATTGAATGGACTAACTTAAATAAATAATCAATATCACATATTGATCTATTTGAGTATGGCCATGTATTTTTTAGTTTCACTTAATTAAAAGATCTAAGAATATGACTCCTTTTATATAAAAGGAACAAAATCCTATTTATATCACTTACATCTCTTTGCATGATTCATGACACACCCAATTAATGCCTTACACATCATCCTGGTTATAAGGTGACATAGGATGGTATCAAAGTGTGTGATTCCTTATGTAGGTAACTATAGTGATTTCAGGTCAAAGACTACTTGCACTGTAGTCACATGAGAATAACTGTTAATCCATGTAGTATTCTTATAATAGGTCAATCCGATACATCTATTTACTAATAATATACCCATGTATTAACTTGATATCACATATCCATGATTCATAATTATCAATCATCATACATACTAATATTAATGTATTATTGTTATTCCTTTCACAATAATATTCAATCAGGGACATTTTAAAAATAGTAAAACTATTCCAAAAATAATTATTATATTAAGTTATAAATTATGTAAAAAATGAAATAAAATATAATAATTATATTATCTAAAATAAAATATAATAATTATGATTAGCTCCTAGGACACACGCACTAACAATTTTCACAAACAACAATGCCAATTATTCCAATTCGTACAAGTAATATGAGTGTGGAACATAATTGTATTCATCCACAATACTATATCAAACATTCTATTTGTATTCTATTCAAATAAAATTTAATGCATGATGATCACTTATATGCTTGGAAGAGGCAAAATTACCACTATCATTCTTACAATTCACATTTATGGTTAAACATGTATTAAATGATCTACTATGTTTAGTTTTAATGTTAAAACAGAAAAATATACTAGAGGAATAAGTAATTTCAAACCTCTAGTAACTTTTTGTATGTCTAAAATCACTTTAGGAATGAAATTTACATAAGGATTTTGATTCTAGAAATGAAAATTTGTTTTTAGAAGTGATTATACCCTTTTAAAGGAGATAAAACACTTTTGGAACTAATTCCCCTTCCACAATTTCAATTCTAGAAGCAGAAAATCACTTTTGGAACCAATTCCTAGCCTTATTGCATTCTAGACCTAAGAAAGCACTCTTATAAGCAATTCCTAGATGAAGTTATGTAATTTTTTTTCAAAAATTTTATCATTCATTTAAGGGGAAATCCCTCTAAATCAAATATACATGCATCAAACATCATTTCATGTAAAATCATCACCATATTCGTTAAAATAACTATCTAATGCATTCCAAATGTCTCTAAAACAAGCAAATTAACATGAATCATTCAAAATAAGGAAACCTAAAACCTAATCTAATCAATTCTTTTCAAAACAAGTAAAAATGAAAGGAATGCTCACTCATAAGTTATAGAAGATGTGGTTAGTGAAGTGATTAAATAGTCATTTGCTCCTAAACATCAAAATTACAAAGTTAGGGTTTAAGGTTTGCCAAACCCTCAACTTATCCTAAATTTCTCTATTTTCATTTTCCTAACAAGAAATAGAATTGGTGTAGTACTTGAATTTTGAAAGTAAATTACTTACCTTGCTTGAAATTTGGTATAGAATGATTAAGAAAAATAAAGATGATGTTGAATTAAAGGGATGGAAATGAAGATGATAAGGTTAAGGATAAAATGAAGAAATAAAGTTGGTTTGAAAGTTTTAAGCTTTGAGGACTAAATGGGCAAAACTCCCCCTAACTTTCATTATCGTCTGTATTCCCTTTTTAAGCTAATTTCCATATATGTGTATGTGTAAGCATATAAAATATACCAATAAATGTCATTCTTTAATTATTTTACAACTGATATTTATTAATAAAATATTTTATATTCTACTTGGTGTAAGTATGCTCTCCTTTTATAAAAGAATTTATTCTCAAATTTTGATTAGCACATGCAATGCACCAAAATTACATTAAAAGGTAGTTTGCTGAAATAACATAGTATAGTGGCATAAACCAAGTTGTATCCTTAGTGATCCTTTGAGTTATCTTCTCTAAATTGACTCACTAACAATGTTTACACAGTTATTTTAATTATTTATTCATGAAAAATAAAAGAAACAAAATGTTGTATTATGTAGAATTATGTAGAACAAAATTGGGGGGTTTGTGAATTGAAATTAAAATAAACATATTAAGAAAAATAAATCATGAAGTAAATAGCATGTAAAAAAACTAATATAATAAAAAATCAATTTAAGGAATTAAGAGCTCTGATTTGGATTAATCATGAATCAATTAGGATTTGAATTTTTTAATTAATTCTTCAAATTTGAATTACTCAGAACTTCTACAATAATTCTTGAGTCCTACATTAGATTAGTAGCTAGGATCTGATCAATTAAGATTAGCCAAATTAAATAACTATTATAATCCTTAAGTTAGATCAAAATTAATTTAAAAATAAAATTTAATTAATTTAAGAATTAAATTAGAAACCTCTAAATTAATCTCTCAACCCTCTATCTCTATGTATGAAACCATGATTTACTAATCACAATTCAACATCAAAATAGCAAAATATCAAAAATCATAAGAATAAATATCAATTATACCAAATCAACATCTAACATAAGTAATTTCAAGAAATTAGCACAAGTAATTAGGAAAAAAGGAAAACTAATTGAAGAAATTCAACATTACAAATCACGATTTCATGATATAGTAGAAGAAGGCTTCAAACTCCTTAAATTAACTCTAAAAATTAACCTTCCATGGCTAGAGCACAAAAGCTGGAAGAATAAGAGAAAATTATCTTCTGAATATGTAAAAGTCTCTTATGTCTCATGAGTTCTCTTCTTTTATTTGATCTAATTAATCTAAAACCCTATTGGACCTAGATTATATGTCTCTTAGTATTACAAGAATAAGGCCTTCTTAATTTTTAAAAGTCCAAACCTATTTTTAATAAGGCAATTACTCTAATAGTTATAGTGGTAAATTCTTGTAAGTTTAAGTTCCAACTAGTTTAAGATTACTAAAAAAATATAATTTGAGTAATTAATAAACACAAATCTTGTAGAGATGGGTCTTATAAAGATTTAGGCACTGGTTTCACATTGATTGGACCTTTGTAGCTCTAAATATGGCTTAAAAACCAAAGCTAGTTCAGTTGAGATAGAGATAAGGCTTTAACTTCTTAGCTAAATAAGGGCTTGAATAAGTGGAACTCGGCTTTGACCAAATTCTTTAAGTTTTTCAACATATAAAGATCATTCTAATTTGATATCTAGAGCCTAAGATATAACTAAAAAATAAAAATAGTGTTAAAATTCATCATTAATTGAATAAATTCATAATATTGTAAAATTGATCCTAAATTATATAAAAAAGTTAATTCTATAAAATTAAGCATGTATAACTCACTAAGAGACATGAAATAGGAGAAAATAATATAATAAATATTTTTCTCATGAAATTCTTAGAATCTTGCTAGTTTTATGATTTCTACGAGAACATACTGACACTATTTTAAGATTCATTTGAAACATCCTATTAACTTAAAAGGTTTATATGCTAAGTCACACTTAAACAATAAATCTTAAGGTTTATATCCGATTTACATCATTTCCAATGATTAGGATTATCTTTCTTTAATTACCTTTTGGTTTAAAAATCTTAGGATCTGTATTTAGTCGATGCCTGCACAATCTTTTATACTACCTTAAGTTCCTTTATATCTCTATTATCACCTTGATTTTAACACCATTATTCTATTATTGTATGGTTAATCTTTTTATCTATTTTAGAAAAGGCAAGAATCCAACTACATATAAACAAGTTCAATAATATTATTTTTGTTATACTCCAATGTAAATCCCTTTAACTTGTCACTTTGTTACCAATACCATTGTTATATAAATCTCAAAGTTTGCATGCCATTATAAAATTTTAACTCCACACTATAAAATTATGTAAACATTTAGGATTCTATCTATCTAGTTTGAAAAAATAACTTACTTTACACTCACAATCTTAGTAAGGTTAATATATAACCATTTGCATTGCCAACTTATAGAATATACTCTTTAGTTTTTTCATGCTTATCTAAAATTCAACCATACTACACTTATATAGTCATCTTTTTCCCTAGCTCTTCTAAAGTGATAATAACTCTCTTTCCTTTCAATACCGAAGTTCCCTACAATTACCTTTAGGCTTTTTACCAAGTTGTCCCTTAAGGGAAACCTAGCCCTTTAAGGGCCTTAGGAACCTTAAGATTTTGTTAGCAAATATGTGAGGATGTGTTATCAGGGATATTCCTTGAGTAAAAATCTATGTCTCAAACATAAATTTCAAGCATTTAGAAACATATAACTTGTTAATACTAGATAAATTAAACACTATACATCAATAAGGTGTGAATTGGAAGCTACCTATCTCATTTGCTTAAGTAATCATTTAATAAGGCCTTCAATGACCCACAAATGCATGAAATCATTAGTTACAAGTCTTATATATAGTAATTCAACATGATTCTACCTCTCATTTTTGTACTATCATAAACTTATGCTTAAGCCATAAATCTCATAATATCGTTCAATTAACAATGATAATAGTATTAATAATTCTAACAATATAAATAATAATAATAACTACGAATACATTAATGATACTATTTATATTAACATTAACAACAACAACAACAACAACAACAACAACAACAACAACAACAACAACAACAATAATAATAATAATAATAATAATAATAATAATAATAATAATAATAATAACAATAATAACAACAAGAACAATAGCTATGGTACTAATAGCTATAGTATACAACATAGTACAAAATCACTTAACATGTCATGGTAGCATTTGTATGGATAAGTGAATAAGCTGCCCAAATAACCAATTCTTGTAAGAACTCAAATATGTTACATTTTGGTGAAGTTAAAACTTAGCTGAGGTCATAACAAAGGTCATAATAACATAGGAAAAACCAAACCAATGACTTATGCGAGAGTTACACTTTAACATACATTCTTTTATAAGTTTTGCTCATGCAATTTGATAAGTAATACTACCTTTCTAGATGCACATCACTTCTTAACATAGCATTATTATATTAAATTCTCTAGCCAACCAATTAGAAGTTATTTGATGGGTGACCAGTACTTACTAATACATCTAAAACTCATCTAGTTCTAAGGGGCATTTACTTGGTATAGACTACTACTAAAATTTGAGCAATACTAATATTTTTAAATAAATGTAGATCTCTAAAATGAATCATATTGGTTTACAATTGTTTTAACATGTTACCTAAGTAGTTTTAACATATATATTTCCTAGTTGAGCTAAAAATTATTATTATTATTATTTGTTTATTTATTCTTTTCTAAGATCTTTGAACAAGTAATGCTTTAAAATTCAATCACTTCAATAAAACCATACTAGAATGGACTCTTAGATTTAGGTAAATTTTCAATTCACACCCAACCACTATCCTTGGATGTTCAATATTAACTTACTAACTTTTAATCTGTATTTTATTCATCTAGTTATCACAATACAACTTTTAATTTATAGGAATTTATTTATCTTGTGCACCTTTTTTATAGGTTTCAATCAATAGTGTAGAATTTTGTTTTTCTCTTCACTAACTAGTTCATCAATAACACCATAGGTTAAACTATCTCTAAACCTATTCATCATGTTTATGCCATTCCTTCATAGCTCTTAAGCATATTCAACCAAACGTCCTTAATTAACTTTGATTCATCATTTCTTAGATGTGATATTCTTTAATCTTATAAAGACATTAGTCCTCAAATCCTTAAACCTCATATCCTATTTTATTAAACATTCATTCTCATACCTATACAATGAACAAGTGCTTCAACTTATGGTTATTAGCTTATATTTTCAGAATCTCTCCTCTACCTATCTTGGTATACTATAAAAATCATTTTATTATCTAGTTATTATTCTTAGAAGATTTCAATCATCTGCCTTTCTCTACTTGATCGAATCTACAATGAATCCCTTACTTTTATATTTATACTATAAAGGTCAAATCATCCTACTAGTATCTCAATTCAAATTTCATTATCCATATTTGACTTTTATCTTGTTGGCTCCTATTAATTTACAATGCACTCATATACCCTTTTACTTACCTATCCCTCGACCTCCATCCTATTATAGTTTTGGGACCCTTTTAAAATTTCACTCATAATTCTATATTCTTCTTTTCTTACACATGTATATATTTGGTTAACCATATGTGATCATAATTTATCATGTTCACGTAGTTGGTAAACTAATTACACATCTATTAATGTAGTTAAATTTATAGTTCCATGTACATACTTGTTATCCTTTCCATTTGGTTCATCTTACCTTTAAAATAGCACAAGCTTATAAGTCTTGCACTTACATTGATCAATTTTCCAAATTTGATCACTCATTACAACAGTCTCAGAGGCATAATCCTTAAGACTATGAAATCAATTTTATATCTTACCACTCTAGCTTCTTCATATGCATCATCAATATTATGAAGGATTAACTTAATCACTCTTACTTTCACATTCACAATTGCCTAGAAACTTTCACTTCTTTATTAGATTGGTAGGCTACTAAATTAATGCCTATATCTTTATTATCCCTTTATTAATGGCTCCTTGATTGGTGGTTACCATGCCTAATGTCATTAGGCAAACAATCAAAATAAATATCGATTTTTTTATACTATCCAATGTAACCATACTTGCACCTATGAAAATACAGAGTTTGCGGACTTTTATCTTATAAGCATCCACACAAGACACCCTAATTGTTAACACTACCTAAAAGAATTCATTTTACACCTTCATAAAGTGGTTATAGTCTTTTAACATCTACCACCCTTTACTTTGATGTCTAATCCTCATATATTTTCCTTAAACAATATATGTGAAAGTCCATTTGCTTAAGGCACAAGTTAACACTACCTCATAAACTAAGATCAGTTATTCTTGCATTAATTGGGTTTATTTTATGGAAATAAACCAAAGAGCTACGTTATTGCTCAATAAACAATCTTTTCTAGCCTTTTTTATAATATTCCAATGAAATTCGAGTTATTATTATAGCATTTTAAATATCATAAGGCTCAAGTGTTACATTAAAATTACAATGTTAAAGTCACTTTTTCAATTTATATGCACACTAGCATGCATTTAATTAACTTTTTTCAAGTTACAATCATAAAAGAACAAAGATAACCATCTATTCTCAAAATAAATAAACCATATATTAATTCATTTTAGCCACAATTGTTATTGAAACTAAATATTCTCATCAATTAAAATATTACAATAGTTTGAGTAGAAAGAATACTTATACTAGTAATCCTCAATTACTTTTGGTTAAAAATGGCCTAAGGAAATTATGGCATATGAAAAGACAACAACAAATTCAACTATGTCTTTTCTTTAATTGTTGTTAGTGTATTATCAAGAACTCGATTTCTAAAATGATTTATTTAAACAATTAGAGACCTTTAGACCATGATTTTAAACAAAATGCCCTTTTAGGACCTAGGTCATGCTCTTATACCACCATTGTCATGACTTATTGTAGTGCACATGATTGGCATAAAGGGTTAAAATGGATAACTACCTACTAGCCTTATCTAAATAACTAAGGCAAATTGAATCATGTAATAATGATTTGCCATTCAACAATAGTAAATGACAGAAAAAGTAAGATAGAAATTTATAAACTTATCATACATCAAGTATAAAAGCATAATTGCTCAGCACTAAAAATTATGGATGGACTATTTTTATCCCATCAAACTACAACTAAGCACCTATAGGAAAAATTTCACATGGAAAGGAAGAAAATAAAAGATATGAAGGGTATGTGTGGATATATTTTTATTTTTTTTAAAATTATTTTTTATTTTTAAGAATTATTTATGAATTCAAGGAAAATAAAAAATAGAGGATGTTCAGTAAAGTAAATAAGCAAAATTTTCATTTAATTACAAAATTGCTATAAAAAAAAGTTCAGCAAACATCTAAAACTTATTCTTTTTTAATTTTAAAACAAGAATTTTGAGAACAATTTTTAAAGATAAAATTTAGAAACATGTTGCCAAATAAGTTTTTAAGTATTTTTATTTTGTTAAAATTGAAAACTATTTTTAAAAATAGAATCTAACCAAAATTGACTTTTCTAAAAAGCTCAATAAGTAAGAAATGAAATTTAAAGAAGAAAGCATTTAAAGCCTAATTATAACATATCATAAAGCCTGTAGCTAACTTTTTTTTATAGACATCTAGGGAAAAAGTTAAAGGCTCTCTCATACTTTAGTTAAGAGCTAAAAAAGGCCTTTTAAGATGTGCCCAAAATCATGAAGGTAAATATAGACACAGATAATATCAAACACAATTATAGTTATACCATTTTTTCTATTATATTATGTTTGTTAGAGAACTTAAATCATAAATAAGCTATATTCATATCCAAAATTTCACAATTCTATTATGATAATTTAATAATATCCTCATTTGCATAATAATATTAACACTGCACATTTTATTTAATTTAAAGATATTCATTCTATAATAACAATGATAATTAATAATAATGATAATGATAGTAATAGTAATAGTAGTAGTAGTAGTAGTAGTAGTAGTAGTAGTAGTACTAGAACAAACAAATCTCTTTGTAACTCTTATCTAGCCTTATCTGTCACAAGCTTATTCTTATCCATCTAAGTTAGCTTCATTCTTAAAAAACTATTATCAAATCTAGTGTTTAAAACAATATCATTACACCTCCATCTCATCTTCATAAATGACAATACCAGTTATCTTAATTCACATAAGCAATATGAGTATGAAACATAATTGTATTCATTCATAATACCATGCCTACCTTGCATGGCTTTAAACAACTTAGCACATTAAACATTCTATTTATATTCCATCCTAACGAAATTTAATGCATGATCAATGCATGATAATTATCCATATTATTATAAGGGGAAAAATTACCACTATCATACTTACAATTTACATACATGGTTAAACATGTATTAAATGATTGACTACATCTAATTTTAATGTCAAAACAAAAAAAATATGTAGAGGAATTGATTTTAGAAGTGATTTTTTACTTCTAGTAACTTTTTGTTAGTTTGGAATCATTTTAAAAGTTATTCCAAATAGGGATTTCAATTTTAAAAGTGAGGAATCTCTTTTAGAAGTGATTCTACACTCCTAAAAGAGAGGAAACACTCCTAGTAATGATTTTACTTCCATGATTTTGCTTCTAGAAGTAAGGAATCACTTTTGGACTAACCTTATTACATTCTAGTCTTAACAAAGCATTTTTTAAAACAATTCCAATATAAAGTTCAACAATTTCTTTTCACAATGTTATCGTTCATTTGAAAGGAAATTCCTTTAAATCCAATAAACATACGTTATAACCCAATTCAAACATCATTTTATGCTAGATCATCACCATATTCAATAAAATTACCTTCTAATTTGTTTCATATGTTTATAACAACCAAGTTAACATGAATCATTCAAAATAATGAAACCTAAAACTTAATCCAATCAATTATTTTTAAAAAAAGTAAAAATAAAAGGAGTGCTCACTCATTAGTTGTAATAGAGGCACTTAATGAAGTGATTAAGGAATGATATTCTCCTAAACATTAAAATTTGGTTTACGGTTTCATAAAATCCTTAACTTATTTGAAATTCCTTTATTTTCATTCATTATTATAGAATATTTGATTAATAGAAGCTATTTAGTATATTACACATTGGAACATGGCTAACGTTTTATTAAGTGTTGTTGTAAATAATTTAGGACATGACATGAAAAAAATAAAAAAAAATTAACTCTTGTGTTAATAAAACCATCATCATTTCTTCATGAACATACAACTCAATCATTAATTATAAGTTAAAGATCAATTGTTACTTAATAACTATTATTGAAAATTAAACTTCCACATCAATTTCTTTTAAATCCTAACATGGAGTGTTGCATATACCACATTAATTCTATTAGATAGCTAACATTGTATTACCTTTCCCCTCACAAAAAAAAAAGTCATTCCCCTTTATACACTCACCTCGTTCTATATAACCTTTTTCCATTTTGTACAACATCTTAGAGGATTTGCTATTACAAAATTCCTAATATGAAATATATATAAAACCCTTAAATGATATATCATACTTTAACTTTAAAATACATACATATCCGAAATGAAATAAAAAGTGATGTACATTTCATATTACAATATACAATCTCATATTTAACAACCTTAATACATAATAGTTTAATTAAGATAGAAGCCACATTTCCTATTATACTAATTGCGTAAAGTTTGAACATTGGAGTAGATAATACCTTAAGATTTGCATTGATGAATGGTATACAACCATACCATTTTAAACTATAAGGGATCACAATAAGCACATAACAATTGGATAGTTAAAGTAATCATAAAGAAAATGTTTATTAGTAAAAGTAAAATTACAATCTAATTTATCTTTAATATTTTTCTATCTAAATATACTTAAGTCAATGTTGATTTACATCTTTCACATAAGAATTAATTTAACTAAAGGAAATTTTATTAATGAAATACAAACTAATAAGTAAACAATTATGTTGAAAGCATAACTATAAAATAGAGGACATTAGTACCTTAAACTCATGGTAGGAAATTTATTTGATAGGATTCTCCTCCCGTATCCATTCACCATGATCTTATTGCATATAAAACTCTTTCAAATTATTTTAATGATTAATTGAAGGTATTCTTAATGAGAAAAGAGGAATATCTTCAATATTAGTAACTATGTATTCTTCATTCCTACTACCAATAACTTTTCTCTTCCTTTTAAAAATAATAAATTAATTGTTATCAATTAGGTTGAACATATAAAAAACTTGCTTTGCTTAAAATATCATTATAAAGAGCTCCCCTTTATGACCCTTTTTACTAAGATCTATTAATATGAATTATAACTCATTCATTTGAATGTTGTTATTATTCTTCATCTACTTACATTAAAAAACAAGCTACTTGAATTAGATATAGTCTAGTGTTCATATGTCTTGGATGAACTTATAATATAATATCATTGCATAGATGGGATTTTTGTTTTTAGCACTAAAGACATGCATTACTAAAACTACTAAAATAACTTTAATATTTTCCATAATGCTCATTTCATCTTTTCTTATTGTGTAAAAAGAATATTTATTATTGTAATATCTTTGATAAGATATGACCTTTATGTGAGGCATATCAGCTAATCATTGTTTAATCTCTAAAGTAGCATTTGGCATTTCCTATATAATGCTACCCACATGGTTATGAAACCACATGATGAATGAGTGATTATGTTCTACCTATACCCTTTACTCACTCTTACTATGATTGAGATCTTTTATGAGACCAATATGCTCATCCATGTAGGGCTTAACATCTTTATTATTTTACAGGATATAGAGATGTGATTGTTCCCAATGCTCATTCATTCTATGATTGAGCTCTTTTATAACAATAATATACTTATTCATGTAAGACTCAACACTTTCACTATCTTACAATACATAGAAGTGTGCCTATACCCACATTTCAAAGTTTACATTCTTTACTTGGGTCCCTAATTTACCCTTCCTTGAGATTCCTCTTTCATGGTGAGGCTTAACAAGTTCGATAGTGTGCACATTTGAAAAGTATTCGATATAAAACTTAACAACCTCCTTAACAATACATACATTCGACCCATTCTTGTTACATTCATACCTCTTTTGGATTTTCATATATAGTTTCATAGAACACATTAAGCTTAAGTAAACTTATTTGTAAAGTTTTATCTCTCTCACTAAATGCACCATGATGTTAAAGAATAATGGTAGAAAATACATCTCAAGTTAGCATAGTATGATGACAACATCCTTTTGAAAGTTATCCAATTTTTATAAGTTAATGACTTTACCATAAATTGTATTAAAGAAAAAATAAAATCTCATGATAGTTTATCTCACACACTTAGGCTATTTCCTCATATGACGATAAGTAAAAGTTATTATATCAAAGCATGACAATTATGAAACTTTAAGTCAACTAATCTTGGATCTTTTATAGAAATAAGGCTTCTAAAGTTAGAAGAAGAGACTTGTGGCACTTTAACCTTATTTAGAAACTTGTAAAATCTTAGTTTCTCTATCCTAGACAATGTATGACATGCTGGAAGAAAATATATATGTTAACTTTCTTTTTTGGGTGCTAGTTTCACTTATATCACCATCTTTTGCAAGTCTAATTAGTCTTTGATTGCATCATTTATCTTTCCTAACATGTTTAAGACTATTCCAACTGGATTATCATATGCTTTTTCCTCTATATGTATAACATTAATGTTATTCTTGATAAATAAGTTCTTCTAACATAGAAAATTAAAGAACATGAACTTTTCTACAAAGTTGTTGTTGCTTAGTGATGCATTAGGTTTGCCAAAATTAATGTCAACATTTTTCACTTTTTCATAAACCTTTTCCCCAAATAAGGGCTTTAGAGTTATTACTTCCTCTGTTAAACTAATGAGAGTCTTTCTTGGTCTAGGATAGTTATAACCATGAGGCAAAAATCTCATGTGACCAATATGCACAATTTTCTTTCAATGCTTAAGTTGATAAGAGCACTTATCATCTTTGCAAGAAAGGTATACTTTGTGCCTTTTAATGTCATACTTCAACAAGGTTTTATAAGTTAAGAAGTTATCGATTATGTAAAATAGCATGACATGCAACTTTAAAAACTTTTGCTTGTATACATAAACATTGACATATATTTATCCCATGAGTTTTAAGTTTTCAATGAGTAGGGCCAAGTAGATATTTATGTGATTTCCTAGTTGTTTGGGCCTTGATATTAACAATGTCAACATTACATACTTCCATTTTGTATATAATAAAGAAAGGAGATTATAAATCACCAATATTATGGGCCATATACTTTAATTGATGCTTATGTTTTCATAAGGTTTCATTCCATTAGTATATAGTATAAGTGTAAGGTTTCTTGTTTTCTATTAAATTCAGGGTACAATAACTCAATTGTTCTATATTAAGAAGAATCCCTTAGATGAAGAAGCTTGTTATTAGGAATAATTTATTTTGCATGCCATATTAATTTTTTGAAATCTTTTACATAATAAATATACGTTTAAACCTTAGTATTACAGAAAAATATCATACTACCTTAGTTAGAACCCCTTCTTTAATATTGTCATCATGCTTTTTTAATTTGTAATGAGATGCCCTGTATTTTAAAAGATCATACAATATTTTATACTCCTTTTAATATAATATACAATCATTAGGATAGATATATATCTTTCTATAATCCATACCAATTGAGTATATGTCATTTTCTTTGCTTCATAAGCATAAGTCAATAATACATTGCCTTTAGGAAACATTTTTTTCAACAATTGTAGTAATGTCATGAAGCTTTTGTCACTTTAACTATTTCTTAATTTCAAGTTTAACAATATCAACATAATTAGCAAACATGTTTATTTAGTATAACCCAAATATAATGGTTATTCTACATCATTCAATCAATTATCAAAGACTTGAAGTCACTCAATAAAATTATCTACAACATGATGTAACCATTATCTTTATAATTAGTAGATGTATTGTTTAATTTACTTCCATTGTCCTATATTCATCATGTATACCCAGTGTCAATGCTATGTTAAAATAGATGATTTTGTACTTACATGGTCATCATCGTCTTCATATTACCAATTTAAGGTAAGGACACTTTATAGGGCCATCATTAAATTCTTTCCTCCTTTGAGCAACTTTATACTTGATGAATTTATTAACCTCATTTTCATATTTAGCATAAAGTCGATCAGTCCACATCAATTTTTGATTCATGACTAGTCAATCTAGTGAGTACCATATAGATAAGAACATTAAACAAATCCCTTACCATTATAAATTGTGCATATTCTTAATTATGTACCTAAAATCCAAATATATGTATATATATAATGTAACCTAAATCATCCATAACACATTTTCCAAACACATACCCAAAACTAAAACAATTCTATATATTTATAAAGGCAATCCCATATGTGTACTGTATTTTGTGTTTAAGGTTATAATGTATATTCATAAGCTAACATAAAATTTGAAACATTTTCATCTGGTATCATAATCTTAACGATAATAAACATAAGTTGAATAAATTAAATAAAGCCTAAACAAACAAAATCACAAATCTACACCAAAATATCAAGACATATAAAATGAAATATCAAGAGAGTTAGTTAGTGTGACTTATTTGTGAAAAAAGTAGAAGATGAACTTGTGCTTCACAATTTTGTAGGAGTTTGTAAGACAGACTTTCGTGTTAGAGAAATCTTGATTCTTAATAGTGCCATAATATTTTAGTCTTGTATTTCATTTTCCTGCCAATGCTGTTATATTTCTTTTTTAGTTTTCCTTAATAATAGCCATTGCCATGTAAATTGATACTAATTTAACCATATTAGTTATTCAATGCTAATTTATTTATAATAGTCATCATTTGTAACAAAATAATATCATTTTAATAAATATCATTTTACATCAATTATATATAAGAAGCCACTATAATATATTTTAATATACAACCAACCTCCTTTAGCTTTACAAGTTATTTTATTCTAACTTAAAATACCATATCGAATTTTAGAAAACTATATTAACTAATAAAAAATAAAAAGATAATTTTTCAAATTCATGTCAAATCTAGTTTTACTATAACCTAAATATCACATTGAATTTTAGAAAACTACATTAACCAGTGAAAAACAAAGTGACAATTCTACAAATTGATGTCAAATATGATAATTGCAAATATCATTTTTCTAAGATATTGAATTTGTTACCATTGTTTGTATTGATAATTTTTTTAATACTAGTTCAACTTGATTTACTTTTAAATATGGCATTGGTTATTAGATTATAACACCAATGTCAATTCTTTTTGCTTATTTTTTTTATAATGATAGAAGCATCAATATTTTGAACATGTATATAGAAAAATCTACTTATGAAAGAGAACATTTTTTGAGGACATAAAATTTCATACCATTTTTGAATCAATACTCTTTTAATACAAGTTTTGTTAGCCCTACATTTTATATGATAAGTTTTAATGATGATAATTCAATTTTACAATAGCATTGCATGATCTTTATACTAAAATGTTATAAAATCATCAATAGACACACTAGATTATAGCTGCAATAGCAATGCTTGATTATAGCTACAATAGCAATGCTTGATTATGTTTTAAAAGAGTTATATTTTATACAAGTATCATTAAGTATGATTAATCAAAATACATAATATGATGATTATGCATGTTCTTATACTAATATATTATATATTTTATATATGAAAGATGTATATCAATATCTTGATATATTAGATTGGACTAACTAACTATATATATATATATATATATGATTTGTAAAGTTTATATGAAAGTCCAAAATGAAGAAGAGTGAGCATTGAAGTAAAGCAATTAAAGATCTTATCATACTTAAGAATAGACAAGGAAGAAATGCAAGAAAGAAGATATGATCCGTGTATTGAAGGATTACAAGATTAAAATTTTTGAAAGCTTGGAAGTATAAAAAAAAACCTAAAGACTTCATTGGTATGGTTTTTAATTTTAAGCTTAAACTTTCTTGTAAAATAGAAATTTTCATGACATAGAGTTCAAACATATTTTTATAATCTTAATTTGATTAAAATATTTTAAAAAATAGTCCACAATCATGTTTTTACAAGATAGCCTATTGGATATTTCAAAACCTAATGAGATATGAAGTTTTAAATCTTTTGATTTTAATTTTTAGTCAGTCTTTTGATTATATCTTACAAAATATTTATGATTTAATTTTTCCATTTAAAAAAAAATTAAATAGATTTCTATGGACATATCATTTGCTTAAAATAATTAATATATGAAAGAGTTATGATTTTTTAAGTTAAGTCTAGAGATAAGTTTTTTACATTTTAGTCTTTTTTAACATTTGCTCATTGTTTTGACTATATCTTAAAAATGATAAATGATATGAGCATAAAATTATTTTTATGTGAAATAGACTCAAAGAACTTTTCATGGAAAGGTTCTTTACTTAAAATAATCAAGATACGAAAGATTTATTAATTTTACAAGTTAACTTTCAAAATTAAACTTTCATAATCCATTTTTTTTTATCTTTGCGCATTATTTTAAGCATATCTTGAAAATTACATTAGATATAAGCATAAAAATAGTTCTATGTGAAAGTATATTTAAATAATGTCCAATGATAGGTCAAAATGGATATAAAATAAAGTAATTATGACTTTTTAAAGTTAAGTATGTAATTCTATCTTCGTGAATTAATAGACCAATCAATTCTAGATAAGTAAAGATGAAAATTTTACATTATAATCGATTAATTAATCGATTTTAATTGTTCTAATACATATATAACGACTAGAACGGCAAGTTTTATCCTTAATTATCCCAAATGGCTATAATACTCCATAGGCTTCCTGTATAAGTTAAAAAATATCAAATACAATTAAGAAAAGGCTTGAACTTCATCTTTTAACATCATTTTACTCAATCTTTTATCAAACTCATGAATTGAGCTCTCTATTTAAAATTTCTCTATTCTAAGAGCTTCATTTATTTCATCCATTTTACAAGAGAGTTTGTTTAAGATAATATTCATTTTATATCATTTTCTAATTATAAAAGGTAATGTATTCTTTAAAAATTCTTTAAGAGAGTGAAGTATCCTTTGTAATGAAAGAATTTTCTTAAAAAAAAGCAAGAGCATTGTAATGCTTCTTCAAGTACTAATTAAAACTTGAAAGGATAATGGATTGAAACACAAGCTTAGAAAGTTTGGAGAGTGAATGTACACCTTAAAGAGGATATTCAAGGGCGGAACCATTATTAATTCTTGTGTTTAAATATACTTTATTGCTTTACATGTTCTATTTTATTATTATTATTATTATTATTTGTTAAATATATTTTGCTTGAATGATTAAATACTTAAAGGAGGTGTATATCTAACTTCAACTCATATAACACCATTAAAATAATATAATTTGATTAATCTATAGACATCAAAGTTGTAGGCTTAAATATTATGAAAATTTGAACACTAGTTTCAGGTTAATCAGACCTTTGTAGCACTAAATATGGCTTAAAAACCAAAACTAGTTCAGTTGGGACAAAGACAAGGCTTCAGCTTCTTAACTAAATAAGGGCTTGAAGGAGTTCAAACTAGGATTTAATCAAAACACCAGTTGTAGGTCTTTCTTTAACCTTTTCAATAGTATAATGATCATCTTGATCTGACATCCAAAGCTTAAGATATAGCTGAAAAATAGAAATAGCATCAAAATTCAGCATTAACTAAATAAATTTAGAATATTGTAAAACTAACCTGAAATTATAAAATAAGACTAATTTTATAAAATTAAGCATGTGTAACTCACTAAAAGATATGAAATAAGAGGAAATAATATAAAAAATATTTTTCTTATCATCATTTTCAAGTATATGAAATGTTAAAAAAGTTAGAAGGTCATGTTTTGATCTAAAGATATGTTATAAAAGGATTTCAATCCTTCTTCAAATGCAAGCACACTAAGGAAAACTCATCACATATCAAGATTAATGATGTTCACCTTATAAATGATAATAAGGAAGGTGATTACAACTAAAGAGTATCATATATTACTATAATCAATAAATACCTCTATCCTTATTCCTTTCTTATGGATCATAAGTGTTTGGATGACATTATACTTTTAGTCTACTTGTTCTTGGTTGGTTAGGATATAATCATGAAAAATATGCTTGGTTGTGATGAAAAAGTTCTTAATTATAGTTACATGATCATTGTCATCACTATATGAAAAGCTTAATAGTTTTTTATCTCCTTTATCCTTATTGCATATTCTTTCATGATATGTTTGGCTTAAGTTTCTTGATTGCTTGGAACTTGTGTTAATCTTTCCTTTTCATAAAGGAAACTTATGTATTTAATTATTTTAAATGATTTCTTTTATTAGTTTGAAAATAAAAAGGTCGTTGATTTTGAACTACTTAAACCTTTTATCATCTTGATATTTTTTTTTCAAATGACCATGTTTTAAAATTTTTTTCTTATTTTAACAAAGTATTTTGAAAAGCGAAACAATTTGAATGTCTTTTTTATTAGATTAAGAAAGGCTTATGTTTGTCATGTTTGTTAAAATAATTATATACATTGGTAAATACATATGTCTTGATCCTTTATGCCATTAATATTTTTAATCCATTTCATACCTTTTGAAAAAGGAAGAACATTTTTAATACCATGAGAAAATCAATGTTATTTTTTTAAGGGGCAAGTTATGTAAAATTGATAGCATGATTTGAAGAAGAGCTTTGCTTGTATTTGATCTATAATTTCATATCTATTTTAACATGAAGGCCTTTCAATGCTTAAATATTTTTACATGTATTCTTATGCTTACTTAAAGGAGTGAGGTAAAGTGCTATATCCTTTGACTCATTTAATTGATGAATATTTTTCATATGATTATGATATATAATCCTTCATAATCTTGTTAAGATCATATGATTTGAATATGCCTTTACTTATAAAAGATAAATAGTGTAGCTTTCAATTACGTTTATCCTTTAAGATGCTTTCATTTTATTAAAAAGAAGTAGAAAAGAAAGATGTGATAATGAAAAATAAGAGGAGAATATAATGAAATCAATTACTATAATATGTTTGGTTATCTTTTTTATTGATGTCAAATAAAAGGAGATGATAATGATATTACTTGCATGACATCACTTGCTTTAATATGTTTGCTTATCTTTTTTGTTGATGTCAAACAAGGGTAGAAGAAGATGGAAAGAAAAATATGTTATGTGATTAATATTTGATATTATCATATGCTTACTAGATTAAATCTGTATTTTAAACATATTTTTCTTTGGTGATTTGTCATAGTAAAAAAAAGGGAGATTGTTAGCCCTAAGTTTTATATGATGAATTTTAATAATGACAAATGAATATTACAATAGCATTACATATCTTTATACTAAAATATTACAAAATCTTTAATAGATATGCTACATTATGGTTACAATAGCAAAGCTTGATTATGTGCTAAAAGAGTTTTATTTTTTACAAGTATCATTAAGTATATGATTGATTAGGATATATAATATGATGCTTATGCATGTTCTTATACTAATTTGTTATATATTTTATGTATGAATCATGCATATTAATATCTTGATATATTAGATTGGACTAACTATATATTGTTTCCAAAGTTAACGTCTATTATATAAGAAAATTCAAAATGAAAAAGAGTAAGCATTGAAGTAAAGCAATAAAAGATCTTACCATTCTCAAGAATGGACAAGGAAGAAATTGAGAAAGAAGATATGATCCAAGTTTGAAGGATAAGAAGATTAAAGTTTTTGAAAGTTTGGAAGTATCAAGAAAAGCATAAAAACTTTATTGGGATAGTTTTCAATTTTAAGCTTAGAGTTTCTTGTAAAATAGAATTTTTCATTATATAGAGATCAAACATGTTTTTATAATCTTAACTTGATCAAAATATTTTAAAAAGATAGCCCACAATCATGTTTTTACAAGATAGCCTATGGATACTTCAAACTAATGAGATATGAAGTTTTAGTGTTTTCAATTTTGACCTTTGGTCATTCTTTTGATCATATCTCATAAAATACTTGTGATTTGATTGTCAAACTTTTTTATATAAAAAAAGACTTAAATAGTTTTCCATGGATATATTATTTACTTAAAATTATTAATATATAAAAGAGTGATGGTTTTTTGAAATTGAGTCTAGAAATTAGTTTTCTACATTCCAATTTTTTCTAACCTTTACTCATTCTTTTGACTATATCTTAAAAAACTATAAAAGATGAGTATGAAATTATTTTTATGTGAAAATAGACTGAAAGAACTTTCCATAGATAAGTTATTTACTTAAAATGATTAAGACATAAAAGAGTTAAAAATTTTACAAATTAAATTTCAAAATTAGATTTTCACAATACACTTTTTCTGACCCTGCTTATTATTTTAAACATATTTCAAAAATTATATTAGATATGAGTATAAACTAGTTCTTGATAGATTCAAATAGCTTTCCAATAATAGTTCATTTACTTAAAATGAACTTAAAATAGACCTTTTAAAGTTGAGGTTATAATTTTGCCTTCCTGAATTGATTGACCGGTCAATTTTGGATAGCTAGAGATAAAAACTTTCATTAGAATCAATTTACTAATCAATTCTAACTCTTTTAATATGCATATAATGCCTATAAATGACTAGTTTTTATCCCTAGTTGTCCCAAACGTCTATAATACTCTATGGACTTCCTGTATATGCTAAGAAACATAAAATACAATTAACAAAAGGCCTAAACTTCATCTTTTAACATCATTTTACTCATTCTTTCATCAAACTCATGCATTAACTTCTTCATTTGAAATTTCTCTATTCTAGAAACTTCATTTGTTTCATCCATTTTGCAAAAGAGTTTATTTGAGTTAATATTCTCTTATATCATTTTCTAATTGTAAGGAATGAAATATCACTTGTATAGAGAGAATTTACTCAAAGAAAAGCAAAAGCATTGCAAGGCTTTTTCAAGTGCCAATTAAAACTTGAAAGGATATTGGATTGAAATATAAGCTTAGAAAGCTTAAAGAGTGGATGTATATATTGGAGAAGATATTCAAGGAAGGAATTACTATGAATTCTTATGTTTGATCTCTCTATTCTATCTTTTTATTTCTTTGCATTATACTCTTTTTTTTTTTGCTCTAAATACTTTGTCTTATTGTATTTGTTGAATATATTGTGTTTGAATATTTATGTTAATATTTGAATGATTAAATGCTTAGAAAGGGTGCATATCTATCCATGTGCCACTTGATGATTTATTTATGCATAGTTAATGAAATTATTGAATATATTGTGCTTCAATATTGATCTTGATCCTTGAATGATTGAAAGAAAAATTCATCTATGCATTGACTTCTTAATTCTTTATCTATATATAGCTGAATGAGTTACTTTGCACAAGTGTATTGAATTATTATGTGTTGAGTGCAAATCTCTTCATTGAATTTTCTTAAATTTATTTCTTGATGATTTGTTTATGGATAGTTGAATTAGTTAATTTATACTAATTCTTTAAATTATTATATCTTGAGTATAAACATTTTTATGAAGCCTTTTTAGAATTATATAAATTAAAATTATTGTCATGAATTCCTAAAATCAAAGGTTTTTTAAGAAGAATTTCAAAAATAGTAAAAATTTCAAAAACACCAAATTCACTCCTTCTTGAGTGTAGGTTATCAAGATCTATAAGTTTAACTCAATTTATTTTTAAATATAATGTCAATTATTAGATACATCATTTTTCATTGCTTATTTTTCTTATAAAGATATAGATATTAACATATTGAATGCGAATATATAAAAATATGAGAAAGAAGACATCCAAATATTAAAATTTATTTTACAATTTTATTTACTTCCATATATCATTATATCAACAAATACAATTTTGCACTAATATTATATAAATAAAAAAATAGAAAGTTGTATCCTACTCCATCCTCATTGCCAATCCTCTTTACTATAATATATTAATTTTTTATTATTTTATTTTATAATTTCTTGTGATTTTGGACTTTGAAAAATAATTATTTATGAAAAATGGTATTATTTAAAATTATAAACAAAAACTTTCTAAAATGCCTATTTTTGAATAATTAAATTGAATAAGGATGTAATCACCATTTGAAATATTATTTATAATATTTTTCTCTCTTTTAAGTGAACTGCCATAATTTAATATTCTTTGATATAATCATAAAATATTACCTATATTTGGTCCAAAGTTATTTTAAAATTTTTATGAGTAACTTAAGAGAAATGTACTTTAAAAGTAGCATCTATTGGATGGTTATTAAAATATTGATTTCTGGAAAATAGTTATCTGTACTTTAGTATAATAGTTTCTTGGGAACTCTAGGGTTTTAAAGAATTCCCTTCAGTCCTTAAAATTTATTTAATTATTAGGAGAGCTTTAGAATAAATGGAGTTGGTGAGAACTAAAAATCTTGAGTTGATGAGGTAGAAAGGTAATTGAAAAGAGCGGTTGGCATTTAATAACACGGCTGGGGCAAGAAAAAGGGTGATTGAGATTAACTTTGGAAGTAGGCTTATGGTGCATGAGAAGCTCCGGATAGTACCCAAGGTTGAATGTCTTTCTTTCTCTTTTCCATTTGTTTTCCTGAAGCTTCTTCTGCTGAACTCCTCTCTCTCGGATACGACCCTCCTCCGGCCTCTACCTCCTTTTCTCTTACTGCCTTCAGCCACTGGATGATGTTGCCGGTGTCGTCTGACCCTCCTGAAGTTGCGGCGCATGCACGAGACACAGGAGCATTTGCAAATTGCATCTGAGCTGTGAATGTAAGGCGTCGGCCACCACTCGAGTCCCGACGATTCCTCATCACTCTGGCGCCGATGATGCTACCAGTGAACTTCCCTTAGGTGGTGGGTGAACCTAGAGCATATTTTCCTAATATTTTAGGTGGTAGAAGTTGGATATAAAAAATCCCCAAATCATTCAATATGTAACCCTTGAAAAATAAAACTGAAATATAAGAAATTAACTACCAACCAAAGTAAATTAGAATGATATAACATTAAAATTATAATTAATGATAGGAAATAGTCAATGATGATACAGTTATGCTGAGTTTTGAAAATTTATGTTAGGAAGAAGAAAAAGAAAAGATAAGTCAGTAGCTTTAGGAAGTTCTAGCAGAAGGGGTCCTATGAGATGAGTGTATATCCACCTTGATCTTTAATCTCTTCAATTTGTACAGGGCATAGTTATGTTTGCTAGATAATCTAAGTCTAATTTTGTCATGTTTGTAATATTTTATACTTGTATTTGTTGAATTCTAGGCTATTTTAGTTAAGAAATTAGAATTTGAATTGCTTACTGTAACAGTAGACAATTTAACAAGCATACAGTTTTGTATAATTTATGGAGGACTACTACTTAAGTACCCTTGTAACGGTAAACCAGGAGCATGGTATTAAGTACTCTGGAGTGATGTTAAATGTATGACTATTTGAATGTGTGACTATTTAAACTTATTGATTATATTCTGATTACTTTGTGTTGAGATTCTAAAGATGAATGATTTATGGATGACATTATTTGAATTGTGTTGATATATATGTTATGAATCGCATGGTAGCTATTGATGATCATATTGTGTGATTATGGGGAGAATGTTGTCAATTGTGATTTGAATAGAAACATGCCAATAGGCATGCTTGATCAAGATATGAATGGAAAAGAATAATATGATGATATGAAAAACAATGAAGTGTGTTAATGAAAAATGTGATGGGATGTTGAATGTTAGTGCTGAAAATGGATTTGAAATATTGAATTGAATTGGCTAATTGTATATGAATAGATAAGGTTGATCGAGAGGAATATTGTTAAGTTTGTGAATGGATAAAGTGAATTGGGAGGAATAAGGTGGTTGCATTATTTTTATTTTTCTTTTACTTGTTTTCCTTGCCAATTTACTTTAACCTATGCTAATGTTGTGAATGATATAGCTGTAGCAGCATCATGAAAACTTTGTGTATGCATAGATTCAAGAGTTTATTAATATTTTTATTTTTTTAATGGATGTTACAAACTATCATTGTTGGAAACTTAAATATGAGTATTACAGAGGAGTAAAGAAAACTATTAAATATTTTTAATTAGGAGGGCTAGGTATGCAACTTGATCATTGATTTATTTCATGTTCATCTAGTTTACTTTGAATAATTCTCTAATGTATTTATTTGTGGATGCTTAATAGACATACTCGTATTGAGTTGTAAAACTTAATCTTTGTTTATTTTTTTACATTTATAGAGTGAATTGCCTATTTGAATGTCCAAGGCACTAATCTTAGAAGAACTTGATAGTTGGAAGTTTTCACAAGTTGTGTTGCTATGTACATGACCTTGTTGTGATAGGTTTGTTGATTTGTCATATATAAAGTTAAATGTTTGTCAATTAGGTCATAGGTATACATCCACGCCCCATCTTATTGAATTGTGTTACATCATAGTTATTACAAGAATGAGGGCACTCTTGTCATATTAGTGTCTACGTAGTCATAAGAGAGATTGAGGCTAGGTTTCTTGCTGATTACAAGTAAGGGGGTTAACATTTGCCATCATAAAAAAATAACTTTTCTTGATAAATTATGGATTTGAATAATACATTTGCCTTTATTATAAATGATAAAGTTAGTAAGGAGCAGAAAAATAATTCTTTTACTATCTCATCTTATACATATACATAATTGTTAATGTGTGAAAGTAGAGCAAATTAGATTTCCAAACAAAGTATGTCAAATGAAATGGTAAGGGAGTTATTTTTCTTGTTTACACAAACTCTAAAGTTAGATAATAAAGATTAAAGTATCACAGATATGTTCAAAATGGAGAGTGAACATCAAGCATTATAGAAAATTATATATGTCAATTATTTTGGAAAAATTGATGTCTTATGTATTCTCATTATTCAAAGGAAGTGATGGTTTACATACCTTTAAATGACAATTAAATGCAAAAATGACATGTAAATATCTTACATTTTTCAGAGTAACTTTTGAAATACATTTTGAATAATAGTTTTGTGAATAACAAACATCTTTAAGTTTTTGTTGTTTTCTGAAATATCATAAATACCACGAATTTGGATATTGATTAATTCTTAAACTTGATGTTTAAAATTTTGCATCTTCTTAATAGAGCGTTTGGACCACTTTTAAATGTTGTTTTTATTAATGATTGACTTCTTATAGTTTTAAAGTATTTTATGTATCAATTTGCTTCTCTACAATCAAATTATGGATTTGTATAGAAGGGTATTTGCATTTTGATACTTTTCTATTTGGTATAATTTATTATCAAATTATAATCAAATGAAAAAATATGTTTAAATATTAATACAGAAAAATAAATATTTACACTAATGAACAAAAAAGTATAGCATACTCAAATTGCATCAAAATCATCATTTGGATGGAAATTTTTTATTGTTGTTTAATTTTTTTCATTTTAATTATGAGAATATGCATATAAGAATTGAAGGCATTTTAGTTCTTCTATCTAGACCTTGGCAATGAAAGTGGAAGATTGCTAGAGAGATATCCTTAAAATATTGGGGAATGAATATAAATTATAGAAGCATTCTATTATGGAATCTAATGTTTCTTGCTTGATGTCAAATATTTTGAAGTAGGAGATATTAGACTTTTGGATGGGGTGCATCTATAAGATTTAAAACATTTCTAAGAATCTCCCTGTGTATCACCTTTTCCAATGTTGCGGCTAGTTGTCACTCCTTTCAATGTTGGTGAATTAAAAAATTGATGTATGAATTTTACATATTTCTTAATTGGATATTTCAAATGTTTTTTGGACGTTGGTTATGAACAATATCGACATCTTAAGATTTTTTGTGAACTTTTAGATATCAATTATTTTTACATTTAATATAGTATGTTTCTCATTAATTTTAAAAATATCATTACATCAATATAGACAATGATTATAATTGATTCTTATCATTTTAAAATTTTATATAATTTCAAAAATATCACTATATTAATATAGAATTCATTGACGGTAATAACTGTCATCTATTTATTGATATTAATTAGCTATTCTCTGATAATGATTTATCAAACAAGAAATAGAATTAGTGTAGTACTTGGAATTGAAATTGAAAGTAAATTGCTTACCTTGCTTGAAATTGAGGGGGGGAGAAAGATTGAGAAAAATGTGGGTGATTGTTGAGTGAGATGGATGAGAGGAGGGAAAATGAAGATGATGAGTTTGAGAATAATATGAAGAAATGAAGTTGGTTTGGAAGTTTTACGCCTAAAGGGCTAAATGAGAAACTCTCCCTAACTCTCATCCCTCATGCTTACTCATCTTTATTGCCTTTTTCTAAGCTAGTTTCCATTTATGTGTATGCGTAAGCATATAAAATATAAAAATAAATAACACTCTAATTATTCTACATCTATTTATTCCTTAATAAAACATTTTATATTTTACCGATTGTAACAAAATATTATGTTATATAATTATTTAATAAATTTATATTTTTTACATTAAAAGTAAAAATTAATAAAATTAATTTATACATATATAATATATATAAATATATGATTTTTTAATTCATTTTAGAACACAGTTTAAACAAAAAGAGGCTATTTAGCATACAAAATATTATAAATAGTATATTCATTTATGATCATGTTATGCTCTTCTTTAAAAAATATGATATATATATATATATATATATATATATATATATATATATATATATATATATATAATAGTGTAATGTTGAAAATTTGATACAAAATAATAAAAAAGGGTATACAAACACTTAAATATATATATTTTTTAAAATAAAATTAAATAATTATGAATAAATTGTAATTATTTATTTCTTAAAGAAAATTTTAGAAAGTAAAATAAATTATAGTAATTTATTTTTTGAAAAATAATTTAATAAATAATAAATCACAATAATATATTTCTAACAAAAATTTTAATTTAACAAATAATATATAAAATTTGAAATATTATTGAAGTAAAAAAATATACTCAAATAAATTATAAAATAGACTTGAGCCCTTAGCAAACTTTTTTATTCAAAAAGATCAATTAATATAATTAGTTAATAACTAATTAAATCAAATAATCACAAGTATAATTAGTTGATTGCTAAATATAATTATTATCTTTTTCATCACTTATTAGTTAGAGTGCAAATAGGTTAGGTGAAACAAGGCTTTACTTTAAATAGATAAAGTTTATTAACTTATGTAAGAATAAAAGTTAAGTTTGGCTTGATTTATTAAAAAAGTCTGGCTGAATTTGTTAATCTATTTAAAAATATATTTATATAAATAAATTTTCAAACATATCAATAGGTCAAAACTTTTTTAAAACATAAAACTATTCAATAGTCAAGCCTATATATATGTATGTATTAAAATATTATATATTATATTGCAGAGAACATTTAAGTTAAATGGTATCCAATGATCTTCAATGGCTTTGTATCTTTATTATATCTAATTTTGATCCATATTTTTTTGTGTAGATTTAACTATTCTTTTATTTATAATAAAAATACTATATATTATATTATATAATTCATATATGTTATATTTTATATTATATTATATTATTTATAAATATATTAATAATTAAATAAATTACCTTGATAAACATGCAAGAGAAGTTTAAAGAAAAGCGGTCAAACATATTTATCTTAAAAGATCTATATATTAGCATTCCTCTGATATATTTAATAGGTCCAACTGTCAGACTTTCTTACGCCCCTATTCATTAATTACCATCACGGAAAGATAATCTTCTGGTTTTGTTCATAGGAGAAGGAAAACGTATAATACGAGTATCCAAATTTTAATTAAAATAGGAAAACACAATTTATTATTCAATTATAGCAAGATTAAGTTTATTTTATCCATTTATAGCTTGAGCCAATAAAATTGACTCATGTATAATTTGCTTGGTTAATATTTTACTCACTTATCTATTAAAAAACAAATAAAATTTGCACATTTTCTGATTTTTTTATCCACTATAATTACAAAATTATGGCATGCAAATAAAACTATGGTAAGTAGGAATGCATGCATGGATCTAGACTTGTTAAAATGGATTAACTCAATCCAATGGACAAAAAATTGTACATCAAATTAATCTTAAATCGGGTTATTTTTTCACTAGTCAAATTCAAATCAGATTGTTCTAGTATCAGTTTCAATCTTATGTTAACATTTAGCAAGGCAAGTTTATGTGAATTTTATAATTTATTATATTTTATTATTATTATCATATTAATTATTTATTTATTATTAATTTTATATTATTAATTAATTAAAATCTATTGTTACTAAATATAATTATATTTTATTACTATCACTTAAAATTTTATTAAAAAGATGAAACTAGGATAAATTAATTGAGATAATTGAAATAAAAATTATATATTTTTAAAATTTTAAAGAGATTAAATATGAATTCTTTTAAAAAAAGTAAGAAAATTTTCAAATATTAATGTAGCTTTGTTCCTAATTTTTTAGGATATATTGGTAAATTTTAATATATTAAAATTTTAAATTAAAATCTCATCACCTTTAATATGTGAAAGAAAATATTAATTAAAAATAATTTGATCACTTGTAAAAATTATTTATAAAAAATCTATCTAATTTAAATAAGTAAAATTTAAATTTGAGTATCATAATACTTGAAAACAAAATCATGTATTAAAAATTTTATATGATTAATTAGTGGTAAAAGTTTTAAATTTTGGATTAAAATTCCTTCTCATGATATTATTATTATATATTATTGTTTTTGTTATGATTAGTCTTATTATTATAAAACATAATTATATTTTATTATTATTTAAAAATATTATTATTGTTTAATAGAACTAAAAATAATAAATAAATAAATTAAGATATAATATTTTTTAATGTGAAAAACCTCCATTAAAAAGAGTAGAAACTACAAAATCTAGTTTAGAAAAATTTTACTATTAAATAAAATAAGTATAAATAAATATCCATATTAGTGAGTCATATATATTATTAAATATGTATTGATCAAATCTAAATTATTATATATAAAAATAAATATATTTAATATTTTAAATATATATAAATAATTATATAAAGAGTACATTAATAAAAATAATTATAATAATTTATATACAATAATAGAAAATAAATAATAATGTACTATATTATATATGTTTATAATATATTTAAAATTAATATCAAAATTATTTATTTAATTTTTTTAAATAATTTAAAATTTTACTGTAAAAGTACTAAATCAAATTCTAATATAACTATTTATTTTGATAAACTTATATAATATATATTGATAATATAAAATATATAAATTTATTAATTTTAGTATTAAAAATTATTTAATATTGCTCACATATAATTTTAATATTATATATATTAAAATATAATTTTAATATACTAAAATTATTATTTTTAATATATATAAAAATTAAATATATTATAATAAATTAATTATTTATTATTTACTACTATAATTAGGTTAATGGGTTAATTCAATAACACAATAGATTAATACTTATTAGTCTCAGTTCTTTATTAGGTTAAATTAATTAGTTTTAATTTTTTATTAAGTCAGGCTACTACCAGTTCTAGTTCTTTATTAGGTTAGATTAATTAGTCTTAAATTTTTACTAAATCAGGTTACTATTATTATTTTTTGTACTAATTCTAAGTTAGAAAAAATTATACCAATCCAAGTTAACCTATTAGACCCAATCCATTTAAATCATCCGCAATCTATATATTTAATGACGTTTCAAGTTATAACCGGTTAAAAATACATTGCTAAACTCATCATTTATAGAGTCTTAACTTCTTGATCTTCTAATTTTAATGAGGAAACATAATCATATAAGAAAAACATGCAAATTTAGTCTATTTTTTACAAAAGAAAAAAAAAATAAAAGATAGGTAAAATATTAATATGTGGGTAACGGTTAAACAAAATAAATTAACTCAACACGGTATTATACAGACGAGTAAGTTATATATATATTTTTTAAAATAAAAAGAATTGTATTTGATGTATTTAGATATTAATTTATTCAAACGTATTAGACACGAAACGCCTAAGACTGTGGGGTCGCCTTGCTTCCTAAGCTGATAATTTAAACTTCTACCATCATTTTATTAAAATAAAGTTTAAATAATTTTATTATATTTATTTATTATTAATATTAATTTTTTAATAATATTTTTTAAAATTTAATATAAATTCTTATATAGACTAATATATCAATCCAAATTTGTGTAAATGTATCATGATGATATCAAGTTATGTCAGAAATTGCTGCTCTTACCAATTTCTAACCCGTTTTACACGATTACTCTACTTGTATGACATGTTTCGGATTCATTCCTTAAAGTCTCCGGAAGTCATTTTCCGAGTTAACTAGCGTAAACATCAAGCAGTTCAAGCTGACTTTATATTAATTGGGAAAATAATGCTAACAATTGAGTGGGAAACATTTCTGTTTGGTTCCCAAAATTAGTTTTCTTGTAACCATCTATTTGTTTTCCTTTCCGGTAAAAAGTGCACATATTGGGATGATTCGATTTTGTGTGTTTGGCTTCCTCTTGTTTTCTCTCCTTTCGCAACTTGTATCCGCTGCAGAGTGTCCAACCTCGTTCTCCTGCAAAAAGATTGGTCCGATTGAGTTTCCTTTCACCACCGCAGAACGCCCAGATTGTGGAGTATTGGCCATTCGGGGTTGTGATGATCCAAATCCAACGGCAAACAAAACCATCCGACTAAATAATACAGGGGGAGGAATCGAACCTTTTGAGGTTCTACACACATATCCTTCACGCATTGTCGTTCGAGACAAGAATCTCCATGATTACTTGAAATCCCAAAGTTGTGAAGCCTTCAAAAATAACATTTCTCTTCCTCCGAGTTCTCGTTTAGCTTCTTTTGAAATAGAAAATAGTATAACCTTCTTCAGATGCAACTCCACTCTCAATATCAGCCTTCCCCAAGGATTTATAAGTTACAAAAACTGTAGTCCTGATTATAATATTTTCTATTCTCACCCAATCACCGACAACTCTAACTGCTCTGGGTATCCGAGGTCTTTAGCAGCATGTTCAACGGTCCAGCTTCCGGTTAGTGACCAGACTGATTCAAACAATCCTTTTACATTTTTAACAGCTGAATTCACCATCCACGCGCTGTCTGGTTGTGAAGAATGTCATAGTCGGAAACGGAGAGGCAAATGTCGGCTTGACAGTGGAAAAATTCAGTGCTTTGAAGGTATTTGTTCACACACATGCACGCTTAGCACGAGTTGTGACACCCAAGTTCCACGTTTTCAGTTTATTTGGAATCGTCATTTTAAATTGCGGTGAAATTTGCTGTGTTAGTTTTGGCATCGTAATTGCAATAATTTTGCATTGTATTTTCTCTAACTATGATTATTGCAATTATAACTTAGAATCATGTCTCATATTATATATACAATACTTCCTAAAATTATAAAGTATTGGTAAATTATTTTTAAATTATATAAAATTATAATTTTATTTTTAAATAATAGTCTGTACATATAATTTCATTTATTTGTACATTAATATAAGGATGAAGTTGTTTATACAAAGTTATATAGAAAGATAAAAGTATTTGTATAAATTATTATTTAGAGATAAAATTACAACTTTATATAATTTAAGAATTATTTTATTAATATTTTATAATTTCAGAAATAATATTGTTAATTTTCTCTACAAGATATGCATCATAGACTGATTACTAAAATTTCTTGGATTAGTCTTTATAGATCATGATTTTACTTGATAATTGTTTTAGAATAATGTCATGAGAAATTCAATCTTCTAATGAATTAAATGTATTTTTTATTAGATTGTATTTAATATATTAAAATTTATGTTTTTAATTTTAATTTATTTATTTTATAATTAAAATAAATAATTTAATAATACAATAATTAATCTCTTGAAAAGTTCAACTCTCGATAATATCATTCGTCATTTTAGGATTAGATATAGTTTGACTAGGCAATGAACAGTACGTTCAAGAAGAAAGAGATATGCATCGGTGTTTGAAAAATAAGTTATCGACCGCGTGTTTTTGCATTTTTTTATCATAGATTGTAAATTTTTATATAGAATCCTATTTTTTTCATAAAAATTTAAAATATTCTATTTCTTATTACAATTTTGAATAATTGCTTTATAATTTTTTATATATATTTGTTACCTATAAAATTTGTAAACATTATCCAAGATTTTAATGATTCTATTTTTTATAAAAATTGATAACTTTTCTTAAAGTAAATCACCCCAATAAATCATTTTTGTCCGTTTCTACTTTAGAAGTGCGCGTTCCGTAGGTTATCCTTCTTTGGTAAATCCTTGAAGTTTCCTCTGTACAAGGCGCTAGCCTCAATTTCTTGGGTGTACGTACAAATTTTTATCAGCTTTTGGAAGCTGAAATTGTCTTGCACGAATTTCGTTGAGTGTAATGTTGACTGTTTGATAAATATTTGAACCCTACTCAGCATTTAGATTTATTGAAAATTTTATTTGTTGTACTAAATTGATAATGATACTTTATTGTTTACTATAAGTATTTTCTTTTAACTACTACATGCAGGGGACAAAACCTGGGCTTGGAAGCTGGGACTAGGTAATGTACCTTTTTTGTGAATATTCTATAAATTTTTGGCTCATTGCTTCAAATTTACTGTCATGTGTAATTATCATAAAACACCTTGTTTTTTCAGTTAATTTATTTTCAATATTTACTAGTTCCTATTGTTTTGTCTAAGATATTTCAAGTGAAAAAAAAATATTTTTTATTTGCATATAAATAAAAGAATATCATGTCACTTATAAATTTAAATAATGAAGGAAATTTACTTTTTTTTAATAAGAGTTACTGTTATACATCACATTTCCTATATTTAACGATAAACAAATAAAATATTTTTTACTATTCTAATATATTATAACTATAATTATAAATAAATAAAATTATTTTCAAAAACATATTTTCTATCAAAACAAAAAAAAATCATTTTCCATGTTGCAATATAACCTCCAAAAGTTTTTCCTCTATTTTGGATAGGTTTATCCATTCTAGGTCTTATAATCGGGTTGCTCCTTGCATGGCACTATAAAAGAAAATTGGCTTCTTCAAAATTTGTACTCCAAACAAGGAACACTGAAAACAACTGGAATCCAGGGCAAGAGATTAGCAGTACTGTCTACTTTGGGGTACCGGTCTTCTCCTACAAGGAGCTTCTAGAAACAACAAACAATTTTGATGCTAATAGAAAACTCGGAGATGGGGGCTTTGGCACGGTTTACTATGGTAAGAGACTCGCACCACTTTTTATTAAGATCCAAACATATATTAACTGGTCATGAATTAATAGGGAGAACAGAGGATATGTCAAGTTTATTTTTAAAATAAATGGATATTGGGATAAATTTAATTTGTTATTAATTGAAATTAGTACTTCATCATGTTTTCAATACCCATGTTTCTGATCTTACAGGAAAACTTCAAGATGGGCGAGAGGTTGCCATCAAGCATCTATATGATCATCACTATAGACAGATACAACAATTTATGAATGAAGTTAAGATTCTTACTCGCTTGCGCCACAAAAATCTTGTATCCCTTTTTGGCTGCACTTCACTTCATAGCCATAAGCTACTCCTAGTGTATGAATATATTCCAAATGGCACTGTTGCTTCTCATCTTCATGGCCATTTGAAAAACCTTGGCTTGCTCTCATGGCCAATACGTTTGAAAATTGCCATTGAGACAGCTAGTGCATTAGTTTACCTCCATGCTTCTGACATCATTCATCGTGACGTCAAAACCGACAACATTCTATTAGATAACAATTTTTCTGTCAAAGTAGCAGATTTTGGCCTTTCAAGATTGTTTCCAAATGATGTCACTCATATTTCAACTGCTCCACAAGGATCTCCAGGTTATGTTGACCCAGAGTATCACTTATGTCATCAACTTACAAATAAGAGTGATGTTTATAGTTTTGGAGTTGTTCTAGTTGAGCTAATATCATCTATGCCACCAATTAATATGACAAGGCATAAGAATGAGATTAACTTGGCAAATCTAGCAATCAAGAAAATTAGAAATAATGCAATAAGTGAGCTGATTGATCCATCCCTTGGTTTCCATTCAAATAATGATGTCAAAAAGACAATGACTTTAGTGGCAGAGTTGGCATTTCGGTGCTTGCAATGGGAAAATGAATTGAGGCCTTCCATGGATGAAGTTTTGGAGGTTTTGATGAGAATTGAATGTGGGAATGATGAGCTTAGGGATTTGACACAAGCATATGTTCATAAAGAAGGAATTAATTCATGGAACATTAAAGCAATACCACCACCAAAGTCACTTGATTGCAATGAGATTGGACCATTAAAGCGTGTCAAGTCAATGCCTTCACCAACAACGATGATTGATAATTGGGCAAGTGAATGTACGACCTCTAATATTAGTAGTTAATTACTTGGATTATTGTTAGTAATTGATGCTTAATGGTTATCATTTTGTTATCATATAGACTTGTGTAAAAAAAATCCTTCTAAAATATATGATGAGATGGTGTACCAATATTAAAAATTGTTGAGTTAGTTTTGACATCCTAATTGCAAAAATTTTGCATTGTATTTTCTCTAACTATGATTATTGCAATCATAACTTAGAATCATGTCTCACATTAGATAAATAGTATTTCCTAAAATTAAAGGTGTTAGTAAAATTATTTTTGAATTATATAAAGTTGTAATTTTATTTTTGAATAATAATCTGTACATATAATTTTATTCATTTGATAATAATTCAAAAATAAAATTGTCTATACAGATTTATATAAAATAATGAAATTATTTATATAAATTATTATTTAAGAATGAAATTATAATTTTATATAATTTAAGAATTATTTCGTTAATATGTTATAATTTCAAAAATAATATTATTAATTTTTTCTACAATATATGTATCATAGACTGATAACTAAAATATCTTAAATTTGTCATTTTAGGTCTTGATTTTGCTTGGCAATTGTTTTAGAATAATGTTATGAGAAGTTCATCTTGCTAATAGATTAAATATGTTCCTTAGATTGTATTTAATATGTTAAGATTTATATCTTTAATTTTAATTTGCTTACTTTAAGATTAAAAAAAAATAATCCAATAATGAAACAATTATTCTCTTTGAACTCTTGGTGATATTATTCGTTATTTTAGGATTTGACGTAGTTTGACTAGGTAATGAATAGTACGTTCAAGAAAAAAGAAATATGCATCAATGTTTGAAAAATAAGTTATGGAATTCGTATTTTTGCTTTCTTTTTTATCATAGATTGTAAATTTTTATATAAAATCCTATTATTTTTTCATAAAAATTTAAAATTTTTTATTTCTTTTTACAATTTTGAGTAATATCTTTATAACTTTTTTATATATTTGTTACATATAAAATTTGTAAGCATTATTCATAATTTTAATGATTCTATTTTTATAAAAATTGATAAATTTTTTTAAAGCATATCACCCCAATAAATCATTTTTGTTCATTTCTACATGAGAAGTGTATGTCCATAAGTTTTCATTTTTATGGTAAATCCTTAAGTTTTCTTTGTATACAAGAGTGCTTAATGGGTCTAAGATGTGAGCTTAGTAGATTGATTTGTGAACTTTTTTCAAATTGGGCTTATAAAAAATAAGTTTAAAAAAAATAGGTTTAAATTGGCTCCATCCACATAAATTGGATTTTGCATGGGTTGGAAGTTGGTCCAATAGTTAAGCTCATTTATAAAATAAAATCCATAAGTCTCACAAGCTTTTATGATGATCAAATCGACTAAAATAAATCTTCTTAAAATACGAACTTTAATAAATCAAGCTTAAATAAATTTTGCTCATACCGGCTTTGATTCCGTCCATTCTGCAAGAATCGTTTAACACCCCTATTTGTAGAACGTACTAACCTCAATTTCTTTTGTGTACATACAAATTTTTATTAGCTTTTGGAAGCTAAGATTTTCTTGCATGAATTTCTTTGGCGGTAATGTTGACTGTTTGATAAATATTTGAACCCTACTCAGCATTTAGATTTACTAAAATCTTTATTTATTATACTAAATTGATAATGATACTCTATTGTTTACCAAGTATATTCTTTTAATTACGGCATGCAGGGGGGACAGAACCTGGGTTTGGAAGGTGGGACTAGGTAATGTACCTTTTTTGTGAACATTCTGTAAATTTTTGGCTCATTGCTTCAAGTTTATTGTCATGTGTATTGTTCATTATCATAAAACACCTTGTTTTTCCAATTCAATTATTTTCAATATTTACTAGTTCCTATTGTTTTGTCTAAGATATTTCAAGTAAAAAAAATCTTATTTATTTGCATATAAATAAATGAATATCATGTCACTCATAAATTTAAATAATGAAGGAAAATTACGTTTTTTTTTAAATAGGAGTTGTTGTTATACATCATACTTCCTATATTTAACAATAAACAAATAAAATATTTTTTACTATTTAATATATTATAACTATAAATATAAATAAATAAAATTATTTTCAAAAATATTTTTCTATCAAAACAAACAAAATTCATTCCCTGTGTTGCAATATAATCTCCAAAAGTTTTTCCTCTGTTTTGCATAGGTTCATCCATTCTAGATCTTATAATTGGGCTGCTCCTTGCATTTCACTATAAAAGAAAATTGGTTTCTTCAAAACTTGAACTCCAAACAAGGAACAACTGGAATCCAGAGCAAGAGACTAGCAATACTGTCTACTTTAGGGTACCAATCTTCTCCTACACGGAGCTTTTAGAAACAACAAGCTATTTTAATGCTAATAGAACACTCGGAGATGGGGGTTTTGGCACTGTTGACTATGGTAAGAGACTTGCACCACTTTCTATTAAGATCCAGACATAGATTAACGGGTCATGAATTAATAGGAAGAATAAAGGATGTGCCAAGTTTATTTTTAAAATAGATGGATATTGGGATGAATTTAATTTGTTATCAATTGAAATTAGTACTTCATCATATTTTCAATAACAATGTTTCTGATCTTAGGAAAAAACTTCAAAATGGGCAAGAGGTTGCTATGAAGTGCCTATATGATCATGATTATAGGCAGATACAACAATTCATGAATGAAGTTGAAATCCTCGCTTGCAACACAAAAATCTTATGTCCCTTTTTGCCTGTATTTCACTTCATAGTTATGAGCTACTCCTAGAATATGAATATATTCCAAATGGCACTATTGTTTCTCATCTTCAAGGCCATTCAACAGACCTTGGCTTGTCCTTATGGCCTTTCCAACTAAAAATTGCCATTGAGATTGCTAGCACATTGGTTTAATTTCATGCTCCTAACATCATTCATTATGATGTCAAAACCAACAACATTCTACTTGATAACAATTTTTGCATCAAAGTAGCAAATTTTAGCCTTTCAAAATTGTTTCCAAATGATGCAACCAAGTCTCAACTACTTCATAAGGAACTCCAAGTTATGTTGACTCAGGGTATCACCTCTATCATCAACTTACAAGCAAGAGTGATGTTTATAGTTTTGGAGTTGTTCTAGTCGAGCTAATATTATCTATGCCACCAATTGATGTAACAAGGCACAAGGATGAAATTAATTTAGCAAATCTAGCAATATAGAAGAAATTGCTAGAAGATTAGAGATGATGTAATAGGTGAGTTGGTTGATCCTTTCCTTCATTTCCATTTAAATAATGATGTCAAAAGGACAATGACTTCAGTGATAGAGTTGGCATTTTAGTGTTTGTAATGGAAAAATGAACTGAGGCCTTCCACGGATGAAGTTTTGAAGGTTTTGATGAGAATTGAAAGTGGGAAAGATGAGCTTGGCAATTTGACATAAGCATATATTCATTAAGAAGGAATTAATTCATGCATCATTAATGTAATGTCAGCACCAAACTCACTTGATTGTAATAAGGGTGGACTATTAAAGAGTAGCAAGTCAATGCCTTCACCAACAGTAGTGACTGATAATTAAGCAACTGAATATACTACCTCTAATATCAATAGTTAATTACTTGGGTTATTATTAATAATTGATGCTCAATAGCTATCCTTTTGTTATCATATAAACTTGTGCATGTAAAAAATAAATTTATATATAAAATATATAATGAGATGGCGTAACAGTGTCATCCAATGTTTCTTTCATGGCCTTTTCCTTTAATGATATATAAAATTTTCAGCAGTTATGATCAATGACTACATAATTCATTTTATTTGCAATTATGTAAAATTAAATATTTTTTTAAATTTCATGTCAATATATATTTTTTCAAATTATTTTATCCAGTTAAATCTTGTACTTAGTTTATTATTAAAGTCACTAATGAAATTATTGATATGATAATTAACTAATTTGTTAGGTTTACAGTGATAAATAAACTATTATATTGTCTTTGGTATCTTAATAAAGTAATTGTCACAACAGTTAGTATTGGTGCATTTAATTAAATAGAATGAAATGGAAATATGAAAAGAAATAATCTAAAATTGTATTTTGCAGGTATTATCAAATGAGGAGTCTCTCTCTAAGAAATAATCAGTTCATCAAATGATGAAATATTTATTTTATAGTAAAAATAATGCAATGGCTCATTCTATCATTCCTGAATGAATTTATGATTATATTGTTTTTTTTTAATTTTTAAAATTCTAAAACTATTCTTTGAAACTTTGCACATTTTTTATTACTTTTATTATAAGTGTGAAAATATATCAAATCAAAAAAATATTTTAAACTTGTTGTCAAATATATTGGATTTGACTTCTTTAATAGCGCACAATACTAAATGAATATAACGTTTACTTCAAACCGCCCACCTTTTCTTTTAACAATGTATAATTTCTTTTAACAATATTATACTATAAATGAATATAACAATATGAGAGATAAAAAACACTCGTGAGCAATATCATTTTGTATATAATACAAATTGACAATGTTACAGTACAATCTCTTTCGGCTTAAATATAATTTTGACCTCCTAAATATAAAATATACAATTTTAATCTTCTAATTTAAAATAATCAATTTTAACTTCTTAAATACTAAAAAAGTGTAGTTTTGATCATTAGTTTGATTTTAATTAATTTATTGGCCTCACAAAACCATTTCCACATCATACTTACTTTATATTAATAAAAAATGACTCATATGTATGTATAAAAAGAATTTTTTGTATAAAAAATTTGAACAAAATTAATAGATTACATATGAAAAATTAAATTATTTTAAAAATTATTTATTTTAAAAATATGAAAAATGTGACTTATGTAAAAAAATAATATAATGAATACTTAGACAGAAATGGATGAAAATTAAATAAAGGAAACCAAAATTATACAAATTTAATATTTAAGAGATTAAGGGGATCAAATTCATGTAATTTACACTTTAGAGAAACATAATTGTTTATAAGCTTTTTTTTTTAATTAAAAGCACACAATGCTTCGAGTCAAATCAATATACAATGAGTGTAATTATGCATCCATTAGCAATTTTTTTAATCGAGTATAATATAATATTAAATTAAATTCATTTTAATCATTTAATATATATATTAATCAATTTAACACAAATTATCTAAATGTTCATACATAAGAAATTTATAAATAAATGAAAAAACAACATCATCTTTTTTTAAAAAATAATGTATTAATTTCCACACTTTCTCTTATTTTTAATTTAAGGGTATTTATTATTATTATTATTGAAATAATTTTTTATTAAAATTTTATTATATCAAACATAAAAATAAAACAGAATTCTCATACTAAGTATAATTATGGAATAATTATTTCATTCCATTTCATTCAATTTTTTATTTATTTTCCTATTCTATTTCATTCTATTTAATTAAATGCAATGTTAATAATACAATAATATTTGATATTATCTTAAGAGTTATATTTTCTATCATATTTGGGGTTTAAATATATATATATATATATATATATATATATATATATATATATATATATATATATATATATATATATATATATATATATATATATATATATATATATATATAGACACACACGTTAAGTTGATTACATGGGGGGGGGGGAGGGCGGGAGGGAGGGAGGGAGGGAGAGAGAATAATTTGCCACAACGAATTTCTAATAACAATCAAGCAATAAATATATGAACTTAATTGATGGTAAAATAAACACTAAATCCTAATCAAATTCTAAAGCCTAAGTAAATGCATGATTGATGATAATTTAATGCGAACCAACTTATCCGTCCATAACAACTAAATTAGTACTTGACATTTTTAAAGGTTGAAATGTATTAAATGTAAATTAGTGATATAATCAAATCAAGTGATTGTGTATTTAGATATGTTTTTATTTTTTATTTTTAAAAATTGTACTTAAAAGTCATTTTTAAATTTTTTTATTTTCAAAAATTACTTTTGAATTTTAAAAAATAAAGAATAGAGGATATTCCATAAAGTAAAAAAAAAGAAAAAATTTCATTTAATTACTAAACTGTTATCAAGTACAAAAGAATAAATTTAGAAAATATTTAAAAAATTTTATTTTTATTTTTAAAATAAAAATTTTAGAAATAATTTTTTAAAAATACAATTTGAGAACATATTAACAAAAAAATCTTTTAGCATTTTTATTTTTAAAAACTGGAAACTATATTTAAAAATAAAATCCAAATTAACAAACTCTAAATGACCAACAAGGCGCTACTGGAAAGAATACTGTCACGGAAAATTTTTATCTATCAATGAATTAGGATTCAAATTATAAAAATGGCTCTAATTTAAAAGGGAAAAGCTCGTTAATACTCTAATTTTTAAATTAATTTTTCATTTGATATCTAAAAAATTTTAAAAAAATGATTAGGTTAGACCCAATGAGTAATACAGTTGTGGACAACTGGCGACGTAAATAGCCCGATGGATACTCCATGTGGACTTGTTCTTTTACAATCTGCATTTAATTAGTATCTAGTTTGAAAGCGACATGTCAACAATCGCTGCGATGCTCCTTGGTTGTAATATCATCAAACTCTTGTCCTAACTTCTTTGAATTAATCCGCTTTAAATTGATTGATCTTAACATTTTGATACCTATGCATTCATACATTTTCTTAATATTATTTTACATAAAACAATTGAAGTTTAAGAATATATATAGTCCATCACATATTATACATATCATGAATCATGATGCTAAACATATCACTTTTTCATAGGTGCATCATACTAGCCCTTGTAATTTATAATTAAAGAAAGGACAAATTCATAAAATTTAATTTAATTATATTTATTTTTACAACTATACACTCAATTCTTTTATTTTTTTTAGTGAATGAGTGTATATTTAGAATAAAAAGAATAGAAAGATGAACATATATATATATATATATATATATATATATATATATATATATATATATATATATATATATATATATATATATATAAGATAGATATATTTTAAAAATAAGAAAATATACATTATAATGATAGTAGACTTTATAGGATGAGGTGAATGTAATTTTTCTTTAAATAAATTATTGATGGATTGATGCACTTGGCTCAGACCAATATTAATGATTAAGCTTACTTTAATATGTAGTAAGTATGAATTCAGATCGAACTCAAGGGAAAAGAAATCAATATATGAAGCCAGAATGTAAAAGCAAGTAGTTTACAAAAGCAATTTAAATGATATGACTGGAAACATAAATAAAAATAAAAATATCAAATTATGAACACCTATTTAAAAAAATTACACTTTAATTTTTAGATTAATTATAAACACTCAAAAATTTTTACTATTGATTCGATTGCCTTTGAAGCACATAAATTTACTATTCTTAAAGGTTATTCTACCTTTTGGTGTAAAGTTTTCTATAACAATCCTTCAAAATTCAACAAACTCTTTTGTTTTGATTATATGATCAAAACAAGGGTAGACCACATGAAAATATGTAACCCAATAAAGAAGCAGTTTTTATAGGGGATAGAAAATGAGAATTTTTCAATTTCATAATGAAGAAATGAAAGGTGTACAATTTTATAGGCAAGTAAGGAACATTCCATAGAATGACATTAAAGAAGTGGAAGATGAGGTTGATGATGTTGCAAAAATCTAGAAAATAAGCTTGAATAAAATCTAGAAAGATATGATTAGAGAGAAAATCAAGGTACATATTTTTAATTTTAAAAGACAAAAAAATCTTGATTTTCATCATATAAGACTTAGGCCTCTCTTGTTAATATATAAAAATTAAACTTTAGCTCATTAATATAACTTATTAACCAAAATATATTTATTGATTATTAATTTCTAGTTTTGTAACTTATGATAAGGAAGAATTGATAATGAAGATTATGTGAAAGAATTTCATAACCTAAATGCTAAGGATATTTAAGTTTCTGCATGCTATTAATGTGTAAAATTTTACAAAAAAAATTCTTTTAGATCTTTATTATATAAAATTCTGGACTTGAATTAAGATACAAAAGATGTCTTTTTTGAAATTTTATTTTTACTTTGAATTTTGATATAATTTTATATTGAAAATTTGATTTACAATTTATGACAAATGAAATATTTTTTAATTTATGCATATTATCATTATTTAAAATAAAAAATAAAAAATTTATATTCATTGATGTTCAAAAGCAACAAAGTTAAAAGTGTTATCTAAATACAAATAAATAATAGCCAAAACATGTTGTGAAAGATAGACTTTGTTCCCTATATTTCATAAGCAATGATACAAAACCATTGTTAAATGTGGAAGTAAAATTATTGCGTATAGTAAAGAATAGGTAATAGTCAAAACTATTGTTAAAATAAATTAAAACAATTACTTATACTATAGAATAGGTAAAGACCATTATTGAACATGAAAGTAAAATTGTAGCCTATTTTCTACTATAGGTAATAGTAAAAACTGTTGCTTTAGAAAAAAAGAGAAAACCATTGCCTAAGTTCTTGAATAAGCAACAATTTTTAAAAAATATTGCCAAAAATAAAAAAATCATTGCCTAAAACAATTGGCAATGTTCAAGAAAACAAGACTTGAAAAATATTGCTTATTTTTTAGACAACACTTTTTAAACTTTAAGTAATGATTTTTTGCTATTGCTACAGAACATAAATGTTGTTGTGCAAAATCCTCCTAAACATTTTACTATTAACTATTTTCTATTTCTTCAATTTGGAGGATTTTGAAGAGTTTTCCTACTATCCAAAAGAGAGAGAGGAAATGTCATAATTTAACTATTCATTCGCTTTAACTCCTTTCTTCTATCTTTTCTTTCATTATCTTTCCTTCCTTTTTTTGAACTTTTAAATAGACTATAAAGGGCAAAGTATAGTCACTTTTCAAAAGGTTTAACTTAGTTACATTGTTATTCTTTTATTAATAAATATACATTTACTTTCCTATTTTTTGGTGATAAAAGAAGTAAGTATAGGTTCAAAACATATGAATAAGGAGGTGAATGTAAATTTATAAAAGAATAGGATTTTAGCTTAACTAAACTAACTTTCAAAATATGAAAGTATAATTTACCCTAGATTAAAATAGCACCTCATCATGTTTTCAAAATTTATGCTTTGATCTCCTAGGGAAACTTCAACATGGGTGAGAAGTTACTATCAAGCACTTAAATGATCATAATTATATGCAAATACAACAATTCATGAATGAAGTTGAGATCCTCACTCACTCCCATCATAAAAATCTTGTGCCTTTTTATGGTTGGACTTCATGTCATAACCATGAGCTACTACTTGTGTATGAATATATTCCAAACAACACCTAAGATTCTTATCTTTAAGGCCATTTAGCAAACCTTGGCTTGCTCTCAAGACCTATGTGAATGAAAATTACCATTAAGACCACTGGTACATTGGCTTACCTCCATGCTTCTAACATCATTTATCATGATGTAAAAATAGACAATATTCTACTTAACAACAATTATTATGTCAAAAGTAGTAGATTTTAGCCTTTCAAGATTGTTTCCAAATGATGTCTCTCATGTCTCAATAGCTCTACAAGGAACACTCAGATATGTTGACCCATAATATCATTAATGCCATCAATTTATAGCAAGAGTGATGTTTATAGCTTTTGAGTTGTTCTAATTGAGTTAATATCATTTATGCCACTAGTTAATATGACAAGATGTAAGGATGAGATTAACTTAGCAAATCTAGCAATAAAAAAGATTAGAAATGATGCAATAAGTGAGCTAGTTGATACTTCCCTCAGTTTTCATTCAAATACTGATGTCAAAAGGATAATGATTCTAATGGCAAAATTAGGATTTCAATGTTTGCAATGGGAAAAAAAAATTAAGGCCTTCCATGGATGAAGTTTTAAAGGTTTTAATGAGAATTGGAAGTAGGAAGGATGAGCTTGGGGATTTGACACAAGCATATATTCACAAAGCAAGGATTAATTCATGCAAAATTAAGGTATTGCTACCACTAAGCTCACTTGATTGTGATATGGTTTGGCTATTGAAGGGTGTCAAGTCAATGCCTTCACCAACCATAATGACTAATAATTGGGAAAGTGAATGTACTACATCTAATGTTAATGGTTAATCACTTGGTTTTGTGTAATGATTAATGCCTAGTAATTATTCTTTGTTATCATATAAACTTAGTTGTGTGAAAATTATATAATTATTTGGTGCAATGGCATGTCATGTCATTTGATATGGTCTTAGGAACTTTTTTCCGTTAATGTCTTAAATACAAATTCAAAATCATATGTATTAAGTAACTTATTATTCTTATTATTATAACTATAAATAAATTAATGAAAAAAGTCAATACTTATAATCAATGGGTGAGTTGCAAATATTAGTTTTTTTTATCTAGTTCATCTTTTTTTCTAGTAAGAAGCATCATTCAAAGGAAAAAAAGTACCAAATATAAACCTAATAGTTAAAATGTAGTTATGATCACAATGCAATTGTGTTAAAATTATAAAAAGAAAATGACACAAAAAATTATCATGACACAATTATAGTAAGTAGGTAAATAAAATATTGTTATCTATATATAGGTGTGGACTAATTGATACCATTTTAAATTTATATTATTTATACCAAATCCTTCCCATTTATTCTAACATCATTTAATGGTTACAATGCAAGTAAGTTAATTATTAAGACAAGCTTTAATTATAGAAGAGAATTGGTAGTTAACTCTTTTTATTGATTTCTCTCCTACTTCTTATATTTTTATTTTCCTATTTCAATTTATAATTAAAAAACAACAACTCTAATGCACTCAAACTAAAAGTTTAGGTATTGATAACTTGACTTTATGATAGAATAAGAATCGTCAAATTGTAATGATACAAAATTGGATGCTTAATGTTTATGATTAGGAAACTTATTTAATAGGTAAAAAATTAATAACATGATACTTCTATTTTGAATTATAATTTTTTTTAATTTTAGATTCACCAATAACTTAAAATAAATAATTTAAATAAATTATCTATACTAATTTATAGGTATATTTTAACACCTTTTAATTGTATAATATATCTAATTTAATGATTATTAACTCACATGTATTTATAGTACATTATAATTTAAAACTTTCAAAATTAAAATGCTTTCATAAAATTACCACATAATCATTTTAAAAATATAAAATTTAGTTCATAGTTAATAAATTAAAAATCTAAACTTTTACTTTGTGAATCTATTTTTTATTTCTTCTTCTCTTAATCATTTTAAAAATATAAAATTTAGTTCATAGTTAATAAATTAAAAATCTAAACTTTTACTTTGTGAAGCTATTTTTTATTTCTTCTTCTCTCTTTTTTTTGAATAATCTCCTTTACTTATTTCTTACATATTAATACACAATAAAATCTTTTAAAATACTAAATTTAGTAATAAAATTTAGTATTATTTTCAATAAAAAATTTAATATTGTTAGAATCGGGAGCCAAACAAATGTAACAAAATTAATCAATCCCAACTAATAGATCCATTTAAAATGTTATATTAAAATAAAAGATTCAATCAATATCTTTCATTCATTCATTCCTAAATATTATTAGAGAAATTTAATTCTCATCCCTTATTTCTCCTTAATGAAATTATTCCAATTAGGGGAATGATGGTTTCTTTTCAATGCATCAAAGAATCTATTCCCTTGATTTAAGTTTTGAACTTATAATAATAATAATAATAATAATAATAATAATAATAATAATAATAATCAATAATTTCAATAAAATGCATGATATGCTTTAGAAAATAAAGTGATATTAGAACTTTTCATGAGAAAATAAAGGGAATGTATAATTATAATGTCATGCCTCAAACTAATTGACTCTTAATTCACAAGTATTAAAATTTGACCTGACTTTGGTGTATTAATTTCAATAAAGGTGTAACTTCGGTATCCAATGCTGCCATGTATGAGCAGAGAAGTTTCTTGCCGCCCATTTTGACCTGACTTTCCCGCTCCCCACTTCCTTCACGCTAGGCATGAAAATTCATGGTGATACCTACTGCAACACCAATGGGCGTGAAAAGTGAATGGCTTCGTCGGTGATTTCACTCTCTATCAATGAATATTCTCTAACGTTATCATTAATTCCCACTAACAAACTTCATTATTAAATTATCGGTGTCTTTCATTTTACGCCCATAAAGAGGCTTGTAGAATTCAAAGCGGTCTTATTGCTGTATTAGGGGAAATTTCACACAATTAGGTGCCGGTGTATTCATACTATAGGAGCGAAGGAAGTTTGACTAACATTATTATTAATTTTTTTAATTGACTAACATTATATGGACTTGGATGGTCATTCACTTATCAGTTTGTATTAATTCAATCACTTGAAAATAATGTTTTAAAAGCCAAATTAGGTTATGAATTAAAAAAAAAAAGTCATTACGAACCAGTTAAAGCAACGATGGAATTAGACTATGTTATAGCTAAAAATATATATAAATTTATTTTAAAAATTAAATAATAGCTAATCTATAGTGAATATATATATATATATATATATATGAATTCATAATTTAAAAATAATGTAAACTAGATATGGAATAAAAAGATTGGACTAAAAGATTAATAATGTTTTGAAACATTACTTAAAAATAATGCTTTAAAAATCAAATCATATAATGAATAAAAAAATTATCAGATCATAATTGAATTAATTTAATCAGCTAAAGCAATAATTAAATTGGATGATATTATAAATAAAAATTTATATAAAATATTTTAAAAAAATTAAATAATAACTAACTTATAGTATTGGTCTAATGATACCAAGTCATTATTTCATCATAAGAGTCATAAATTTGACATAATAGGATATTAATTTATGATCAATGAATGAATGAAAGATTCTTGATATTACTAATATTTCATATATGACTCATTCTAAATATTCTATAACTAGAGAATACTCTTCTAATAATATTTAGGAAAGATAACAAATCTTGTTCGCATCTATATCTCAACAAAAAAGTGCCATTGAACAAATAAAGCTTATGCAGACTTTCCTTTTTTTTTTTTTTTTGGGTTTACACCTAGGGTATTTTTACACTTTTTTTTTGTTTTACCATTTTTTACTAAGTATGAGATTAATCTTTGTTTGAAACCAAGTAAACTCCTTTCAACGTGTAATCAACAATCAAATATAAAATCTTTTACCAAACTTAAAACATCTTAATACTTAATTTACTGCTACATAACCAACCAATTGTTAACAAACTTTGTAAATCTTTTTGATTTTTCAATTACTACAGCATTTTCGTTAATTATCCTTATCACATGCTGGTAGAAGGATTTGCTAAGTAAAAATAATTTATGAGAAGACTTAACTAATACAACCTACATTAGAGATTAAAATAGGTGCCGACGTACTACTAAGTCTTAAAAGGTATTATAAGTAGATTAAAATTGGTGCTACGTCTTAAAAAAGGAAAAATGATAGAATAATGTGATTGTAAACCCAAAATCCCTACTTTGGTACGTCCAACGAGTTTAGCAGTTGAAAATCTTTAACTTAAGTATTTTGTAAAAGTTTTATGTTTTGTTACATTATGGGGTCAATATCATATTCTTACGTATATGTATTTAGTAAATTAGTTGCTTTTAATGTTAAAAAAAACACTTAAAAACACTTTTGCTACACTACAACAAGCTCTTGAAAAAATGTTACAAGCTTCTATACAAGTTTAACCAAAAAAAAAAAAAAATGAGACATGCAATTTTCATATAAAATTTTGCAATTTTATTCCTAAAAGTTATAATATGTACAGAGTTTGTATAACTCATTTAGAAATTGAGAGAATTAAGTATACACATCTATAAAAAAATTAAGAGATTAAAATGTAAACACCTAAAAAAAGTTGTGTTGAATATTTGGCAAATCATCATGACATTATGTGTATCTTGTTATAAAAATAATAAACTCTTAAAAAACTATAAAAGAAAGATATGAAAGATATGAAGAAGAATTATAAGAAAAAGGAGAATATTTGATTCAATTGTGTCTAGAATAATTTATATAACTGATATTTATAGAACAAATTGATCAAATATTACAATTGCATAATGATGATTTACAAATAAAATTAAAATCTAATAATTGACCATAATAAGAATGTAATGTCTGATGTAATAATTAAACATAATTCGAAGTATAAAATCTAAGCTATAGATAACTACATTTAATAAACTCAATAATTATTTATAATACTTCCCCTTGAATGTTCATATAAAGGAATACTTAATTATAATATGCAATAGAATACTATCTCATTAAAAATATTGTTGGGAAAAACCTAGTGGGATAAAAATCATAGTGAAGGAAAATATAGTGCAATGCGTATTAACTTCTCCTCATGAGAACATCAATTAAAATTTTTAAGTTGAAGAATTCTAGTATCATGGACTAGCTTTTCAAATATAGTAGTAGGAAGTGCTTTAATAAATAAATATTCTGGATTATCACTTAAACAAACTTGTTGAATATTTATATCACCAATCTTTTAAAGATCTTTCGAAGAATTCTAGTATCATGGACTAGCTTTTCAAATATAGTAGTAGGAAGTGCCTTAATAAATAAATATGCTAGATTATCATTTAAATAGACTTGTTAAGTATTTATATCACCAATCTTTTGAAGATCATAAGTGAAAAAGAATTTTGATGAAATATGTTTTGTTTTTAATGTACCCTTCTTTTAATTAATTGATACATGCAACATTATTTTCATACAAGATAGTTAGGATTATTTTTCCAGAAAATAAATCACAAGTCTCTCATATGTGATAAATCACATACCACAACCAAACACATTTTCTACTTGCCTCATGTTGTGCTAAAAAATTTTCATGATTAGATGATATGGTTGTTATAATTTGTTTTATAGATCGCTATGAAATGGCTATACCTCCACATGTAAACAAATAGCCTATTTGTGATCGACCATTATAAGGGTTAAATAACTATCCTGCATCTATATAAGTAATTAAGTCTGACTTAGGTACATTCATATAAAATAAACTCATATCCACCATACCTCTAAGATAATTAAGTACATGTTTAACTTTATTTTAATGCCTTCGTGTAAGTGAAGAACTATATCTTGCTAATAAATTAATGGTAAATGATATATCAGCTCCTGTATGGTTAATAAGATATCCAATTGTACTAAAATATGGTACTTCAAAACCAAATAGTTTTTCATCTTTTTCTTGAGGTATAAAATGATTTTCATTCATATCTAGTGACCTTACAATCATTGGATACACAATAGTTGTGATTTGTCCATATAAAATCATTTTAGCACCTTTGCTCATAAGCCTTTTAGTGTATAAAAATTCTATTCTTTAAATAATCAATTTGTAATCCAAGTTAAAGCTTTGTTCTTCCTAGATTTTTTATTTCAAATTCTTTCCTTAAACAATTTATAGCCTTTTAAAGCTCTTTAGGAGTTTCAATAATATTTAAGTCATCATATAAATAGCAATTATGGTAAACTCATTTTCAGATCTTTTTATAAAAATACATGCACAAATAGGGTTATTTTTGTATCATTTCTTCAACAAATATTTACTAAGGCAATTATATTACACATGTCTAGATTGTTTCAGTTTATAAAGAAATTTGTTCAATTTGATTGAATAATCTTCTCGAGAATTTGAATTGTATTTTTCAAGTAAATTAAAACCTTCAGAGAGTTTCATTAAAATATCATTATCTAATGAACCATACAAATAGATTGTAACAACATCCATTAGATGCAAATCAAGTCCTTCATGTACTTCTAAACTAATTAAATATCAAAAAGTAGTTGCATCCACTATAGGTAAAGTATGTCTCTTCATAATCAATGCCAGGTTTTTGCAAAAAATTCTTAAGCAACAAATCGTGCCTTATATCTTATAATTTCACCATTCTTATTTTGTTTTCTCACCAAAAACTATTTTGTATCCAATTGGTTTTACACTTTCTGGTTTATGAACTATAAGTCTAAAAACTTTTCTCTTTACAAGTGAATTTAATTTTAATTCAATCGCATCTTTCCATTTTAATCAATCATCTTTTTATTTGTATTCCTTAAAATTCTTTAGTTCATGATCTTTATTATTTATTATATCATGCACTATATTATATGTAAAAGCATCATCAACGTTGACTTTATTTTGGTTCCATCACCTAAGTTTTTTCTAAAACTAAAATAATAATTTTGTTTGGGAACTTTTCTGGAATCACCACATTCATATCCTCGATTTAGCCATCTAGGTTCTTAGCTCATTTTCTTTTTCAAAGATTTTTATCTTTGTAATTAATGGGTTTACTATGTTTCATGTGTGCATTAAACTCATTTGCAATAATAGATTGTTCAATGGGGATATCAACTTTAGTTAGAGCATTAGCAACTAGCATATATGGTTTAGCCATTTTCTTTTGGTTAGTGAATGTGTTTAGTAATTTATTGGTTAAACTTTGTAAATGAATTATTTTCTGAACTTTTAGTTCATATTATTTTGTACAAGGATCAAGATGAGATAATGATAATTCTTTCTAACTATTTGCTTCTTCCAACTGCTTATTTTCTCTCCTTAATGTTAGGAAAATTGATTTATTAAAATGACAATTAGCAAATACAATTGTGAATAAATCCTTTGTTGATGGTTTATGATATTTTATTATAGATGGAGATTCATATCCAACATCTATTCCTAACTTTCATTAAGAACTCATCTTAGTTCATTATGATGGAGTAATTGGAATATATATTACACATCTAAAAATCTTTAGATGGGAAACATTAGGTTCCTACTAAAAACCAATTGTAAAAAGGAAGACTTATAACAAATTGTTAGTTTCATATGAATTAGTGTTGCAACATGCAAAATGGCATATCATCAAGTAGAAATTAGAAGTTTTAATTTCATAAGTAATGGTCTTGTAATTAATTGAAGACACTTGATAAATAATTTTGTAAGACCATTTTATGTATGACTGTATATTACAAGGTGTTCAACATCAATTCCAATTAACATACAATAATCATTAAAAGATTGAGAAGTAAATTCACCAGCATTGTTATGTCGTACTTTTTTAATTGGATAATTAGAAATATGTACTCATAATCGAATCAATTGAGCAAGTAATCTTGCAAATGCTAGATTGTAAGATGATAACAAAGATATATGCAACCATTTAGTTAGTGCATCAATTAAAACCATAAAATATTTAAATAGTCCACATGGTAGGTGAATTAGTCCATAAATATCACCTTGTATATATTACAAAAATGTAAGAGATTTATTCTCAATTTTTGCTGATTATGGTTGAATAATCAACTTTTCTTGAAAATAAGCAGCACATGAACAAATTTTGGATTAAAGAATTTGTTGGCTCTTCAATGGATACCCATATGAATTTTTAATTATTTTTTGCATCATAATTAATTTAGGATGGCCTAATCGATCATGCCAAACAACAAACTTATCATAATTTGTAAACTTCTAGTTTACAGTAGCATATGCTTCAATTGTACTAATATATGTGTAGTACAAACTAAAAGAAAGTATAGGTAATTTTTCACGTATACATTTGTTACTTGAGATTATACTAGTATGTAAAGATATTCAATATTTCCTTTATTTATTGTTTCGATATGATATCCATTTTAACATATATCCTTAAAACTCAATAAGTTTTTATGAAACTTAGTAGAATATAATACACTATCAATGTATAATTTTTTCCCTTTAGGTAACAAAACATTAACTCTTTTGAAGCCTTCAATTAAATTTATAGTATCAAATATAATATTAACAATGACTTATTGCATTAATAAATAAGAAAAAGTAGAATTTCACATGCAATAAAAAGTAAATATTCTTCACCCACTGATTCATAAAAAGTCAAGGCACATATATGTTGTGACTTAATTCTGCTTTGTTGAATAATGCATAATTTTATGCTATACTACAATTTAAAACCTTTCAGTAACTATATAATATCTTCTAAGAAAGAGGTTGTGACATACTCAAGTAAAATGGGTTAGTATAAGAGTGATTTCATGGTATCCATATAAGAACAAATCATAATAAGGTGTATATTTATATGTCTAAATATTATGATTACTTATATAGCTGAATTTTGAGTAACCTAATATAAAATAAAATGATAGGCATTATAGAAATACTTTTAAAATTGGCTAATGAAAAAGGCCATTACAATAAAACTAATTTATAAATATATAAATGATGGACATAAATTAAATATTTTAACATTATAAATTAAATATTTTAATGTAATAATGATGCTTTACCAATCAAATTTTCAAGAGAAATAGGATAGCAAGCCAAACATTGGTGTTTAGTAGTTATTTTTCAATAAAAACTTCTTAATAGCTTTAAGATAAGTATACTTATAGAAAACCTAGCAAACAATAGATAACTACAAGCATTTTTTAAGAAAATCAATTCAAATCCTTGGTGATGAACTAAATGGTAAACAAAGTTTAAAACTAATTATAATTTTAGTCATCATACATAAAGATTCAATTAATGCTCTAATAAAGGTATTTATAGCTTATATAAATATTGACTTGTATATGTTATAGTGATTTTATATAATCAAAATGAGGCATTCCGTAAAATTGTTAATGGTCCTCAAATAAATTAAATAGAAAATGAGAAAACAAAGTTTAAGATTTTACATTGCAATGGTAATCAGCACAATATTGTGATTAAATATCATCATACTTACAAGAGAAATAGTTAGTGTATAAATCGAAACTATAGTTCTAACCAGTAATCACATCAACATATATAATGTTAATGTAAAGTCATGCATGCATCAAAATAAGAGTACAATTAGTATATGACTAAAAAAAAGGGGTCCAAATTGGGACAAGAAGAGGTTATTATACAAGTGTGTGTTGTAAGAAAAGCAATTCAATGCTAAAGTTTCACCAGAGACCTAATTATGTTGTGATTAATTAGTACTAATCACATTTGTAAGACTATTTGTATCTAAATAAATCTCAACATCCAACACTTATGGCAAATAATTTTTTCCCATAATGTCTAGAGCTACAAATTCAAAATTTGCAAGATTTGACATAATACTATCATAGATATGTAAAAGTGAATTAGAAAATTTTCAATATAACAAAGGTGGAATATTGAAGAGAGAATTATGAATTAACATGTTATTCATATAATTATTAATCCATTACCAATTTTCCATTTCATTGTCAAACATTGCAAAAATTATCAAATTTATAAAAAGTATATTTCAAATTATATTAAAAGTGAATTAAATGAGAAATAAAGGTAAATTATGTATCTTTGTATAATTATTAAATATATGTATATTTATATGTCACTTACTTCTTGATAATTCTTTTCTTTTTCCAAACTTAATTTCTTGAATATTCATGTTCATCTTTGCATAAAGCCAAACTTTATCATGCAAGTAAATTTTTTTCTATATTAACATAACATATATTATTATTTTATATAATAAATTTTCAATCACAAGAGAATATTATAATCAAGTGTTTATCACATATCCACAATTGCATACTGTATATATTTATACTCACACATTTTATAAAAACTAACATGCACTTTAAAAATAGATTTAGAAATTTCACTCACTTGACATCTAGAAATAAATTCTCAAATGTATAATATGTCATATATGTGAATTTATGCTTATTTTTCTTTCTTGGTTTAATTTATTATTTATTTCTATTGGTATTTTTGCATATCATATTCAATATTTTATAACTATTATTTCTTTGAAAAAAATTAGTAAAACATTAAAAGCATTATAGAAATCAAAATCAAAGCATGAATGAAATAAAGAATAAAAACGAGATAAGAAAAAAGAATTGCTATATTAGCCCAAAATAATAAGATTAAGTAAAATAACTTACATCTAGAAGCAATTACCTTAGTAGATTAGAGCCTTATGCTAATAGCATATTATAAAAAATAATAAACACTTAAGAAATTATAAAAGAAAGATATGAAAGAGAATTATAAGAAGGAGAAGAATATTTGATTAAATTGTATTTGAAATGATTTATATAATTCATATTTTTAAATAAATTGATCAAACATTACAATTTCATAATGACGACTCATAAATAAAATTAAAATCTAATAATTAATTATAATAAGAATATAATATCTGATCTAATAATTGACCATAATTGGAAGTATAACGTTTAATGTATGAATATCTATATTTAATAAATTCAATAATTATTCATAACATATCTCAAATTTATTTATTTATTTTGGCTTTCCTCCTTTTTTGCAATGTGAGCTAATAGCAAGGAATTTAAATAGTATGCAAGAAGTTATAGGTTTAAACTTTTTTGTTATTATTGTATAAAAGAAAAACGGATTTCAAAACTTTGTTATTAGTTTAAGTAAAACGGGTCTCTTTGCGACCCATTCAGTTGATTCGTCTCCCGCCTTTGTCTCTGTTATTCCCAAAAATAAGAACACAATTAGAAGCACACAAATCTGTGATATTATGGGAAGACTTTTGCTTTTGGTTTTGCTTTTTGATGTGTGAATTAAATTAGCATCTGGTTTGACAGCAAAGTCGATTTTCCGCTTTTCATACGTTTGTTCCTTTTGGTCCATTACTCATCTGTTCAAAAAAGGGGGGGAAAAATGACACGATTTTCTCTCTTATCTTGAAAATTTCTTCAAAACTTAGTATAACTTTTCAGAAAATTTCGGTTGAGGGAGTTTCTTTTTACTCTAATCGACTGTTGTGACACGAACAAATCTCCACACTATCAAGTTATACATGAAACAAAAAATTAAAACAAAGTAATAACAAAAAAAATGGAAAATTAGTTGCACTAAGTTATTTTGTGCGGAAAGCTAATTAGAAGAGGGAAACACCATTTTTTATTAGACTATAATATATTATTTTTCTCTTACTTAATATTATATGTCTTTCCTTATTTGTTTAGTGCAAATAGAGAATTTTTCAAGGGAAAAAAATACATTATATCCTCTTGTGTCACCCTATTTGCAACAAGCTCATCAGGTTATTAGTGACTTAAAGTATCAAAAATCAGTCACTCATAATTTGCACTATAAATATTTTATTTACTTATTTTTAATCCAAATGTAATGGAATTTTTCTATCAAATCAAAATAAATGTCCTAAAAATCTGATTTGTATCCCTTAATTTCAAATCCTAGCACCTCATTATCACATTCTTCAAGTTTTCATTCAACATTAATTTCAATGAAATCAACTATTTGCTAAGATCTTCAAGCTGGGGCAAGTTATAGGGTTCCTTATTATTGCGGGTTTCCTTATTATTGCCGTTCTGAAGCTATTCGTAGGATGCCATAATAGCTCACAAGTTTTGTCAAAAAGAATTTTCATTTGTCCAAAATATTCAACTAATTCGTTCCTTTTTTAATCACAAGTAGCTACATTTTTTTATGAAAATAGAATTAATTAAATTGTTATGTGTGTGTATATATATATATATATATATATATATGTAGACTCCTAAAATTAAACATTTGAGGTCAAATATTCTCTTTTTAATACTTTAAAATGCATGGTTTCGAACGAAACCATAACACTAGACATTTTTTTTCTTTTTTTTTTTGGAATTAATAAACACCGGGTTTGGGTGAGCAACTGAGCATAAGCATGTCCCACCCATGACTCCACTTGTGCCATTTTTCAAAACCATACCTCAAGTTCACACCAAGAACAAATATTTTATTTTTCATCTTTCAAAACAATTTCCCCGAAGTTGTCTTTCAAAGTCATGTTCCTAGTCAACTCGCCTTTTGTATATGTAAGCAATTCAGGCTGGTTTTGTATTGAAAACAGAGTACAGACACAATAGATGAAATTGGAGAAACAGATTCTTGTTAGCATCGATTTGTTTTTTTTTTTTGCAAGAAAGAGTTAGCCAAACCATGACTCCAATTTGTGTGCTTTCCTTGCTTTTCCTTTCTCACCTTTTGCAACTCGTCTCTGCTGTGAAGTGTCCAAGCTCATTCAGCTACGGAACAATTAGCAATATTACGTTCCCTTTCACCATCGCAGAACGCCCGGATTGCGGCGTGCTGTCCATAAGTCGTTGCAATCATTCGGACTCTGGCGCAAGCAAAAGCGTCCAACTGCAAATAGAGGGGCAATCCTTTGATGTTCTAGGCTTTTATCATTCAATCATTAAAGTCCGAGACAACAATCTCCATAACTCTTTGAAATCCCATAGTTGTGATGTTTTCAATTACAACGTCACACTTCCTCCACCTTCTCCACTATATACTCTTGAAATCAAAGACAATATAACTCTTTTCCGATGTAACAAAACTTTCAACATCAACCCTCCAAAAGCTTTTCAAAATTATCCATATTGTAAAGATTACAATTATGATATCTTCTATTACAGTCCAAACAACGGCAGTTGCCCAGGCATGGATTCGAGCTCTTTAGCAGCGTGTTCAACGATTCAGCTTCCAACAAGAGATCTCGCCGACACAAATCTTCCTCTTACATTTCTAACCTCTGAATTCTTTATTGAAGTCCAGTTGTCCCCTGATTGTTCAAAGTGTTTCCATCAACAAAGTGGACGATGTCAGCTTGACGCAAGCGGAAACTTCTACTGCTTCAAAGGTATTCACATTAATTGATATTACTTTACTGTCGGCAAAATTGGTACAAAGAAAGGAAAAACAGAGAAACTATCTGACAAAGACATCACCTGAAGCATCCGATGTTGCTTTTTGGGTCTTTTTCTCCTTTAGGTCTCCTGAATTTAAACCCAAAACCTTGACATGTTTTTAAGCATCTTGTTGCTCTTACTATTTAAAAAAAAAAAAAAAGTATGGCCTGAAGAATCAGCCAGTAGCATCAAATTGATCATAGGAGGATGATAGTACTTGCGCTTTAGTAGAAATTCGATTACTTTGTGTTTCTTTCTATATGTTTTGTATAATCTTGTCCATTTCTACGCAATGATATACAATTTTGCTATGCGTTAACTACTACTAAATTGATTCTATAACTCTACACAATTTTTTCTATTAACAGATGCTGCAGAGGATAAAAGCTGGGTTTGGAAGCTGAGCTTAGGTAACATGTATAGAGAAATTTTCATATACTTCCAGCATAATACATGTCTTTACTCTGATTGGAAGAACTAATTATAATATCTTAAAAAATATAAAGTATAATTTTCAATACACATAGATCTTATAAAACTGGCATTTAGACAACAAAATTGATAATTAAATTCTTAGGAGTAAGAACAAGTGTAATATTCAGAAATATGTAAGTATTGGATGACATAACTTTTACATAGCATTTATTAATTCCTAATCTTTCTCTTTGAAATTTTTTATGATGCCTCTCAGAAATTTAACATATGATTATGTTGAGGTCGTGAAAATTTGCACTAAAATTATATAACAAAATAAATATCAATTAAGATATGATTGTGATTGCAAAGTTCGAAAAATCCTTGTCCAAACTTTTTTTCCCTCTAATCATGCATCGCCATTCTTCACATATTAGAAGGAAATTATTGTTAACCCCCTAATTTTTCAAATCACATTATCCTTAATTACCATTTATTTTGTTGAAAAATATTTTTTATAAGAAAATAATGTTTTCATATAAATTAATGAAGAAAGAATGACCTACTAAGTTTAAAAAAATAACATATAGTCATAGTAATGAATGAAAGTAAATTCCCTTTCTTTAAGAAAGGAGAATTTACTTTTTCTAAATTTTTTATATTTAACATTAAATAAATAAGATATTTTCCCTTTTCTTAGCATGTTATAACTATGTTTGATAAAAAAAATATTTTTTTATCAAAATAAATGGAATGGAATTGATCTAAATTTATTAATTATGTTTTCAAAATTTCTTCCATTGTAAAATGCATTATACTAATTTAACAATAATAGCATTTTAGTTGGATGGAATGAAATGACATAGAATGAAAATAAGAAAAAGAATGATAAAAAAGTATGTTTAGGGCATTAGAAATAGGAATGTCCATTTCCTAAGATTGCCTATCCATCAAATAATGAAATTTTCATTTCATAATAAAAATAATAGAATATAGAATGAAATATTTCATTATTCATGAAATGACCTCTTCATAAACACATCCCTTATATTTTTCATATATTTTAATATTATTTTTTTGAAAATATATAATAAAAAATATTAGTTTTTCAATATTTCACTATTAAAATATTTTAAAAATTATATAATAAAATTTAAAATATAATTTTTTATATTCTTTAAAAAATATTTAATATAAAATTTAGTAAATAAAAGTTTTTATGCTTTAATTATAGAAAATGTTTTGTTAACTATAATTTTGATGATCAAATTTAAATTGTGACAATATTTATTATTGATTATATCATATATTTTAATAAGATTAAATTATTTAATAAGATATTTATTATTTTTGTAATAAGAATACTATTGTCATTAATTATATTTTTTATTTTATTCTTACATTATTTTATTATACCAAATATAAAAGTGGAATAGAATATTCATTTCATTCCTTAATACCTTAAATATAATTATAAAATGATTATTTCATTTCATTTCATTTCAATTTTATTGTGCTAGATGCAACATAAAATATTAGTTCAGTAAAAATATATATTAATTCTCACCCAGCTTTTTTTTTTTTTTGGGCAAACGATTCCGACCTAACTCCAGCACCATGACTTACCCTCCGCTGAAAGTTTTCAACTTTTTTTGAGTGGGCGGAAGCTTAACCTCTGTTTGTGTTTTTTTCTTCCACCTTCTCCCTGGGCTTTTCGGCTTCCGTGGTGGGCCTCTTTGCTCTTTGGTTGTATGTTTTAGACCAAAAAGAGCTTTTCTGGTTCATGCGGCAAAATTGTCTCTAAGGTTTGTCATTGTTATGGTTAGGTATTGGGCTCCCTGCCGGCATTGTAGTCGGCTTGCTCATAGCCTGGCTCTATAAGCGAACATGTGCTCTTTCTATGGTTCAATTCCGGAAAAGAAACTTGGGGTCCCACTTAAATCCAGACCCCGAGGTTAATAGTGTCTCCTTTGGTGTTCCTATCTTCTCCCATAGGGAGCTTCGAGAGGCAACAAATAATTTCGATGATAACAGAAAACTTGGGGATGGAGGCTATGGCACTGTTTACCATGGTAAGAGACTCGCACCCGTTCCATTGAAGTTCCAAACATAATGTTAGTTTAAGGTAATAAGCTGGTTGATAATTATTTAATTATTAGTTGAAAATTGTAAATCTAGTTAATTATGTATTAGAAATATTTAATAAAATTAGATGATTATAAAATAATATAAAATAATATGTTATAGATATTTGAAATAAATTAATTTAAATTTACTTGGAGACTAAATTTTATTAATTTAGCCAAGATATTTAGAATAAGAATTAACTATCTAAAATTTCATTAATTATATTTTTTATTATCACATATTTATTTACTCATTTACTTATTCATTTTTATTTGTTTATGATCAATTAATTGGTATGCTATGATACATAGGTGCTTTTTTTTTAATCCCCCTTGGAAAAAAGAAGGAACAACTATTGAAAATAGTATAATATTAGAAAAAGAAAAATAATAGAATTAAAAAAATTAGGATATAGACTATCAATTAACTAAAAAAAAGCTAAATTTTAAAAAATAGAAGTTATACGTTATAAGTTATTTTATAAAACTTATTAGAAGTCTTTTTCTTTTCCCCAAAAAATCAAGTGCACTAAACACATTTCTTAACTCTTTGACCAAATTGATAAATTATAAGCTGACTTATTGAGTGTGTTAAACTCACTCTAAAATAGTACTTCATCTTGTTTTCATAACTTTTTTTTTTATATTGTAGCGAAACTCCAAGATGGGCGAGAAGTTGCTATCAAGCGCCTATATGATCATAACTATAGGCGAGTACAACAATTTATGAATGAAGTTAAGATTCTCACTTGCTTACATCACAAAAATCTTGTGTCCCTTTATGGTTGCACTTCATGTCAAAGCCATGAGCTACTCCTTGTGTATGAATATATTGCAAATGGCACTGTTGCTTCTCATCTTTATGGCCATGCAGCAAACCTCGGGTTACTTTCATGGCCTATACGGATGAAAATTGCCATTGAAACTGCTACTGCTTTGGCTTATCTCCATGCTTCTGACATCATTCATCGTGACATCAAAACTAACAACATTCTACTCGAAAGCAATTATTGTGTTAAAGTTGCAGATTTTGGACTTTCAAGATTGTTTCCTAATAATGTCACCCATGTCTCCACAGCTCCACAAGGAACCCTAGGGTATGTTGATCCAGAATATCATCAATGCTATCAACTTACTAGTAAGAGTGATGTTTATAGCTTTGGAGTTGTACTTGTTGAGTTAATATCTTCTATGCCACCTATTGATATGACAAGGCGCAAGGATGAAATAAACTTGGCAAATTTGGCTATGAAAAAGATTCGAAGAGGTGCAATAGATGAGTTAGTAGATCCTTCCCTTGGTTTCCATTCTAATAATGAAGTTAAAAGGACAATAACTTTGATGGCAGAATTAGCCTTCCAATGTTTGCAATGCGAAAACCAATTAAGGCCTTCCATGAATGAAGTTTTGGAGGTTTTGATGAGAATTGAAAGTGGTAAAGATGAGCTTAAGGAAATGACACAAGAATATACTAACATTAAAGGGAACCTTAATCTACTAAGAGATTATGATGAGGTTAGATTGTTAAAGGGTGCTAAGTTAATGCCTTCACCAATTACTGTGACTGAGAATTGGGAAAGTGAATGTACTACACCTAATATTAGTAGTAATTAGTCACTTTTAGTTAGTGTAATTAACATATGCTTTCTCCATTATTATCATATAAACTTTTATAAATACTTTTCAATTAGTAAATTGAGGACAATGTTTTTCATTTAATTCACTTTTTGAATTGTTTGTTTACTAATAAGAAACTTTTTTGTAATTGATACTTGATTGATTCAAGAGGGAAAATATAATTAATTCACAAAATTCATGTGTTAGTACCTTCCTTTCACCTATAACTTGACATAGAAAACTAAAATTGCTTTAATTAAAAAATGGTACAAAAGTGAGAATTAAAATTATAAAAACCAAGTATAGATTGTGCCAAACTAACAATAAAAGGCCTTAAACCAACAAGAAAATCAATGTCCAATAGAAATGGAAATGGAAATGCAAAAAAGAGTTGAAAAAGATAAAGACAATTGTTCACCCTTTCTAAGAACCCATAACCTCAGATATATAAAGTTTGTGCACTTACCATCCTTTAAAATGCACTAAAGAGATACATAAATATAACAGAAAATACTAATTACTAAAAATGAAATTTTTCAAAGAGATGCATAAACTTATAGAAAGAAGTAGGGTAACTCTTTAATTTTTTTAATAATTTATTTTTCATTTTTTATACTATGATGGAACACTTAAATTGACTAAGTTGTAACATCCTTTCAAACATAAGAAATTGCAAAATTAAATACTAATTAATGGTTAGCAATCTAATTACTTTTAAGAGACAATCTACTAAGCATTAAATGCTAACTCTTAATTTTAAACAAAAATTTATATACCATAACTTATTTTAGAAAATTCCAAATTAGGTATCTTGATTCTGATGGAATAATAATACATTAAGAGAGAGTGAATTGAAAACAATTTGAGTTCTAAAAATAGCTTTCTTTTTTAAAATATCCCCCAAAGTAATTTGATATAAATTTGAAATATTAAGTAAATAATATGTAAAAATGAGCATTAAGGCATATAAAGTAAAGAGATAGGGAAAGAAAAGATAGCATTAATGGACAATAGTTCAAATGTCAAAAGGAAAAAATATTTTTTAAAATCTACTTTACTCTCTGAAGGGGAAATCCTACCTTCATGGTTATCTATTAGAATTTTTCCTTTTACAAAGCCTAAATACATTTTCCTATTAGATCTTTCAAGGGCTTAAGCAATCCCACATCCTATAGGATTTTCTTTTCACTAACCTAGTTGTAAGGTGTCTATAAGAGTTTTATTCATTCTCCACCCTTGCTATGAACCTTTAAATTTATAAGTTTTGTCTCTTAAAAAGACTACTAGGTTTATATACTTTAATTGTATAGATATGCAAGTTTAAGCTCAAGAAAGAAGAATTAAGAAAGCTAGTAAGAATTTAAAAAGAGAAAACCTTCTAAAGAGAAAAAGTATTGCTTGGATAATTTACCAATAAAGTAAACTTCTTTATTTAGAGTTAAAGGATTAGACTAGCCATTTAGAATTTTTCAAATTCAAATGAGTAACCTTAATTCAAAAAGCTTCTTCTCTTTCTTTAAATCTTCTGAGCAACGTGCTTTTCTAGAAAAATTAATGCTCAATCACTTTTAAGGTTAAGGACTTTTAATGTGAAACTCTTTTCTTTTTTAGTAGATGACTTAACAAGTCATTTTCATGAAGTAAAAGTTGCTTGTTCTTTAAGCAAAATTTGAATTTTAATGTTGTCAAGTCCCTTTTAAGGTTGGTATTATGCTTACTCATTTGCCATATATAAAAAATTTAATAATCATAAGCTAAGTTAGAACTAAGTGACACTAAAAAAGAGTAACATGTATAAATTTAGCAATTTTATAGAAAGAGTTAACAATAACAAAGGTGAAAAGAGTAAAGTTGTTTAAATCAAATTTGTACAGTAACCTTAAACTTAACAATAACAATAACCTGATTAAAATTGCTTAAATCAAATTTTGTACAGTAACCTTAAACTTAACCTTTTAACATGTTTGGAAAGTAATTGCACAAATACATCATATGAATTCCATATAAGCTATTTTCACATGAAAAAAATAGTTGGAATAATTATGATTCCCACAAAACCATTAAGCAAAGAGTAATTAGGCAATTTTATTGCTTAAACAAAAATGTTTGCCCTTTTAATCTCCTAAACACATTTATATATGATCTTTGCAATCATAAAATTATATTAATTTAATTCCATCATTATCAAAATCAATTAAATAATATTTAAGAAATATTTGATCATTCCTACATTTTACAATCTCCCTCTTTTTTATAATGATATTTATGTAGAGTAGTTAAAAAACAAAGACCTTAGCAAATCAATATTTCAAATAGCAAGCATATTTAAATCATATCACCAATTAAATTAGAGCATATTTATATTAAAATAGATATTTCAAACTATTTTTAACTAACAAGCACTTATAATAAATAATAATAAAGTAATATATTAGCATAGAAGTACAAATGTGTGTGATTTTAGTTTTTTATTTTGTGTTGTAATTGTCTTTATTTTTAGTAAGTGTATTCACTTGCTCTTTACTTTTGTAGCACCTTTTCTCCCCTTTATCATAATAGATTGTAATGACAATTATGAACTAACCCATTCCTATTTTAATTGATAGAACAATAAAGGAAATGGTGCTAGATTGGAAATTATAAGTTGCTAGTTTACAAGGAAGAAAAGAAAAATAAAAACTTAACAATACAAGAAGTTAAGATCAATCCATTTAAAAGCATTATCTCTAAGTTAATGCATCACAAATTTGCATAAAAGTTAGGTATAATAGGGAAAACAACATGTAAATTTGTAAAAGTAAAGGATCTTATCAAAGGTGATAAATGATGAAAAGATTATTCAATTAAAGTATGAAGTTCCAAAAGGTGCATAGTACAAATTTAACCACTTAAATGCAATAAATACATTCCTAAAATGATTCAATAGTGCAATAGATGATCCTAGCAACATACTAATATTGGAAATTTCCTAAAACAGCATGAAGCATCCTAGAATAGCATGAGGAACATCATAAAACTTCTAAGAAACATCCAAAAACAATTTCAATAACATCTTAAAATAACATAAATAGACACATGATAGTACTAACGATAAGAACTTATGGCTAATTCCTTTGGTTTCTGGTTAAATTCTTGAATGCATCCCTCAAGCATTCTTAACTTTTTCATAAACCATGTTCATTTGAATTTCTAACATTCCAGCCTTTTTAGCTAATAGATATCCTAATTTTTAGGACCAATTGGTTGCTAATTTATAGCAACATGAACATGCATCACTTAAAACTCATAAAGAATAAGGTCCATATAGGTTTGGGTTCAATGTTGCTTGGTAGTGTAGACTTGGGTAACATTTATAGGCTATGAATCATCAAAGTAAAAAAGTAAGGCAAAGGGCATGGTGCTAAATGGCTAAAATAGGACTAATGGAAATATGGATGGTGAGATTTGTATTATAAAGTGAAATAAGGTTTCCTATTGCATTTCTTTATAGAATATGATCTAGCTAAGTTGTATGGAGGTTACTGAAATAGGTGTGAGGTTAAAAAAAGTGTTGGTTTCATTAGTGGTGACATAGTTTTACTCTTTAAGTGATGCAATTGAAAAGTAGCATTTGTAAGCTTATTCAAATTATTTTAAGTTTACTATTTATCCTGAGTAACCTTCTCAACATTTTTAGGTTTAGTTTTTTCTTTGCTAAATTTATCTCTTCTCTTCCATCATTTCCCTTCTTTTTTTAGGTTCAGTATTGAAGTATAATAAAATAGTTCTTTAAAAGATAAACTAGCATTAAAATAAAAGTCATCTTATGTTTTTATGAACTACTCTTTATTGATGCCTTTTGTTATCTTTGAGATAGATTAGCAAAAGTAACAAGTGATTTAAACAATAGTTGGAGCTTTTCTTCTTTTTCTTCCTTTATTTTATCTTCTTCATAAAAAATGACCATGGTCCTTTTAGGTGATCTCCTTATTTTAACATCTTTTTTGTTATAAAAGCATCTAAACTAGATTTGAGTCTATTTCATCTCTAAGGTGATAGTGGTTTCTCAAATGTAGCCCTAACATCAGCATTTATCAACCTTTTAGGATACTATTTTAGCTTTTGTTATTGAGTTTCTTCTTTATATAGTAATTTACTTGCCTTTTAAGTCTTTAATTGGTACAATACCTCTAGATTTTTTTGACATTAGACTTTTAATAAGCATGATCTTCTTACCTTTTAATGAAAGTGGCAACAAATTAAGGTTATAATAAGAAGTTGATCCAATTGCCATTTCTTTAAATGAATTAAAGGCTGAGATAGTAACTTTATTGTCAACTGGGGCTTTTAATTACTCTTTCTCCTTTGAATGATCTTTTTCTTTTAATTGTTATTTCTTTTCTAATTGATTTTTTGGAGTTAGGAACTTTTCCCCTTCTTTTTTCACTCTAATCTTAAAGCTTTTTGATTTTTTAATCTACTTGTTATTTCTTTGAAAAAGATACTAGACTAGTTGGTATTCATTACATTATCCTCAATCACTTCCCTTCTAATCTTTAAAGATAGATCCATGTTCAACTACTTATAAATCCTTGTTATCAACACACTATAGGGCAAAGGTATTGTTCACATTTTATTTAAACTCTTGCATTAAAAAAATAAATTTCTTCAATAAGAGTATTGAAAGTTTAAATGTATAACTAATAAAATATAAATGTAACTTTGTTAATAAGATTATTATGAGTTCAAATTGATATAAAAAAATAATCTTCAATACTTTCGTTTTATATTTAGTTTAATTTAATTAGTTTATTTAATTAATTTAATTTAATAATACATAATAATCTTTAATACTTCCATTTTAACTTCAATAATACAAAATAATTTTCAATAAGAGTACAGAAAGTTTAAATATATAACTAGTAAAATATAAATGTATCTTTCTTAATAAGGTTTTTAAGAAAGATACATTTATATTTTAGTAATCTTGTTTTATAATTAATTTAATTTAATTAATTTAATTTAATAATGCATAATAATCTTCAATACTTCTATTTTAACTTCAATAATACAATAATTTTCAATGGTTCCGTTTCATAGAATTTAAAATATGAAACTTATTATGGCCAAAAAAAAATATATGAAACTTAAAGTTATTGAGTTCTAAAGATGGTGGTGATTTCTTTATAATAAAACAAGTGCAAAGATTATGATTAATTCCAATAAAACTTATGTTTCTCATTATTTCAAATTTAGAAATATGATCTAATAAATACTTAATCTAGATAAGTTGTCATAATTTAGATTCATAATAACATTAAATACATAACTTTGCTTCTATTCCAATTAATAGGAAACCGTTTGTTGGAAAAGCATATAAACCATAGTAAGGGCTTTCACTATTTCAGGAGTTCAAACTATAGTATCTTTCATATGATCTTCTGCTAATTTATAAAACAAATAGAATGAAATCATAGAGAAAAGAGATTTCAATTTGAATGTTAAAGTTAAAACTCCATTTATGTCACCTGCAGATATGAAGTACGTGCTTCATATCATGTACGTTCAATAGTTGGTTTTGTTTTCCAAGTACATGTTTCGTATTGTCAAACTCCAATACCTTAAAGATCTTATTACTGTAAAAGCATCATGTGTCAATAATAAAACACTTCCTTCCGAATACCACATCCTTTACTTCAAAAATATTATATAGGTTCAATATAATTTCATTAAACTTGAAGCAGTTCACACATTACATTGTTCCAAATAGAAACCAAACCCTGCAACCAATCAGAGGAAAAAAAAAAAACACTTGTATCATGTCTTCAGTAATTACGCATTCCCATATTGAAATCAACAAACACTTCTCATTGGTGATAACTTCTTCCATTCTGCTTCAATCTAACTTCTCGCGTTTTATATTCAACTAAAGCTTACTAGTGGAATGCTAAAGAGATATCAAAGAGGATAGGAAATTATCAGCATCAATTTCAGGATTTCTTTTAATTGGATTTATAGGTGTTGTGGACTAAAGTTTAAGATCATTTTCAAAACATGCTGACAAACTCTGATCCAATTAAACATGTCAAACAAAGATAAAAGGAATTAAAAAAGATTGTGGAAACAAAAAAAAAAGTATTAAAACATATATAGTCATTGCAATAAATGAGTACATTCTATATAAGAATAAGACATAAGATGGCGTAGCTATAAACTATGGAACTAACATTTGAAATCATATCTTTCTTGGTAGATATAGCAACCTCATTGGAAACACCACTATCTTTAGCCTAAAAAAATTAAAAGAAATGGTGAAAAATTAGCAATTTAATAATTTCCAATGAACTAGCTAACAATATTATTGAAATAAACATGAAATAAAATTTTCAAAAAATTTTTACCTTTCCCCTACCATATAGTTTAATAAAATAAGCAATTATGGACTCGTCATTTCTCATCTTAACCACAATGAAACTCTGCCAAAACTTGTTAATATTATTTTGTGCAATGTCAATTTTAAAGAGAAATGTTTTCTCAAGGAAAGCTTCTTCAATCTCAAACGAATAATCAAAACAATCACTATCCTAAAATAATAACTAGTTACTCAATAGTTTACATAAATTCATTTTTAAAAAATGTAAAATAAGGATATGTATAATAACTACCAAATTATTCTAAATAATACCTTTGTTAGTCAATCTCTAATTTCAAACGATGTTACCTTACAAATAGTAGTTGCAATGAGCTTGAAGACAGCAAAAGATTATATCGTTTTCATATCTATCACTAACATTTGAATTCAAAACTTGTTTTGGAAAAAAATATAATATAATTATTAGTAATATTTTAAATCAGTTTATTCTTAAAACACAATAATTACTTCTAAAATAGAATAATGCTTACTTCAGAATTATCATTGTATGTGGGCAACCACATACATAGCAATTGGTCCTATCATTATCTCTATTGAATTTTTTCTTGCATGAAATGCTTACTTCATAGAACCATGGTTGATTAGTTTGCATCATTTTAATAGTTGCCAGAGTAATAAACTTACCCTCCTACATCAAAACATACAAAATAGTAAACGATAGATAGAATATTTAAAAAAATATAACAAACCTAAACTGGATTTAGGATTTGGTACAAAAAATATTACCTTTGTTGATGTAGCAATCTTTATTATAGTCTTCCTAAGAGTTAGATAAAGGAAGTCTTCACGAAGGTTATAACCACCATAAATTGAGCCTTGAGTGTAACGTTGAGAATGAGTATCACCAAACAAATTAATCCTAAAGATAAAAAAATATCAAATCAAATGATAAGATAAAAAAATTAAAAACTTATATTATAGGTAAGTGACATAAGCATACACTTTCTTCAAATCTTCACATTCTAGTATGTGGAATTGAAGACTATCTTCAAAGCTTGCAAGGAATTAGTAATTGTTAATGAAACTGAAAAAATTGAGGAAATCAAACCACAATAATTATTAGAATTTATTAAGGTAACCATTATCTTTTAAATATATATAAATGAAAATTCTTTGAACTAATATGAAAATACCTCCAAAACTTTTAATGCGACATGATTAGAAGACCATAATATTGATTGATTCCTTATTGTTGTTATCCTTGATGTAATGTGATACATATTCAGCATATGAAACCCATAATACACATTTCAATTAGTTGCTTGCCTCTAAAAAAATAACAATTATTAAGACTTCTATGTAAGTGATATTATTAATTATTCCTAAAAAGTGAATTTAAAGAAACGTAGATTGGTTAAACTTAATTTGAGTCAATCAAAACAACTTTAATTCTCTTGCTTGTAACTCCATTGTTAATGTACTCATTAACATCACTAACATAGCTAACCTTACCAATCACATCTAAAAAAACATATAACAAATTAGATAAGAAATTTGATACAACCTAACAAATTTAAAAAGGAATTATCGATTTGAAGTGAATAAAATCTACCAATCAAATATTCTTTCGGACATTTCTACAACAAGATATCCTCAAAATCAACAAATTCAAATCCATGACAAAGGATTGCAATTTCTCTTGGTTGAATGATAAAAGATCTATTTAGCACTATTCGATACAGGTATTTAGTGCATCTATAATCACTATTATTCTCCATAACATGAAAGTGTTGTAACAAGAAACTTATCCCTTTAACTAAAATATTCTTAAATTTATTTATGAGGAAATTTTTCATAGTGCCATGAATATAGTCCCCCTAATATAAAATTAAAACCAAATTAATAATGTTGTTAGATATATCTAACTATTATGACTTGTAACTAAAAACATAAAGGCAAAAATTTATTACCTTCTCATCTACAAGTATAAATTCGATACTATTAACCAAATTTGATCTGTCTCTTTTTCATATGGCACCAAACGTGAGCAGCAATAGCAATAATTTTTTAAGTTTCTTTTTTGTCATTGATGGCAGCAATTGAATCGACATGGCTAGCCATGAGAAACTAATTAGTGAAATCAATAGATAAGTGTTAATTATGTAACTAAATATATTGCAATTTTAAAACTTAAAAAAAATATGAATATAATAATATACTGACTTAAGTAAGTCAAACTAACTATTTTCAATTTTGAAAGACAGTAATTCATTATGAAAATACCTTGTAACTTACACTAATATAACTATATTATACAAACATAAAACTAAAAGGAAAGAGTAAAGTATTTCACTATACGTTTGTTCCATTTGCTAGGATAATAGCATTGCTTCTATAATTTCTCTAAGTCCGAATAACTATCTTCCCACCACTAAAACATTTTTGACCTATAGTAATGATTAAAAATCATTGCCTATACTTAAAAAAACATTGCCTATAGTATAGGCAATGGGTTTTAGCTATTGCCATAGCTCGCGTTACTTATTCTTCAAGTAATAATTTTTTAAATATTTGGCAATGATTCTTAACTATTATTTATTTTACTTTAAACAACGGTTCCTAGCCATTGCATAAATTACAGACACACTTATAAGTATTAAAGATAACATTTAAAAATTATTATCTATAATTAAATCAAGAATGATTTTTTATTATTGCCAAACGCATACATAATAAGCAACAGTTTATGATTGTTGCCTATATTAGCATAAGTAACGATTTATAAGTGCTGTCAACAACGAATTTTCACTATTGCCTATTTTATACAAAAAATCTTGCAAAATAAACAACAATTTAAAAGTCATTGTCTATTAATAAACAAGATTTTTTTTGAATCATCATTAAATATATTTTTATTGTATTTTTTTCTTATGTTTATTTTTTAAGAATATATAAAAAAATAACCTTTTGTATGCATTAAAAATCAAATGTAATCATATAAAAAAAGAATATTTATTTCATTAAAAATTAACTAAATGTACACATATTTCCTACCAATTTTACCAAAAGCATCCAAGTCAATAAATAATATTCAAAACACAATCCTAAATAGCATAAAGATATATCCTAACAAAAGGTCAACATAATGCAATATTCATAAAAAATGTTTCAATATTCTTCAAGTTATGCATCGTCTTCGTCATCCATATTTAGCAAATCATCATCCAATAATCTATCATCATCATCTTCACCAGCATGAATTTCCTACATAATAGTAAAAGATTACAATTAGAAAAATTATTATTAATGTATATTAAAATTATTAAATATAAGATAATAAATTATAATCACAAGCCCTATAACAACAAAGTAACTTTATTCAAATACCACTTAACAAATAATAGATTGGAAGATTGATTATTTTGTATGCACTTCTTGTCAACATACCCTCAAATAAATCATATAGATACATTTATAAATTACAAAGTGAAAGTAATTTACAAGAATCAAGAGCTAAAATTACCCTTCTTAGCACAATCTCTCCTTATAAGAACAATAGGAAATGGTTTCTAAAATAATTAGCTAACATACAAATCAAGACCTACTTCATTACCAATATCCTTTTGCAACAATTTATATTTTACCATTGGAAATCTTCAAACTAAGTAACATTCAAAATCATTGTGAGAGATTAACTATGAAAAATCAATTTATCATCCAATACCTTGCAAAACTATCTATGATAGCTTATCTAAATAAGAAAAAAGCGTTTACAAACAGATCATTTAATTTTATGACTTATTTATTGAATAACATAGAGGTGATTTTAATAAGTAATACAGACTTAACTTTTCATGAAATTTCCTCTCTACAATAAATAACACAAAATTAAAGTGAATGATTAGTTAAGGTATTTTGGCCAACAACAAACAAAGATGCTTAAACATAAAATTCAACTTAAGATACCAACATTGAAAGTATAAGATGCAAATAGCAAGACAGATTTCATCACTTAGAAGCTAAACATAATTACATTTACTTGGGCAGTAAAACACAAACAACATATAAATCTAATCAAACATAGAAGACAATCTTGCCTACTATGCCCTAAATAATGTGAGGAGACTTAGTTTGATGACCGAACCCAAACTAATTTCAACAACCATAATTCTATTTCTATATTATAACATTAAAAATGTAATGACAACTTAAACTTACTATAATCATTCCTAATTATAACAAAATAGCTCATAAATTCAATACTACATAATAAACTTTTTAGTGTTAATAATTAGTAAATAATATATTAATAAAATTGAATTCTAAATATTAAATATAATAATTAAATATAATAACATAATAACATAATATATAATAAATATTTATATATTATATTTATTTATTATATACTTAATATTTATTAATGAAATTTTTGGTTGATTCTTCTTTTTTTTAATCTAAGAATTCTAATTTCAAGGTTTTTAGTAACAAAGAGAAGGATCTTTTTCTAGCTATTTTTTTAAGGGGGTAGTATTCAAATGGAGGATATGTATAATCTAATTTCTATATGGTCTTAAATGTGTCCTAAATTGAATAATTGTGCGCTTAAAGGTCAAGTAAGATTTTTTTGGGGTTGTTATTTGTAAGTATGTATGATTGTTGATACTCCTATAACATGGGTAAATTATTACAGTATTGGATGTTAAATACCTCATGATGATTGATCAGACACAATGCATCAGTATGCAAAGAGTATAACTCCCTCCTTAGCTAATAACATGAAGAACACAACATATTTAGAAGTGTCCAACAAGACAGGAAGAAAAAGCCTAATTGCGTAGATTTGTTCTGCCACAGGAGGCTCTAACACCAAAAATAATAAAAAGGAGGGGTTATAATCAAAATGTAGTTTTTATGGGCAAAACTTTAGTAGCTATAAGTTGCCAATGATTTCGCATTTGAATCATATATTGAAAATGGACCTCACTGCAAAAGTGATGAGATCCATCCTAATGAATTTGTTTAGATGGATATAAATAGGTCATTAACTATTAGATATAAAGCACACTACTCTCTCATAAAAAGTATTAATACTACATTTTGAAATATAAGATTATAACATTCAAGCTTAGAGTAAATGAGTACATGAGAATCAAATAAATAAGTTACTGTTAAACTTTGTTATATTTATCAAGATTACTTGCTGTGAAATGTGTGAAAAATGCTTTGACTAGATGAGTTTTGGGGCATGTGTTATCAATAAAAAGAATAACAGGACTTGTGATCACACCTACATGTATATTTCAACCATATTTGGAGCATTTAATAAGTAAAAACAATACTCTGTTCTCATTCTAGATCAACTTCTAGTTTTAATAATTTCTTCCTTTTGCTTTGTATATAGTCTTCAGCATACCAAAAACCCCAAAAACCAAGCTCCTACTTCGAAGTAACTATAAGCTAAGTCATAACAACTAAATAAATGTTAAAGTAATTGAAGCAAGAACTTAGAAAATGAAAAAATTTAAAAGAAAAATGAAAATAAATAAAACCAGAGAACGTAAATGCTTGTTTAGATTTACCCAAAGTTGTAAATCTAAGCATATAACCATTATACCTAGCTTAGATATTGATCAAACAAAGATAATAGCTTAGAGAAATTTTTTAGAGAAAAAATGCTTGAAAAAAGGCTGCATTAAATTTCATGCAAAAATCCTGGAGTTCATAGCCATCGACCTATCTAAAATGGAAAAGAATGAAAAAAAACTTCTGAAGAGAAAAGGAATGACCAGCAACCAACGTAAAAACAAAAATAGAAAATAGCAAATCCCTTAAACTTTGCATACCAAACAACCAATATCACGGACAAATCCAAACCAAACAAACATAGTAAAAATTTTACCCCTACTACTCTAAGCCATCACAAATTCCAATACAAAAAACTGAAAGAAATCCAACCTCAAGGAAAAAGTTATGCGTCCAAAATAGAAAGACAGATAGAGGGTTAAATAGAAAAATCCGAATGCTAAAGAATGGAAAGTTTTGTGCAATCCCATGTGCATCAAGTAGCAATTTTCACAGGGTGAACAACACCAAAAAAATGAAGAGTGGACTGTAAGAATAGTGAAATCACTGCCTATTTTTCCACAAAAGGGCAGTTAAATGCGGAGCAACATTGGTAAGAAGAGGAAAGGACAGGGGCAAGAAAAAAAACTTCCTCTAAAGGTTGACAGCTAAAAAAAAGGGCAATAGGTATCCGCTGGAAACTTTCACAAGGAGGAATCTTTTGGAAGGAGGGGGTATGCCTTCTAAAGCACTAACTGCTAAAAATACAAGATGACAGGACCGTGGATGTGACAATTCATGTTCATTTGTCAAGTAGGACTGATACAATTGAAGCTAATCTAAATGCATATGTCTAGAAAATCTGGATATTCCAAATATTATGGAGCATGAAATTATGGACTTTTCATTGGCTAATGAAGAACCACATAACTAGGATTTATTAAAATTTGGTTGAGTAGACTAGTGTCTAAAAGTTATCCTAGAATCTGCCTTACATGCATTTTTAAAAGAGTTAGTAACACATCTCAACTAGCTAGATTAGTCAAGTAGCTGTTGAAACCTCTACTTATTTTTTAAAGATTTATTTTGATAAGTTGAAATAAAGGTCTAGTGAAGCAATTATTCCAAAGAATAAATCATTAAAGGGTTTCTCCTTTTTCAATAAAGATGTTTCCAAACTAGTAATAGATGAAGTTCATTTGGAGTTAGGACGTTTCCATTGAACAATACCAATTTTCTAGTAAGTGTAATGAAATGGAAGACAAGATGCGGTAATGATGGAGAAGACTATCTCAGTATTCCATTCATATAACAATAAATAAAGAGATTGAAAGAATGTAAGATGCACAGACAAGGTGAGCTTTGCACCTTCTTGCCTCACATTTATTATAACAAAAACATATTATTAAAGATACCATTCCAAATCCTTCCTCCTGACAGGTTTTACTAAGCATTCTTATTTTTTCCCTCTTTCAAACAAGTACTCACTGGTATACTTTGGTGGGGGATTATTTCATGCTAAATTTATATCTTTTTATGTGGATAATGTGCAATTAATAATTGATTTTGAGAGTGATGCAAACAAGACATAGAAATGCCACAGTAAGAATAACATAACTTAACTAATTAAGTGGTTAAAACAACAACTTCTCATCACAAGGAGAAAGACCACAGTATATTTAGCCCTCGTTCATTTTTCAAAAAGACGGCTGAATCCAGGCTCACAATTCTTTCCTTACCCTGTTATGTTTCTTCTGCATTTATTAACTTATGGATTCTCCAAAAACATAGCCCTAGTGGAAAAAAATGATAGCGCAGAAAGTAAGTTCTCCACTACTAATTCATATAGCAGGAAGTTCCTAAAATTCTTAGTGTCCAAAAATGATTCACGTCAAAGGCGACAATCACATAAAGTAATAAGCATAGCTAAAGAATTAGTACTTTTTCCAGTAGGAGCTATAAAATAATTAAGGTGAAATTATTAGTTCCTATGGTACATGATACCAATGCAAAAGTACCAAATTTGGTTATAGAAACGTCTTACACTTAAGACTATTGAAAATTTCCTAATTTTAACTAGCTTAAGGAATTTAGGATGGAAGCAACTCATTTAAAGAATCAATAAGCAACAATATGAAGACTTGAAGAAAGAAATATGCAATTAGAGTAAATGTTGAAGAAGAACAAGCAAATGTATGTCTTGTTGGCAATTTGCCTTTCACTCTACCCTCAGAGCTTTAGAGCCTCGGATTAAGAAAAAAAGAGAGGGAAAGAAGGGAGATTTACCTGGAGCTTTGAATTAAGCAAAGGTTGAGTGGAAAGCAAGCTTCAATTGTAATAAATTAAGAGAGATTCGCTATTGATAGGCTTCGATATGCAAAAAATAGGAAAAAGGAATTCACTATGGGTAGAGTTTAAGTAGCAGCAGCAGAAATAAAATTTAGAGAAACAAGAAACACACCTATAACGAAAGATTTAGCGAGTGAGAGTTGAGGATTACTTCTGAATTGATGGAAAAATCTTCTAAATTGCCAGCTTTGTTCTTACCCTAAGGTCTTGCCCAGAGAATTCTGCAGATGAGACAAGAGCTACAAGCATTCTCCGATGTATTGTTTTTGTGTTTTCTTGAGCTGAGAGAGTTACGGTATGTATTATACTATTTTCTGAAACAAAGTTTAATATAATTGTAATTTTACCAAACTAAATTATAATTGTATTTAATATTTGTCAAATACAATATTTTGTAAATACAATAATTATAATTGTGTTTAATATTTGTCAAATATAATATTTTTTGGAACAAAGTTTAAAAATAAATTTAAAATATAATTTAAGAAAAATAAAAATATATAAAATTAAAAATTTAAACAAGAAGTTTAATTAATTAATTTGATATAAAACGTATTTTTTAAAAAAATTCAATAAAATAATTAGGCAATGATTAACTAAGTGTTGTCTATTTTATCCTAAATAATAAACAAAAGGCAATGATCATTTAAGTGTTGCATATTTTATATTTAAACAACAATTTTATTAGTGTTGCTTAATAGGCGCTGTCTAAAGATAAAAATAAAAAGCAACACACTAAAATTGTTGCTTATTTTGATTTCAGGCAATAATTTTATAAAAAAATAAGCAACATGCTAAAAACCATTGCTTAATGCAATTTTAGGCAACGGTTTTTTGGCTGTTGTCAAATTTTGCATTTTTGTAAGCCAAAAATGTTGCAGTTCACTAAAATGAGAGTATTCAATTGCAAAATAATATCAACCTAAAAAAAGGACTTCTAATTCTAGAGTCAACCAAGATATCATCCGTTTTCACAAGTTAAGAATGTTCATGAATAAAAAAGGAATAGGTAAATCAATATTACAAAGAAAAAAAATAAAGATAGAAGCAAATTTAAAAACAGAAACAGAATTAAAAAATAGCTCAGTCTTAGATTGCCAATAGCTAAGGCAGATATCTAAACAAAGCAAAGTTAAACACAAAAAAAACAAAAAATTAAACAATTAAAAGATTCACCTTTCTATAATAATATGAGACTAAACAATGTAAGAAAGAAATACCTTTTGTCTTTAGGAATGAATGAACCTACGAAACACAATGAAAGCTAGAAAAAGCCTGAGCAAATAAGACTGGAAAAATTAATAATGATAAGTACCCAAGCATACATGAATGAACTCTAGAACACTATACGCCTAAATAACTAAGATTTGTCTTATCTTGCTTCTTCAAGGATCAATAACCATTTGGAAAACGCAAAACATCAGATAGTAGGTGAGAAGAATGGCAACTAGAAAGAACAACAAACCATCGGCAAAAAAGTTCAAAATTTTCAGCAACAAAACTCCCAAATTCTCATAGGAAGAGTCAAGAATAGAGTATCTGCTGTCTACCTCTCAAGAAAAAAGCCGTATTAGATTTCTCATATTCCGAAAGAAGGGAAAAGACAATCTACTACTATTTTTTGGAAGCAAAAGAAACAAACAGAGGAAAATAACAAACATATATGTTCACTTTTCCACAAAGCACAGTCTGAAAAATATCCCTCTTTCACCAAAACAGCAATCGAATCCATGGCTCCAAAAAGCTTCAGAAAGTAAAATAATAACGCAGATGATGCTAAATTAGAAAGTCCACATACCTTCTTTTGCCATGCACAGAACAAAAAATGAGAAAAAAATGTCTGATTTCAGAAGGATACAAAAGTTACCAAACTTGCTGCGGCCATGGCAGCTGCCTTTGGGGAGGTTTACCTCCTCGAATGACGGGGACAAATGACAGATGTACTGTTCTTGTTTTAAATCTTGATCAGGCTGTAAGAACTTATCCATTTTCTATTTATTTATTTATCTATCTATCTCTCTGTATCGCTCTCTTGACACTTTAGCAAGAGAGTTCTCCCTATTTTTCTTTTCTTTTTTTTTTTTTTCATTCGGCTCGAAACTTCTTTATTTGAAATAATAGATGTGGATAAGCTTTTCAACTTGTTCTCCATTTATGAGAACACTGTGAGAATTGTAACTTCTTTGAAATGAACCAGATCATGCACTTGTTGAGATGGCGGATGGCTTCCAAGCTGAATTGGCAGTACACTTTTTGAAGGTTTGTTTCTAGTATTCACTGCAGTTTATGTATCTCTATACTTATTTTATTGACGTTTGTCTTCTTGTGAGATCACTGGCAAGAGAACGAGGTATACTCTAAGTACCAGATCTTGTGTAAGTTTTTATCAGTTTGATTCTGGTAGTTCTGTTTGTTAGCTTTAGTTTTCAACAATTTGTTTTGCCTAAAATGTCAACAATGCTCTCTCATCGTGTTCCTTTGCAAGGGCTTAATAGCTCTTAGAGTGACATTTTCTATGGAAGCAAAAATTTAGGACCTTTTCTTTCAAATATCTAGCGGCTATACATGATTTTGCTTTTGTTGGTTTGGCATTCAGTGGCAGATTTGTTGAATAATTGGTAGCAGTCCATGTCGTGTGGTATAAGTTTTTACAAGCAAGCTTTATATAAAGTAGAATTATGTTTGGTGCCATTAATATATATTTAATAAGTGGAATTTTATGGTGCTAGTAGGCAAAATTTAGAGCATACAATGCTTAGATATGTAGCAAAATCTTGTTTGATATGAGTTTTAAAATTAAGTTTTAACCTTTCATTTATTTTAATTGAAAATATTGGTTGCTTTGATGGTGAGTTAGAAAAGTAGGTAGTCATATCATTTGCAGAAGAAATGAAGCAATAGTGAGATTTCAAGAAAGAGAAGATATGGAAGAAATAGAAAAAGGATAGAAAATTTGGAGGAAAATGGGCAGTCATATCTTCTAAAAAATTATCAATTTATAATTTTAAAAATTCGGTTCATAAATTATATATAATTTTTTATTATAATATATAAATTATATTAATATATTAATAGTTATAGTACCAAATGTTTCAAGATTAACCTTGCGCCCCTTAGACTGTAATTATTATAGTGGTTGGTTTGTGTTGCTCCTGTGAGAAATTAAAATCGGAGAACTGCATTTTCGTTGACTCCGATCCTTTCTTTTTTTCTTTTATAATTTTTAAAGAAATAAAAATGTAATTTTTATTTTGAGCCTACTATTTTTTTATTAGGATTCATAATTTTAAACGAAAAACTTTGTATTTATTTTTTTCAAAATTCACTTGATATATTTCCTACTGGTGCATGGGATTCATTTCCATATTGGATACATCGAATTAGTATCAAATTCATACGGAGATGCGACGGTTTACATCATGGTTTGGGTACTGATTCCTATAGTCATATGGTAACGCTCATGCTTGCGGCCCATATAGTGGCCTCTTCTCCATATAGTGTCAACGTGGGCCTGCAAAGTACCCTGTATTTTATCTTCAAAGAAAGGTGTTTCGTTTCAACTTAGTATTGAATATATATATATATATATATATATATGTGGGGTCGATCAATTAACACCACTACAAAAAGTTACTCTTTTACCTAAATTTAAGTTATTTATTCTCATTTTATCTAATGGTTATAAATAATTTAATTTAACAGTGCAATTAGAATTATGATGAGAGAAAATGAAAAATTTAACTCATTTAATTAATTTTTTTGTAATATTTCCTTCTTAGTAATAATAATTAAAGTATGACATAAGGTATAAAAATATCCAATGATCTTTAAAAATATGGAATAAAAAATAATAATTAAAACAAATTAATTTGCATGAAAATAATAGATGAAAAATATGTTTGCGACATCACAAGTAAAACTAATTTTTTACTCTCTATCCCAATCCAATTAATTAATCCTGCTAGAATTTTCTATATATGCAATTGTCTATAATGTTTCTTTTTTAAAATGTAAAAAGGCTTGAGATGTACTTTGTTATTTATTTGATGATTTTCCTAGTTTTGCTATTTTTTCAAAAAAAATATAAATGTTAATATTTTCTAATCCAACACGTTAATCTTATTTTTGAAACCAAAACAAAAAAAATAATTTTAAAAGCTAAAAGATAAGTTGTCCTATTGAATTTAATTTTTTTACAATAAAATTCTTGAGTAGTTTTTATTTCATTGATTTATTATATATAAATTAGTAATTAGTAAATTATAATATTTTATCATATTATAATATGTTTAGAAATTTTGACTAACATGTGTTTTATTCAAGAAATATTATTACAGGACCAAGTTAAAAATAAGAAAAAATTTGCATATTTGTTTAGATAGATGAAGAGAAAATGTGAAAAAAATATTTTGGGAAAAAATTAAGAGTAATTAAAAGAAAAAGAGAAAAAAGGTAATTAAATAAGTTAATATACTAATTTTCTTTTATTATTAAATTCTAACTGCATTATTAAATTAGATTGTTAATAATCGAACTAATAATTTAGATTTAGTGTAAGAGGGTAATTTTACGGTAATGTGAATTGATACCCGCTCATGTGTACGATTTGTTGTCAAATTTTCAAAGCATGCAACAATGACCCATGGTGCCGCAACCCGAGTGCATTAATTCAAATAGCAGCGATTTATGATTTCCATCATGAAGACAAGGTATGTTTGCCCATTTTGAGTGGTTTTCGTAATTAAAACTAGTGTCATTGATATTGAATATGATTGTAATGGCTGATTTTTTTAATAGAAATTTGTGAATTTATTTTATAATTTTTCCTTCTGATAATTAATATAGTGTCATTAATAGGGTGAGTCATTTTCTAGTTTAGTTCCAATGTGGTTCTGCACCGTAATTTATTGGTCTTAAAGTAGACGTTTTTGTGAGGTGACAACTGTACATAGAGGAGACTGAGATGGAATTCAAAGATTTTTTTATTATTATAATAATTTATGAATTGATTATATAATTTTATAAAATTTTCAAGTATTAGGTAATCTCAAAATTTGAATTTATTTTTAAATTTTTAATAATTTTGAGATATTTTTCCATGTGAAAATTAATGGGAAATTTTTCAAAATATATATATATTCAAATTTTTGAGGGAGGAAGAAATTCATGGGAAATAATTTTTTAAAAAAAATTGAGGTTGGAAAAATTTGCTGAAAACAATATTTTTATTTTTTTTAATTTTTTTTTAAATTGATGTCCAATTTTGCTCACATCAAGAGATAACAATAATGGATCAAAGTCAAGGACGAGGGGATGAAGTTGGCATCATACGTCTTTATATTTATGTAGTGAAACTGCATTTGCTTCTTGTTCTTTGTGCAAGAAAACATAGAATCAAGCAGCCCTTGTGTTGCGTATCTCTTTTTCTCCTGAATCTTAAGCTACCCGATTTATCTCAATATTGTCATGTCAAATTGTTTGAAGTCAATGGGTTTGGTGTACTGTGTTAACTCGTCAAAGTTGTGTAGTTATTTTTCCTCTCTATCATGTACTTCTCTCTTTATTGCCTTTTCTCTGTTGCTGTTCTGCTGTCGGGAACTGCTTGGATGCAAAACCAAATCGAATTCTGTTAGTTACAATCCGTCACATGCTGCATCCTTTAACAGTGGATGTGCTGCATGTTTGTGGAAAAGATTGTAACATTTCAGAAGTCTGCTGGTTAGAATTTTTCATATTTCTCCCTCTCCCTTTCTCTCTATTGATATTAAGGTTTTTGGTGCTTGTGGGATTCAAATTCAACTGGGTGGAACAAGGTTATATTTGGTCACCTGGAGTTACATTATTTTTTATGTGAAATTGTAAATGAGAACATATTAAGATAGGGTTTTTGGTTTTCATGGAATTGTCTTTTTAATTCTTGAATGTGTAGCTCTATGCTTCACTTATTTGTGTCAGGTTATGTGACGTGTGACTTGATATGAGAATTGGCATTGCATGCTGATAGTTTCATCCATTATTTGCAAACTGTGCAGGGTTTCAGGCCCTCATTCAATACCAATCATGTCAGAGTGCTGTTGTAGCTAGAAGTACGCTTTAGGTACTGTCACATTTACTTTGAGTATAGGAATCCGATTTGCATGATAATCTAATGATCTCTCAGAAATAATGATCATATTTTTGGAAATTTATCGGGCCGATATATTTATGATGGTTGCTGTTCACTGGACATTCAGTTGTCCAAGTAGGTTAAGTCCACCCAAAAAATGGTTCCTTTATATTTCGATTTGTTAGTTTAATGACTTTTGTTCTGCATGTTTGCTGGTCATTATTGTCTTGCTTCCTTTCTTTCTCTTTTTTTTCTCTCTCTTAGTTTCTTGTTTTCTTTAAATTAAGCTATGGATATTAATATATTTCGTATTGCAGCCTTGATGAATTACAATTGAACTACAATAAAGATCGTGAAGGTGCTTCAGCCAGTTCTTGGATCTATGTTTTGATTACTTTCTCTCTCTCTCATCTCTCTCTCTCTCTCTCTCTCTGACCTCTTGTATCCTTGCTTCTTCTGTGTTTACTGCTTATTTTCTACAGGGACTTCACAAACCCAAATCTGCCAACAGAGTAAAAAGGCAGACCTTGCCAAGTATGTAACGTGTAATTGTATTTATTTAGGAAAAGATATGTTTGATTATCAATTCCAAGTAAATTCTAATCTCTTTATGCACTTCTCTGGTTCCTTCATGAAATAGACTGGATATGGTAATGCGGGAAACATGTATGCTGTTCAAGGTTCTGGAGCCTGAACTGGTGCTAAATCTTGGAAGTTGCTTTTGTTAGTATGGTTTGATTTGATATCGTAATCTAGTTGCTGGCTTGCTAATTTCCATTTTTTTTTCAGGTGCATTTCCACAGGTGGGTCAGACCAAGTTGAGGTTTTATTTGAAAGTATTTCATGCATGCTTGATGACATGATAAGGCTACTATGTTCTAACATCTTTCGAGAAATAGCATAAATTATGTCTAGTCCTTGTCTTGTATTTGTCTGAATGTACTATACACCATCTTTGTCTTATTGGAGTCCGCCAATCGGGGGAGTTCCACTTTGTTAAATTTCTGCAAATCCCTTAATGACAGCACTTTGGTTAAAGAATTCTTTGTTTGTGGGGAAATTCTATGTTACCTCATGAGTTTGGAATTTATGGAGATGTGATACAATATGAGCCATTAAATGAGTTGATTCATTCAATGACTTCTTTCATTTAGTGGCTTGTATTGTGCTATATTCCGATGAATTCCAAACTTATGACGATAACATAGAAAGCACTTGTGGGTAAGTGGGGGTAGGATAAAATTTTTTTGCACTTATTGTTTATTTTTATTTGTAATGAATGTTATGATATTATGTACTATGAAGACATTTACTTTAAAGAGTTGTTTGGTTCGCATAAGAAATAATTTTTCACAGAAAATTAAACTCTTTAGGAAATAACTTTTTATGTAAACTTTCTAAAAAATACTCAAAGTTATTTAGTTGATATATAGAAAGTGATATTTCCCAGGAAATAACTTTTATGTCATGTTTGATTCAATTTTAAATATTCTACGAAGTGTTAATAAAATGATTATTATATCTTAATATTATTATAATATAAAGTAATAAATTTTAGTCATTATTAATTAAATTTAATGAGGATAATTTATCACTTTATCTATAAATAGAATGAGAAATAGATTTTACCTAGGGCTGAGGTGGATAAGTAATCTCCAATATTTTGTAAGAAGTAAGACTTTCTAAAAAATTCTATTTCTTATAATTTATAAGATAATGGCCAACTAAATAATTTATATGTTTTCTACTTTTCGAAAAATAGAACTTTTTATACTATTGAAGCAAACCAAACAATCATAAATATTTGAGTTAGGTGCAGAAAATATGCATGTGGCTGAACTCATTATTTTGAAATCTAGATGTTAATTGCTGCAGCCATAGCAGCTGCGTTTGGGGGAGGTTTGCCTCCTGGAATAATGGGGACAAATGACAGGTGTACTGTTCTTGTATTAAATCTTGATCCGGCTGTAAAAATTTATCCATTTTCTATTTGCTTATTTATCTATCAATCTCTGTGCATCGCTCTCTTTACACTTTAGCAAGACAGTTCTCCCTTTTTTTTTCTTTTTTTTTTCTTTTCATTTGGCTCGAAACTTCTTTATTTCAGAGAATAGATGTGGATAAGCTTTTCAACTTGTTCTCCATTTATGAGAACACTGTGAGAATTGAAATTCTTTGAAATGAACCAGCTCATGCAATTGTTGAGATAGGGGATGGGTTCCAAGCTGAATTGGCAGTACACTTTTTGAAGGTTTGTTTCTAGTATTCACTGCATTTTTTGTATTTCTATACTTATTTTTATTGACGTTTGTCTTCTTGTGAGATCACTGGCAAGAGAACGAGGTATATTCTATGTACCAGATCTTGTGTAAGTTTTTATCAGTTTGATTCTGGTAATTCTGTTTGTTAGCTTTAGTTTTCAACAATTTTGTTTTGCCTACAATGTCGACTATGCTCTCTCGTCATGTTCCCTTGCAAGGGCTTAATAGCTCTTAGAGTGACGTTTTCTATGGAAGTAGAAATTTAGGACCTTTTCTTTCAAATATCTAGCAGCTATACATGATTTTGCTCTTGTTGGTTGGGCATTCAATGGCAGATTTTTTGAATAATTGGTAGCAGTCCATGTCGTGTGGTATAAGTTTTTACAAGCAAGCTTTACATAAAGTAGAATTATGTTTGATGTCACTAATATATTTTCAATAAGCGAATTTTATGGTGCTAGTAGGCAAATTTAGAGCATGTAGCAAAATCTTGTTTGATATGAATTTTAAAATTAAGTTTTAACCTTTCATTTATTTTAATTGAAAAATGATAATAATTAAGCCTTATTACTCCACTTCCTGCACTTCACACTAGAGTCATGTCTTTGGGTAGATAAATAAGGGACTAGCCTTAAATATTCAATTTTTCATAGGCCCCACTTATATATTTTTTTTATATAATTATTGGTCAATTAGTTAAATTTTAAATTAAATAGTAATTATTTTCTTTGAGATTATTTGTATAGTTATTACTATTGATTATACAATTTATAACTAATTGAAAAATAAGGAATAATTGCTATTTTATTCCCCATTTAATTGTAGATTTTTTGTATGACTATACAAAATAAATAACTAATGACTATAAAAAAATTAATTATACGTTAGTAATCCAACAGTAATTAATTTGTAATTAATTTTTTTAAGATTATTTCTCAATTAGTTATAAATTTGAATATATTATTAAAGAGTTATACGTTAATAATCTAATAGTAATATTGTATTTACACATTATTACCAATTAACAAATTTTAATATTATAATTTATAACAATCATTTTTTTAATTATATATACCATAAATTTTCAACATTTTCTCTTCAAATTTTCTTAACTCTCATATTTTATTTTCTCTTCTCACTCTTATCTTCACACTTTTTTAAAGTGATTTCTCAAAATAAATTAATATCAAATTATTACAATAGATAATACAACATGCAATTCTCTTTGTTTTTAAGTTTCTGGATTCTATCATTTTATCTTTTTTTCCTTTTTACTCTGCATATCTATTTTATCTATATTTTTATTGTTATTATTATTTTATTTTATTTTTATACTTTGTAACAATAGAAGATGACAAATAGAAAGTATGAATTTGCCTTTGAAAAATTAAAGAAAAAGAGAAAAGTTGAAAAAAAATTCAATCTCAATGTAATGCTCTTGATCAATTTGTTACTATTTATAAAAAGAATATAACTAGTTCAATTGATAATTTATATTATATTAAGTTTCTTTAATAATTTTTCCTAAATTTCTAAAATATTTAGACATGACACTGCTTCACACTAGTAGATAACCAATTCCTTCCCAACTTCCTTACAAGCTTTAATGGAGAAAAAAAATTTAAATGATACATAATGGTGGTTAAAGATGAAAATATTGGTTGATTTGATGGTGAGTTCAAGAAAAGTAGCTAGTTATATCATTTGCAGAAGAAATGAAGCAATAGTGGGATTTCAAGAAAGAGAAGATGTGGAAGAAATAGAAAAAAGATAGAAAATTTGGAGTAAAATGGGCAGTCATATCGTCTTAAAAATTATCAATTTATAATTTAAAAAATTCAGTTTATAAATTATATATAATTTATTACAATAGATAAACTATATTAATATATTAATAGTTATAGTACCAAATGTTTCAAGTTTAGCCTCGCGCCCCTTAGACTGTAATTATTATAGGGGTTGGTTTGCGTTGCTCGTGGGAGAAATTAAAATTGGAGAACTGCATTTTCGTTGATTCCAATCCTTTCTTTTTTTCTTTTATCATTTTTAAAGAAATAAAGGTATAATTTTTATTTTGAGCCCACTATTTTTTTTATTAGGATTCATAATTTAAAAAAATTATATTCATTTTTAAAAAAACTCACTTGATACATTTCCTGCTAGATGTATGGGATTCATTTCCACATTGGATACATCGAATTAGTGTCAAATTCGTGCTGAGATGTGACGGTCTACATCACGTGGTGCGTACTGAATCCTACAGTCATGTGGTAACGCTCCTGCTTGCGGCCCATATAGTCGCCTCTTCTCTATTGAGTGTCAACGTGGGCCTGCAAAGTAATCTGTAGTCTATCTTCAAAGGAGGGTGTTTAGTTTTAACCTAGTATTGAATATATATATATATATATATATATATATATATATATATATATATATATATATATATATATATGTCGAGAGAGAGAGAGAGAGAGATCGGGGGATCAATTAATACCACTAAAGGAGCGGCTGGGTTCAATTAAAGAAAAGAAAAAGAATCAATAAAAAAAATATAGAAAAAGGGAATGAAAACTTAATGATTACTTATTTTATTTAATTTTAATAAGAAAAAAATTAAGTATTTTTAATTTATTTTACTAACCATTATTACATTTAAAAATAATTTATTTATAATTATTATTAAAATAATTATTATAATTATTATATTATTATTTTTATTTTATTTATTAATATTATAAAATTTTAATTATTTAATATTAATGATTAATATATTATTAATATTATTTAAATTATTACATTTATTATTTTAATTATTATTAATAACTTAATAATAATTAATATTATTTCAATAATGTTAATTATTATTATTTTTAATATTTATTATATTTATTATTTATATTTTATTAATATTATTAATTATTTTCATGTTATCAAATATTTTATAATAACTAATATTATTATTTTCATAATTATTTAATTTTAATTATTAATATTTTATTTTTATTTTTATTCTTTCATTTATTATTGTATTATTTATTTATTATTTTTTGTAACCATGATAGTTATTATTTTATTATGAATATTTATTATTATTTTATTATTATGATTAAATAATTATTTATTATTAATATAATTATTTTTATAATATTAAATAATTTATTATATTTATTATAATAATAATTTATTTTTTATTTAATTTATTTTATTATTTATATTTTAACTATTATTTAATAATTATTTTTTTACTTATAATATTATTTTATAATAAATTATTATTATTATATTGAGTATGATAAATTTAAAATTTAGGATGAGGGAATTGAATTCTTTGATAAATTGGGAGGAATCACCATTTCTTCATTTAAGGTAAACCTATTAAAGGAAAATGAGAAAAAGAAATGAGTTTTTTTTAATCAAACAAAAATAAAAGAAATGAAATTCTATTATTTTCTTTTCCTTTCCTGATTATCCCTAACCAAATAGGCCTTAAGAGTTATTCTCTTATACTAAATCTAAGTTATTTATTTTCATTTCATTTAATGGTTATAAATAATTCAATTTGATAGTGCAATTAGAATTAATGATAAGAGAAAATCAGAAAATTGATTCATTTAATTATTTTTTATAATAAATCCTTCTCAATAATAATAATTAAAGTGTGACATAAAATTATAAAAATATATGCAATGAATCTTTAAAAATATGGAATAAAAAACAATAATTTAAGCGCTATAATTTGCATAAAAATAATAGACAAAAATATGTCTGTCCGTCACAAAGCAAAATTAATGTTTTACTCTTTATCCAAAATTTAGTTAGTTTGTCCTATTGGAATTTTTTATATATGCAATTGTCTATAACGTTTTTTTTTTCAAATGGCAAAAGGCGTTAAGATGTAATTTGTTATTTATTTGATGATTTTCCTAGTTTTGCTATTTTTTTAAAAAATAGAAATGCTAATTTTTTTATCCTATTGAATAAATTTTTTTATTTCATTGATATATTATATATAAATTAGCAATTAGTAAATTATAATATTTTTTATATCATAATATGTTTAGAAATTTTGACTAGCATGTGTTTTATAGAAATATTATTATAAGACCAAATAAAAATGTAAGAAACAATTTGCATATTTGTTTATAGAGATGAAGAAAATGTAAAAAAAAAATCAGGGGAGAAAAAAAGAATTAAGAGTACTTAAGAGAGAAACAAAGGAAAAAAAGTAATTAAATAAATTAATATATTAATTCTCTTTCATCATTAAATTTTAATTGTATTATTAAATTGAATTGTGAATAATGAAATGAAAACTAATGAGTTAGATTTAATATTAGAATATAGCTATAATGATATCGATTGATTTCTGCTCATTTATGCGATTTCTGCTCATGTATGCATGCAACAATGACCCACGGTGCCGCAACACGAGTACATTAATTCAAATAGCAGCGATATATGATCTTCATCAAGAAGAGAAGGTATGTTTGCCCATTTTGAGTGGTTTTCCTAATTGAAACTAATGTCATTGATATTGAAAAGATTGTGATGGCTCATTTTTTTAATAGTAATTTGTGAATTGATTCTATAATTTTTCCTTCTGATAATTAATATAATGTCATTAATAGGGTGAGTGATTTTCTAGTTTATTTCTAATTTGGTTCTGCACTATAATTAATTGGTCTTAAAGTAGAAGTTTGTGAGGTGAGAACTGTACAGAGGGGAGGCTGAGATGGAACTCAAAGGCTTTTCTTGTTTATTTTATTATAATAATCTATGAATTGATTATATAATTTTTTATAAATTTTTCAGGTATTAGATAATCCTAAAATTTGAATTTATTTTTTAATTTTTAATAATTTTGAGATGATTTTCTCCATAAAAAAATTTACAGAAATATGTTTTGAAAAATATTCAAAATTTTGAGGAAGAAAGAAATTCATAGGAAATATTTTTTTTAAATGATTGATGTTGGAAAAATTTACAAAAAACAATTTTTTTAATTTTTTAAAATTTTGGGATAGGAAAAAATTGTGGAAAATTCCATGAGAAATGCTTTTCCAAGCCTTGATACAAATTTTTCATAAAATCTTTCATAGGAAATCAGAAACTTGCAGGCAATGCCATCCCAAATTAGAAATATTACTGTAGTGAATGGTATTTAAGTGGATGAATTAGGATTTGTGTTGATAGGTTTTAGTGAATAAGGTCATAATGGCAATCATTTAACTAAAATAAATTTTTAATATGATGGAGCTAATTGATAAGAAATGGTTTATTGTTCTTCAAGGAAAGAAACAAATTGTTGGTAAGTAGTGGAAATGAAGAAAACATAACTATTAATATGAAAGACACACCTCCCTTTTTAGTGGGATTACTTTGGATTAAACATAAAAGTAATTTAGAAGAATTTTATATTTAAAAAGAACATACTAAGGAGATATGGGTTGATAATCCTTTCAAAAAAATTTTATAATATAATTTTAAAGTACTAATGTTCCTATTATTGAAATTATCCTTATATACATGATTGTTTTCTTGTCAATTATGCATTTTATTGATTGTTTCTATTTCGTTAATGTTGATTTCATGTGAGAGATAATCATAATGAATAGACAAGGATTTGAATATTCTCAAATAGGAAAATATCTAGGATGATTAGAGGGTAATTTTACTTTCATCAATACATCTTTTCTTTATAATTGTTGCAACCACTAAATTATTATGTACTTACTTTCCTTTATAGTTTGAAACATAGCCTAGTCATAAGTTAACATTTAGCAATGCAATCTTTCTCTTATGACATATTATCTAATATAATGTCATAATTGTATGGTATTATTGTAATGATAAATGTGATTTTTGTTTTAGTTAAGTTATTTTATATCTCATTGAAGAATGTGATCATGTAGTGTAATATAAAATGTTGGTCTCTATTTTATTTAAGGTGTTCTTTATAGGGTTAGAAGTTTTGGGTCCAATTGCTATAAGCTACATGCTGAAATATGCAATTATGTGGTTTAAGTTGGATTAAATATCATAATAGATAAAAACAAACAAAATTTAAAGGACGATTTCAGGTATGTAGGTAGGGAAGGGTCGAAACTCACTATCTAATTTTAATCATAACCCATCTATAAACACTTTAAAATATGTTGATTTTTATATACTATTTATGATTTTCCCTGCTTACTATATTTACTTATTGAATTATCTTGTAAATTATGTATAAAACTTTAAATCCTTAATGGAATCATATGTTAGAAATCCTTGATGAATGCATTCCTTTAATACTATATGTTAAGGATCATAATACTTTACTATCCACCTCAAGCATTAGTGAATGCGTAGTGGAATATCAAAGGTTGCCTTCAAACCAAAGAGCTAAATCAATCAAGTGAGGATGCTATTTCAGATGATCCTCACTTTAATCTTTATCTATTATTACAAACATTGTGGATCTCACATCCTAATAATTGGTAAATTTTTCTCCCTCTTTTTACTTCTTTTTAACTTTAATTTTGTGTTTAATTGTTTATTTCATAAGAACTTGTGACAAAGCTTTCATAGAACTAAATTTCTAATCAAATTTGGATTTTTTTACTTAAACCCACCTGTATCTCCAAGTACCTACAAATAACTGTGAGGCTCAGGTCTAAGTGAGTAATATGGCTTTTATGAGCAGTTGTGAATTAAATTTCATCATGTGCAATTTTAAGCGGGTAATTAGTTTAAAGTCCTTAACCGCTTTTAACCATATAATTTTCACCCTTAGTTTTGTATGTATTTTGACATTGGAATATTTTATAGTTAGTTTTTGTTTCATTTGAGGTTTCATACATATCTAAAGTTAGGGTGAAGGCTATGATGTCTTTAAGGGAGCTTGAGTTTTGGAATCCAAAGCACGTGGCGAAAGGATATTGTGCCATGTATCAAGTGAGCATACCTAAAAATATAATTTAATGATCATATAATTTAGAAAAAATTACAAGAATGCCCAACTTTAAAAACAAAGAAAATTTGATACCAAGTCATTCATGACATAAGTTATAGGATTAATATTTAAATTTTTCTTAAAGTTTAATATAATTTACATTTAAACCCTTTAATTTTAAAAATTATACTAATAATTAACATCCTTAACTAAAATAACAAAAAAGATAATTTTATCCTTTTATTAAATCAAAATGCACGCCAATGACTTTTCATGTTATCCGCACATTTTCTTATTATAAATACATTTTTTAAAATTTTAATTTAATTTAATTTAATTAATTATTTATATATTTTATTATTATACTAGTATTACTAAATTATATAAATATAATAGAATATATTTTATTTTTATTATAATTTTTAATTAAGTTGAAAATTTTAATAAAATATATTAATTGAATAAATTAATTACATATTCTATTATATCATAAAATTATTTAAAAAATAAAATGATAATTTCTAAATTTATCAATATTTTTTCTATTAAGTTTTTATATTATATTTTAAATTGAGCATATATTAATTGATTTTATCAAGGATTTACAAATCATATAATTTTTTCTTCCTTTTATGTAATTCGTTGCATATTTTTCCTTTTGTTTCTATCCATTCCTACTATTTATAGTTCAAACACCACTAAATATAGTACATATATAATATAATATATTTTTTATTTTAAAAATTTTAAATATGTTAAAATTTTTGTTTAATTAAATTGATTCACTACATAATTCTATTTTTTTAACTATTATTAGCTTATGATTTACACACTCTTTTCTTCTTCTAATTTTTTTCATTTTTTATTCCTTTTTCATATCCAATTTTGTTATACCCTGTGAAGATATAAAATTTGTTTTAATAGTTTTATGTCATTATATCCTTTTGTAATCTAAAAAAAATAAAAGAAAATATAATTTGTTTTATATATTTAAAAAGTAATAGTAATTAAGAATTTTTAGTAGTAATAAATGATTAGATGAATTTATAAAGTTAATTTACATTGACAATGAATTAGATTAAATCATATATAAATATATTATTGTATATTATTATACATTACCTTTTTGTATTTATTAGAAGAAATTTTTTAGATCAAATTATTCTTCAAATATAAGTCACAAAAAATAAATGAAGAGTAAAAACAAATTGTAAGAGTTATCATTTATTTAGTTTTTATTCTTGTTTAGCTAAGAATTCAAATTGTGAAAAATTTATAATTAATGATAAAAATTAATTTATATTTTTCACTTTTAATTTATTTAACAAAAAGTAATATACATCTAAAAAATTTATAATTTACAAATTTAAATGTATGGTTATAAAATAGTTATAATAAATTAGATTCCAATATTTTTGTAATATCTTTTTTTAAATATGAAACTCACTTAAAATTTATTTATATATACAATCTTCAATATAGATGAAAGTTAAACCCATACATCATTTATAAAGTAGTATAAAATTAATTTACAATGATGATAAATAAAATTTAAATCCTAATTTTAATTCAATTAATTTGAAAAAAAATTATTGAAACTTCAATTATGCATAATGTAATTAAATTACCATTAACTCATTTTTTATAAATTAAGTATAAAATTTATGTCACTTGCATTGCAATAAATATTACGTTTTTACCAATATTGATAATTCAAATAACTCTTTTAATCTCATTAAAGGACCTTTTTAAAATAAAATAGAGATTCTCTAAAGTGCATCTTGCACTTTAAAGAATAAAATGAGATAGTATATACATTGATAAAAAAATTAAAAATTAAAAATTTAATAAATAAAAATAATTTAAAAAATAATTTATTATTAAAAATATATTTATGTAAAAATTCATCATGTCTTTTAATTTATACGAGTTGTTATGATTTTAATTTATTTATTTAATAAAAAATATGAAAATATCGCTTTACAAAATAACTATTGGTCTAAATTTCACAAGATAATGCTTTCAATGCTTAGTTTGCAGATAAAACTGACCATATGTTGCCACAAACCATGAGTAAAATAGGATTTTGTCCTCTTAAGCCACCTTTGAATTTTTGCAAGTATTATGTCATTTTTAAAATTTTTCTCTCTAGACTTAAACTGTTTTATAATTGAATAGTTCAGATTTGATTTTCTACATTCAATGATTTAGATTTAGTTGGCTCACCCTAAATTCCAAAACCCAACGATACCTTAAAATCCCTTCTAAAATTAATAGTATAGTAAGTAGTGTTTTGAAAAGTACAAAATGAGGGAGTGTACAAGAGGGAACATGAGATTTTTTTATTAAGAGCGTACCACATCAATTGTTTAATGGAACTGACATGATATGAGATATTACTTGTCAAATTTTTAAAACCATTGTCATCTATTAGAGTTTTAACAATGGTTTTATGGTAAAAAAATTGAAAATTTTGTTTTAATAACTAATATATTATTTTATTATATTGTATTTTTCATGAGGAATTCAAAATGATTTTATTTTTAAAAAATTTATTTTATTTTATTTTTTATATCAATTATATAATCGATGTTAAAACTAATATACTATAATACTTAATTAGACATCAATTAGAAATCAATGTATAATTCTTTAAATTTTTTATGTCTATCTATTATTATATAGTAGTGGGAAATTTAATTAATTAAATATGACACTCTTTTTATGTTCTAATTTAAATATAAACATTGACTATTGAAAAGATATTGTCTTCTTACACAAACAAAATATAAATGAGTTTGAGGAAGATAAAAAAGAAAAAAATAACCAATATGTATATATAAACTAGGGCATAAAGGCCTAAAAAAAACACTTCATCGAACTCCAAGTTAGCTTATCACTAGAAATTGAATGAGTTTAATGAAAGGGTCAAGATTAAGTTGATTGAAATATTAGGAAATAAAAATAAAATATTTTAGATCAGATGATTATGTGGTGCAAATAGTTTTTTTGTTATCCATCGTACAACAACAAATCTATACCATCAATTTATTATCCACAAAATCTAAGCCGATTATCAGAGCAAAGTGAAATTTGATTTATTTTGATTTAATTTTTTTGGTTATTTTGTTTAGATACTCTGCTAATAACCTTAATTGCCATCTTCCTATGATTTTTTTTTGTTCTCTATTTTAAGTGTTTAGTTACTAAGAAAATAAAAAAGAGAAAAAGCATCTAAGTCAAGCAAAATAAAAAAAAAATTAATTTTTAATTTAATACGTGAGTTTCAAAGGGAGGAAACTAGATTAAAAACAAATCAAAATAAATGAATTGGTTTGAGGCTTATTAGAAAAAATAAAAAAAGAAACCAAAAGCAAAGGATCAAACAGGAACCAAGGGTGGGTTTGGAGATATATATATATATATATATATTGCATTTTCAGAAACTATTCATAAAAACTATTTTTTTAAAATTAGTTTTTTATTTTAAAAACTATTTTCAAATTGAATAAAAATAAAAAATATAGGGTAGTTAGTATTCCAAATATGAAAATATTTCATTTAATTATAAAACTGATATAAAAATTAAGAGAACAATTTTTTAAAATATTTTAAAATTATTTTTGCTTTCTTGTTCTTAAGTTATATATTTAGAATTACAATTTTTAAAAATAGATTCTAAAAATATATTATCAAACAAGTTCTTCTATTTTAACAAAAAATAAAAACTATTTTTAAAAATAGTAAACAAATAGACCCTAAAACTCCTCTTCTTCCTACTTTTTCTTATTTTTTTCTTTTATTTCTTCCACAAAATTTCATCTTTGTTCCCTCCTATCCCTTTCGTTGGATCTCCCACCTTCGCTGACCAAAGTCGTCGCTTATGCCACTCTGACCACCAATTGCTCTATGCATTCTTTCTTTTTTCAATTCATTTTCTTATTTGACAAATTACTTCATCTTATCAGTAACAGTTTAGAATTTTGACAAGCTATCATTATCGCATTAATTCTATTATTGGTGCCTTTCATCTTTGTTGTTTTGTGTGAATGTGTGTGCAAGATTGAGAAAAAAAGGCTTTGTTTTAGTCTAGTTGTTGCCAAAAATTCCCCTTAAAATATTAAGTGATTGGTTACCTTTACTTGTTGATCCAATTTCTTTGCTTTGCGGCATTACTCTTTGCTAACAAAATCTTTTTATATGGTGTTTAATCCATCTTTATTTATATCATAGAAATCTTCTTTTAATTATAAAAACTAAATTGAATCAAATTTATATTTTAGGAATACTAAAATTATATTAACCTATATTTACTTTATCCACAATGTTCCTTCATATGACCACAATCGAATTGTAATTGTAATCTCATTCTAAATTTCTATAAATAATTAAGAGTTATTCAAGTTTTTGAATTTTATAAAATTAATAAGTGACTTGCATTGCCCTGATTGCCTTAGCTCGATGATTGCTAGGGGTAACAATAATATCTAGACTTATCAAATCTTACTATCTAGTATTGGAACTGGCTAGTCTTATACAAAATAGACCCATATTTTATTATACTTTTTTGGATTTGATCTGCGATGATTCAAATATTTTTTAGTCTAACTGGGTTATAAGAAATTTGTGTTCCTCTCCTATTTAGTCTTCATACTATATATAGAGTAAGGAAATAGGCTAGTTTGGTTCATCTTTGAACTAATTCATATAGGTTGACTTTAACTGGGTTAAATTAGATTAGCTCCTATTCCAAGCAAGCTTAAAAAAATAGGTAGTCCACTAGTAAACAAGATGCCTCCTAGACTGCATATTGTTGGACTTAAATAGGCCATTTTCCAACAACTTAACTACTTTCTAATTATTTTTCCATTACCCAAAATACAAAAATGGAAAATACCAAGCCATAAATAGAAACATAAACCATAAAAACATAGTAGAAAGCATAAAGCAATGAGTACACACACGAAGAATGCAAAAATCCTAACCTTAAATGATGCAACAATCATAATAATAAACACCAATACAACAAAGAAATCTTCAATAGAAATAGAAATCAAATGAATTAGGAATGAAATAAAATAAAAATGAGGATTTTTAGCGTCTTGCATTGGCAAAATCATAATGAATATTTGATAGAATTAATTGTTGCCTTGAAATGACCCTGTGTCACCATTAACTTGAACATATGCTATTATTGTTACCACTTGTTGTTATACTATATTTGCTACCAAAGAGAAAGGATTATGACAATTGCAATCTTCTACTTTAGAGTTTTGCTAAGCACAAACATAAGAACTTTCAATTTTTGGGGGATTTGCTTTTTATTTGATAAGATGAGCCAAACAACGAAGGAAGGATTAAATAAGGAAATAGGAAATCATATTAGACTGAAATTGGTGGGTTATTTATTTATTTATTTATTTTTAGGATTTAGGAGTTACACCTTAGGTTAAGGACATTAAGCTAAACTAGCCGGGTCATTTTTGGCCCATTCTTATATGGGCTATCATTTAGCTAGTTTGGGTCCTTTGAAGCCTTAAGGCTAATGGACCAACTCATGGACTAAGGCCCATTTCACTAGCTTTATTCACATAATCTTGGGATTTCGTCTCTTAGAATACTTTTGTAATGATATTTAATTTTGTTACTTTACTATATCATATGGTTATAAATTCTTCTACATCCTTTAATAAATTCTCTTGTATCAAATGACTAGTGGTTGATAAGATTTTCAGTATAAAAAAAAACTAATTCAAAATTTAAAATGTCTTATGTTATAATTTATAATAATCTATATTTGATTAGGTATGATCTTGTGTTACTAGTCATTTTCATTGTATCTCTTTAGTATTTAATATTTTTTAACTTAATATGACAATAATGTCTTTTCTAATGATTAACCTTTCTAAGAAGCACTCTTATTCTATACGGAGAAGCATGTTATTAAGTAAGGATAAGGTTTTGAAAGCTGAACTAATCTAATCAATTCAACTAGTCGGACTAGTACCCAAATACCAAAACAAATTGAACATACCTACAAATTTGAATTAGATAAAAATCTAGATTGATCCATCTAAACTCGATAAAAAATTAATTGAACCATTGTTTTGTTCAACTTGTTAACTTACTTCACTTTTAAAAAAATTTTTTTTTGAAGTTTTTAGACTTAAACTTGACTTGGACGAAGTTTAGCATAAAGTCCAAATTACAAAATAAAAAATTAAATAAAACCTAAGAACTAAAATAAAAGAACAAGAGTTATGCAATTGCAATTAGAATTAAAGATAAAGTTTTTGTTATTAACCTTTTAATTTAATTAAATTATGTTAGATCATTTATTGTGTTTTAAATATATACTTGTATTAATTAATTAAATTTAATATTTTCTATTTTTCTATATATATATATATATATTATATGATTTATAAATATAAAAATCATTATAATAGATTCAACCACTTCATTTGATTGGTTGAATTAGTTCAACTTTAACCTAGTCATCTTGTTGAGTTAATGGCTTAGCCAGATTTTAAAACATTAGGTAAACATTAGTTTGCGATCACTCGTATCCTACTCATACAAATAAATGGACACTAATATTATAAGATGTTAGCTTCTCTACAAGGTGTAACTCAAACAAACTAGTATAACTTAAGCTTAAAAATAAAATTTATTATTTTTATTATAAAATGCATATAATTTTTTATTTTTATTATTAAAGATTTATTAACTCATATCTTAACAATATTTTCATATAAAAATGATTAAACAATAGAAAATCAATTCATTTAGGAATTTATTTTCTAAAGAAATACTTTCCACAAAATTTTATTTTTCAACGAAACAAACAAACCATTAGTTAGGCATAAATTAAAAACCTTACAATTTCTAACTTCATCGTAATAGAGCTTCTGATATAGAAAGGAAAATAATACATGAGTAATCATATGTGAGTATAACTAATCATATGAGAGTATAACTAACAGTACTCTTAATATTGATACTGTAGTAATGAAATAAGTTTGACTAAGATTATAACTTGAACTTAGATGAAAAACTAAGCATTAATTTTAGTCATTCAATAATTTAAATTGACTTATGATATCAAGCAAAGGATTGCTAAATATTTGAATCTCGATTAAAAATCTACTTTAGTCCCTATAAAATTGATTTTTTATTAGTTTCATTCTTGATTAAAATTTTGTATCAATTTAATCCCAGTAAGATTAAATACCTTTAAGTTGTAGTCCTTTTGTACATGAAATGAAATGTTGAATTTTTGTATAGAAGGATTAAAATTTAAAAGTATTTAATCTTATAGGGATTAAATTAATACAAACTTTTGATTAAGAATGAAATTAGTAAAAATTCAATCTTACAAAAACTAAAATAGGTTTTTAGTCTCACATCTTTAAAGGCATCACCCAAACTTAATTTTGAAGACACGAGATAAAAGATAAAAATTGTCCCAACAACATGCTAAAAATTTGTACACAAAATTTCTCGATGAAAAATTTATAAGGTGAGAAAATTGAATAGGTAGATTTTATTGATTTTTTATGAATGTGGAGTACAATTTGTAATTTTAATTCTTGAAAAAGTATTAAATCCTTTGATTCTTCTTTTCAATGGATTTTGATAGAAGCTTTAGGAAGCTTGATTTTGGATCAAATAGTTGAATGTTAGCTTTGAAGAAGGGCTTGAAGAATCTTAATGTCAAATTGAAGGTTGAACCTTTAACTTTGATGGAGGGCTTAAAAAAGCCTAATCTCCAATCCAATGTTCAATCTATACAAAGGCATCACATTTTGAAAAATCCTAGAACCTATATGTTGTTGAAGTCTTACTCTTAGAATAGATATTCTTGATAGGAATTAGAGTTTCAAATGCTATGATCTTCATTAGTAAAGTTTTGAAAAAGCTTCAAATCATTTCTTCTAATGACTTGTTGTTATGTATGGCCTAAATGAGTTCACGCTAATTAAAAATGCTTAGAGATTAACATCTTATTTATTTATTTATCATCTTTTAATTTATTAAAAAGGCAATTTTCTTATTGGGTCGAATAATGCACTGTGACATGTAATGAATTCTTACATTAACCAACATCATTAATACATAAGTTTTATTTAATTAGTTCACCTTTGCTAATTTGTCATAAAAATATTTATTTGTGGGCATATTTATTTTCCACATGGAGATTTATGTCTTGATATATTGCCTTTTTTTAATTGGTTGCAATTTCTAAGGTGGAAATAAGATAGATTATTTTTATTCTATATATAATAAGTGTTTTGGCAATTTATACATGTTATATATGATGTTTTATTGTATAAGTTGCAAATCATTAGCATCCCATTGTCTTTTCCAAGGGTACTGCAAAAGAGTTTAACGAAAAATTGGTATGCTAGCCTAGAAATCACTTCATATACCTCATGGTTCCAAATAAAAAATTGTTATGTGTGACACTAGTCTAAAAGGTAAAAAACTTATGAAAGATTAATAAGAGCTTTCTTTATTGCCCATTTCTCACCACCCCTTTTCTTACTATGAATATCATATTGTGGACTTTCTTCATTTTTTAGTTTAACTTCAATCCACAAATTTCTTTTGGAAATCACACATCATCCTAGTTTTTTGTAATAACCCTGGGGCTTATACAATAAATACTTATATGCTACCCTATTTCTTTTTGCTTAATAATTAAAGTACTAAATATATAAAGGTCATTTATTAATCCCAATGCATAATAAAATTTTAATTTTTTAATTTGTAAGAGTATACATATTTAAAAATTATAAATTTTGACAAATTGACTAACATATATTAGATAGAGTAACATATATATGGTAATTAGGAGAAATTCTTCAATACTTTAATTATAAAATATGTTATTATTTTCAGTTAGTAAGTAAAGGTCAATCATTAACTTTGATAATTTTATGAGATTTATATTAATTATAAATTTTATTTTTTAATTTCAAAGACATAAATGATTACAAAAGTTTATAATTAACCCTTATTTATTGAATGAAATAATTATATATATATATATATATATATATATATATATATTATAATAGCAACATTTAAAAAAAGGAAAAAAAATTTCAATTTAAATTCACCTTAATTTTCATTTCTCTACAATAAAAACTAGAAGATTAGTGCTCAAAGTTGTAGTACGTTTGACATTCTCTACTCTAATGAATTTTTCTTAGAATTTGAAACCAGTAAATTAAATTGTTACTTTTAGTTTTTAGTTATTTAACTATTGTAGCGTAACTATACATGCCATGAAGTCCTTTTATCCAAAATTAGATTTTCTTATTCTAATTATCTTATGCTTCAACTAGTAGCTAATACAACCTATAAGGCATTACTTTCTCATTTTTATTTTTATTTTAAATACTAACTATTATAGCTAATGGAGGAACGGTAGTGATGATTTTAAGTTAGTGATTTTAAAAAAATGCCCTTTATCACATCTCTTTATCTATAAAGGAAAACAAAATCCAATAAATAAAACAATTGAGACCTTTTTGAATGAACATGGACACCTTTCAACTTAAAGATATACTTATTCTAAAATAAGAGATGCAATTAACTCATTCATAAACAAAATAGGACAAAGACGATTTATAAGTGTGTACAAAGGAAAGTTGCAAGATGGTCATTAGGTTGCTATGAAGGTTTTGAGTGAATCAAATCGTGATATTGAAGATTTCATAAATGAAGTAGCAAGTATTAGCAGGACTTCTCATGTCAATATTGTTGATTTTTTGAGATTCTATTTTTAAGGATCAAGAAGAGTTCTTATTTAGAAGTATATGCCTAACAAATCACTTGAGAAATTTATATATAAAGAGAATGCAAAGATGGTTAATCATCAATTATATTATAAAACTTTGTTTAACATTGTAATTGGCATTATTTAAGGGTGTCATAACCTAAATTTGATCGTGATTGGTGTGGATGCCACTATCCAAATTCTACCAACCTTAGCACTAACTATACTATTTCTATCCAACAAGAATCCTTCATTTTTCATGGCAATTTGAATTCACTTTTAAGTTTTAGAGAAGCAAGGATAAAGTTTTCCCTATTTCTAAGTATTTCACAAAGGTCATACACTTTATACTCTTAAACATGTAACTCTTGTAGCTTAATAGTACAATATACATATACAGATAAATAATTCAACACATCATACAAGGGCATCATATTCCATTTCTCTAATTCCCAAACTTAGTCCTTATTTAAGTCTTAACTGCTAAGCTCTTCCTTAAGTTGCCTTAGACAGTTATTCAAGATACAAAACTTAACATTCTCAAGTTAGTTCCTAAAATGTAAAGAAAGAAAAGTCAATTTTTATAAACTTAATGAATATATATATCCATATAGAGAAGCATTATCAATGGCTAACTAAACTACTTTGAATAATCTTGTTAGATGACTAATGGTAGCCTTATTGGCACTTATACTTAATAAGTTCACCTTATCTAATAGATTAGCATTCATGCTTTCATACTCACACCTGTATATATAAACAGCTACTAACTAGAGAGGATAAGTTATGATCACATGACACCAAAAAGAGCCTAAATAATGGCAACTATCAACTAATTCATTTAACTTCTTAGCTAGCCCATGTTGTGTGCTCGTGGCCTTTACACATTATTAGTGATGGTGATTAGCTAAGAAGGAAAAGCTCAATATGGATGGTAGAAGACGGATGATGGTGATTGAAGAAGGAATCGCTAGTAAAAAAAAGGAAAAAGGAGAAAGAGAGGGAAAAGGGACAAAGAAAAGAGAGAAAAGGCAAGAGCAACTAAAATGGAAAAGATAAAAATGTAAAAAAAAAAGTTAGGAGCTTTAATCTTATGCTTCTTAATGCACCATAAGTTTAAATCCCATTAAATCATATCTTTTCATCTTTAGTTAGATTCAACCCTAGCCATCCATATTTAAAAATCTATTTTCATGAAACTCCTATTTTTTATTTATTACTTTGGGGTATTACAGAGGTTTAGATTAGTTACATAAATCTTGCAATACTAAAATCTTACATATAGACATAAAAGCCCTGTAATATTTTACTTGATACAAATTTTTTGCCAAATATTTAGGCTTACTAATATGTGCTAAAGAAAAAAAGTTTTATATCTATATTTGGTGCAAGGGAAACTATAGGGTATATTCTTTTAAAATTGTTTTCAAGGAATTTTAGTGGAGTGCCTTACAACATTGATGTTTTTTAGTTATGGAATGATGATTTTAGAAATAGTTAAATTAAAGAATATAAATATAAAAGTATATTGTTTTAGTAAAATATATTTTCCCTACTAGGTTTATAAGCATGTTGTATTAGATCAAGAACTTGAATTATGGTGTGTTAAAACTAAATTGGACAAAGAAAGGGTGAAAAATATGGTAATGGTGGGATTATGATGCATACAAATAGATCCAAGAATTTGGCTAGCGATGAGTAAAGTGAAGGATATGCTAGGATGAACTATTAACCCCTTGGAAGTACCACCAAGATCATTTTTTAATTCCCCTTCTACATCTCCATCTCATCACTCAATTAAAAAAAGTTAATTTATAAATTTGAGTGTAGCAATGAATATGTAATAAGCTTTAGCAATAAAAAAAATTCAAACTTACTTTCTCTTATCTAATATGTATTATGTTGTTTAGTATTTTGTACTAGTTTATATCTTCATGTTGTTCTTTAGAATATAATTTGTAACTTGAATTTGATTGCTTCTATATATTTTTTTATTTTGTCATTTTTATTATAATTCTTTCATGTTCTCTAGCTTAGTAATATTAAGAGTAAGTTTGTAATATCTATCTTTAACTTTGGCTTATGAATCCATTAGTAATTGTTATGTTCCACATATTTTCTAGAAATTTATATAAATTTCATAAGGATGACTTAAGAACAAAGTAGACCTTTGTTGTAGATGAATATGTAGCAGATTTTAGGAAGTATGGCTGTTTAAAGAATGTAAGAGAATATAGGTAATTTTTTTATTTAAAGTAACTATTTCTACAATTAGTTAACAAAGAGCACATGAGAAAAATCACTCTGAATAATTAGCAATAGTAGTTATCAAAAAATACAAAAAATTTAAAAGCTTTCTTGAAAAAAATTCAAAGTCTTTCTCTTGGCTTAGTTTTAATTCTATTGTAACTAAAGGATAAGAAAGTGCAAATAAATAAGTCTCTAATAGTTATGGAAAATACTTGCCATCGGCTTCACAAGAAAAAAATAACATTAAGAAGAAGAAAATAAGAATAAACATAGCTAAGATAAAAAGGAGACTTAGGAATCAAGGTACAAATCAAGTATAATAGCATACTTAGCTATCTAGGTAGTCATCTTACACTTAGAGATATTAAAATAGGTTGGATTTAATGAGTTGACTTGAAATTGGTTTGATTTAGCTTGATTTAAGACTCAAATTGATACAAAAAATGATATTGGTGACCTAACTTGATAAGAAACTGAAATTGGTAAGTGTTAGCTTGTTAGCCTTATAATATAAATATATATAATAAATGATAAATGATTTATTGATTAATGTGTATATGTATATATATTAAATATAATTTAATGTATTAATTTATATAAATATAGATATAAATATACTGTATTAGTTGATGATGTAATGAAAAGTCGATTGTTTATTATATTTTTTCGATATAACAATGTAAAAAAGTTTATGGAAATTAAATAAAATTTCAATTTCATAATTCTTCCTTCTTTCCTTTTTTATAATTTTTTTTATTTACATTTGCAACCTTTTATGTTTTGATAGCTCTTTATTTTTTAATAGATAATCATTTTAATGTATAATAAGTTGAAAATATCACTCTCTTTCTCTTTGAAACATTTAAAAATAATTATTCAATTGAAGAATTTTGTTAAGTGTGTTTGTCATGTGTGTAGGTGTCTAAAGAACAAAACATTTTTTAAGTACTAAATATTTTGTTAAGAATAAAATATTTCGATGTTTTGTTAAAAAAAATATAAACCATATTGGTTTCTTTCAAAGAACTGATGTCTTTATATTTTAATGTCAACTTCTTATAATAACCAATATATTAAACTAAATTTTTCATATTCAAACACTTATTGTTTTGTGATAAAAAAATTATAAAACCATATCAATTGTTTATATTAGATTGATACTGAAAGTATTTAAGATAGTAGTTGTTTGTTAAATGGCATGTTATATTCAATTGTTAAAAATTTTTCATCAAATTTTAGATATTAAACATTGCTTTTAGTATATAATCAATATGGAATATCCAATGATGTTGTTTTACTTTCTAAATAACTTAAGAGGATGAAAGCAAGAGTTAAAATAGTGGTAATCCCTAACTTGGTGCTAAAGCGCAAAGTGCACATTTCTTTAATTTTTCACTTAAGATTCATTTAATCTTAAGGAGGTACTCCTATTAAAGTTCAAAAAAACTCATATTTAACTTTATATTTGTTCTTTAGCTCGCTAAAGCTTTCTCCATTTCATAAAGGTGTGTTCATGATGCTCATTTATCTTTTTTTTATCACAATAAAGAATTGTATAATGCTATGATTATGTAGTTTTTATTTTGATTTGAATTTTTTTATGTTTGATTTCTTTTTCTAGGGTTTTGGATGGACTAAGTGTTGATATATATTTAACAATTTCATTAAAACTCTTATTTTATTACATATTTGTATGTGTATCCTTTGATATATGGATCTCTTGTACATTTATTGCATTTTTACTTCAAATTAGATAGTTATAGACCATGAATGGGTGTTTACTAATTGTACAACCCCTGGATATGCTAAAAAGATTGACTTGTTTATAAGATTTGCTATTAGCAAAGAGAAAGATGAGGAAATTAGTAATAAGCTTATATTTTATCCTTGTGAAAAATGTCTCTGTGTTAGGAAGCTTAATCTAGTATGAATAAAAATGCATTTATTTTTCAATGGCATTAACTAAGCATCTAAGTGATGGGTATAGGTGAGTTTTCTAGTTTGTCTTATACCTATAGAGGTAAGAGAGCTCACAAAGATGATAACATAGAAGTGAGAGTCGATTATTGGTTAGAAGACATGGTTCATAATGTTGAAGATAATTTCATTGAGCACTTAAATATCCTTTATAAGTTATTATGTGATATGGAGAAATATTTGTATTTGGGTTACATCAAATTTATATAGTTATCTACTATGCTGAGATTATTTAACTTAAAGGTAGGGAATGATTGGAGTGATAAGCATTACTGCAATTGTTAAAAGAAATACTTCTTGAAAGTAGTATGCTATTGAATTGTACTTATGAAAATAAGAAAGTCATGTGCCTCATGGGTATAGAGTATAAGAAGATATATGCTTGTCTTAATGATTGCATATTGTATTGAAATAAGAATAAAGCTTTAAAAGAATTTCAAAAATGTATAGTTCCATGTTATAAATTGAGGAAGAATGATAGTATCAATAGCAAAAGGCTTTAGTTAAGGTGTTGTAGTATCTTTCAATAATACCAAGATTTAAATAAATATTTGCTAATATAAAAAATGCTAAGAACTTAATATGACATGCCAATTAGATGTCATTCGATGGCAGGTTATGGAATCTGGTTAATTCTTCTCAATATTAGATAGTTAATACATTATTCTTTTCATTTAACAATGATCCAAGAAGCCCTAAACTTACACTTTATATTGATAAAATAAATCCTTATGATAATATGAGTAGTAAACATAACACATGGTTTATTATATTAGTGATCTATAATATACCTCTTTAGTTGTGCATGAAATATACCTCTTATTGTTCTTGTTAATTTCAATGCCAAAATAACTAAAAATGACATAGATGTTTTCTTAGTACCATTCATTAAAGAACTAAAGATAATACGATAAGAAAATGTCTTGATCTTAATTCATATAATCAAAAGTTTTTTATTTTGCATGCCATGCTTTTTTACACAATTAATGACTTTCCAGCTTATGCTAACTATCTGACTATAGTGTTAAAGGGCATAAAGCATGCCCTGTTTGTGAAAATAGTACTTGTTTTTTAACTTAAGCATGGAAAAAAAGGTAGTGTATCATTATCACTAGAAAATTTTACACTATGGCTCCTAATATCATAGGCTAAGAAAACCTTTTAATAGATTATTAGAAGAAGTAATAGCTCCAATTCCCTTAATTGGAAATTAGGTTTGGATGAACGAATGTAGTTCAAATTTCAAAAGTATTGCTCATTTTATTATTGGTAACAAAATAATGCCTTTGATTTATTAATTTTATGTGATTTTATATTTCAAGTTTATAAATAGGTTAAAAATCTCAATGTTAGTTTAAAGAACTTTTGATGAAAATGGGTTAAGAATAAGAATGACATTTGGATTGATGAGTTAAGATTCATGTTAGTAAATCTTAATTAGGAAGGTCGCAAAGGGGAATCATTCATAGTGGCATCCCAGGTAAAATAAATGTTTTATATGACTAACCCCTCTAATCATAAATGGTGTGTAGCTTTACCAAGGAAGAAACAAATTGTTGGTGATGAGGATGAAAACGACTTAAAAGATGATGTTAAGTAAACTATCCTTTTCTCTATAAGAATACTTCCAGTAGACAACAAAGGTAATATGGAGGAATTATACTTATGAAATAATCATGCTAAAGGGATAGGTATTGAAATTTGATATGAAAGCTTTTATTTATTTTATTTCTTCCTATTTTATTCCTCTTATTATGTTACTTATGCTTAATTTTATGAAATTAGCCTTGTTATATGATTAAGTGCTGGTTTTCCAATATTTTGAAATTGTTCAGTTAATATTGGATTTCTATATTGTTTTAGCTTTTCAATTATAACATGAGTTCTAGATATTGAAATTGGATGATCTTTTTATCTATGATCTTAAACATTTTTGGAAAGTTTATAAGAAGTTTTAAAACTTTTATGTTCTGACTAAAGCCTAGTTTAGATGTTTAGAAGGTTGAAAATGGTAGTGAAGTTGATGCTCTATTTCTATCCAAACTGAATCAATCTTGATTTTTGAGTCATATTTAAAGCCTTAGTGATCCAATTAAGGTAAAATTAGTACCTAATGTCACCTAAGATTAGCTTAATAACTTTCATATTTAGGATTTAGTAAAACTGTATAGTTTTTAGGGTGTTATAATGGCTAGAGTTTAGACTTATGAAATTTTACAACAATGACTTTAGTGGTGTATTATTTGTGAATTAGTTATGGGCTTCTAAAATTAGCAAGGCTCTATTCTTGGTAACCTTATGATGTAAATTAACTTGGCTTATTAGATTTTATAGTATAGGAGATTAAATTTTAAAGGTTTATGCCTCCAATGTTAAGAACACATAATTATAGACTTCTTTCTTTTTTTCTCTAAGTTTCTTCTTTTTATCCATGGAAGGTTATTCAAGGAATTTAAGGCTCATTTCAATTTGGATTATGAGATCCTAAGCTATAAAATTGATTATTATTAATTAATTTTCTTCTTTCTTTAATTCTTTTATATGATTTTCTAGAATTATATAAATTGGATATAAATTTGGTATAATTTGTATTCAATATTATGATTTATGATTTTAATATGGTCTTATGACAAATTTTGGTTAGTTAATTATCATTCTTCATGTGAGAATAAAGGATTAAATGATTAAATTAGAGGTTTTTAGTTTAATCCTTCAATTTAACTAAATCCCACATTCAAATTGATTTAGATCTATCTTTATGAATTATAGCAAATGTTTAATACTACTAATCTAAATTGATCAAATCCTAAATAGTTATTTAGCATAGAATTCATGAATCATTGTAGAGCTTTCAGATGATTCTAGGTTGATGAATCAATTGCAATTTTTAAATATGTTGTGATTTATAATTAATAAATCAAAAAATTCTCAATTTCCTTGGATTAATTGTGTTGCTCTATTGTTTTTCTATGTTTATTCTATATTCTATTTTTAATCATATATTCTATTTAATTTTGAATCAACCCCTCCCAAATTTAGTTTTGTTTATATTCCTACATCTTATCTGCATATTGTTTGCTTAATTGCTTAAGTGTGCAAGATTAATTTTCATTTTTATTTCCATTTACTTATTCTATTTTTCTAGTATAAAATACTTAAATAATTCTATAATCATATTTAATAATTTAATTTAAAAGGGTGTATTAAGTGAATTTATTTCTCTAATATAAAAGACTTAAATAATTCTATAATTATATTTAATAATTAAATGTGAAAGGGTATATTAAGTGAATCATTAGGAGGTTCAACTTAGTTTATTGCCTTATACTGCAAATTTTTTATCAAACTAGTAATTTCTAATTTTAATTGAGTTCAATAATTGTTAAAGATCCTCTTAGACATGTTAAAGAAAGATTGAAGGTAATTGTATTCATTATTTCTCATGCTTATATTGTATATATAATAAGCAACATCTTTTAATTATTAAATAGTTTCTAATACATGTTTATAATAGCTAGCATTTTTGTATAATAAATAGTATTTCTGTAATGATATTATTTGAATAATAATATGTGGTTGGATTTTATAATTTTGTTTAGATATAGCTCTAGGTGAATATGATGGAAAAAAATACTAAATAATGTCGATCATGATAAAAGACCATAATCTTCATTGACATATCATACTAGTTATTTAATAGAAACAGATGTAGTATGTGAAATTTATATTATAGATAAATGTTGATTTGCAATGGTGGTTCCCAAATTGACATTATAGTCTATATTCCATGTCAGTTAATTATAATTTATTACATTAATTATACACCTATGTCTAACACGAATGTTATTTAATATCCAAGATTTACAATGACATTCGTATATATGTTAGGTAGGAATTGAAGCCAAAAGCCAAAAATAATCAACATTAAAAGGTAATTATGCAATAGTAAATGAAGAGATCCTTCTTTAATAGAATATAAAATTTATTCAAAAATTAGTGAACATAATTTGTTAAGGGAAGTATGACCCAAACATTAATGCCATACATAAAGAGAAGAGGTAGTGGAAGCCACACAAAAAGTTAACGCAAGAGATTAAGGAATATAGAGATTAGTGAACTTAATCAATCTATTAACTTTACTACCATTTCCAATCATCTATCCCCTTTATGAATCTTGCATAGAATAACTAACAAAAGAGAATGTAAGCATGTAACCAAAGTCATAGAGTTATCTAATATAGATAAGATTTAAAATTTAGTTTGGGAATAAGATAAATGTCAAATAAAGTAAGGGTAGGTAGGAAGACGAGGCCCTTATGACTTTCTTTCATAAAAGATCTACAACAAATTGACTCTTATACCATGGTTGAAATTGTGGCATAAGATCCAAATTTCCATGCTTGTACTATTTAGTCATAGAAATACCGATTGAATAGTTCTATGACATAAATGAGTATAGCAAAAAAATTGCTATGGGAAAAAAAGATCTTGTAGTATAAATGATTTTTTTTTGTCATGGGTTTACTTGTGACTAATAATTCCTCTAACCATGACTACTAATTTGGCAAAAAAAGGTACACCTATGGCTAGTAACTTATATTGCTACGAATAAAATTGTGGCAGAAAAATAAAATAAAATAATAATAAAACTAATTTGATTAGCTAAAATAATTTTTATATATTCAAATTGAATTGATTATCTAGGGGATATCCTATCATTTTGTTTACACATATATTGAAACATGATAATATTTTTAACCTATATCAAACAAGTGTAAATTATTGAAACTCTAACCATCTAGAAATTACAAATTGTATTGATGAGAAATTAAACCTGAATCTCCAAGTTAAGAAATATCAATGTATATTATTGCACTAATTTGTTTCTTTAGAATTATAATCCTAGATATTTTATATAAAGTTTTAATTGATCAATTAATTTTAAAAATAAAACTACACTCATGCAATACTAATTATATAATAATAAAAAATACATTAATATCAAAATATTTTATTATTTTATTTTAAAAATTATTTTTTAAGACTAAATTCCTATATATTTCATGACTAATTTTACTTGTATGAAATTTGTCCTTTATAAATATCTTATATTAATTTTATTTCTCATAAATAATTAATTATTTAATTTTATCCTTTTATTAATATTTTTCATTAATTATTAATAATTAAATTATTACAAGATAAAAGTAAAACTTTTACATCTTTCAAGCAATTTTTATTATTTTTTAAAAATTTCTTCAATAAAGGTTGAATTATATGAAACAAATCTATACAAATTATAACTTTGAACTATTATGCATAGATATTTTGTATTATTATTTTGAATTATAAATTAATTATTTTTAATTTTTTATCTATAATATATATTATTATAATTATAAATTAAATTTTAAATTATTATAAATTAATTAATTTTATTTTTTTATTTATAATACATATTTTTATCATTCATAAATATAAGTTAAATTATTTAACTTTTTATAATTTTTTAGTATTAATTTCATCTCTGATATATTATTTATATTTAATGTTTATCCTTCCATTTATCAAATCACTAACCTATCAATAAAATTATAAATGAATAGATTAAATTAATTAAATTATTATTTTGAAAGAAATAAATTAATACAAAATATCTATGAGTAATAAAATTAATACAACTAGAATTAATAAAGGATGAAAATGAAAATTTAGACTATTTTATATATATAACTCCCTTAAATATAATTTATATAAAAAATTTTAATATAATAATTTAATTATTATATTATACATAATTTTACATAATTATTATTTTTATTTTTTAATGAAATTTTTATTAATATTACAATAATAAATGTAAAATTTATTATTACATATTTCTATAATAAAACTTGTTATAACTTATATCACAAATCATACAATTTATATATAATATAATGATTTTAGTATTTTCATAATATATATGTATATATATTTTCTTTGTCAATACATTTTTTAAGAATAATGTGATGTGATAAAAAAATATTTTTTATAATATTTTATACCTTGAATGATCTATTTTTTTTAAGCGATATTTTAAAAATTGGATCAAATAACAAACTAAAAAAATTGTTGTGTATATATATGTATTATTTATGGATATGTTAATCCTATTAATTTTTAATTTTAGTATTTAAAGAATTTAAATTCATTAAATAATTATATAAAATAATATTTAATATATTATAATATTTATTTTGTTAATGTATACTAATTTTATTATGTAAATTTAATTGATGAAAACTTAAATATTTATTTATTATTTATGAATTTATTTTTACATTCTAATAGATATTAAATTTGGTATACATGTAAATAAAAATACTTAGAAACTTAATAATTGAACTTTTTCTTATATATCTTAAAGTTTAGGGTTCAATTTTTATCTTTATTATTTTAAGAAAAATTGTAGAAGTACATAACTATACAATTTATGGATAGTTCTATTATTTTACATACATTTTATGAATTGGCTAATAGATAATATTATGTTCTACAACTTTTTTATTTTGATTAATTGGAGATTAATTAGTTAATTAAATAACCTATTTACTAAATTCTTAAAACAATTATTTGACTTAGTCAATTAGTTAAAGGCCTCTAACTTGAGTGATAATTTAGTTATTTTCTAAACACTTATAATATATAAATATTTATATTTTTTTAATTATCTATCATATTATAGCATGTTGCACTTATTATAAATAGCTTTTTTTATATGTATAGTTATAAAAAATGATATATTTAGCTATGGTTTTATTCATTGAATTAATTTATGGCATAGGTAATACTTAGTTATAAATAAAATTTTCTAACTTATATGATAGAATTAGTAATACTTTGTTATAAGAAATGTATATTTGTAACTTAATTTATGTCATAAGTAATACTTTGCGTAAGGGAATGTGTTCTCACCACTTAGTTTGTAGCATAAATGATATTTTGATATGAGTAAATTTGTTTCGTAGTATAAGTAATACTTTACTATGAGGAATATGTTCTTATAGTTTAGTTTTGTGGTATAAATGATATTTTATCATAGGTAAAATTTTTTCATAATGCAAGTGATACTTTGCCGTGTAGAATGTATTCCCATAACTTATTTCACAGCATAAGTGATATTTTATCATCATTAAAGTTTTCCTGTGACATAATTTTTTTAGTTTTTTGTATATTTGTTTAAGTTTTTTTTCCCATAGCAAGAGATAAAATTACTATGATTTTTGAATTTTTATGGCATAATTTATAGCAAAAGTGTTAATTTTTTATAATGGATTATGACAAGCAGAATCAAAATACCAATAGTTATTTATTACCTAATGTAGTTGTTAAAGCTCTAAAAGTTTTATCAAAATGGATTTGAGAAAAGATTTAATATTATTGGTGGAAAATAAGATCCAAGAAGTAAAGGAAAAGGTTTGATTGGCAGTTGTAGTAGTTATTACAAGCTTGAAGGATGAACTAGGATAAGGTTGAAACTTACTCTAATCAGATCTACGTAGTTAAGTAGGGTAGTGCTCAATTAAATGCCCTAACTTTTAACAGTATTGGCTTTAAAGCTGATCCCATGCTTCTTTAACAATTTTATAACATCCAAATTGGAGATGAATATTCAAAGTAAAGGTATTTTAGAACTAAGTAATGATTTGATTGTTCATACTATCCCAATATTCTAATCTTTCAATAGGTTTCTCAATAGTCTCTTCTTTTTTTGTGGGATACTTAATATCACTTATCACGTAACTTTAAAATTTGTGACCTTTTAGATAGCCACACATTACTTTAAGCTAATGTCAATAATTGGATCCATTAAGAATAACTGAAATACACTAAGTGATATTGAGTTTGTCTATTTTATGAAAAAATATCCTAGAAACAAGGTAATAGAGAGAGAATTAGAAAAGAAGGATCTTAAATTCAAAGTGACTTCATTAAAGAGTCTAAGGAAGGATTTTTGTGTGTAAGTTAATCGAAAGATTCCAAGAATAATAGTTCTAACAATATCAGTGGAAGGTGGTAGTGGAGTAATAGAGTAGAAGAGAAAACTCTCTTTTCTCTAGCTTTGCAGTGTTAGTGTGTGTGTGTGTGTGTGTATGTCCTAAGAGCTAATCATAAGATGATTGTAATAATGCATAATGTATCATATTTTATTTTAAGCAATACAATTATTATATTGTGTTTCATTTTAATATCTATATAATTTATAATTTAATATAGTAATTATCCCTAGAATAGTTTTGCTATTCCTAAAATATCCTTAATAAAATATTATTGTAAAAGGGATAGCAATAATATCGAGACTAGTATATATTATGACTGATAATTGTGAATCATGAATATGTAATATCAAGTTAATACATGGGTATATTGTTAATGAATAAATGTACTGGATTAACCTACTATAAGAATACACATGGATTGTCGTGTGTTATTAGTTATTCTCATGTGACCAAAGCACATGTAGTCTTTTGACCTAAAGTCACTACAGTTCCTTACATGAAAAGTAACACACTTTGATACCATCCTGTGTCACCTTTAATCGAGATGTCATGTAGGGCATCAATTGGGTATGTCACGAATCATGTAGAGGGATGTAAGTGATATAGATAAGATTTTGTTCCTCCTATATAAAGGAGTGATATCCTTGAGCCCTTTAATTAAGATTAAGAAATGCATGTTCATACTCAAATAGATCAATATGCGATATTGATCATTTATTTAAATTAGTCTATTCAGTATCAAAAAATATAGATTGAATATTAATGAGGATGATACATTTCATGCCTCTAGTTCAATTTGGATATTATTACAAAAAAGACTATGTTGCAAAATGTTGCTCATATATTAGGTGGTGTTGAATCAGAGACATTCTTACTACTTCGATTGTAGTGATATATTATTAGATATTGCTCACTGTCTATAGTCCACTGATGACACACTCCATATTTCTAGTTCAATTTAGATATTATTACAAAAAGAATTATATTGCAAAGTGTTGCTTACATATTAAGTGGATGTTGAATCATAAAAATTCTTACTAGTAAGAATGAGACACTAATTAATTAGGTTTTAGTTAAGCTAAAATCCTATTAATTGGACTTATTATTTAGTGCATATATATATATATATTATCAAAGTAGTAATATATATATTATTCACATAATATATAGTATATTATGTGATATTATTTAATATTAAAATAAAATCAGATAATTATGCTATTTGATATTAGATAATTATATTATGAGATAATGTTATTATCTCATAATATTTAGGTATCAATCTTAAGATAATATTAGATAACTAATGGATAAGCCCTATCTCTTATCACTAAAACCTCTCACCATGATAAGGATAAAGTTTTAGTGATTGAGTGAAATTAAAAAAAAATGAGGTGGTTTCCTAGTAAGAATAGGAAAAGTGACGTGCTTTAGTTCTATAAAAAAGCATAAATGTGTCACTTTGTACGGAATAATAATAAATTGCCACCAAAGTAACCTAAAACACATTAAACTTTAATCCCTTGTGAGAGAAATGTCTCCCAGTAGATTTGAGAGGTAGAGAAGTCATCACTCACTTTATATGGGTATCAAAAAGGCATAATTGCTTGATTATGCTCGTGATTTGTGATCTACACTTCAAGAGGTAATTCTTATAGACACACTACTTGATTTATGTCCATGTGCATTGATTCTGGGAAGGTTTCACATATATAACTTTTGAAAATCCACTGTGCTTAAGTGTATGTGAAACCTAACATGTAGAACCTAAGCATTAGATACCATGTTAGAGTTGAAGAAATGGAGAGAAATCTAATCTATATATATTGTATATATTAATCTTAAAGACAAATTTATTTATACAAGAGAGTATCTAAATAAAAAAATACATCAAATTACATCAATCAATATCCTTTATTGTATACAAATTAAATACTTAAGATAATCACCAATTTATCCAATCATAAATCAATCCTAAGACTACTCACAAGTAGTTAATCTTGAGTTAGCAAGAACAAAACTAAAATAAAGGGTTCAAAATATGTGACTTTTGTACCTACTAATAATTTTAACCTAACTTTCTAGATACTTTTCTTTTCCTTCCCTTCAAGTATGTGTGACAATTATTAATATGATATGATAATCTGATACAAACACAAGGTCTTTACACAAATTTGGATTGAGCTTATATGAATTTAGGTTGTAAATGAGTTAATCTATTTAATATGGATAATAAATATATCAAATTAGGGTTATAAATGGATTGATATGCCAACTCATTTGAGAATTCATATTAAATTTTTAAAAATATTAATTAAGAAATGATAATAATTAAATTATAAATAGTTAAATATAATAAAAATATAAATTAATGTTTTAAGAAAATGGTAATGAAAGTTCAAAAAGATATTTTTAATGATTAAAAATACTTTTTATAAAAATAGATTATTAAATTTATAAATAATTTATAATATAAATTTTTTAATTAAAATTATTAAACAAGTTAGATAAATTGACCCTACATGACACATTTAATAAAAAAGATAACACAACACAAGCATGACCTAACATAAAAACATAAATTACCACCCCTACCTTCAAGTAAGGCATGAAAATTCTTCGTGACAGCTATAGCAACACCAATAAGTGCGAAAAGTGAATGCCTCTCTAAATGATTTCACTTTTTGTCGATCCATAAATTCTATACCACTATCATTATTGCCACTAACAAGTTTCATTATTAAATCATCCTTGTACATTGCACCCATAGAAAGGCTTGTAAATTCAAAATGGCCTTTTCTATTATTGTATTAAAGGAAATTTCACATATTCATGCCATTGCAATAAAGAAAGTTTGACTAATACTATTTGAACTCGGATGAAAAACCTTATTCATTCATTAATTAAGTTTGTATTAATTCAATTACTTAAAAAATAATATTTTAAAATTAGATTGAACAACAAATTAAAAAAAATTATTGAATCATGATTTAGCAAGGTAAGTCATTGGCTAAATCAAATGATGTTATAAAATAGAAAATTATTTTAAAAATTAAACATTAACTAAATTATACTCTAAGTATGAATTCGAAATAAAGTAGTAATTTTTCATTTTTTGGTCATTAATAATTTTTTAGTCGGTTAAGTGATAAATTTATAATTTGATTTTTTTACTACATATAAATTTATTGTGCTAATCCAACAAAAAAGTTTTAAAAAAAGATCTGGCCAATTTTAAAAATCAAATTGCTTTTTCAGTGTTTTTTTTCCCTGACTTGTTGAATTAAACTGATTTGACCCTTAAAAGAGTTTGATGGACTTGAATCAGATAATCCCATGAGTCAAACCATCCAATTTAGTCTAATTTCTAAAATTTTGCTTAAAAATATTTAGTATAAATTTTATCCTCAAATAATTTAATTGCTCATAACCAAATTATTATGCAATATAAGTTAACTGGAAATGCCATTAAACAAATAAACCAGTGCAGAGACGACATGTCCTTTGAATTTTTCGGTTGACATTGGTATTTTTGTTAACTAGCTTCTTTACACATATTTCTGTATCATAATATTACAATTATTATGTGTTTAATAGAAAAAAAATAATGAAGAAGTGACAATCAATCTGATTCATGTACATTCTAGATAAAATCTTAATTTGATAATAAAATTCTCCTTTTTATTTGTCTTTAACTCCAGCCTTACTCATTTCAATGTTAAATTACAAATTAAAAAAGGATAAATATGACAATTTAATATTAATATTACAAATATATGTATTAGATGGAGAAAGTAGTTATGACAAAATAATAATATACGAAGAAATGATGACTAACACTGTTTATGAATATTTTGGATGAAATTGAATCACAAATTAAAAGAAATAAAATTGATGTATCTCAAAATAAATGAAAAATGAAAATATAAGTTTATTTTTTCAAATAAAATAGTAAAAAAAATTAATTAAAAATGTTGTAAATGATGAAGTTCATGCCTTTTTGGCATTAGTAAAAAGTAAGATTCCAATTTAAAAAGATAGAAAGAGACGAAAATGAAAACTAAAATTAAAAACATATTATGAAGGAGCTTCCCTTATAAAAAAATAAAACCAAAAACTTCTAAAATAAGCCTTCAAATCAGTTTGTTCTAAAACATAGAGAACGAGAGAGAGATGCAAATAAAGATAATACGAGAGAGAGAGAGTAAAGTATTGTGTAATGATAGATAAACTAAAATTTATTAAATTTGCTAACTATTTAAAGATAAAGATATTTAATTGTAATAAATATATTAATCCGCAATTATCTTTACTTATTTTAAATTTGCAATATTTTAATGTGAGCCTTATTGGAAAAGTGAAAGCGGAATCTAAGTCCTCACTCACCTTTTATTTGGATTTATGAACAAAAGGTGGAAAAAAATAAAAAGAAAAAAGTTGAAAATAAATTTTCTAGTATTTGGATATTATGAAAAAGTTGGCATAGAAAGAAAAATGGTTGAAAAAATGCCTTGGGAAATAGTAAAATATTTTCCCACCAAATAGGCACAAAAAAGAAGTAGAAAACTTCATAATTATGAAATTATATTTTTATAAAAACTTATTAAATAACTTTATTAATTTGAAATAAGAGCAATTTTGTTATTTAACAAATTATTTATTTTATTTTTATTTTTCAATCAAATCAAATAAAAATTAATATTTTTATCTTTTTTCTACTTATTTTCTATAAGTGGAAAAGTACCTTTGTATATATTTTCTTTTCACCTTTTTTTTCTTCTACTTATTTTCTTTCCATATTTTTTCTCACAGTCAATGAGTCGAAGTGATAAAAAAATTTTAAAAAAATGACTATGATGGGGTTTAGATTTATTGCAAGTACTAGTTAAGGAAGCAATATGTGAAAAAGAGGCCAATAATGTATAATATCTGCACTAAATTTGAAATATATAAGAAATAGCATCTAACTAAATATGTTAGAGAAAGAATAAGCATGAAATGAAACATATAAAAAATACATTTATTATTTAGCAATTTATATGATTTGTATGAAGAAATAAAAGGAAATTAAATCTCCATTGTTGGATTTCATTTTGATTAAGCAATGAAGGAAAAGTCATGATAAAAGCCATAACAAATTAAATCATTGAGGTCAAAATTTATTACAACTCATGTGAGAATATGTACAATTTATGTGAGAGATCCATGTTGATAAAATTTTGATTTATACTTATAGACTTTATTGTGAAAATAATATAGTGAAAGAAATCATAATTACAATTATCATCAATATTCTCTAATCTTGACTTTTATATTATGGCATAATATAAACAATTAAAATAAATTAGAAAACAATTATAAAAGATGATATACCTATATTGTGTAGATCCATCTCTCGATGTTATCATCATACAAAATAATATAAGGGATTAAAACTCTCAACAATCTTCACATCTACACAATAGGGTGAATTGATGGAGCACTCAAACCCTAAACTACAAAGATATGTGATAAGGACCTTTTATTTATAAACTAATCTAGATTGTAGATCCTATCTGTCATGAAATCTATAACCATGTTATCAGTATTAGGCTAAGTACCTAAATGCCTACTAGTCAAGTCACACAAGTCTAATTAATAGTAATCCTGTTACATTAATAAATTACGTATACTTCATAAATTATTTAACAATCTTCTACTTAGACATACATAATTTATTAATTAGCTAAAAATGGATTAATGTTATTATGGAGATGGTACTTTTACATCCATTAGTCCAATTGAGATCATAAATATCCGATAACATAAATGTTATATCTAAAGGGATATTATTAATAATACATACTAGACATTTACACCTCATTAACCAATGTCATAAAATGTGTAAAATAAGACTTACATAACCTTTTATGACTATGTGTAAATCTATGCATAATTAGTCCTAACATCTACCTAAGACGCCCAACACATATGATTATAACAATAAGATAAGGTTTAAATGTCTCTAATTACATGCTATATCCCAAAATTTGCACAAAATGTATAGCAGTAAGATGAATATCTCAATATGAGTATTTCCTTTAAATATGTCATAAGACATTAATAAGCCTATATTATCAAAACTTCCACTAACTTGAGACACCAAAAAAAGGCTTAGGTGTATTCACATTTTTACATGATCATGTTTTCATATTTACCCTTAAGCCTTTTGGTTAGTGGATTTGAAAGCATAGAAAATGTGAAAGTCAAACAATATACTTGTGTATTGTCTCTCACATAAATAGGTACTTCAATTTGAAGTCTTTACATGGGTAAATTCATCATTACTAAGAGAAAATCCATAATAGTGACATTGTCACACATAAATCTAGTTAGACGTAGAAGACCCCTAACTTGTCAACTTGATAAGGAAATTATAACATATGACATGTCTTGCCTTTTTATAAAGGTTATTATAGTTAACTTCACAATAATTTCACAGCACAGTACCTTTTGATATATGTTCAATCACAATTTCATTGTTACTTGGATGATAAATAAAGTAGGTCTAAGTAACCTGTACATATGAGATCTCCTGATCTTCTTTAAGTCATTGTGAAATTAATTGTATTACTTAGATGCAAAATGGTTTGCAATCTAGAACCACTTTTCATAAACAATAGATTACATATGACTAACTTATATGCGACGATTCTTATCACTTAGTAAAATATTTGGGCTTATAAATTTTGACTTTGTCAAATCAACAAGCATGATAGCAAACTAACATATTAAATTCTTTTAATACTTGGGAGCTATGTATGATAGGCTCACCATATAAACAATATTAGCTTTATCACACTTCATTCCTAAGCTTTAATTAAATTTGTACAAATTACTTTGTCTTACTTAACATGCGTATCCATGCCATATGGATCTAGAATTACAAAAATGCCTTTATATTCTGATATGTTTCTGCTTTCCTAATTTCAATATTTCTCACATATCTTGTCAAGTTATAAGGCTACACTTTCTCCTTAGTTAGCATTACTCCCATAAAAATAAATCGCTTCAAACCATAAATGAGTTTTAAAAACTTCTAAATAAAAAAGTCTTTATAATTCATATGTTTCAATTAAATGTAGTTTTTGAGCACTAACTTGACCTAAAACCTATAACTCTACCTAACATCCCCTTTGTAGTCAAATTTATATGTTCACATTAGATTAAACCCTAGGAAGTAGCTAAAATTAGTCAATAATGGAGTTAATACATATTATTTTTCACTCTTATTATTTGGGTATTTTGATAGCTCCCACTATCAAAAAATATTTTAAAACAATTTAAAATTTAGATATAGTTCAAAACTTGATAAATATGAAAATAATTGAACTATGTACCAAAACAAATACTTTATTTAATTTCATAAAAAAAGATGAAACATCCATCAAACATGAAAAAAAGTCTTTTAAGTACAAACTCAATGAAAGTAGCCATCCCTAATTAGTGAGCTTCTCCTTTAGATTTCTTTAATTCTTTTCTTTTCTTCTCTAACCATTTCTTAAATTTAAAGCACTCCATTTTCTTATGCCTAAATTTCTTAAAAAAATCGACACTTGCCATTAAATTGAGCTTGTTTAGGTTTCAAAAAATCATCAATTTGCTTTTTCTTTCTATTATTTGAAGACTTCCCATAATTATCTTTAAAGTTTTCTCTCACTCCTTGTCTAGAAGGAGAACCATGAGCCATCAAATTAACTACAAAAGTTTTTGCTTTTTTTATGTTTTCCTTCGCTTAGCTTAAAATGACTATCATATCATTCATTATCCATTCACCCTTTTGAGCTTGATAAGTAGCCTTTTGAACATTAAACTTCAAAGGTAGTGACTTTGAAACTGTCCAAACAAAGAAATCATCATCTAGATAAAGTCATAAGGTCTTTAACTTGTTGCGATAATTATTAAGTTTTAAAATGTGCTCTTGGACTCCACTAACTCTATTATAAAAAGTCTTTTCAAGCAATGAGAGATAGTAGCCCTTTTGTGCTTTAGTCAAATTTCTTGAATATTTTGGCCATAAATTCAAGGAAAGCTTTTGCATTTGTGATATCAGTTATGTGGATGACTTCTCTAATTACTAGATTAATTGAATACTTTAAGATCATTAGACAAATCTTGTTACATTCTTTCCATTTTTCGTGCCTTGCTTTAACATCTATAAAGTGAATTCTGTTCTAGTTTGGGTTTTAGTTCATTAATTACCATATCTAGTCTAGTAATCACTAAGTATAATCTTACAAATTCAGCTTATTCATCATAATTTATCCCATATAGCATCTTTATAAAGGCTAATTGTGTGTGCAAAGTAACTAAGGAAAATGTATCAAGCTATTAAATGCATGTACGTACTCAATCATGCTCTTATTTTCCTCTCATTCATGCAATTCCATATAGTATTGTATTATAAAATTCAATACCAAAGGGTATTTAAGAACTTCACAACATAATACAAGAGTCACATGTTATAACACTAAAATACTAACATCGAAAGGTATTTAAGAAATTTAAATGCACAACATTTAACTCTATATTTATACTATAATTAGCTAACTGCATCAATAACATAATATTGAATGGCATTTACATTATTAATATAGTCTTTCCTTCTTTAATTTTTTTTTAAAATCAAACCAAAATTCATGTAATTGGCCTTATAAAGGTGGATACACAATTACATAAATTTTTATGGCATAGTGTAAGTTAGTTGGAATTTTCCTTTTAATAAATAAAACTCCAAAAATTATTAAATCACAAATAATATCCAAAATTTTCATAAAAATTTTAGAAGGTAAACAATATATTAAGGAATATACAATAAATTTTTTAGCTCAAAATAATAAAATAAGCTTGTTTGGATATCTAAATAAAAAGGGTAAAAATTAATTAAAATTATTTTTATTTCAAAAAAATTTAAAAAATGCCCATCAAGAAGAGTTTAGATAGTGGAGTTTAGTGGTATGTGCATCATCATCAGTTGCCATTAGCAGGGTGGCATATGGCTCTCATGTGCCAGCTATGTAGCTAGGCGTGCACCATGCGTATTGTAGCATGTTTTTTAATGCCAAAAGTCATGATCAGGTTACATTTAACTCAGTTTTAACCCCATATAGCCTAACAATTTTAAGCACAAGCTAAGCATGATTTTTGTTATTTTTCTACCTAGATTTTGTGCTTCATCTTCCTATTATCTATTAAACTAATTTTTATTCGAAAAAAATGAATCTTTTATGGATTTCAAAATCTCTAAGGTGTGATTATGGAGGAAATTTATTTTGAAGGGTTGTACTTGTTCCTTGATAGGCTCAAGTCTTATGTTTCTCATATTATCATTCCCTAGCAAACTTGATTTCAATCTATCTATGGTTCCTTCATAATTTCTCTCAATGCATTCGACTCTAGCAATGGAGATTTTGGTTATGGCACTGCTTACACCAATTTTTTTTATGTAATTTTTATTAAGCTTATTGGTTTTGTATCAATTATCTACAGGGGTTTGATTTTCAAGATGACCATGACAATATCCATATATTCTTTAATTTTGAATATCATACTTTCAGAACTAAAAAATGCACATATCTATATAACAACAATTCTTCAAATTATCCACAAATATAATATAAATAAGGTTTATCAAGGTTTTCCTCCTAAGTATTTTATATAATATTTTCTTAAAGATTATGAATCCAAAATATATATATTTATATTTTGTGTAACTTTTGTATTCTTGAGTTCTCATATAGAAAATCACAAAAACAACCCAAAACATTCACAACAAAATTTCTAATACTGCTTAATTTCAAAATCGTATTAAAATTATATAAAATTCTCAACCATAATTAAAAGCCAAATAAAGCTCTGATACCAATTGAAAGAAATTATAATTATAATTATCATCAATATTATCTAATCTTGACTTTTATATTATGGCATGATAAAAAAATTAAAATAAATTATAAAACCATTATGAAAGATGACATACTTGTATCATGTGGATCGACCTCTCAGTGTGTTATCACAAAAAATAATATGGAGGATTAACTCTATTAGCAATCTTTGCATCCACATAATAAAGTGAATTAATGGAGCATTCAAACTTTAGACCACATAAATGTGAGATAGGGATGCTTTATTTATAAATTAATCTAGGTTATGAATTTTGTCCATTATGGGATCCATACCTATGTTATTAGTATTGGTCTAAGTATCCAATTGCCCACTAGTCAAGTCATATAGGCCTAATCAATAGTAATCCTATTACATTAATAAATTATGTATTAAAATTATATAAACTCTCAGTCATAAATTAGAAGCCAAATCAAGCTCTAATACTTATTAAAAGAAATTGTAATTATAATTATCATCAATATTCTTTAATCTTAACTTTTATATTATGGCATGATAAAATAAAATAAAATAAATTACAAAACAATTATGAAAGATGATATGCTTGTATCATGTAGATCCATCTCTCGGTGTTATCACCATATAAAATAATATAAAGGATTAACTTTATTAATAATCCCTACGTCTATATAATAGGGTGAATTAATAGAGTACTCAAACCTTAGACCATGGAAATGTGAGATAAGGACTCTTTATTTATAAACTAATCTGGGTTATGGATCCTGTCCATCATGGGATCTAACCCATATTATCAATATTGGGCTAAGTACCCAATTGCCCACTAGTCAAGTCATAAAGGCCTAATCAACAATAATTCTATTACATTAATAAATTATGTATAATCCACAAGTTATTTAACATATAGTACTTGGTAGTAGCATTCAAAACATTGAATGATTGTTACAAAACTCATATTCTCTCAATTCCTAGAAACATGCTTGATTCCACCTAAAGCACTTCTTGAAAATTGTAGCTTTGACAATTTCTACAACAAATCAATATCGCATCAGAAATGAAGGTTTTTCAAAAGAAGTTGAGAGTTGAGAAAAAGAGAAAGAGAAAGAGATAAGGAGTGGGAAGTTTTCATAAGAAATGTGTTTAAGGGAAAGTGATGAAGTGAGGATGAGATCTTGAAAACTACTACATGTTTTCAAAATTTTATGCAAGGTAAGAGGTTATGGGTTTGTTATTATTTAATAGGGTGGATAATATACTATTATACTATTTTTTATTATGGATAATTATAAAAGAATAAAAAGTAAAGCCCAAACCTCCCCATTCAACTTTATATATTAGTATAGATTATATATCCTAACTGCTTATGGGGAAAAGAAAGATTTGCATGAGTAAAAATGAAGTAAAATACAATAGGTACTAAAAATAGGATGGGAACTTGAGTTTTAAATTCTTGAAATTTATTGGATTAGGTTTTATAAATTTTCTCCACAATCCTATATTTAAAGATAATAGTTGATTTTGATTTAGAATTTGATTTTAGAATCTATTTTTTATGCATATAACATTGTTAAAAATAAATTATTAGAAGGCTCAGCTAATATAATCTAAATGAGTGTAAGATTAAGGGTTCGTTTGGTAGGATTGAAAATAGAAAAGAAAGAAAATTGAAAGGAATGAAAAGAGGAAAAAAATGAAAACAAAATATAAAATATTTTCTTTTCACTTGTTTGGATGAAGAGAAAATTGAAATGAAGGAAAACAATAAAATATTACTTTTTCTTGATTGTTTTAATGAAACAAATAATATTGATATATATTTGACATTGCTATGGTGAAATTTAGTAATCAATTTTAATAATTTTCATTTATTTTATTATTTTAAGTGAATAAAGATATGGATAATTATGACAAAAATAAAAATAGAAAATTAATGATGCTATTATGAAATTTGAGGGATATAAAATTACTATCTCTATAAAATATGAACTAAACAATGTGTTTATTCTAAACAATATTATTATACTTAATCATTTTTTAAATATCATCTATCGCACATTTATCCTATTTTAGTTTAAATTAATCTCAATTATTTGTTGATTATATATGTGTGTGTTATATTTGTGATTTTATTTAATGGGGCCACGTTAAGTATATTTACTATTTTTTAGTAAATAAATAATCTAAAGTTATTAATAAAACTATGTTCAATTTGAATTGGGTTTAACGTTGATATAAAAAAATTTAAATTTGATTCTCTGTCATGTAAAATAATTTTACATTATTACTCATTCATTTATTATTATATCAATAAAAATTATTTAAATTATTTTAATATCATTAAAAAATTTTAATTACTATATTTTTTTAATAACTTATCATCTTTTTGTTCAATAATAATGCAAAATATTTTATATTAATAATGAATCAAATTTAAACTTCTTAAAAAATTACACAAAACTTTCCTAATACAAAAATTAGATTAATAACCGACTCTTTACAAATCTTTAATACAATTAAAATAAAAATTATTAACGATAAACGAATTCTGTACAAACACATCATCTCATTTATAAAAGATAAATTAGGTTATCTTTGGAAAACTAGGGATTTAAGTCCAATGAATTCCGGTTTTCATCTCTCTTCTGGGGAGAGAATATTGTCCCCGGCCTCAACGGTTTTTTTTGTGTTTTTTTTTAACCCCAATTTTACATCCTTTCCTGTCTCACTTCTTTTTCTAAACGACCGTAAATTTTTTTCACTCCGGTTTTCATTCTACCCTCCCCTGTTTTCATTCGTTCAAAACAAGCGCTAAAGACATAAAAGGAATTATAAGTAGAATAAAATTGGTGCTAATTAAGTCTTTAACAAAGAGTGAAATAATGGCTATGCCCAAACAGCCTATCTGGAAAGGATTGCGCAAAATTTGCTGAGTTTCTGTAAAATTTTAATTAATGTTAAAGTTATAAACTTTTGCAATTTTTTTCCCATAAAAGTGATAAGGAATCACTTAATTCGTATAGAAAATAACTTCTTACTGAAAATTAAATTTCTTAAAAAATAACTTTGAATGTAAACTTTTTAAAAAGTATTCAAAGTTGTTTGATTGACATATAAAAAATGATACTTTCTAAAAAGTAACTTTCTATATATTATTTAGTTCAATATTAAATATTGTAGAAAATATTAATAAAATAACTGTTATATTTAAATATTATTATAATATAAAGTAATAAATTTTAATTATTATTAATTAAATTTAATGAGGATAATTTTGTTATCATATCTATAAATAGTATGAGAAATAGAATTTACTTAGAAGGGAAATGAGTAATTAATTTTTCATATTTTATGGGAAATATGACTTGTCAGGAAGTTCTATTTTTCCTAATTTATAAAATAATAATTAATCAAATAACTCAACTATTCTCTACTTTTTTAGAAATAAAACTTTTCATATTATTAAAATGAACTAAATGACCTCTAAATTTATATGGTTTTTGTGTGCAATAAATACATTAAAACTAGTAACCCATCATTTAAAATTACAATAGAAAAATTAATTAAAAATTTACAGTTATCATAAAAAATTATAACATTTATTGAAGAATTACAAATATAGTACAATCTCGTTTAAATAACATTTTTCACCTCTTCCAACTTGGTACGAATATGATAAATTAATAATTCATTAAATTTATAAGATAGTACATTTTAAAAAAATATGAATAGGTCCCACTTTGTCATAACCCTAACCTTATTATAACCGGCATGGAACATCTCTACCGGTTTTTACTAGCCTATTTATACGTAATTAACTTAATGTTGACTTATTGAATGTGATGCATTTATAAAGGAGATTATTATTTCAAAGAAAGCATTCATCAAGGTTTCTATAAAAGATATGAAAGTTATGAATACTTATAATCCTCCCGAAATGAGGATAAGCAAACCTAACTAACTTTTAAAAAATTGGTTTAATATTCCATCGATCTAACTCTATGAAAAACAAGAGACCTAAAAATATATTTCTATGTACATGAGTTTATGCTACCAAAATATCATCAATAAGCTCCTTGATCTTTAACTTTAAGAAGGCAGAGGCGGAGGTTCAACTTGGAAATTTGTAAAATAAAATACAGAGGAGTGAATTTGGGGCTCAATAAGTAGATAATCTATAAGAATAATAACATTTCATGCTTACTTATCCATTGGACTATCCTCCTTCAACTATTCATATCAAATTTAAGCATAATAGAATCTAAAAGTTAATAATAATAGTTTAACATATAATTATTTCATTGTCAATATCTCATGTAAAAATAATCATGGATAACTATAATTAGGTCATATCTCATTTAAAGCGATAAACAATTGATACAATACAATCTTCCACCTTTTATCTCCTGGGTTAGCATTATATCTTCCATAAGCTTTCCATCCTTGTCCCTTTAGAATCTGCCTTATACCTTCCACAAGCATGTTATCGAGAATTTTTCATCTAATATTCATAAGATCACCCTCATCATATTTCTCATGTCTAATGCCATTTAGGGCATGATTCATAATTTCAATTTAATTGTTAGAGCTCAAGCTCTATTCAACATAGTTATAATTCAATTTCAATGTACATCACAATACTTATTAATATCATTATGCCCTCTAGTATAGCTATAAGCATTCACACATATCATAGTACTTATTTCATAAATCATTTCTCAATATATATATCTCACTCTATGAGTAATGCAATAAATTCATCACATCAGATGTTATATCAAATAACTTTTACTTCCTCATGTTATGATTATCCAACCCATGTGATCACCCTATACTTATCATGAACCACACTATCTTTGGTGTTTGATGACCAAATACTCATGTTGGGTAGATAAAAGTCATAAAAACATAGTATGGACGAGATATGTGTTACTATATAGTTATCTTAATTATAACTTTTGAGTAGTCTTTTATGAATAACTCAAAGATTATAAGTATAATATCCATAAAACTTATTTCATATAAAAATAGACTTATTTAGGTTTTTATAGACTAGTCATTTGCCTAAATTGGCTAAGTTTTGAAAAGGTTATGTCTTTTTGAAAATAGATGCAAAAAGTCCACTTTTAAAATCCTGAGTTTTTTACCTATGTCCACTCTTTTGATGGTATTTCAAAATATATATAAAATTTTAACTTGAAACTAATTTCATTTGAAAGTGACTTAATTACCTTTAAAACAATAGGTGGTTCATTTAAAATGAATATAAGATGAAGGAGTTATGCCCTTTCAAAGTTGGCATAAAATTCTGTAGTCAATGAATCGATTGGTAAATCGATTCATCTACCTATTTTTTCACTTCTAGACTCTTAGAATCAATTGGTGAATCGATTCATCAACCCCTGGATCCCCAAAATCAATTAGTTACTCAATTCTGAAGCTTAGTTTCACCTTTGGACCTCTAGAATTGATTGGTAAATTAATTCACACATGAAAATCTAAGTTTTCTACAAAATTTTTACTATGCAACTGATCCAAAACACCTCATAAATATAAATAACTTACATCAAACCTAAGGATAATCGTTAATATACTTATCTAACATCTTATATCACCTCTTTCTATCATATATTACTTTTATAACATAAAAATAAACTAGAATAAAGTAAAATTACAAATCAACCCATTTTTTATCAATATCCTTATATAACCTCAAAGTCTATAGATTTAACTAGATTATCCATTCATCTCATATGGAAGAGAATGTTAGAAGATTAGTTTGAAAAATTTTCAATCCTAACTATATCAAAATCCATGATTTTTAGAGTTAGGGTTTAATATGCTCAACCAAAATCAAATAAACTTCAAATCCTTCATCAACTAAGAAGAAATAGGAGGGATTTTTTTATGAAAACATTGTTTTTACCTTGATTAAATGAAGAAATCAAGAAGATTTGAAGTTCCCTTTGCTTGATTGATGAAGTAGTGAGATGATTGTATACAGAGAGTGGAAGAAATAGAGAAATAAGAAGTAGATGAGGGTTTTAGGACTAAAATGGGAAAAGTAAGGCCCTGAGGGCATTTTTGAAAAAATGATCATAAACCTCTTCCATACTCATATACTCACTTATATTAGTGTATAACTTATATTTCTAAATTCTAATGAACTTTCCCTATTAAAATTCATTCAAATCATATTCCCACATTCTTATTTTTATTAATTCTATTCTATTTCATAATTCACATAAAATATTCTTAATTCATTTAAATTTACTGATTATTTTAACCATTCTTCCTCAAAGCATAATTTCTAATTTATCGATAATTAAAGAGGGTGTAACACACTTATTATATAAATTAATAATTTTTTTATATATAAAAAATTATGGAATAAAATGTAGATTGCCCCTTAAATTTTAGGGTGATTAAATTTTACTCTTTTCAACTTTAAAAATTCAGAGATCAAACCTAATAAAATTTAGAAATAGTACTTATCTTTTACCTAATTAACCATTTTATCAAATTATATACTTTTTATAAAAATTTTAAACTACAATCAAAATATTATGAAATATTAATTTATTTTGTTATTTTTAAATAATAGTTTGGCACCTTATATACAAGTATTTAATTAAAATGCTTTACGTATAATTAAATTTTTATTAAGTATATCACATAAAAATTATGTATGAGAAAATAACTAAAAAAATATTTTAATTATTATTTAAAAATTTTATAAAAAGGATATAATTTGTTAAAATGGATAATGAAATGACTGATATGTGCTAATTAAAAATTTCATACATTTAAAGGGATAATTTCTAAGATTTTAAAGTTGAAATGAATAATATTTAATTGCTCCAAAATTAAAGAGAGTAATTTACATTATTTTTCAAAATTATATTTACACATAATTTAAATAGGGTTTTTTTTACAAAATATGACTTCAATATTACTTGTTCCTTCTTAGTATTAATATCTCATTTCACTTTATTTCTAATTTTTTTAGTGCATTAGGAAGTTTTGATATAAAATCCTAGTATTACAAGAATAAAATTATATAATTGTTGCTTGAAACACATTTTATGTAAAGGTATCAAAATAGGTTGACTTGAGACTCATGTAATTTTATTTAACTTGATATTGAAATTGAGATTGAAACTGAGATTAGAACTAGTATGAAAACGATAACAGTAACCGATCTGATAAAGGACTGAGACTTGTGAATTCGATCTAATAAAAGACTGGGACTGGTAAGTATTCACCTGTCGGGTTATTGGGTTAACTCATTAACCTGGTAATAATAGTAAGTAATAAATAATTAATTTATTATATATTTAATTTTTATTTGAATATTAAAATAATAATTTTAATATATTAAAATTATACTTTAATATATATAATATTAAAATTATATATATGAGTAATATTAAATAATTTTTAATATTCAAATTAACAAATTTATATATTAAATATTGTCAATATATATTGAATAATTTTATCAAAATAAATAATTATATTAAAAATTAAATTAATACCTTAATATTAAAATGATGAAATATTTAAAAAATTTAAATAAATAATTTTTATATTAATTTTAAATATATTATATACTTATGCATAATGTAATAAATTATTGTTTATTTTTCATTATTATATACAAATTATTACAATTATTTTATTAATATATAATTTATATAATTATTTATTTATATATTTGATAATATATAAATTATTAAGTATATTTATTTATATATATAATACTTTATACTTGATAAATATATATTTAATAATATATATTTATTTTATTAAATAAAATAAATATATAATATAAAATAAATAATTTTCATATTAAAATATAAATAAAATAATTAATTCATTATTATATGTTTAATTTTTATATAGATATTAAAATAATAATTTGTGTATATTAAAATTATACTTTAATATATATAATATTAAAATTATGTATATTAGTATTATTAAATAATATTTAATTTAAAATTAATAAATTTATATATTTAATATTATCAATATATATTATATAATTTTCTCAAAATAAATAATTATATTAAAACTTGGATTAATACTTTAATATTAAAATTTTATATTATTTAAATAACTAATTTTGATATTAATTTTAAATATATTATATACTTATATATAATATAATACATTATTATTTATTTTTATTATTATATATAAATTATTATAATTAATTTTGTTAATATATTATTTATTTATATATATATTTGATAATATATAAATCATTAAATATATTTATTTTTATATATAATAGTTTGGACTTGATCAATATATATCTAATAATATATATTTATTAATATATAATAATTAATGATGTCAAATTAGTAATAAATAATAATAATAATAATAATAATAATAATAATAAAATGTAACAAATTATAGAAACCTGTTTGGTAAATATCAACTTTGGATTGAGATTGAAAATGGGATCGTGATTAGAGTTGGGACTGGTATTATAACAACTTGATCTGGATCCGATTTAATAAAAAAGTAACCCGACTTAAGATTAACTCGATATATAATTTTTACCCGTTGCATTAATCTAGTAAAGTTGGATTAACCTATTTTGATAAGTCTAATTTTACCACGAGATAGGCTCTAGATCTTCAATTTCATCTTCTTTATCATTTCTAATAATTTATTTATCACTCAATAATTATAAAGTTGCATTTTTTTCTCAACCCATAATTTCACAATATACTTAATATCCTTTGAAGCATGATATAAAGTTCAATGTTTTGGGAAGGAAAATGAAGAGTATCTTAGTAAACTAATTTTTTATTAATTAATGTATAAATTAATAAATTATTAATTTATTGATTAAATAATATTTTATTTAATTAATAAAATTCTCTAGTGTCAAAAGTACTAATTTATCAAAAAAAATTTGTAACTTCCAATAAAAAATGAGAAGAATACGTATTAATACAACTTTTTTGTATGGGCACACCCAAGCATATTTCGTCTCAAAATGGAGAAATTCTTTTATATATACATACATTATATATTATATAAAATTATTTTAAATAACTTTTAAGCATTAAATTATTTTTTATTCCGATTCAATGTAATTACTGTAATTATACATCTAGTTATTTGAATGAGTGACCTTCTATATTTTCATCAATTCTACACTAATTAAAGGCAGATGAAGGATTCGAGATTAATAAAGAATATACGAAAATGCAAAGAATTTACTTATTTAAATTGCCAGATATAATAAATAATCAAAATTATGTTGATAAAAATTTACAAATAATTTATTATTTAAAAATTATTTTAAAATTGTTTCATTTATTACACGATATATGGCTAGGAATGGGTCGTTGAAATGGAAAGGTCAAAGTGTCCACAATAATTGCAAGAGAGGATTTTTCGTGACTGCTAAATATTTGGTGAATTATCATGACATTATGCCCGCATCCGATTTTTTTTTTTTTTTTGGGGGGGGGGGGGGGCTTAAAAAGGTGTCGTCGACTTATATCGAAAGGGGATAATATTTCTTCTTCTAAATTTTGTTTCCTCCAATTTAGCAAATTTGAATATCCCTCAGCTAAATTATACAAAATTTAAATTAACACTTATTATTAATTTAATTTTTTGTTTTATCAAATTACATAATATTTTCATAAATTTTTAAACAAGAATTTCAATATTATAAAATATTAATTTATTTCATTATTTTCACACATAATTTCATAACTTAATTTTTGATATTTAATTAAAATTTTATATATTTAATTTAATTTTTATTAACTAAATACGTAAAAATTATGTAAAAAATAATGAGATAAATCAATATATTATAATATTATAATTTTTAATTGAAAAATTTATTATATATAATAACTGTAATTAAGTAGATAATATCTAAATATATAAAATTTAAATGGATAAAATTTAGGATTTAAATTTAATCTATTGTCAATATAAATCAATTTTATACTATTACTCATTACTCATATATTATCATATTAACAAAAATTAATTTATAATTATTATTATCATTAAAAATTCTTAATAATTATCATCATTTTAATAATATATTTTTTATTCATTAATAATATAAAATATTTTATATTGATGATTAATTAAATTTAAACTCTAAAATTTAACAACATAAAATTAAAGTAAATATGTTCGATCTTTTTCATATGTGACCCGTTTCATGACTCGAGTGACAACAGTGTCTAGCTATAGTGGATTTGCATCCCGCCTACATGAAGGTAGGATTGGGTAATCTGTACAATGCCCCTTAAATAAAATTATCATAATCAGGTGAATTTTAAAATCTTTCTAAAAATTTAATATTCGAGTGTGATAAAATATAAATTATTAAATAAAATTATTAAATTATTATCAAAATTTTTATAATTTCATCCAAAATCATAATTCATAATAAATGATATTATAAATGAAACCCAGATACGGCAAATAAACAGAAGATACTTAATCATGATTTCTTTTGTTAGTTTCAGATCTTAATTTGATTAGATGGAAGATTTGGACAACGGCAATTTTGCATTGAAACTAATTGCAGCTAACCAATCGGGAAATCATGCTTACGAAACCGGAGTTGGTTCTGACATAAGTAGACGTGAAATCAAGCCACTATTGATGGAGATTTCTCTTTTCCCCATTCTTCAACCCAAAAAATCACGTTACGAACTTTCTTGATTTTTCGGTTTTACTTCATTTCAATACGCAAATGTCTTCCGAAAATTACATCATCACAACTTTCTAAAATTTTTCAAAAAATTTCGAGAGTCTCTCTTTAGTATTGTCCATTACTTTTGTGACACGTGCAAATCTCTACACCATAAAATTACACTCAAATAAATCCATTTATTCTTAGAAAAAATGAGAAAGAACTCTGTGAAAAGCTAATCCAAGAAGATACATATAATTTTTATCGCACATTAATATATTATTTATCTTAAATTTGACGGTGTATTTTTTTTTCCCTGATTTGTTCAGTGCAAATAGAGAATTCTTCAGAGGAAAAATACACACTTAATTTGCTCCCTTGTGAATGTAGAAAAGGAAACTGGGAGCAACGGATGAAATTAATTTGAAATAAATTAAAGTAAAATCAAATTAAATTTTGATTATCAAAAGAAAATAAGATAATTCCCAATTAGATTTGAATAAAAATTTAACATAAAATGAGCACATCATCAACATATAAATCATACATAATCTTTTTTTAACACTTTAAATTATAAATAAATAAATTACAAATAACATCATAATTTTTATATTTTTTTTCTTTTTTCAAATTAATGGACACACGGTTTGGGTGGGCATAACCATGTCCCAGCCTGACCCCCCTCGAATTTTCAAACCCATCTCACACGTTGGACACTTAGACCACTTATTTTGTTCGTCATCTTTAAAAACAGTTTCCCAGTTAAGTAGCCTTTTGAAGTCGTATGTTCCTGGTCAACTAGCCTTTTGTATATATGTCAAGCAATTCAAGCCGGTTTTATATTGGAAACGGGGCGGAGAGAAATTGATGAAAGTGGAGAAAAGACAGATTCTTTGCATCTATTTGTGTTTTTGCCAGGAAGAGTTTACAGAATCATGACTCGAATTCGTGTGCTTTTCTTCCTTTTCCTTGCTCACCTTTTGCAAATTGTCTCTGCTGCGAAGGGTCCAAATTCATTAAGCTGTGGAACAATCCGCCATATTCAGTTCCCTTTCACCACCGCAGAACGCCGGGAATCCGGCCTACTGGCCATACATAGTCCTTCGATGTTGTAGGCTCTTATTATTTAACAATTGTCATCCTCGGCAACAATCTCCAAAACTCTATGAAAAATGAAAGTTGTGATATTTTCAAAAACAAAATCACTCTCCCTCCACCTTCGCCTCTATTTACTTTGGAAATCAATGAAAATTTAACTCTTTTCAAATGTAAAGACACCCTCAATATCAACCTTCCCAAACCTTTTCAAAATTATTCGAAGTGTCCTGATTACAATATCTTCTATTACAAAGTTCGGTACCCAAGCTCTTTAAAAGCTTGTTCAACGATTCAGCTTCCGACAACAGACCTAACCGACACAAATCATCCGTTTACATTTCTAAACTCTAAATCCATATTCATGCCCAATTAGCCGGCGATTGTGCTAAGTTTTTCTATCAAGAAAGAGGCGGATGCCAATTTGACAACAGAGGAAAATTTTATTGCTACGAAGGTATTCACATTATAAATATGCTTTAGCAGAAATTCATTCAACTCTTGGTTCTTTCTGCATGTTTTGCATAATGTTATCCTACAATTCCCTAAATTTTTTATTTTTTAGAATTAGTTATAAATTGATTCTGTAACTTTACTGTTTATACTCTTTTTTTTTTTTTCTCTAATAACAGATAATGCAGAGGTTAAAAGCTAGGTATGGAAGCTAAGCTTAAGTAATGTACCTTTTACATAGCATTTATTAATTCTTGATCTTTCCTTCGAATTTTTTTTATTTTATTTTAATGATGTCCAGAATTTGGGGTGCCATTATGTTGAAGTTGTGAAAAAATTAATTGCACTAAAAAATGTAAATTTCAATGTTTAAAAATCAGTCCAAATTCGATATGATGCTTGAAAAATCCAACAAGTTGTCTCCAATACCTTTTTTTTTTTTTTTAACACTGATGCTAATAATTCATTCCCGTTCTTCACATATTATAAGGAAATTATTGGTAGCCACCTAGTTTAGTCAAAATCGTGTTACCGTTGGGAAAAATTCAACTGAATCAATTATAGGGTAATTTTACAAGAAGCTGGATCCTATAAATTTTAATGTTTTCATAATTAGATTTGATTTTTTGCACTAAAGTTTGTATTTTTCATTTGACTCATTTATTTTGATATTAAAAAGAAAAAAAGCAATATAAAGTGGAAAACACTCAACATTCCTACCATGGCAAAATTCGCCATCCTGATTTAAGCTCCGCTAAACCTTCCCAATCATATGTGGCAAAACTATCTCTGAAAGATTTGTTCTCCGTTTTGGTTAGGTATTGGAATCCCTACTATCATTACAATTAGTTTGCTCGTTGCATGGCACTATAAACAAAAGTGTGCTCTTCCTAAGGTTCAAATCCAAAGGAGAAACACAGACTCTTACTCAAATCCAGACCCAGAAGGTCCTAGTGTCTACATTAGTGTTCTCTTCTCCTACACGGAGCTTCAACCGGCAATGAACAATTTCCATGATAATAAAAAACTTGGAGATGGACGCTATGGCACTATTTACTATGGTAAGGGACTCGTACCACTTTCTGTTGAAGTTGAAAACATTATATTACATATCTGCCTAGAAGATATTTTTAATTAGAAATTTTTAATTTATTTATATACAAATAAAAGAGTATCATATCATATGTATTTCTTGTGATTAAAAAAAATGCATGATATCATAATAGTAGAAAAATACATTTTTCTTTTAAATAAATGATATTTTTTTTACATTATTCTCTTCATATTTAACATTAAAAAATGTTTTTTTTATAATTTTAATATTTTATAACAATTAAAGTAAGTAAACGAGATTATTTTAAAGATAATTTTGGTTAAAACATATAGACCATAGAACTTCATCTTGTTCTTATAACTTTTACTTTGACGTTGTAGTAAAACTTCAACATGGATGAAAAGTTCCTGTCAAATACCTATACGATCCTAACTATAAGTGAGTATAACAATTCATGAATGAAATTAAGATCCCCACTCATTTGCGCCATAAAAATCTTGTGTCCCTTTATGGGTGCACTTCAAATCATCATTGTGAACTACTCCTTATGTATGAATATATTTCAAATGGTATAGTTGCTTATCATCTTCATGGTCATTTAGCAAACCTTAGCTTGCTCTCATAGCCTATTTGAATGAAAATTGCCATTGAAATTGCTAGTGCTTTGACTTATCTCCATGCTTTTGACATCATTCATCATGACATCAAAACTACAACAATCTACTTAACAATAATTATTGTGTCCAAGTTACAAACTTTAGGCTTTCAAGATTGTCTCCCAATAATGTCACTCATGTTTATACAACTCCACAAGGAACGCTAGGGCATGTTGATCCAAAGTACCATTAATGCTATCAACTTACTAATAAGAGTGATGTTTATAGTTTTGGAGTTGTTCTCATTGAGTTAATATCATCTATGCCTACCAATTGAGATGACAAAGTGTAAAGATGAGATTAACTTGGCGAATCTAGCTATAAAGAAGATTCAAAGAAGTGCAATAGATGAGTTAGTAGATCCTTCCTTTAGTGTCCATTCAAATAAAGATGTTAAAAGGATAATAACTTTAGTGGTAGAATTAACCTTTCGGTGTTTGCAATTGGAAAACTAATTGAGGCTTTATATGGATGAAGTTATGGGGGTTTTGATAAGAATTAAAAGTGGAAGAGATGAGGTTAAGGATACAAGACAAGAATGTATTAACATTGATGGGAAAACTAATTCATTTAGCTTAAAAGGTCACGATGAGTTCAAATTGTTAAAGGGTGCTAAGTTAATGCTTTCACTAACTAGTATGACTGAGAATTGGGAAAGTTAATGTACTACACCTAATATTAGTGGTTAGTCACTTAGGGTAGTGTAATTTACAAATGCTTTTTGCATTGCGATCATATAAACTTTTGTAAATAATCATTAGTGAGTAACTTAAGGATAAAGTTTTTTCATTTAGTCCACTTTATAAATGCTTTTGTTTGTTAATTAATAAAAAAACACATTTATTTAACACTTAATTAAATCAATATGAATATAAGAAACCAAATGGAAAAACTAAATTTATATATTTTTAGGTCTTATTTTATTAGATAATTTTATATTTAATTTGGCCATAAAATAAAAGTTGGAATACTTATTATATTTATTTTTGAAATCTAACTTACACAACTTGGGCTCAAAAATATGGTTTGATAAAGAAAAGCCCATCAAGTACTTTATAAAATTTTGAGCCATCATACTTCCTAAAGCTTAGCCCAAAAATATTATTAAGTTGTATTTCTACATGTGTTAAATACATTTTCATATTTTTCCTTCATTTGATTATTTTCAAAATATGACAAAACTTTGCAAGTAAATTTCAATTTATCTAAGAAGCTACTTTTAGCTTAAAACCAATGGACATTAGTTTCTTTGAATTTTGATAACCATTGGTACATAATAAAGTGAAAGGATAAAAGGAATTTAAATATTTTTTATAACATGTCCTTAAATGTTATATTATTAAATAATGTTTATTGTTTATATGAGTGGATAAAGTTAAGAGAATCTTTGTTCAAAAGCTTACTTGAGGATAAAGACCATTAGTCATGCCTTTTGACCAAAGCAAACAAGGTGGTTTATATAAAGCGAAATAGAAAACAAGTTATTGTTTCAAGACAACTTCAAGAGAAAGATAAAAAAATTAATGAGTTAAATCTCCAATAAGATAAGCAATCTTACCTCATCAAAGTAAAGCTTGTGGGATAAGTTAAGACAACTTGGAAGGCAAGTAGTCTTGGAGAGAAAGTAGCCTTTCATCTATAAATAGGCTTCAACTCTTTGGAAGACAACATACCTCCACTTGCTAAATCTTTAATGCTTCTAAAGGCTTTTTTCAAGCATATTGTCCTTACACTTGCAAAATCAAACTTTTGAGTTTTTAAGTGAATGTCATAAAATCTCTCAATGATATTGTGAAAAATTAATTCTTTGTACTTATGAGTTAGAGATTGAAAGAAAGAGAGATAAAATCTCTCAATGATATTGTGAGAAATTAATTCTTTGTACTTATGAGTTACAGATTGAAAGAAAGAGAGATTCTTTCTTAGGAGGATTTTAATAGCTTGTATTAAGCTTTGTGATTGACTTGGAAAAAGGTTCTAATGAAAAGAACAAGTGTGGCTAATATAAAAACATGAAAGGTTGTAAGGATAAGTGGTTTTAGCATATACACAACTAGTAGAATATCTCGAGTGATAATTAATAACTTGAGAAAAAAGGATTAGAACTAAAAGACATTCTTTTTAGACCCTTGAATGTCTATAAAAATTGTTTTGTGTTTCATCCTCTTCCTTACCCACTTTATTTCCAAATCTTGTTTTTACTAGCATTTTTCTATAACATACCAATAATAACAAACTTAAGATGATATATTAGAGTACACACACGCACATGGTTATTTCAAATAATAAAGTAAAAAGATGTATTAGAGATGTTCGAGTTAAGTACTTATTTGCATCTTATAAGATATGAAATTAAATAATTAAGGAAATGAAATGATATATATATGTAAGAATGAACCTTATTGGATTAGGTCATTTGATGTTTACACTTATGAATATAGTGATAGGATATTCACATCCTACTAAACCAATGCATAATTTGAAGTATTTTAATCATAACCTTGGATAGGAATGTCCAATATGCAAAGTATCAAAAGAATTAAAAAAGAGGACATTTAGGATTCTATCGTAAAAATATCAAAATTTAATTCCAAGTTGATTATTATCAATAATTTTTTGATGTTAGGGCAAATTATGGGTGGAATGGTGCTAACCTACCTTTAATATTTTGGGGCATAAATTTTTATAGGAGGATTCAATTGAGGCTTGATTTGTGGCTATGGAAAGAGGACTTATAGAAAAAATATTTCAAGTAATGAATCCTAGTAAATAAAAAGTTATGAAACTTTTCTTAAGACATTATAATACTAGTTGAGTAAAGATGAGGTTTAGATTATTTCTTGAGAAATTTTTTAGGAATGGGTTGAACCCATCTTTAAAAGGCCTAATCTAGTATGAAAGTTGTATTAAGGCAAATAAAAGAACAAATATTTGGCCTAAGAAAGGGCCTACTTGGCACCTAAAGTAGGGGTGGCTGAATAAACCATTTCTTGTACCCAAGATTTGTTAAATTATAATTAAAGGGTGCAAAGCTTGTAAAGTAAGTTAGAAGACATCATGATAGGCTTATGGCTAATGGAAGCTTGATAAGAGAATGTGTAATGGTGGCCTTAAGATAAAGAGCTAATGCATGAATGATGTGGATCCAATAAGAACCAGTCATATAGAACTCGTGAATAATTCAAAAATTTTGAAGATCATCACAAAATCAAGAAACATGGATAGAAGAATTATGCCACACCTCGATAGAAGCAATAAGTGATGAAATAGGTGCCACAAAGTAAGAATACTTTGACAAGTCAAGTAATTCTTACTAAAACTCTAAAAAGAAGTCCATTTCCCAAAACAATCAGATTTCTAATTAATGCACCAAAATGTCAAAAATTGTAATAATGAGGAATAAGCTTCCTCATATAGGTACAAATTAATTAGGCTAATTAAGCCTAATTAAACATAAGTGGTCCTAATTTATAACCTAGTTAAAATCTTATATTATGTCCAAAATTAAGCACTAAAATTAATAGGCCAATCATAAATGATTAACATTAGGCCTAAATGGCTTGACCCATAAGTAAACAAAGTTAAATAGTCAAAACAACAATTCCAGCTTGGGGTATTTGGCTACCCTATTCAAATATTATCCTATGAAATAAGCAATTACTTAGCTACAATAGTTGACTACTTACAAGTAAAGACGAACTCTGGATGCAATAGTCGATTATAGTACTCAACTACTGGCCTACTAAAGTTGAAATACAACTAACCTATGCAAACTTAGCCCTTCCAAGTCTTCATTCATATGCTCCTAATCTAACTAAATGAGTCAATTGAGGTTTTCTTTCAATCTTTTAGCCTAACTCCCTATAATTAGCCCTTCTAGTAGGTGTAATAGTTCCTCCATGTTTTTTGTATTTATGTTAATCATCCGCTTTTGAAAAGGATTTGTCCTTAAATTTAGACTTACATAAATTATTTTAATTTATAAAAAGGGCATGACATATAAATTTACAAAATAAAAAAGTAAAAAAAAGACCCCGCAACCTCAGCTATGGTGAGATTCATAATTACTTAATTTTTCATAATAAATAAATTAATTTATAATTTATTAACCTATTTTTGTAAATTATGAGCTAATCTTTATAAGTATTTTGCATATTAACTTATTAAAAAAATAAGTTATAATTTAATAAGTTATATTGAGTAGTTTATAACTTTTAAACTATTATCTTTTCAATTTTTTTAAACTTATCCTTATTCCTTTTTATAATTTACAATTTATGCTCCTCATAACATAAATATTATTTTTTATAAAATATAATTAATTTGATTTTATCATAATTATATTTTTAATTTTAAACTATAAATATATAATAATATATATGTAAATAAATATGTAATGTAATAAAATATAATTAATTATATTTTAAGTAATTATAATTTTATTATAAATAATAAAATAAAAATTATATAAGTAAATAAATATATAAGTTTATAAAATATAATTAATTAAATATTAGATATTATATTTTTATTATGAAATTCTTTATTATATTAATATAATTTAATTTTTAGATAAATATAAATTATTTTAATTATATATTTATTTCTATCAATATATCTTTTTATATTATTTTGTAATTTCAACTAATTTAATAACTAATTTTGTGAAATACTTTTTACACAATTACTTTTTCAACTATCAACTAACTTATTAACTATCAATTAATTTATTAATTACTTATGTGAAATAGAACTTTAATATTATAGATGGTGAACAAATCATAATTTTCATTGTCACCTGCTCGTCAAATATTTTGTGGCGTGAACAAGCATTTTCCAATTGTAAGAACCTCAAGACCCATTTGATTACTGACACTCAAATCCAAAGGCAACCTGTGAAAATTAATCTACAAGAATGAGTCAAAAGTATAAAACTAATTGACCTAAAATTTAAGGTATGTTTGGTTTTATTTTTTATTTTTGTGTTGCTAGGAATTATTCTGAAAACCTATTTTTAAAAATTATTTTTAAATTGAAGGAAAATAAAAAATAAAAGATGGTCAATATTATAAATAAGAAAATATTTCATTTAATTACAAAATTAAAATAAAACACAAGAGAATAAGTTAAGAAAAAAACTAAAAATTACTCATTTATAAACAAGTTCTTCTTCTGTATTTGAAAAAAAATGGAAAATAGTTTTTAAAAACAATAAACAAGCATACCCTTAATTGTTACTTATTTAAATCATCATTGATCAGCGGAAGGCTTTGGCTTTCATTCAACTTTCTTAATTATGTCCTGCTTCTTGATTCCATTTCTGGAGGAAGTGTTTCTTTCAACAATAAATCTGACATGATCTGCTCTGTCGTTTTCTTATTCAGGTAGTCTGCTGCTTGCACCCGAACTGATTTATTGAGACAGACTTTTCTTATTCAGGTGCATTGTTTATCTTCAAAGAATAGGAATCTATTTCAAATTCCAATGTCCATCGGTCATTGAAGGTGTGTCAAATGGATTACATAACTCATATAAACGAAAGGCTTGTGATTTTCTGATTCTTAGTATTCTCCTCTTTAGTTTGGCTGATTCAAGATAAATTTATGTTCATATTATTCTTGACTAAGCCTAGCACAGAGAGTGGTTCCTCCCATGATATATGCAGCGTGGCTATATGCATCCTCTTTGAAATTATTCTGTCATTGAAATTGATATAGAAAATGATACATTAGAGTAGTATACTCATATATACCTTTAACCTCAGCTAACTTATGCCAAAAACTAAAACAGAAAAGGGAACGAAACCGGAGCAAACAGGAAAGATTGTATTAGATGAGAATTATTTACACTTTCTTTTATAATCGATGGGATCTGACCAGTTTATTTCTTCACTATTTACTTTTCTTGTCTGAACGTTTGATGTTGTTATGCTGGTACAATCATAACCCCTACTTATTATATCGGAATGCATCCCAAGAAGTTATGGGTATATAGTTTTACAATTCAGATGACTGTAAAGAAGTTGAGAAACTCTTTAACGTATAAGAATGATGTTTGACTGCACTTAATTGTTTCTTTTTGCTTTTATTGCTTATTTGTCCTCAAATTTCTGGTTACAAGGTGGTAATATATATCTAATCATAATAATACTTTTTTTTAATTACAGTTGGTAGAAAATCATATGCAGCTAACTTATATTTTAGTTGCTAAAATAAATTTTTTATATTTAATTTGTGGAATACTTGATAAAGACAAGAAGGCATATAGAGAGGAAAAAGTTCCTTCAGACAAAATATAAGGATGTTCTAGAAGTTTCGGTAATCCTAAAGAAATTTCCGCTGCTTTCTAGTGTACTATTATATCTTTCTTATATGCCAATAACTTTAAACCCCCTTGTCAAGAATCTTACTGTTACAAAGTAATTTTATGTTTCAGAACTGGGAGATAATTTAAAGATATCTAGAAGTTAACACTGATTAAAAGAAGAAAAGATAAAAGAAAAATCATTAATAATGATCAGTCATTTTTCACTATGTAAATATTAGTTGTATAATGCTGAATATATAGTTTCATTCCTTTTAACTGACTCACAATTAAAGAGAGTTCATGGTTCATAACTTAATCGTTTCATCTTTTAGTGAGAGTCAAATTTTATAATCCAGTCGATGCATTTTTAACAATGTATAACCTATATGAATTTAGAGACTAGTGTGTTCATTTGAACATATTCACTTTTACTTGGCTCTCTCATTGGTCAATATCAACTCAACGAAATTGTTTTCAGCTTAGAAGCCTTATTCATGTTGCAAAATCTTGTAGCAGGGATGACCAGTTTATCTTCTTTTGTCGTAGCTAATTGGCAGTAAACTTTCACATATATTCTGACCCCTGCAATCTGGTTGGAGAGCTACTTGCTTTGCACAAGTAAATGGAGTATGTTTGTTCATGTACTTTGGGGTGCATATATTGGCTTCAGAGATTAGAATGAAGAAATTGAACTATCCTGTCCTCTGAAACTACATTCCATACGGGAAGCCATGAAATTGCATTTTCAGTTCCATCATTAGGTTCTTGATTTCTTGTGTTAAATTGCTGAATTGGTTTGAAGGTTTCAGGTTCTCGCTTTGGCCTTGTTTGGACATGCGATTGATAGTGTGCCTCTGTTTTTTTGTTGACTTCTAGTAATTCAGATCGAGTGAAGTATACTAGTCTGAAGAACAGGCTTCTTATATACTTGAGGGTCTTTAATGTCGTAACCAAAGAATTATTTGGAAGTTAAGGTTAGGAATAATTTGTTTTGGTTATATACATCTTGCTTGGACTTTTCACAGCATCAATGAGTTTGACTGTTGCAGTAACCTGTGCAAACAATGAAGCTCCGTCTCTGTTTGGGGCTTTCCCATTCAAGCGTGGTAAGCTTCCTCACCATTCAAACTCTGATTCGAAACCCTATTTTCAGTTTGTCACTTGTCCATACTCACTTAGATTTCGCTGGTTTGATGCTTTTGCAGTTGTGTTTTTATAGCATGAGGAACAACGGCTTGGTTGTATTTGAGAAACTCTGGTCTTTGATTCCAGCCATGTGCGTTAGTTTTCTAAACACAATCTATAGAAATCCTTTTATGGATATGTGTATTTCATCTCTGCATAATAATATGGTTCCTCACTGATGCTTGAAAGATTCCCATTGATAGTGAGACTCCTTATTTATTTGCGTATGTCCACCCTGCTTAAGTTTCTCCTTTAGCTTTAACCCATTAAAAATTTCTTAATATCCTAAGTTCATCATGATGACCTGATTTTTGTAACTAACTGGTTATTCTGTTTTAGTTTTTCACGACCCTCGCATATGCAAGAGACCATTTCTTTGCCCACCGCCTCTTCTTTTCTCTTTCACTGGGGGCATTAAGCCTGGGATGTAGAACTCTGGGGGAAGGTCTTGTTTCCTTCTCCATGTTACCATGTATACACATGTTCTTGTCTCGTTTAAACAATGTTCCCACTAACGATGATTTCTTGTGCTAATTTTGTGTGAAATCACTGATCTAACTTTCCAGATACAAATAGGGAGTTGTTTGTATGTGTTTTTCTCAGTTGTTATGATAAAAATGTATTAAGTAAAAATGTCGGAGACAAAATAAATTTGAAAAATTTTGAAAACCATAAAAGGATTCCTGATGTAATGAGTCTTGCAGTGCTGGTGATTGTGTCATTTAAAGAAAACTTATGCAGCCACAAGTAATTGCAGTGAATCCCTTTGGGATCAGCCACTGTTGTGGCTAGTGTAGGTCAATCATTTCTGCACGACCTTTATCTTGTCAGAAGAAGAAAATGATGATGATGATAATAAAGTGATAACAAATAAATAATAATAAATAATTTTAATAAGAAAAATAATAATAGATAATAAAAATAAAAATAAATAATAAAGATGATAAAATAATTAATAAGATTTATTAAACAATAATACAAAATATTAATAATAACATAATAATTTGTTAAATAATAATAAGATTTGTGCACTCAAATACTTTCTCAGATATCCTTTTCATAGATGTTTTCTCATTGCACATTAATGCAACCTCTTTCTAAACAACAGTCAGTTTAGCCGTATACTTTGACACAACCACATATCCGACTATATGGCCACAACAATTTGGTTACTCATCATATGCTCTCAAAATGCTTCAAAACAAAATGAAATCTTGGATGATGAGCAAGAAGATTACAGGATTGCATCATTAAATAATTTTTAGCTTAAATTGTATAAATATTTGTAACTTTTGAATATTGATGAGTATTTGGTTGAATTATATGGACTTTTGCTACATGATTTTGATTTGTAATATATTTCGATTTGCATTTTTTAAGATTGTATTTGGAATAAGATGTATAAATTAAAATACATATTTTAAGTTGTTTAATCAAGTGCCAAAAAATAAAAAAATAATTTTTTGCCATGTCATAATTTTTAACATCCTTCCCAAGGGATAGGGACATCAAAAGTATGATATGGCACTACCCAATCATCATTTATGATGATGTAACTTTGTCATATTAGCAATGGTTGCTGGGGTGGCACGGTACGCCATGATCTTTAATGCCCAAGAGCATCATAACAATATGATGTAGCACTCCATGTCATCAACAATTGTTGACTTGGCAAAGTTGCATTATCATCTTCAATGTCCTAAAACATAAAAAAATATGATGTGGTATTGGCATGTTAGCTTTTTTTTACATTCTAGGATGTAAATACACACACACACACACACACACATGATGTGGCAATACCACATCATCAAAACCTTCACATATTTCCAACATTCTTGACCATTAAAAATGCCATTGAAAATCTTTGATATTATTTCCAACGGCCTAGGACATCGAAAAATATTTTCAGTAAGGCAATTCATCCAATGAAATTTGCCATAAATTTACTTTTTTGGATGGATTTTTAAAGTTTATGGATGTTAAAATATAGTGTTTTTCTTCTAGTGAAAGTGATCAATGAGGAAAGTTAGAAAAGTCAATTGAGTCAACCAATCCAAAACCTTCAAAAGAGTCATAATTAAGATTTTTTTTTGGATGGATTTTTAAAGTTTATGGATGTTGGAACACAATGTTTTTCTTCTAATGAAAGTGATCAAGGAGGAGACTTAGAAAAGTTAATTAAGTCAACTAATCCAAAACCTTCAAAAGAGTCATAATTAAGACGATCAATTAGAGAAAGATGATCATCTACTAGATATGCTTCAAATGAGCATGTGATCATCACTAATGAAGGAGAGCCTCAAGAAGCCACAACTAATAGTCATAAAATAAAATTGATAGAAGCTATCTAAAAATAAATTAGTCCTTGCATGAGAACCACACCTATGTGTTAGGCATTCGGATTATTACATGCAGTGGAATTTTAAAATTTTGATCCAAATTCTACCTAGGATTCATGCAAAAAGCATAAATCAATGATTAGGATTTTACCTATTGGACACTCGTGTTTCTACTGATCAAAACTTGAGAGCGAATGAATTAAATGTCGGCCGGAAGATATAGCATCTCTACAGTATCCACACGGAGTGAATAACAACCTTTCGCCCTCCACGAATCTGCTAGGATGCATTTCTCTCTCTAGGAATTAGGATTCGATATTTTCTGAGTGATTTAGGGTTTTAGGAAGCCTATAAGCATGTCTCTAATGTGCTGCCCTCAAGCCCCCTTTTATAGAATTTAGGCAAGCCACAATCCTAGTCCTACTAGGATAATACTTCCAAAATCCTAATCACACTTAACAACTCATTTTATCCTTATCCTAGAGATAATGAAGAGAGATATGACTTATCTATTAATTATCTAACATTAGATAATATTATCTCATAATATAAATATCTTAATATTAGATAATTACATATAGTTATCAAATATCAAAATAATATTATTTCATAATATATTTATCTAATATCTGATAACGTAATTATTTGATATTACTTTGATATCAAATAATATCACATAATATATATATATATATATATATATATATATATATATATATATATATTACGTGAATTTAGTATTCTTAATAATATATATATGCACGAAAATAAGTCTAATTAATTGGATATTAATATAATTAAAGTCCAATTAATTATTATCTTATTCCTACTCCTTTTGTGTGACCCTGTAACTTCTTACTACATTGATAATGACTTATTATTGAGCCATAGACAGTAAGCGGTATCTAGCAATACATCACTGCCACTCAAGTAGTAAGAATGTCTGTGATTTGACATCCACCTAATACATGATCAATGTTTTGCATCGTAACCTTTTTGTAATAATATCCAAATTGAACTGGAGGCATGGAATGCGTCATCCTTGTCAATGTTCAATTTATATTTCTTGATACTGAGTAGACTTAAAATAAATGATTAATATCACATATTAATTCAATTAAGCATGGTCATGTATTTCTAAGTCTCACTCAATCAAAGGGCCCAAGGATATTTCTCTTTTATACAAGAGTAACAAAATTTCTTCTACATCACTTACTTCCCTCTGTATGATTTATGACACACCCAATCAATGCTCTACTTATCATCTTAATTAAAAGTGACATAGGATAATATTAAAGTGAGTAATTCCTCATATAGGGAACCGTAGTGACTTCAGGTTAAAGGTTTATGTGTATTTGTGATCATATGAGAATAACTTATGACACGTCTATCCATGCAATATTCTCATAATAGGTCAGTTCAGTACATTGTTCACTAGCAATGTACTTATGTATTAACTTGATATCACATATCCATGATTCGTAATCATCAGTCACTATACATGCTAGTCTCGATGTATTATTACTATCCTTTTTGTAATAATACTTCATTAGGAGCATTTTAGGAATAGCGAAGTTATTCCAAGGATAATTATTATATTAAGTTATAAATTACGTATAATAATAATAAAATTATAAAGATAAAATATAATAATTAAATTACCTAAAATAAAACATAATACATTGTGTGTTACTTCAATTATCTATATGATTGGTTCTAAGACACACACCAACACTATGATCTTGTGAAAGGAATAATCCAATACTCAAATTTGAAGAAACTAGTCCAAGACGAAGGTATAAAACTTGATTGGTTGTATGGAGGTTTGATAAAAAAAAAGGAAATTAATTTTGAAGAAATATTCTCTCCAGTAAAGATGCCATCCATTTGAGTTATATATGGTTAAGTTATACTTGGTCTAGCTGCTAGCCTAGACCTAAAGGTTGAGCAACTTAACATCAAGATAGCAATTCTACATGATAACCTAGAAAAGGAAATCTACATGGAGTAACTTAAAAAATTTCTTATTTTATGCTAATAAAATATGGTATGCCAATAAAAGTAAACTGTCTATAGTTTAAAACAAGTAATCAGATAGTGGTATAAAAAGTTTAGTTCAATCTTGATAGAGCATAACTTTAATAAAACCTTCACTAACCATTGTATCTTTTTAAATTTCCATACGCAACTATATTGAAAATTATTAAAGTTCTAAAATTCTATAAAATTAACTAGTGAATTGCATTCACTTCATACCTTAAACTTAACAACAATGTTATATGTATCAAAAATGAAATTTAAAATTAGGTTTTGAATGCAAGTCAAATGGTGAGGTAAATTTGTAAAGTTTAATTTTCGATATCTATAATATTTTCATTAGCTTAATGATTGCTCCACTTCAACATCAATGTAAACCTCATTATAGTAGACTACTTTCAAGAATTTAGGCAAGTGATTACTTTTGTATCATTGTAATGGATTTAGTTCATGTGAAGTACAAGATACATTTTAAAAGGTAAAGTAAGATATCATAACCCTTCAAGTGAAAATCAAGGATTTAAAATTAAATAAATAATAACTAATTAAAAGTAATTTATAACTATCCACTTTGTTAATTTTCTCATTAACAATTATAATATTTTACTTAACTCTATAAAGTGCATCTTGTACTTTAGAAGAGTTTAATTCCATTGTAACGTATGTTTGTCAATGAAATCCTAAGGTGGTATTTGGTTTATGGATTCAAACATTCCTAAGAATCCTAATATTCCTAGGAATATGATTTCTCAGAATTTAATTCTTAGGAATATAATATCTGTTGGGAATTCGGATTATCACATGCAGCGGAATTTTAAATTTTGATCCGAATTCTACCTAGGATCCATGCAAAAAGCATAAGTCAATGATTACGGTTTGACCTATTGGGCACTCGTGTTTCTACTGATCAAAACTTGAGAGCGGATGAATCAAACGCTGGTCGGAAGGTACAGCGTCTCTACGGTATCCACACGGAGTGAATAACGACCTCTCACCCTCCACGCGTCTGCTAGGATGCATTTTTCTCTCTAAGAATTAGGATTGGATGTTTTCTGAGTGATTTAGGGTTTATATGGAAGCTCAAAACGTCATTATTAAGTGCTGCCCTCAAGTCTCTTTTTATAGAACTTAGGCAAGCCATAATCCTAATCCTACTAGGATAATGCTTCCAAAATCCTAATTACACTTAACAACTCATCTTATCCTTATCCTAGAGATAATGGGAAGAGATAAGACTTATCTATTAATTATCTAATATTAGATAATGATATTATCTCATAATATAAATATCTTAATATTAGATAATTGCATATAGTTATCAAATATCAAAATAATATTATCTCATAATATATTTATCTAATATCTGATAAGATAATTACTTGATATTACTTTAATATCAAATAATATCACATAATATATATATATATAACGTGAATTTATTATTCTTAATAATATATATGCACGAAAATAAGTCCAATTAATTGGATATTAATATAATTAAAGTCCAATTAATTATTGTCTTATTCCTACTCCTTTTGTGTGACCTTGTAGGTTCTTACTACGTTGACAATGACTTATTATTGAGCCATAGACAGCGAGCGGTATCTAGCAATACATCACTTCCACTCAAGTAGTAAGAATGTTTGTGATTTGACATCCACCTAATACATAATCAACGTTTTACATCATAACCTTTTTGTAATAATATCCAAATTAAACTGGAGGCATGAAATGTGTCATCCTCGTCAATGTTCAATTTATATTTCTTGATACTGAGTAGATTTAAAATAAATAATTAATATCACATATTAATTCAACTGAGCATGGCCATGCATTTCTAAGTCTCACTCAATCAAGGGGCTCAAGGATATTTCTCTTTTATATAAGAGTAACAAAATTCCATTTACATCACTCACTTCCCTCTGCATAATTTATGACACACCCAATCAATGCCCTACTTGTTACCTAATTAAAGGTGACATAGGACAATATTAAAGTGAGTAATTCCTCATGTAGGGAACCGTAGTGATTTCAGGTCAAAGGTTTATGCGTAGTTGTGATCATATGAGAATAACTTATGACACGTTTATCTATGCAATATTCTCATAGTGGGTCAGTCCAGTACATTGTTCACTAGCAATGTACTCATGTATTGACTTGATATCACATATCCATGATTCGTAATCATCAGTCACTATACATGCTAGTCTCGATGTATTATTACTATCCTTTTTCATAATAATACTTGACTAGGGGCATTTTAGGAATAGCAAAGTTATTCCAAGGATAATTATTATATTAAGTTATAAATTACGCATAATAATAATAAAAATAAAATATAATAATTAAATTGCCTAAAATAAAATATAATACATTGTGTATAACTCTAATCGTCTTATATGATTGGTTCTAGGACACACACCAATAATATTATCATGTTTAATTCAATTAGAAATATTTTTAAAATATTATATTTTAATTATTCTAAACATTTTTAAAATATAGTTTGATCATAAAAAATATCTTTATTAAAAATTGAGTGGTTATCGATAATGTGTGATAGATGGTGGTGGTAGACAATCATCACCAATGGTGGAAGTGGCTAGTTGTGGTGATCGATGATAGGCGGTAACTAGTAATAATTATTGAAAAATACGATAGATGGTGATGGCTATTAAGGATGGGAGATGAGCAATGATGGTCACCGGTAATAGGTGGTGGATAATAGTTATCACCAATGATAGTTAGTAATTAGAAATGGTTACTAATGATGAGTAAGGACTAGTTACGATAACTAATAATAAATGGTGGTAGATGGTAGTAACCAGTGGTAGGTGATCAGCAATAGTCACCGATAATGGGTGATTAGTGATTGGTAATGGTAATCGACGATAGGTGATAAATGGTTGGCAATGATTAATGACGATGAGTGGTGGATGGTTAATGGTAGTTACCATTGATAGATAGTGATAAACAATGATTATCAACCATAAGTGATGACAACAATGATTACTAAAAATTAGTGATGGTTTGTAATAAAGGTTGGTGATAGGTAATGGTAGATGATATTCATCGGTAATATATGGTACATGGTGGTGGTTAAATGTGATAAGTGATGAAATTGGCAAATAGTTTTTTTATATTAATTAAACATTTTCATATGATGGGAATGTAAGATATCCATCTTCCTCATGAGAATTTTTTAGGTAAATATTATGTTAAAAACATTTCTAAGAATATTTTTTCTAAAATTTTAATTAAACATGTAAATCTTACATTTTCTTAAAATATTCTCGAGAATGTAAGAAAAATTTCATAAACCAAACATCACCTTAGAAGCTAGGATGCAAGTTAAAGAATTTTTAATGGTGTTGATATATAAATTTTTAGAAAATTTATATGTGATTATATAATTCATTTCAATTTAATGTAAAATATTGATCCACTTTTAATGATGTAATAAAAATCAATATTGTCACAAAAATTTTTCCTTTCTAGTATAAGATCGAACCTAAGAATTCATGTGTGTGTTAAGTATATCTTGCTTTTTCTAATAGTTCAAATTCTTACTTAGGAATGGGAATAAGTTAAACCAAATCAGGCCTTAGTATAAATAAGTTAAGCCTATTTCAAAATTTACTAGCCTAGGCCTGGCTTGCAACTTCTTTGTAGGCTAAAATTTTGGTTTATCTTAACTTATTTATAAAATTTAAAAAGTTTGACTTAACTTATTGACTTATCTAGGCCTAACTATTAAAGTTTAAGTGGTTGGCAATAGTCAACGACGTTGGATGATAGACGGTCGATAGTGGTTACTATTGATAAGTGGTGGTGAACAATAGTTATCAATAATGAGTGATGACAATAATGATTACCAAAAACTAGTGGTAGCTAGTAGTGGTGGCTAATGATAAATGGTGGTAAATGGTGTTCACTAGTGGTCTATGGTGATTGGTCGTAGTTGATCATGATAAGTAGTAAAATTAATAAATAATCTTTTTATATAAATTAAACATTCTCATATCATAAAAATGTAATATACAAACCTTCCTCATTGGAATATTTTAGGTGAATATTGGGTTTAAAAATTCTTAAGAATGTTCACATTCCTAGAAATATTTTCCTAAAATTTGAACTAAATATGTGAATCTTACATTCCCTTAAAACATTCTCAATAATGTGAGAAAGATTTCACAAATCAAACATCACTTTAAAAGTTAGGATGCAAGTTAAAGAATTTTTAATGGTGTTGAAATATAAATTTTTAGAAAATTTATATGCGATCATTTAATTCATTTCAACTCCATGTAAAATATTGATCAAATTTTAATGATGCAATAAAAATCAATATTGTCTCAAAATTTTTTCTTTTTTGGTATACAATCAAACCTAAGAATTCATGTGTGTGTTAAGTAAATCTTGCCTTTTTTTAATAGTTTGAAATTCTTAACTAAAGATGGAAATAAGTTAAGTTAAGTTAAACTTTAGTATAAATAGACCAAGTCTATTTCAAAATTTACTGACTTGAGCCTGACTTATGATTTCTTTGTAAGCCAAAATTTTAGCTTGTCTTAACTTGTTTATAAAATTTAAGAAGTCTAACCTAACTTATTGGTTTATGTAAGTCTAACTATTAAAATCTAAATGAATTATTAATAGACTTATAAATTTGGGTATACATGTTATAAATAAGTTCCTTAGTAAAAAAATTAATTTTGTTAAATAAATAAGGCATTGAATAAGATTTTATCTCTACATTCTATAATAATAAAAATTTATCACTCATAAATTCAGTTTAACAAATTATAATCATATTTATTTAAAATGAAAAAAAACTAAATTCTATAATAATAAAAATTTATCACTCATAAATTTTAAAACTTGAGAATATTGATCACTAAATTGAAAAAAGAAAAGAAAATATAATGATAAAAGAGTAGTAATAATTATAATTGCAAGCAGTTAATTAATTTAATTGAATTTGATTATGATAACATAATAACTAACTAAGCTAACATAGTAACCTAATAAGTCAAGCTTAAAATTAAATAAGTTAGGCTTGTTTAATAAATAATTCAAGATATTGGCCCACGCTTGATTTGTTTAATTAAATAAAAATATCGGACTAGGCTTCTAACGAGTCAAATTATAGATCATTCATGAATGACCTAATTTATTTTTGTCCTTACTCTTAGCTGATGTACCTATAAATTAATTATGTGTAGAAAAGAATCAACCTAATCTATTTTTCTATTTTTAAAAATAAGGGTATGCTTATTTATTATTTATAAAAATAATTTTCTATATATTTTTAAAGAAGGTCTTATTTGCCAAACTATTTTTGTCATCTATTTTAAAAACAGTAATTCTAAATTTATAGCTTAAAAATACAAAATTAAAAATAATTTTTTGATATTTTCTTAACTTGTTATTTTATTTTTATTTAATTTTATAATCAAATAAAAAATTTATTTACTTGTTAAACATTCAAAAATAATTTTTGAATATTAAAAAATATCCAAACAGACCCAAAAGTTCATACTTGCTTGGAAACTATTTTCATAACTTGTTTCTAAAAAATATAACTCAAAATATGTAGCTTAAAAATAAAAAAATGGAGACAAGTTTTAGATATTTTCTTACTTTATTTTTTATGGCAATTTTATAATTAAATAAAATATTTCATTATTTGTAATATTGATCATCCTATATTTTTTATTGTCCTTAAATTCAAGTTTTTGAAAATAAAAATATAGTTTTCAAAATAATTTTTGAGAATAATTTTTTAAAATAAAAAATAGAAGTATATCCAGACACACCCATATATTTTTTTTTCATTTTTAAAAACCATTCTTAAAAATTATATTTAATTTTTTTCTTTTAAAAATGGTTTCTGAATTTAAGAAAAATAAAAAATACACAATCACTTATGAGGAAAATTAGTTCCATTTAATTAGAAAATTGTTATTAAGAAAGAAAAGCAAATTAAAAATTTATTAAAAAAATGTTTCTATTTTTTATTTTTAAATTACATATTTAAATCATATTTAAAAAAATAATTTATAAAAATATTTACCAAATAGGAACTTTTTTTAAATAATAAACAAACGTACATGCCCATAATTGTACTTGTAATAAAGTGTTCTATAGATCTTATACAGTCAAACAGTCTACTTTGTTGAAGTAATTCATTATTCGGTAGAATTGACTTCCTTCCATATATATGTTTCACATGGTTTCATCACAATTAAGTTCCCTACGCGCTTTCAGTTAACCTTTTTGTATAATTGTTGATGATTATAATGCAGTGTCCTATCCAAAATCCGAATTTTGAAGGGCTAATTTCAATGGGTATAAGTTTAAAAACAAGATTATTTTATAAAATAATTATTTTTTTAATAGTTAAAATTTTAAGAATTAAAAGTTTATATATGAAAAGATTAAAATTGCAAAATATAATAGGTGTCCAAAAAAACTTAGTATAATATTATTAAAAAAATGTATCAGTGTCAGCTAGTATGAATATTACAATAACCTATAAATTCTAAAACAACCAAGAAAAAGATAGATCATAAATTTTATAATCATTTAAAGTAAAAGAAAATGAGCCGTAGAAAAAAGGGCAAAATAGAAATTTAATGTATATTTGATCTTAAATTTTACAGAAGATATACAAGGGTGCGTTGGAACGTGGATGTCCCCGGACTAATGTTAGTTAAATCAGTTTGGTTAGCGTGATAAATTCTATCAACCGTACTATTGTAGGAACGTTTAGTTCATTTCTTATTTTGCCACCAAACTCATGTATGGAGCATCAAATATCGTAGAAATGGATTTGGGTTAACAGATGACTGTGTAAATTTGGGGAAAAAATGTGATTATTGCTTCATTTTGTACAATAAATAAGTTAATTTATAATTTATTAATTTAATTAATAAATTATAAGTTAACCTCTAAAAATCTCGTACTAAATTATTGAAAAAAATAAATTCTAATTTAGGCTTCATTTTACGTAATAAATAAGTTAATTTATAACTTATTAATTTAATTAATAAATTATAAATTAATCTCTAGAAATATTTTTCGAACTAACTTATTGAAAAAAATAAATTATTTAAAATAATTTATAACTTATGAACTACTATCTTTTTAAATTCTTTTCAAATTTATTCTTATTCTTTTTATTAATTTACAACACATGTCCTTTATAATATAAATTTAAATTTTTTATAAAATATAATTAATTTAATTTTTATATAATTATATCCTAATTTTAAATTATAAATATATAAAAATATATATAAATAAATAATATCATAAAATATAATTAATTATATTGTAAGTAATCATAATTTTATTATAAATAATAAAATAAAAATTATATAAATAAATAAATATATAAATTTATAAAATATAATAAATTAAATATTAAATGTTATATTTTTATTTCAAACTTCTTAATTATGTTAATATAATTTAATTTCTAAATAAATATAAATTATTTTAATTATTTATTTATTTCTATTAATATGTCCTTTTATATTAATTTAAAATTTTAATTAGTTTAATAGCTAATTTTGTAAAATATTTTACTCAACTTATCAGTTATCAGTTATAAATTACTGACTATTATTTAACTTATTAGTTATTAACTAATTTATCAATTATTTGTATAAAATAGAATCTTAATAAGCTACTTAGAGTAATTTATAACTTATAAGCTACTATCTCTTAAAATTCTTTCTAAATCTATCCTTATTTTTTTTTATTAATTTACAACATATGCTATTTGTAATATAAATTTAAATATTTTTTATAAAATATAATTAATTTAATTTTAACATAATTATATCCTAATTTTAAATTACAAATATATAAAAATATATATGTAAATAAATAATATGATAAAATATAATCAATTATATTTTAAGTAATTATAATTTCATAATAAATAATAAAATAAAAATTATGTAAGTAAATAAATATATAAGTTTATAAAATATAAATAATTAAATATTAAATATTATAATTTTATTTTAAACTTATATTAATATAATTTAATTTTATTTATAAATATTAATTATTTTAATTATATATCTATTCATATTAATATATTTTTTATGTCATTTTATAATTTTACTTAGTTCAAAGTTAATTTTATGAAATACTCTAATTAATTTATTGATTATCAACTATTTGTGCAAAACACAAGTTATGTATTATGAAAGGGATTTAGCTCAAATCCAAAGCTGTTTTATTTATTGGATCCACGGTTTGCTTTCAAACTAGACCAAACGGATTTGTGGACACTCAGTAACTATTTTTTTCATGTCTATTTGCCAATTTTCTTTTTCCGCATGAATCATATTTTGAGACGTCGACGGGTGGGAGAAAAGCATATCATTTTTCTCTCCTTCAATGTTTCTTCATAGTAAATAAAATTTAATCCTGTCACATATTTCATAATTAGAATAAAATTTATTCTATCCTCATATTTCAAGAAGTAATAAAGTTATACCAATATTTGCGAAAAATGATAAAAAATTAAAAAATATAAACCTTAAAATTAAGGATTACAAATTTACATATAATTATTAAGTAATTTCAAATATTAATAAATAAAGAAGAAAAGGAAAAAATATAAATTTAAATATTATAAATCATATATATAGTCAACAAAATATTAAAATATAAGTTTAAAGTTATATATAATTAAATTAAATAATTTAAATCGAGAGCTTTTAATTCAAGTGGCACTCGATGTCCCTTAAAATCTATTAACCTTTCGTTACATTCAAGGTTTGATCCATAGTCATCACGTGTATATATTTAGTGATTTAACTACTTCTACGATTACATAAAAATAAATTAAATAATTTAAAACTTAAAAAAATGTGATGTATAATCCAAAAAAATATTATCACTTTTTTTTCATTATCTCAAGTGAAATCTGAATGTATTTTTAATTTTTTATATAATTTAATTATTAAAATAACTAAAAAATTATACACATTAATATATAAAATAAAAATATGATAATTTTATAAAGGTAAGGTTTTATAGACAAAATAAAAGGTTATTGCTCAATTCCTACCATTTCATTCGAAGTAAAAACTTATTCCATGCCTTGCATTGCAAAATAAAAAATTATACTATCTTCAAGTTCTATAAAAAAATTCCTACATAGCATTATAAATTTGAAATATTTTATAATCTTTAATTATGTTTAAAATTTTCAATTCAAAATTCTTACAAGAATATATTTTCCCAGATCAAACAATCAAAATCCAAATAATAAATCATAACAAACAAAACAAAACAAGTCACTAAAATAAAGGGAGATTTTAAATGAATTTTTTCAAAAAGAAAAGGAAATTAAGGTTCTTTTAAAAAGAATAAAAAATAGGCTTCATGTTTTAAATGAATTTAACAAAAATAAAAAATGTTTTTTTAAAGTAAAAAATTGGACTTTAAAAATAAAAGGAAAAGTCCACTAGCTTATCCGTTGGGTCCGCAAACTCGGGGCTATTAGAGTTGGTCTTACAAATTTTACGGTCCGCATATGACGCTGACTCGCTAAATCCGATTGATTCTAACACAGACAGACATATATATATATAGAGAGAGAGAGAGAGAGCATGATGATTTGTAGATTACCCTTCTTAATTTAAGTTATAATTATTATTTAAAACGCGAATCTATTATTATAATTTTCCTAAGATACAAAAGATTTCAAAAATTCTCCACTCCAATATCACTAAATTAATCATTTTTATTGTACATTTTGTTCGTGTGGACGTGCCTGCAAATAAATCAGATGAGTCCATTAAACAATTCTACCCTCCTCCAGTGTTATACCAGCGTAAGTTGAATGATCGATGAATCAATAATGAAATGAAGCTGAACTTTAGCTAAAAGTACTCTACATTACCCAGTCTTTTTTCTATTTTCATAACGTGGTACGAGAGGCTGAAAAATCTTTAAGAGGGTAAATAAAGGGGGACAATTTCATCTTATTTATTATTAATTTAAATTATGAAATTTTATTTATTTATATAATGATTCCCTTTCGCATAATTAGCTGATAAGTTAACTGATAGCTGATAAGTTACTTAGTAACTGATAAGTTAGCTGATAATTTATAACTTATAACTAATAACTGATAACTGATAAGTTAATTAAAATATTTCGTAAAATTAGATGTTGAACTAACTGAAATTGTAAAATGATATAAAAGGACATATTAATGTAAATATATATAATTAAAATAATTTCTATTTATTTAAAAAAAATTATATTAATGTAATTAAAAATTTTAAAATAAAAGTATAATTTCTAATATTTTATAAATTTATATATTCATTTACTTATATAATTTTTATTTTATTATTTATTATAAAATTATAATTACTTAAAATATAATTAATTATATTTTATAAAAAATTATTTAAATTTATATTATAAAAAATATGAGTTGTAAATTGATAAAAAGAATAATGATAGATTCGAAAAGAATTTAAAAAAGGGGTAGTTTATAAGTTATAAGTTACTCTAAGTAATTTATTAAATCAGAACTTATAAACTACCTGAAGTAACTTATAAGTTAGTACGAGAAATACCTTTGAAAGTTAGTTTACAACTTATTGACCAGATCAATAAATTACAAGCTAATTTATTTATTGCGTGAAACAGAATCAATATCATATAAGATAAATAAAATTTAATAGTTTAAATTAATGACATATTGATATATTAAAGTACTGTACTCATTATTATAAATAAAAATAGAAAATCAGAAAAGTTTCTGCACCAAAAAGATCATATTTATCTTGAAACTTTCATCATTAATCTCTGAGGATTTTCAAGCCGTTCTCTCATGAAATTTTTCTGAAATTTAAGTGTGAAGTGCCAGGTCAAATACACACACAGAGCCAAAAGTTGAATTTCAAGATAAAAAGGATCATGACAATTATATCAAGAACAGGCACTTTAACCAATGTCCATAAAAATGCAACGTAAATATTTAAAGTTATAATTTATAATCATGAGGGATATATATATTTTCTGGGAAAAAAAAATCTACAAATGTATCTAATCCAACCCTATGTAGCTCCAAAGGAGGTTAGGATTTTTTTTTTTAATCTTAGTAGAATTATAAAAATATTAATAACCAGGTTAAAGAATATTCATTTTTGGTAGGGACCAAAGAAGAGTTTAAATTTAATCCACTAGTAACTCATATTATCACGAACAAAATCATAATAAAAAATAAAATAAAGTTATTACATGAAATAATATAATTAGTGAAAATAAATTTTATATATTTAAATAGAATCAATTATTTAATCAATTTGACTAAGTGTTAGTTTGTTATTTAGTTTACATATCTACTAAAATCTGTTAATACTTTTGACCTGCATCAAGTTAGTGCAAACTATTAAAACTTTATCTATCTAAAATTTACATTTATGCAAAATGAAATCTGAATCTCCATCTCCAAACTAAGAAATGTAAAACTTTATCATTATATTGGTTTGCTTTTTTAATACTATAATATAATATATTTTATATAAAATTTTAATTAACCGGTTAATTTTAGAAATGAAACTATATTCATATGACATCAATTGAATAAGAACAAATATTATATAAATATATATAATAAAAATATATTAATATTAGAAAGTTTTATAATTTTATTTTAAAAATTATTTTGTATAAATTAAAACTCTATTTGTTTCGTGACTAATTTAATTTATATCAAATTTGTCTCTTATAAATGTTTTGTATCAATTTTATCTCTTAAAAATAACTAACTAGCTAATTTTGTCCTTCTATTAATATTTTCATTAATTATTATTAATTAAATTATGACAAGATAAAAGTAAAATTTTTACATTTTTCAAGCAAAATTTTTATTATTTTCTAGAAATTCTTTAAGTAAAGGATGAATTATATGAAATAAATAACTATATAAATCATAACTTGAACCATTATGTTATTTAAATATTAATTATAAATTAATATTTAAATCATTATAAATTTATTTTCCTTTAATTTTTTTATTTATAATACATATTTTTATTATTCACAAATTTAAATCATTCAGCTCTTCACAAATTTTTAATATCAATTTCATTTCTCATATACTATTTATATTTTATTTATATCTTTTCATTTATTAAGTCATTAATTCATCAATGGAATTACAAATGGATGTATTAAATTAATTAAATTATTATTTATAAGGGATGAAATTGATATAAAATATCTATAAAGAATAAAATTGATACAATTGAAATTAATAAGGAACCAAAATAAAATTTTAAATTATTTTACATATACTACTTTCTAAAATATAATTTACTTAAATATTTTTATAAAATAATAATTTTATTATTGTTAAATTATATGTAATTTTATATAATTACTATTTTCAATCTTTCAATGAAAGTTTCATTAATATTACAAATATGAATATAAAGATTTGTTACTACATAATTTTATAATAAAACTTGTTATTACTTATGCTATGAATCATAATATTTATACATATTATAATAATTTTACTATTTTCATAATATATATATCTTTTTTGTCATCACATTTTTTAAGAAGAACATGAATTGATCAAAAATAATTTTTTTAATAATATTTTGTATTTTGAATTATCTATTTTTATTTAAGTGATATTTTAAAAAATTGAATCAAATGACAAACTGAAAAAACTATTGTATTTATATGTGTTATATATATATATATATATATATATATATATATATATATATATATATATATATATATATATATATATATATGTATAGGTTATTCTTATCAATTTTTACTTTTAATATGTAAATAACTTAAATTCATTAAACACTTATATAACATAATTTTTAACTTATTAGATTATTTATTTTATTGATGCATATTAATTTATTATATAAATTTAATTAATGAAAATTTAAATAATTATTTATTATCTATAAAATATTTTATATATATATATATATATATATATATATATATATATATATATATATATATATATATATATATATATATATATATATAAGTAGCACATAAGTAAACAATAATATTTAGAATCCTAACGGTTGAATTTTCTCTTATATATGTATATATCCTAAGCTTTAGGATTCAACTCCTTTCACTCTCATTTTAAGCAAAATAATAAATGGACATAAGTATACAATTTGGGATATTTTTATCTTTTGCATATATTTTATAAATCATGTCATTGAAAATACTAAGTTTCATAACTTTTTTATTTTGGCTAATTAAAACTCAATCAACTAATCAAATAAGATATTTGCCATACATATAAAATAATTATTTAACTTGGTTAATCACTTAAAGGCCCATAACTTAGTTGACGAATTGGCCGTTTGTCAAACACCTCTAACATATATATGTTTATATTTTTTTTATTGTCTAGTGCATTGTAGCATGTTGTACCTATTATAATTGGTTTTTTTATATGCATATTTATCACAAAAATGATATAATTGATTATAACTTTATACATAGAATTAATCTATGATATAAATTAATATTTCTCTATGAGTAATTTTTTTTATTTATATGATAAAACAAATGATATTTTATTATAGAGAATATATTCTCATAACTTAAAATTGATATTTTATTATAGGTAATTGTTTTTATAATAAAGTGATATATTTACCATGAAAAATGCATTCTTGTAACTTAAATCATGGTATAAGTGAGATTTTGTTACAAGTAAAATTTTTCTGTAATATAAAATTTTTAATTTTTTATATATTTTGTTCTATTCTTTTATTTTCATAACAGGAGACAAAATTACTATAATTTTTAAATTTTATTGACATAATTCATGACACAAGTCTTAAGTTATTATAGTGAGATACTATCAATGAGTGAAAACAAAACACAACATTAAAAAAATAATAGTAATTAAGAATTGTTAGAAATAGTAAAAAAATTTAAACAATTAAGTAAAAATGAATCACACTTATATAATGAAATCAAACTTAAATCTTATATAGAATCATGTCAATGCCATCTATACTAAGATCTACGAATGCTTAACACTATTTACTAATTACAACTCGAATCATCAAGCTTTACTCTACTAGAAAAATTGGAAAAAATTCAGCCTAAATGGAATCACTAGATTTGAAACTAGGCTTAATCTAGTGCACTCTTCGAATAGTTTAATTCGGTTCCAACCCTTTTTCCTTTCAAACCTTCAACTAGCTAATTAATGAAATAGTTACCCTCGACTTCTAAAGCAACGCGCGAGAATAAAAAATAGTAGTCTCCTCTTATATATTTAAATATACATTTATATACATTTTTTTTTGTTAATGATAGGAATGGTTAACCACTAAATATACACACAATAATTAGCAATTGAAATCTGAATATAGAGAAAAGTAATAAAACTTTCAAAAAATACTAGATATTATTTAAGTTAAAAATTCTCAATTATATTTAACAGAACAGCACTATTACGTCGGATTTGTTCAATACACATTCAATGATACTTTGATACTTTATGAATGAAAATTCTCATATATATATATATATATATGAAGATGACAATTATATCAAAATCTATTTACTTGACCGAATAGATCGTTAGATTTACTTATTACTAGTTTAGATTTAAGTTTGACAATTAAATATTCAAGGAATCTTGAACCTCATTTTGGATAAAGAATTATAACTACTAGTTACAGCAAATATTTGGACCCAGTCTCTTTAAAAGTGACTATTTCTTCACTTCACTTATTACCCATTGATACCTGTATGTATCATAGATAACTTTTTTCAAGTATAACCTGATTTTTTTTTTCAGGTTACATCTTCAATTTTTTTTTTCTTGATGATTGATATATTTACTTTCCTGATTAATTAAGGCTACATTTGAAGAAAAAAAACTATACACATTTTAAAAAGTATGTATATGAAAAAAATTTATTACTTATATAAAAGTGTAGAGAAACATATGTATCAATAGGGTCCAAACGGATCGGATATAAATCTGAGTTGAATTAAAAGATCTTATTTCTGGTTGGTGGCGAATCTAAAAGGATTTGCCACTCATAATCCTTATTTGATCAAAGTCCAATCAGCGAAAATTTTTATAAAGTTATATTAATACTAAAAATATAGCACTATTTCCATATAAATATTGTTTCTAATTCAGTAATATGACATTTTACTAAAATTAGTTTATTTACTATTAAATTAAATTGTTGAATTAAAACAATTCACCTAACAACTATGTATGATTATTACTGAATTTCCAATATTAATATATCATAAAATATTATTTCACCCTATCAGATTTGGGAGAGATTTTAATATGCTTCTTGAATAAATAAATTCCTACTTCATTTGTGGATATTAAAAATTTTCTCAGATCTGGGAGGATCATGCCCAAATTCAACTTACCCATCCTTATAAACACGGAATGTTCATAGTGTCCACTTAAGTTTAAAACAAATTCTTTCTTTACCAGATTTGAAATAGATTTCAAGGTATGTAGGACCTGTGCTTCTGGGGAATTCACGTGATTCTTCCTTTCAATTGTATGTCTATTTCTCTAATATTTGTTCATTCATGATGTGTATTAAAAAATTTCTCGGATCCGGTTAGATTATGCCCAAATTCAACCCCTTGCCATACTTATAAACACGGAATGCTCGTAGTTTCCACTCAAGTTTAAAACAAAACTCCCTTGATAAAGTCAATGCAAAAATGCCCTACCTACCTTCCAAGTCTTCCCCATTTTTCTTCTGAAAATAACCTTAATTAATCTTCTTCACTACACTACAATGGCGGCTCTAGTTGTGATTTTAATTGGTTACCGTATCAATAGGTTTTGCATGCTTTTCCAATCCGTTTTTGACACCGCGTAACGGATGCTTCTAAGTAGCCGCAATGGAGGAATTCAACCCTCCTTTTCATGATGGAGAGATTTGGAAGAGTCAAAAAGCCAATGGCGTGCATGGTTATCGGAAGTCCTTCAAACATTCAGAAATGCAGGGAAGGTTCAGCAAATAAACATGCAATCAACAGGAGACTTTGACCTGACAATTGTTCTTACTTTTTCTGTGGATTGATCAACGGTTAAATAGAAAGAAAAATAATAAATTATGTATTCAGTTCCTTGAAATCTAATGAAATTAAAGCTTTTAAGTTTTTTCTTATTTTTTTACAATAAAAATGATAAGTCATTTAACAAGCTCGCAATATCTTAAATTTAAATCAATGAAATTGGAAAGAGAAAGTTTAAAAACAGTATTAAATGGCAATGCATTATTGAAGATGCCAGCTCCTTTTAAATTTTAACATAACAGATGTCCTTTTTTATTTCTTGAACTTACATTGATATATTTGATCAAAACATGATATATATATATATATATATATATATATATATATATATATGCCCTTTATTTTATAATTAGAGGAAAGTCAGTGTATGAAAAAAAAGAAAAAGGAAGATACAATGTAATTTCATGACGCTTCATGAGCGGTGACACTTGTTTAGCCTGTAGAGTTTCGGATTTAATAAAATCTTAAATTGTTTTACATATATAAGTTACAAATATCTATTGAGAAGTTTTTCCGTGCTACATGAAATCATAAATTGTTTGACACATGCATGTATTAATAAATAAATAAAAATTCAAGTCAAGCTAATTTGACATATAAAAGTTACTTTAAATAGTAAAGTAATATGTAGCATATCAAATATCTATTTTTTTTTTTTTGTGAGAGGCCTATATATTCCACAACTTTAAAATGTGGTTTTTTTTCTCCTTAAATTCATAATCACTTAAAATATTAGGACTTTTTCATTGAAACTATGAATAATTCGATCTGTTGGGGAAAAAAAAGCCTCTAGTTCTGCTATTGACCTTGAGGTCAACACGCTTTTCTGAAAATAAATATTGCCTTTAATTTCCAACCATTATATGTTTCACATGGTTAATTGATATACCATCTGCCTACACATCCATTTTCCAAGTCAACTGACGTATCCATCCTCCCAGTAGCTAATATATACTGCTAAGCAAACTTCCACTTGCAGCAACAGAACAACTCATTTTTTGTCCCATAAAAGTTAGCATTAAAAATGGTTGTCCCATTTAACATTTTTCGAGTCCTCATATTCACTCACCTTTCACTACTTCTCTATGCTCCAAATGCAACTGGAAACTCAAAATGTCCACGTTCATTCGACTGTGGAAATCTCGGCAGAATCAGCTACCCTTTCACCGCCACAGAACGCCAGGACTGTGGCTTATTGGTCATCCGTGGTTGCAGCAACCCCGATCCAGCAGCAACTAGAAGCGTCCAACTCACAAAATCTGGAAAATGGTTTAATGTTATTCGCATTGAAAGGAAAGGCTCCCACGATACCATTGTTATCCGAGACGATGTTCTCCGCGGGCGTTTGGCATCCGGCAGTTGCGAAGCCTTCAGCAATAGTGTTGCTCTTCCTCCAAGTTCTCCCTTGGCTTCCTTTCAGATCAAGAAAAATATAACCATTTTTAAATGCAACAGCACTCTGGAGGTTTCTTGCCCAAAAAATTTTATCAGCAATAGAACAAGCTGTTACGGTTATGATATTTGTTATGGACCTCCAGAAAGTCATGATGCTCAGATCAGATATTTTGAGAAATGTTCTAAGGTTCAGCTTCCACTTCATGAGATGGCGATACCTCAGAACCCCTTTGATTTCAACCCCTTTGATTTCTTAAGTGATGAGATTCCCATTGACGTACGGCTGTCTGGTGACTGTCTACACTGTCGCCACGATGGAGAAGGCCAATGTCGACTTGACAGCCAAGGAAATTTTTTTTGCGCCCAAGGTATTTTCAAGAGCCAAAATTCTATATAGCTTCTTTAAATTATATGAATCCATTGCAAATTTTCATGTTTGCACGTAATCGTCAATAATGTTAGAGTCGCGTTAAAGGTGACATCGTCCGTCTTATGTCTATACAAATTAAAAATGTGGTTACACAATCTTTTTCGACATGAGTCTCGCTTGCTGTGTAGAAGAATGCCTCTGGTGTGTTGGCGAGGCGCGCTTGTGTCTATATTGAAAAATGCTTTTTGTGCTACAAAACTGTCATGAAATGTGTTGCCAAATGACTTGACTTCCATGAGAAGGCAAGCATGTTAGTCAGTGAAACATTATATTGAATTAGGATTCGGAACTGAAATATTTCATGCAATCGTATCGTGTTTTAAAACTAAAGGCCGAAATATCAGGCCATAAAAGTCGACGAGTGGTGTTCCATTCGCGTCCATGACACATGTCCCACCAACACAATCAAGACGTGTAACCAATCTGAGTCGTGGAATTATTAAGAGTTATTTTTTTTTCCAGTTTTGTGTATTCATTGTGAGTCATAGAATTATTAATAGAGTATTTTTTTTTCAAGTTTTATCTTATTTTGAAACCGGATTATAATAACAAGCTTATCTTTTAAATAGTAGTTAAGTAATAGTTATGATTTAAATTAAATATTGCAGAAAAATACTTACAATGATATTCAAAGAAAATAATAAACACTAATTACATCTACTCTTTCGTTTTTCTTAGCAAAAAGAAAATATATATATATATTTTCTTCTCTGGTATATTTTGGATTGGAAATTTAATTAGAGAAAAGTATACACACGATTAAAATCCAATTTTTCACGCTCTATGAACTCATGCTGTTGTAAGTCAACTTACTTTGTAGACGTTGATTTTTTATCCTATAGCATTAAAGTTAATTACATTCATTGAATCTACAAATAAGATTGAATTTTCGTATTGACTCGTAAGTTGATTTTGCTTGTTATGAAATGAAGTCTGGTTGTCAACACGGCTGTTTAATTGTTGACAGCGTTGACTTCTTGCACTTTTTTTTTCATTATATAAAGCGTAGTTCCCCTGCTATCTTACTCCATGGCTAGAGTTGAAATTCACTGTTCGTTCATCGGCACAAATCTCAGATTTTTTTTTACAAAGTTGTAGGAAAGTATGTTAACCAGTGTATCATGTAACAAAATTTATATTTTTCGTATTTATATGTTAATTTTTTAGAAAATAATATAAGAGTATCGTACCCTGTTTTGTATCTATGTCATGATTTTATGGATACTACGTATATCATAACCATGTTTCAGATCAATGATATCATATACCTTTCCTTCTAAATAATTTGTCCTGATGCTTACTTCTTTTATTCCTGAATCTAATTTAGTTGCTACTAATATTGTGCTGCAGATAGGAGTCAGAGTCGAGTTTTAAAGCTGGGACTGGGATTAGGTAGTGTACATATTTAACTTCATATTGAAAATTTAGTGAAGAGTTCAAAACTCATCCACCCGAGGTCCTTATTGAAGTAGGAATTTCCCATTTACAGGTTTAGGAGTTGCACCATTCACCCTGCTAACTGGGTTAATCCTTTTATTGCTCTACCGAAGGAAACATAATTCAGATGTCCAATTCCAGTCAAGAAATACATATGGCGATGAATATCACAATACAAATCATGAACCAGAGAGCGGTAGAGTCTTCTTTGCAGTGCCTGTCTTCTCCTACAAGCACCTCCTGGAAGCAACGGACAATTTTAACCGTATCAGAAAACTCGGAGATGGAGGCTTTGGGACTGTTTATTATGGTCAGCTTACCAACTTTCATTCCTATTCGAACACAAAATCATTTTGTCTTCCACACTAGTTATTTAATAATTTGCCATTTTTTAAATTGTAGTTGGAAATGACGACATTGTTCTCACTATTGTTGTTGCTAGGTTCTTCAACTACAATTTTGTTCTGCAACCAACACATTTTTCTTTTTTGACATTTGTTCACAATTTTACTAATGACAATATAATTATAATCGCAAATTAAAATTATAACTAATGCATTAACTTATTTTCTTGAATAATTACTTATTGCAGTAGCTTCAAAATATGATGATATGATGTATCATTTACAATTGTATTTATTTTCTCTGATTCTCACTTATTACACTCACTACCATCTTAATATTGTGCAATTGTACTCAATGTTTCTTCGAACTTTTCTCCTTTTGGTGTCCTGAATTTGGAAACGACAGTGCCACTCCCCCCCCCCCCCCCCACATTTATCCATTTTCATTTTCATATTCACAATACAGCAGTGATTGCATTTTACATCTTTATCCATTTTACATAATTTGATTTAAAACGATCTTGTTGGTTTGACAATCTCATCTGTTCAGATTTGCTTGACTAAAGTGCATTTAATATTTTCTTTAAACAACTTATATCTGTTGATAACCAGGAAAACTCCGAGATGGACGAGAAGTTGCAATCAAGCGCCTTTATGAAAACAACTGCGGGCGAGTGAGACAGTTTATGAATGAAATCGAGATCCTCACTTGCATGCGGCACCAAAATCTCGTCTCCCTCTACGGCTGCACTTCTCATCGCAGCCGTGAACTCCTCCTTGTGTACGAATACATTCCAAACGGCACCGTCGCCAGCCAACTCCATGGCGGTTTAGCGAGGCCAGGCTTCCTCCCATGGCATATCCGACTGAAAATCGCCATAGAGACGGCCAGTGCATTGGCCTATCTCCATGCTTGCGACGTCATTCATCGCGACGTGAAAACCAACAACATTCTTCTCGACAAGAATTTTTCTGTTAAGGTTGCGGATTTTGGACTTTCGAGACTCTTTCCTAATGATGCGACTCACGTATCGACAGCTCCGCAAGGAACGCCAGGTTATCTCGATCCAGAATATCATCAGTGCTACCAGCTTACTAGCAAGAGCGATGTATATAGCTTCGGTGTTGTTCTGATGGAGTTAATATCATCTTTGCCAGCGGTTGATATTCGCCGGCACAAGGATGATATTAACTTGGCAAATTTGGCCATAAGGAAGATTCAGAAATGCGAATGGAGTGGGCTTGTGGATCCTTGTCTTGGTTTTGAGACAAACAATGAGGTTAAGAGGGTAATAGTTTCAGTTGGTGAATTGGCATTTCAGTGTTTGCAGAGAGACAAGGAATTGAGGCCTTCCATAGATCAAGTTTTAAGGATGTTGAAGAGAATTGAGAATGGAAGTATGGATGAGATCGAGGAAACAGATGTGCCGCGTGGGACTAGGATTTCACTCAGTCGTGTTCAGACACCACCACCAACCTCTCCGGATTGTGAAGAGTCTGGATTATTGAGAACATCCCTAAACATTGTGACTGATAGATGGGAAGGTAAATTTATGGCACGTAGTGTCAGTTTTTGATCAATTAACCTAATATCAATTAATTATTCGACAAATTTGTACTTTTGTATTATTTCCTTAGTCATGGACGTAAGAGTGCATTTGGATCCAAAAGAATAGAGAAAAAAAAAGAAAAAATATTTCGTAACAGTACAATTAATATATTAATTTCTTTTCAACCACAAGTTTTTATATGCTTTATATGGTAATTTATACAGTCAATTTATATTTTTTTTATTTGAAATATATTATAAAAGAAAAAAATATATGAATCTTGTAAGCCCTTGCATTTCTTGGGTCTGACTCTCCTCTTATTTATGTAAAATATTTTTTAAATAAAAATATTTGAAAAATATTAAAAGGCATAAGTGGTTGCCTATAAAACAACAATTGACATTGAAATATAATTATTATTCTTCAAATTTAACAAAGATAGAATTTGTCACCTAAACCGACAAAAAAATAATAAAAAAAGAAAGAAATTTTATTTCTCACATAGTGTAAAGTTAAACGATAGCTCATAATTTCGTTCAATGCATGAAAATTTGTTGGAATATTAATTAGTATGGGAATCAGGAGATTATATTAGCAGTGAGTTAATTCAATTAATTATTAACCTATAGTTAATTGTATTAATTTATTTTATTAGCTAATAATATTAATTATTTAAATAAAAATATTTAATAAAATTAGTTATTTAAATGTAAAATGATATATAAAAATATGAGTATATTTTATAATTTATTTGAGATTATTATTTTATTTTAATAATATTTTAACTTTTATATATAATTTATTAAATTAAAATTTTTTATAAAAGACATATTACTATAATTTATTATTTATTAAATTATTATAAAAAAATTATTAAATTTATTATACTTTTAAAAAATTTTAACAAATAAATAATTCAAAACTATTATAATTATTAAAATTTTATTTAATAAATTAATTATTATATTATAATGGTTATACTATATATATATATATATATATATATATATATATATATATATATATATATATATATATATATATTTATCTCTTCTTCATCATATTTCTTCAAAAATAAATTTTTTATAATGTTCTATACTTTGAATGATCCCTTTTTTAAAAAAGATGTTTTAAAAATTGAACAGAAAAAATTGCTATGTATTGTGTGTGTGTATATATATATATATCTTATTAATCTTTTACTTTTGATATGAAAAGAATTTAAACTCATTAAACAATCATTTAACATAATCTTTAACATATTATAATGTATATTATTAATTTACATTAATTTTATTATATATATTTAATTAATGAAAGTTTGAGTGAATATCTATTATCTATAAAGAACTATTAATCCTAATATCTATTAAATTGGTGTATATATATTTAGTAACTTAATGGTTAAGCTCTTTATTGAATATTCTAAGTTTTAAATTTTAACTCCTCTCTCTAACATGTTAAACAAAAATAAATGTATATAATTATATAACAAATTTTTATTTTATGCACTGCTGGTGTAATTCCCGTTTACACCAGTAATACATAATATTCTACCGCGTGTCCCACCACTTCTAAAATAGAATTTTACACTTTTGTCAACCATTACATTTTAAAATAAGTTTTCTCCTTTTTATATTCTCAAAAGTTTGACTTTTCAATAAATTGTAAATTATTTTTTGAAAAAATTTTGTAACATTTTTTACCTATTTCCTTGCAATGTCAACCTTTTTTTTAAAATTTTTAACCATTACTTTTTTAAATAAATTTGATCCTTTTTATATTTTTTAAAATTTATTTTCTTAGTAAACTATATATTAGTTTTTAAAAATTATTTGACAACATCCAACTGTATCCTTTCAATTTTGAAAATCTGTTTTTTTTTAAGATGTATGAATCAATTTGTTTTAATTTATTACATATGCAATGTGTAAATTTTAAAAATATTATCCTTTTTAGTTTTTGAATGTTTGTTCCTTTCTGCATTGACCATCCAAATTCATGGGCCCTTATATTTTATTGTTTATTAAAAGAAATTTAAAAAATAAGAAATAATAAAATTTGAAAATGATTAAATGTATTTAACAGGAAAGTTAAAGAAATTATTAAAAATAAAATATAAGGTGGTGTTTGGTTCATGGGATCTTATATTCCCAGGAAAGTATATATTCCTGAGAATATAATTCTTATGAATTTAATTAATGGGGATGTAACATTTCTACGTTTAGTTCATTATAAATTTTTCTAGAAATATTTTAATATCGCATTTTTATTATATTAGAATCTGAGATACCCACCTCCCCCTATGAAAATATTTTAGGGGAATGTTGGGCCAAATATGGAAATGTGATATTTCCTTAAAACTTTTTCAGGAATATTAAAAATATTCCATAAATCAAACGTCATTTAAAAAACATCATGCTTCAGTGATAGTCGCATAAACGACATACGACAAAATTTTATGCATCGTTGGTGTGAATGGAATTACATCGACAGTGCATAAAATAAAAATCCTATAATTTAGCAATATTTTTTATTATTTAATTTAATTTTTATAAATCAATTAATTCAAAATATTAAGTTTTCAACTTTTTCAAATTAATTAATTAGGACAAATCAACTAATTAAACAGACTATTTATCAAATAATTAAAATAATCATTCAACTTGATCAATCATATAGCTGACAAAATAAACGGAGTACATGACCAAATGGTCTAGTAAAACCTATAGTCCATCTCCCATTCATATCTCGTAGAACTCCTCCGCATCCAGCATTGTCGTTCTTCCGTTTGAATGCTCCATCCGCATTAACCCTCACCGAATCATATGGAGGAGGGATCCAGGACACTTCAACGCCGCCTAATCTTTATCTCTCCAACTCCAAAGGAATCAGCAGCACACAGCCCATAAAATTTTCCACTGGCCATGCCACAATGATTGTCTGCCCATATTTTGCGCCCAGTTCAAATTAAACTCAGTCCCAAAAATCAGCAACTCCAAACACCGCAAGCCATTTCGGATCCACCAACTGCTGCCATAATCGCCAGCGGGGCTGTCCCGAGAACTTGCAGAACATATTCAACTTTGTTTTAACAGGTCCTGCAATACTTAGAGTTGGATCCCCATTTACTTGTTATCACGTTTGTCAAGAGACTATTGTGATAAGTCTGCCATAGAAGGCATCTGATTCTCTAGAGGGAACCGAAATCTTCCAGAGCTTCAACCAGACTGTGTCCTTCCTACATTAGTCAATGTTAAGAGGCTAATAGTTTTGAGTCAGACAATGAGGTTAAGAGGGTAAAAGATTCAGTTGGTGAATTGGCATTTCAGTGTTTGCAAAGGGACAAGGAATTGAGGCCTTCCATGGATGAAGTTTAAAGGATATTGAAGAGAATTGAGAATAGAAATTATAAGGATGAGGTTGAGGAAGCAGACGTGTTGCATGGGGCTGGGGTCTCACTCCACCGTGTTCAGACACCACTACCAGCCTCCCCGAATTGTGAAGAGTTTGAATTACTGAGAACATCCCTAACTATTGTGACTGATAGATGGGAACGTAAATTTATGGCACGTAGTGTCCGTTTCTAGTCAATTAACCTAGCATCATTTATTGCATAAATTTGTATTTTTTTTTAATTATTTCATTAATCATAGACTTATGGGTACATTTGGATCCAAAAGAACAAGAAAAGAATAGCGAAGGTATTGCGTGATAAGCTAAGGCTTGCAAGGACGGGTCAATATGATTGTTTTTTTCTTAGCCGTAAGTTTCTATTTAAATTTATTTACTTCATTGGAAAGCATTTCTTATAATATAATATTATATATATATTTATAAAGAAAGACATATAATGTATAACTTATTTTAAAAAAATGATAAATAAAATCATAGTAAAGGATGAAAGTAAATTCCTTTTTTAAAATAGAGGAAATTATTTTTTAAAAATTTTATATATTTAACATTAAACAAATAAAATTTTATCCTTCATCTAAATATGTTATAACTATATTTTATAAAAAGCATTTTTTATTGAAACAAATGAAAACTTAATTTACTTACTAATTTACAGAATCAGTTTTATATTTCTTTTTTCTAATTTAAAATCTTTTATAATAACTAGATAAATATTTATTTAAAAGTTAAAAATATGTGAATCCTATAAATGTGGAACCTTACATTTCTTGCGTTTTTCTCTCTTTTTCTATTGATTTAAAATATTTTTTAAATTTAAAATATTATTTTAAAATATTAAAAGGTTCAAGAGGTAATCGGTTTTCAATAAAAACAGTAATTGTGGTTGAAACTGATTATCATTCTTCAATTTTTAAAACGATAGAATTTGTCATGAAAGCCCGAACAAAAAATAAGAAAAAAAATAAAAAATTTTATTGGCTATCACTTAAGAAAATAGTTCTAAAAACTAATCTAGTTAGAGAACAAGTTTTTGAAAAATTATTCTTTTAAAATCTAAAATCAATTTTTTTCTAAAATATAGCACAATAGAAATCAATAGGATTAAATACTTATGATCATATATATATATATATATATATATATATATATATATATATATATATATTAAGAAGATTACTTGATGTTATTGAAGAAGACAACAATATAAGATCTTTAGACTATCATCAACAAGATCTTCCAGATTATATCATATGAATGAACACACTAGGTATGGATCCTTTAATATTATACAAAAAGAATAAAAGATTGCTAAAATTAATAAATTCAAATTTAAGCATCAAGAATAATTTAGAAAATAAATTATTTATTTAACTTTTTAAATTTCTTTCTAAAATCTAATAGAACTTCAAATTGAAACTTTCCTTGAAAAATTACAACTCTAAAATTTTAATAGGTTTAAAACTCTTTTCATATTCCTATGACAATTGGAATCCTTGAGTTTTATAAATCAACTCATTCTATATTTATATGAAAACTAAAACTTTAGAATTTCAATAGATTTAAAACACTTTTCAAATTCCTTCAAAAATTGGAAACCTAGAATTTTAATAAGTTTGAAACTCATTCCATATTTTCTTTATTATCTGAAAATTGGTACCCTAAAATCTTATTTATAGAGGAAGATTTAGACTCCATTTCATATAAGTAACTAATAAGTTAGCTAATAATTAATAGTTAACTTACAATTGATAAGATAACAAATTATTTAAGAAGTATTTTGCAAAGTTAGCTATTGAATTAATTAAATTTTCAAAATAATATAAATAGATATATTAATAGAAATAGATATATAATTAAAATAATTCATATTTATCCAAATATTAAATTATATTAATACAATTAATATGTTCAAAAATAAAAATATAATATCTAATATTTAATTAATTATATTTTATGAATTTATATATATTTACATAGTTTTTATTTTATTATTTATAACAAAATTATAATTACTTATAATTATAATTATATAATTATATTTTATGATATTATATATTTATTTATAGGCATATTTTTATATATTTATAGTTTAAAATTAGGATGTAATTATATTAAAATTAAATTAATTATATTTTATAAAAAAAATAATATTTAGATTTATGTTATGAAATATATGAGTTATAAATTAATAAAAAGAATAAGGATAAATTTGAAAGAGAAATTGAAGAAATAATAGCTTATAAGTATTCAAGGTAACTTATTAAATTCAAGCTTTTTTTTTTCAATAAGTTAATATGTAAAATACTATTGGAGGCTAACTTATAATTTATTGTCTTTATAATTTATTGAATAAATCAATAAATTATAAATTAATTTATTTATTGTGCAAAATAAAGCCTAGGACAAGAAACTGTATCTATTATCATTTCAAAAAATCTTTACTCATAATATCCTATTAAGAATCACAACATCTCATTAAAACCAATAATATTATACTAAACTCGTAATGACTCAACATTAAGAATCATAGTACCTCATTAAAGTCAATAATATTACATTAAGCTCATGATGGCTCATGTAAGGCCAATAATTCTCATTAAAGCAAATAATGCATTATTAAGATTTTCATATTTCAAATATTTCTAATTGGATATTTCCTATTTGAAAATATATCTCTAATTCATATTTGAAATATATTTTATTATTAAAAACTTATATATTGAATATTCCTAATTTGGAATATATCTCCAATAAATATTTTAAAAATCAATATTATCTCTATCAAATTTTTGATATGATTTTATTTAAAAGATTCAATAATCCAAATCATATCTGATCAGATTTTATGCAAATCATATCTTTAACTTTTCAATAATTGTTCAAGATAATATTCTAAAAATTAGTACTTCTGATAATTAGCTCTCATTATCTAACCATACTAGGGCACATGCATGGACCCAATGATTAGATCATGCATATGTTTTCATATATCAATTTAACAATATTTTTTCAACTAACCCGATCTAATAGTAGTATGTACAAGACCTTGAGTTAATTTAATGATCTTATGAATATATATATAATTGTTTCCTAAATAAATAATTAATTATTTAGCTACAATAATCCTTTCATTATGAAATTGAAATTACACCAATTATATATACTTTTGTTCATATAAAAATTAAAACAAACTTGCAATTTTCTTAAACTATATTCCTATGCCACGTTAATTCCTTATTTATACCTCTTTTACGTAACATTCAATTAAATTGATAAAATAAATTTAATTCCTTATTTATAACACGTTAATAAATACATCAACACCAATTTATAGATTATATTTGCTAGCCTTAGCCCCATTAAGGAAATTTTAATGATAACAAAATATTTTGATACTCTTAGATTTGGCATATGATCAACTAGAATCTTGATGCAAAAAGTAAAGGATTGAAGATCATGATTGGCATAGCTAGGATTCTAATTCGAATCATAGGATGTTCTTATGAAAAAGGAATCAATCTTAAGGGATTTAGGTCTCTGATGAAAAGATGTCTTGCATTAAAATCAATCTTATCTCTAAAATCTTTTAAAAAAATAAGGTTGGATTATGTTTCAAAAAAAACATGTGAATTTCATAAAAGCTCTTTTAACAAAATCAAATTTACTAGGTGTAAATTGATTCACCAATTAATTTAAAGCATCCAAGTAGCAAACTAGAATGCTTGAATCAATTCACCGATTGATTCAAGGCATCTAGAAAGCTAACTGGAATGCCTGAATTGATTCTCCAATCATTTCCAAGCATACAAAGAGTTGTCTGCATATACTAAATTGATTCACCAATCAATTTTGAAAGTCCAAAGAGCAAATAAGGCAACATAAATTAATTCACCAATCGATTCATCATTTCAAAAAAAAAATTCAAATTTTAGTTTCCAAGAATCAATTGATGGACCTATTCTTCAACTTGTGAATTTTACTCAAATATTATTTCCAAAAAAGCTAAATCGATTCATTAATCAATTCTACACATCCAGAGCTAAATTAGGGTCTAGTGAATCAATTCACCATATATGCTTTCCAAGTATGAACCAATTTACTAATTGATTCACTAAGACTTTTTCAAAAATTTGAAAACAATTTAAATCTATTCACCAATCAATTCACAATGCACTAACTACTCCATAATGCCTTTTTCACCCCTTTAACCTTTATATAAAGGTTTCATTTCAAGTTGATAAAAAACAAAAGTGCTTACACTATTACATAGATACAAGAAATACCTTTTTCTCTCATCCATAACCTAAAAATCCTTGAGCTCATCTAATTGAAATTCCTTTCATAGTGCTTTAGTGTGTAATCTAACTTATAGAGCTTGTAAGTTACATTCTTGTATTCAAAATATACAATTATTGTATTCTAAAGTGAGGTATTTTTAAGGACATCAAGAGTGCTAGATCTTTTAGTAAATAAAGGCTTTGAGAGAGGATTCTCAAAGGGATTTATAGAATGGAAATAGAGACTTGTACTTAAACTTCTTCAAGTGCCCTCAAACTTGAAGGGATAGTGATTTTGAATTCAAATCCAAGTTAGAAAAGCTTAATAATGGATGTATACCTTGAAGTGTTGGATCCTTAAGGCTAAAACCATAATAAATAGCTATGTTTGAATCTCCTATTCCCTACCCCTTTATTTACTTTTTTATTACTTTATTTTTTAAAACTATATCTGCTGGTGGGCGAAGCTTACATATATTTGCTCTTTAGCTTCATTCTTCAATTATTTAATATCTAACATTGTCATTTTTGCTGAAAAATTTTAAAATCCAATTCACCCCCATCTTGGGTAAAATATTGAATAACATTTGGTATTCGAGCTAGGCTCTTGGTATAAAATCTTATGATCTTAAAAGGATCCAATGGATATAAATAATACTAGTATTTTACTTGAGTGTCCTCCATTCAACAAGCCACTAAGTTTTAGTGGATAAAATTATACATATTAGAAATAAAAAAAATGAAAGATTTTATAGAAGCTATTAACATTGATATTTAGGATTTGATTGAAAATGGTTATAGTCTACCAATTGAAAAGGAAAATAACATAGAGGTCTTGAAACCAAGACCTAAATGGACTAAAGAAGAGAAAAGAAAACATCAACTTCATTCTAAAGCTAAATAGATTTTATGAAATACCTTATGGTCTAATGAATATGAAAGGATATCAAATTGTATGACAACTAAAGAAATATGGAATGTACTTGAGGTAGCTTATGTAGGTACCACACAAGTTAAAGAAAGTAAAATACATGTATTAGTTTATCAATATAAGTTGTTTAGAATGAATCATAAAGAATCTATCAAAGATATAATGCAAAGGTTTATACCTCTCGTTAACTAATTAAGTCTTCTTGGTAGGCACCTTATAGATAGAGAGCTTATACACAAGATGTTAAGGTCATTGATAACAGAGTGGCAATCAAAGATAACCACTATAAAAAAAGTGAATAAAATAAAGATGCCAACACTATAAGATTTGTTTGGAAATATGGAGAAGCATAAATTGAAGCTTAAGAGATATGCAAATGATAATGAAAGAAAAAAAAAGTCTCTTAGCCTTAAAGTAGAAACAAATATAGATAAGGATGAAAGTGATGAAGACTGTCAAGAAGAAATATTTAATACATCATTAGAGGATGACCTGGCCCTCTTCACTAAGAAATACCAAAGAGCATTTAAAGGAATAAGTCATAGAAGAAGAGTCCCTCAAGGAAATAAATATACAAACAAAGGAAAAGCCAGTAAACAAGCTACTCCAACATACTATGAATACAAAAAGTAAAGGCATATCAAATTTGATTATCATATCTATTTGAAGAAGTAGTTAGAGCTTGAAAAGAAGAAGAATAGAAGTGCTTACAAGAAAGCACTTAACTACTTAAAGAGATGATGATGATAATGACTCATGTTATAATAATGATAAAAATGAAAAAGCTCTCCTATACTTAATGGCCTTTAGAGAACAAGATGAAGATGAGGTATCCTTTTCTAGTTCAGATGATGAACTAGTATGTCATTTCTTATTTAAATCTAGAATTACTAAAGATTAAAAGAAATATTTAATTTCAAAGAAGTTGATATCTTCTTTGGAAGATTATTTTAAATAACTTGAAAAATGAAATGAAGAATTAATTCAATACGTTGAGAGCCTTAAGAAAACTTCTAAAAAATGCTCTTCATGTGAAACTCTCAAGCAAAAGATTGATGATTTAATTAAAACTCTTGAGAAGTTCACAAAAGGCAAAAATTCTCTAGATACTCTTCTTAGTCAAAAGACCAACTTTAACAAAGAAGGCCTTAGTTATACATTGAATAAAAAGAATCATTTTACAAAAACTTCTTTTTCAAAGAAACTATGAAAAGGAAACCAAAGATAACTTGCTTTTATTGTAAAGAAAAGGGACATGGAGTTTATTCTTGTGCATATAGGAGAAACATAAATATTAAAAGAAAATTTAGGTCCTTAAAGGGAAATATGTGCCAACTAACAAAGATGGACCTAAGGTTATTTGAGTACTAAAAGTCAAGAATTGATATTTCTTTTGTAGGTGTGTTTAAGAACTCAAAGTGAGATATGATACTTGAATAGTGGCTACTTACGACATATGATAGGAGATAAATCCAAATTTATCTCATTAGCACTCAAGGAAGGAGGAAATGTTACCTTTAGAGATAATTCAAGGGGAAAAATCATAGGAAAAGGTAGAGTGGATAAGAACTCTAAATCTTATATTGATGATGTTTTATATGTCAAAAGGCTTAAGCATAATTTGCTTAACATCAGTCAATTTTGTGACAAAAGGAACAAAGTCATATTTGATTTCACTTATTGCATTATTGAAAACAAGATGATAAGCAAATTAAGTTAATTGGTAAGAGATATCGAAACATCTATATGATAGACATTAATAATAAGTCTTCTCTAGATTCTAAATGCTTGGTCAATATAAGTGATGATTCTTGGATTTGGCATAAGAGACTTGCTCATACAAGTATGGATCTTATAAGAAAACTTTCCAAAAAATGATTTAGTTAATGATTTTCCAAAATTGAAGTTTGTCAAAATAAAATTTGTGATACTTGTCAAAAAAAGAAACAAGTAAAAACTTTTTTTAAACCCAAAAATCTTGTTTCTACTACTAGACCATTTCAATTACTGCACATGGATTTAATTGGTCCATCAAAAATTAAAAGTCATAGAGGAAATCTCTATGTACTTGTAATTATTGATGATTGCTTAAGATTTACTTGGACATTGTTTCCTTCCAAAGATAAATCCTTTGAAGCTTTCAAAAAACTTGTAAAATGAAAAAGGGATATCAATTGTAAGCATTAGAAGTGATCATTGTGGAGAATTTAAAAACTATGATTTCATTGATTTTTATCATGAAAATGGAATTAAGAATAACTTTTCATCTCTGAGAACACCTCAACAAAATTAAGTTGTTAAAAGGAAAAATAGGTGCCCAAAAGAGATGGCAAGAGCCATGCTTAATGATAGCTTTCTTGCAAAATCTTTTTAGGCTGAAGTAATGAATACTACTTGCTGTGTTATGAATAGAGCTCTTATAAGGTCAATTTTTTTATAAAAAAAACCTTTTTTGAACTTTATAAGGGAAGAAAGCCAAATGTTTCACATATTCATGTTTTTACTTGCAAATATTTTGTTTATAACAATGGAAAAGATAACCTTATAAAGTTTAATGTCAAATCTGATGAAGCTATCTTTATTGGATATTCTTCTAATAGCAAAGCTTATAAAGTTTACAATAAAAGAACTTTGTTAGTAGAAGAATTCATATATGTTGTATTTGATTAGTCTTTTCCTAGTATGAAGAAGGTATCAAATGAAGATGAGGAGCAAATAAACTCATAGGTGATTCAAAATAAGCAAATTATAAAGATGAAAGAAGTAGAAAAAAATAATGAAATTGAAGAAATAGCTCCATCCACAAAAAGTGTAGAATAACAACTAACTCATGGATATCAAAAAGAATAGAAAATAATGAAATGTCACCTTATTGACTAAATCATTGGTGATATAACTTAAAAGATAACTAGAAGCTCACTTAAGAATATTTGTGATCATCTAGTATTTCTATCCTAAATTGAACCTAAAAACATAAATAAAGCAATAATTGATGAACATTAGGCCTTGGCAATGCAAAAAAAAAAAAATTAAATCAGTTTGAAAGAAATAAAATTTGAGAACTTGTGCTAAGACTAAATGATTATCTAATTGTTGGCACAAAATAGGTGTTTAGAAATAAGTTAGACAAAAATGGTATCATAATTGGAAATAAAGCCAAATTGATTACAAAAGAATACAACTAAGAGGAAGGCATTAATTATGATGAGACATATGCAGCAATTACTCAATTAGAAACAATTATAATGTTATTAGCATATGCATGCATGAAAGGTTTCAAGCTTTACCAAATAGATATTAAAAGTGCATTTTTAAATAGCATAATCATGGAAGAGGTGTATGTAAAACAACATCTAGGTTTTGAAAGTCATTTATTTTTAAATCATATATTTAAATTGAAGAAAGCCTTATATAGTCTGAAACAAGCTCCTAGAACTTGGTATGAAAGGTTAAGCAAATCTGTTATGGGAAAAAGGATTTTCAAGAGGAAAAGTTGATACTACTTTATTTACAAAATAAAATTTTAAAGACATCTTTCTTGTACAAATATATATTGAAAATATCATATTTGGTGCCATTAATGAATTTACATGTAAAGAATTTGCTAAGTTAATGCAAAGTGAGTTTGAAATATCCATGATGGGTAAGTTGAATTTCCTTCTTAGGCTGCAAATCAAGCAATCAAGTGATGAGGTTTTCATAAGCCAAATAAAATATACAAAGGAGCTACTGAAGAAAATTAGGATGAATGAAGTCAAATCATCTCCTACTCCTATCAGTATAGCAACCAAGCTAGATCTAGATGAAGAAGGCAAAAAAAGTTGAGGTAACAATGTATAGAGGAATGATAGGATCCTTACTATATCTAACTGTCAACAAACTAAATATTATGTTTAATGTGTGTATGTATACAAGATTTCAAGTTAATCTAAAAGAATCACACTTGACTACTATGAAAAGGATTTTCAAATATCTTGTGGCCACACCTCACTTCAGTTTATGGTATCCTATAGAAAAATTAAATTTTCTAATAGGCCATTCTAATGTTAATTTTGCTAGTAGCAAGTTAGATAGAAAGAACACAAGTGGAGCATGTCAATTTCTTATTCACTCACTAGTTTCTTAGCATAACAAGAAATAAAATAGTGTGGCATTATCCATTACTAAGGTAAAATTCATAGCAGCAAGTAGCTATTGTGCTCAATTCTTGTGGATGAAATAATAACTATCAGATTGTGGACTAAATTTTGCAAACATTCTTATTAAATGTGATAACACAAGTGCCACAAATCTTACCAACAATCCTATCATCCACTCAAGATCTAGACATACACTATAACAAACTAACACTTATGCTAAGAATTATACCACAAAATTTTAAAAATTGTGGTAATTTCATCTCTTGCCACTGGAATAAAAAAATTCAAACAAATGTATGAAAAACTAAAAAATTTATGCCACGAGAAAAGTTTACTTATAGCAAAATATCACTTATGTCATGAACAAAGTATCACTTATACTATGAAAATTTTTTATCTATGGTAAAATATCATTTATGCCATAAAAATAAACTATGGGAATACATTTTTTATGGCAAAGTATTACTTATACTACAAAAAAAATTTACTTATAACAAAATATCACTTCTACCATAAAACTAAGCTATGAGAATACATTTTCTGTAGTAAAATATCATTTGTGCTATAAATTAAGTTATAAGTATATATTTCTTATGACAAAATATCACTTATTTTATTATACAAGTCAAAAAAATTATCCATAGTAAAATATTAATTATGTTACAAATTAATTCTATAAATAAAATCATAGCAAAATATATTATTTTTTATAGCTATATATATATATAAAAAGTTATTTATAATAAGTGCAACATGATGTAATATTGTAGACAATTAAAAAATATAAATATTTAATTAAAAATATAAATATTTATATATTATGTGTGTTTAGCAAATAGCTAATTTATTACTTGAATTAGAGGCTTTTAACTAATTGATTGAGTGAAATAATTAATTTAGGAATTTAGTAAATAGCTTACTTAATTAACTAATTAGTCCTCAATCAATTAAAACAAAAAAGTTATAAAATATAATATTTTTAAATAGTTAATTTATAAAATATATATATAAAGATAGAACTACTCATAAATTATATAGTTATGTAATTTTATTATTTTTTTCTTAAAATAATAGAGATAGAAATTAAACCCCAAAACTTAAGATATATATAAAAAAAGGTCAATTATTAACTCTTAAACATTTTTGTCTATATGTGTACCAAATTTAATATCTATTAAAATACAATTATTTTTCATAAATAATAAAAATTGTTTAACTTTTCATCAATTAAATTTACATAATAAAATTAATATACATTAATAAAATAAATATTATAATATTTTAACGATTATATTATATAATTATTTAATGAATTTAAATTATTTATATACTAAAATTAAAAATTAATAGTATTAACATATACATATATATAACACATTTATATACAAAAAAATTTTCAATTTGTTATTCAATCCAATTTTTAAAATATTACTTAAAGAAAAATCGATCTTCCAAGGTATAAATATTACAAAAAGATTTATTTTTTTATCACATCTCATTATTCTTAAAAAATGTATTAACGAAGAATATATATATATTATGAAAAATATTAAAATCATTATATTATATATAAATAGTATGATTTGTGACATAAGTTATAATAATTTTTATTATAGAAATATGTAATACCAAGCTTTACATTCATTACTATAATGTTAAAACATTCACTAAAAAATTGAATATAATAATTATATAAAATTATGTATAATTTAATACTAATTAAATTATTATATTAAAATTTTCAAATAAATTATATTTAAGGGATTGATATATATAAAATAGTTTAAAATTTTATTTTAATATCACATTAATTCTAGTTATATTAATTTCATCCTTTACAAATATTTTATATTAATTTCTTCCCTTCTAAATAATAATTTAATTAATTTTATCTATTCATTATAATTTTATTGATGGGTTGGTGACTTAATAAATGGAAGGATAAAATTGAATACAGATTATATATGAGAGATGAAATTAATACTAAAAATTTGTGAATGGTTGGATGATTTAACCTATCTTTGTGAATGATAAAAATATGTATTATAAATAAAAAATTAAATGTAAATAATTTATAATAATTGAAATTCTAATTTGTAAATTTTATATTTGTAAATTTTATAATTAAAATTTAAATATGCATAATAGTTCAAAATTATGATTTATATGGATATTTATTTTATATAATTCAACCTTTATTAAAAAATTTGAAAAAAATGAAAAATTGCTTGAAAAAGTAAAAATGTTACTTTTATCTTTTAATAATTCAATTAATAATAATTAAAGAATAAAATTAATTAATTAATTATGAGAGATAATATTGATATAAGATATTTCTAAAGGATAAATTTGATATAAGTAAAATTAGTAATAAAATAAATAAAAATTTGATCTATAAAAAATAATTTTTAAAGTAAAATTATAAAGTATTTTAATATTAGTGTATTTTTATTACATGCATTTATGTAATATTTTATTATTTTATAATTAGTGTTATATGAGTATAATTTTATTTTTGAAGTTAATCGATTAATTAAAACTTTATATAAAATATATTATATTATTATACTAAAGAATCAAACTAGTTCAATGATAAGGTTTGACATTTCTTAGCTTAGAGACTCAGGTTCGATTTCCTATGAATGTAATTTGTGATAGATAAAGTTTTAACAATTTATATTAGTTTGACATAGGTTAAAAATATTAATAGTTTTCAGTAAATGTACAAACAAAATGATAGGATAGCACCTAATTAAATTAGCTAAATAGTTAATTCAATTTAAAATATATAAAAATTATTTTAACTAATTACATTAATTTTATAATTATTTTTTTTATTTTTTGCCATGATTTTATTCATGATAATATGAGTTACTAGCCACAGATATACTTTTCTTGCCACATTCGCACTCGTGGACTGAAGAATTTATTAGCCATAAGTGAACTTGTGGTAAAAAAAATCATTTATGCCACAGGACTTTTTTTCAATGGCAATTACTTTGCCACACTCACTTGTGCAACAAAACTATTCAACTGGTATTTCTGTGATTAAATAGCACAATCATTGAAAATTTAATCTTGTGCCATGATTTTGACTATGGCATAAGTGTTTATTTGTTATAGTGATATAGAAATAAGACATCATTTTATTTGTGACCATAGAATTGAGTGGTGGATCGATTCCAAAAGGAAGAATCATGTAATGAATCGATCTAAAAATTTAGTATTGCAAGAAATGAATCAAGTGGTGAATTAACTTTAAGGATAAATGTTGGTTTCTGGAAGTCTTAAATCGATTCACCAATCAATTGATAGCATGTGGAAGGAAGTCTCAAATTTAAATTTTTTTAGTCATGAATTGAGTGGTTAGTTGATTTGTAGATGATCATATTCATCTATGAATCGATTCAACAATCGATTCACAGGGGCCTTATTCAAACCCTGTTGCATGATAACTATGCCATTTACTTCTTTATTTATCTCTCTCTTTTTCTCTTTTGCACAGTCACACCCTTTCACCTTCTATCATACCCCTTTGATTTCTTCTCATTAAAAACCCCACAAAAACACCATATAAAGCCATTCTCCATTCTTCCCAGCATCCTTTATCGCATCAAATCACCTATATTCTAATTTTCTAACTCAACCTAAAACCTTTCATCTGCAACTCTCTCCTTAACCTTCCTTTTTCTATCAAATCCAATTAATCATCATTCATATGGGAAAGAAAAGCATAGCTACAAAATGCCCACCCATTAAATCAAGCAGAAGCAAGGGAAAAGCTTTAAGGTTATCATCTCAACCCCTACCTTCTATTGATCAAATTCCAAAGAAGATTTACTACTCTGAGGTAATAGCTTTTGAAAAAATTTTATAATGTATAACTAGAGATTTAGAACCTAGAAACTATTAGGATGTAAGATTTTTTAGAAATGAGAATCTAGAGATATATCATACATTGGAAAACCTAAGTCTCCTTAAATTTGTTAGGCATGTTGCTGATATATATCCCAACCTTGTATATCAATTTTATGCCAACCTCAAAAAGAATGGATAGGAAATCTTGCTTAAATTAATCTCCATTATCAAAGGTGAAAAGTTTTCTATTGGTATCCATGAATTGGCTAGAATTTTTAATATGGATGCAAATCAACCTTTCACAAGTGTTAGGAATATTGTAGAGTATTCTAAAAAAGCTGCTATAAGGATGTTCTGGCCTTACTTCCATTTGAAAATTATAAAGAATAAGTTACAAATTACGAGAATCTTAATGGAAAATAAGCTTCTACATTACATTATTGCTAAAATAATCCTCCCCAAAAGGCACAATTCCACTTAGGTTGATGATCATGAGCTATTCCTTGTGTAGGCCATTAAACAAAACATTCTTATTAATTTTCCCTACCAAATCCTACTCCACATGTATTCACATGCAAATAAAGACTTTCTTCCGTATGAGATGATACTTACAAAGCTCTTCAAAGTTTCTGGAATACATGTTAATTAGGAAGTTAAAGTTGAAAAATTTTAGGAATCCAAAATATTGAAGGCAAAACATATGAAGCAAATGTCCTTTTAGAAGATTGAAGGTGTTTAGTGCTTTGTTGAAAAAGGAGAAATTGTTAAAGAATTTGACATGTGGGCTTTAAAAGATTACAATACTGCACTCCATCAAGAATAAGGAAAAAGCTTAAATCTTATATTAAACATCAATTCAGTAAACTCAAAAGCCTTCTCTCCTAACGTAAAAAGAATAACCAAAAGGAAACAAGAAGCAATCCTCTCAGAAGAAGGAGGAGATTCTAAAGACACTATTTTACAAAATAAAGAAAAAAGGGATAGCTCAGAGATATGGTAGATAACTAAATATAATTATGCCCTAAGCTTCATTATTCCCTCTAGGTTTTATGTTTAAAAACTATTAAATTAGTTTTGTTTTATCTTTTATAATAGACCTATCAGTCTACTTACTCTACTATAATGCTTATACTGGATACTTATCCCTATTACATGATAATTAGCTATTAGATATTGCTTCATATTTTTAGTGCTTATTACACTTCACTTTTTAATTAATGCCAAAAGGGGGAGAAATTTAAGTAACCTAAAATTAAATGGTATGATTTGAGGAGGAGCATTCTAGTTAAGAGGAGCTAACATGTGGAAACATAATTTAATTTTAAAATGGTTTGTCATCATCAAAAAAGAAGAGATTATTAAATTTAGCCCCATTAAAAAGATTTTAATAATAATAAAATATTTTGATACTCTTTGATTTGGCATATGAACAACTAGAATCTTAACGCAAAAAGTGAAGGATTGAAGATCATGATTAGTGTAACTAGGATTCTAATTAGGATCATAAGATGTTCTTATGAAAGAGGAATCAATCTTTAAGGGATTTAGTCTTTCATGAAAAAGTGTTTTTCATTAAAATCAATCTTGTGTCTAAAATCTTTTAAAAAAATGAAGTTGGATTGTGTTTCAAGAAAAATATTTGAATTTTACAAAAGCTCTTTTAAGAAAATCAAAATTGTTGAGTGTGAATTGATTCACTAATAGATCCAAGGCATCTAGAAAGCAAATTGGAATATCCGAATTGATTTACCAATCGATTCAAGATATCCAAAGAACTAACTAAAATGCCCAAATTGATTTGCCAGGCATATAGAGAGTTATTTGCACATATTGAATTAATTCACTAATCGATTTTGAAGGTCTAAAGAGCAAATAAGGCAATGTGAATCGATTCGCTAATTGATTCATCATTTCAAATATTAAAATTTTAATTTTCAAGAATCGATTCATGGACCTGTTCTTCAACTTATGAATTTTACTCAAATATTATTTTTAAAAAGGTTGAATTGATTTACCAATTGATTCTCCACATCCAGAGCAGAACTAGGGTCTAGTGAATCAATTAACTAATCAATTCACCATATATACTTTCCAAGAATGAATTGATTCATCAATTAATTCACTAAGACTTTTTCAAAAATTTAAAGGTAGCTTGGCACTAACTACTTCATAACGGCTATATTTTTTGAGTAATAGCTTTTTCACCCCTTAAACCTCCATACAAAAGTTTCATTTCAAATTGAAAAAAAAAAAAAGAAGGTGCTTACATTGTTACATAAACATAAGAAATACCTTTTTCTCTCATCCATGACCTGAAAATCCTTAAACTTATCTTATTGAAATTTTTCTCATAATGCTTTACTGTGTGATCCAACTTATAAAATTTATGAGCTACATTCTTGTATTTAAAACATTCAGTCATTGTATACTAGGGTAAGGTATCCCTAAGGATATTAAGAGTGTTGGATCTTTTAGTAGATAAAGGCTTTGAGAGAGGATTCTCAAAGGGATTTGTAGAAGGAAAATAAAGACTTATACTAAGACTTTTTTGATTACTCTCAAACTTAAAGAGATAGTGGTTTAGAGTTCAAATCCAAGTTAAAAAAGCTTAGTAGTTGATGTATATCTTAGAGTGTTGAATCTTCAAGACTGAAACCACTATAAATAGTTATGTTTGAATCTCTTCTTCCCTATCTCTTTATTTACTTATTTATTACTCTGTTTTTTCGAACTATATCTACTGGTGTATGAAGCTTGCATATATTTGCTCTTTAGTTTCATTCTTTAATCATTTAATATCTAACATTGTCAAATTTGCTAAAAAGCTTTTAAAACCCAATTCACCCCTCCTCTTATGTAAAATATTGAATAACAATATTGACCTACAATTGAATCTCACTTATTTGCAACTCAAATCTGATTATGTCCATAAGAATATAGTTATATATAACTCAATATTTAGAGTAAAACAAATTAATACTTATGAAACTCTATTTATCTTGACAATAGTTATATAAATTTTATTTATAATCATATTCGATATATCTAGTACATCTCGAAGTTTTATATGACCAAGATAAGTTATATATTCCAAAATTTACAACAGTATTAATAAAACACCTAACTTTATTAATACATTACAAATAACAATTTTTATTAATTATAAATAACTTATACTTATGTCTTGTATGAATCCATGTTATGATCATATGAGTAAACATTATATCTTTATTCAATTTTTATGAAAAATAATTTTTTAAAAAATATTTATAATTATTTTTTATTAAAAATAAAATAATTTACAAAAGCCAACTGATTTCATGAGCTCATTCTCAACAATTCTTTTACACAAATTAAAGTGAAAAGATAGCTTATAATTTCGTTCAATGAATGTGTGGAAATATTAATTATATTATCTTCATATAGTTTAATTATCTATATGATATGATGGCGTGATTTTATTCCTATTTATGAAGTGATAGTAATATTATATTTACTAACAATCAGATAATTTTAAATGCAAATAAAAGATTATTATTAAATATATAATAATGAAATAAATTTATAAAATTTAATTTAATAAATATAAAAAATTTAAAATTTAATTTTTAATTCTATTTTTAATGTATATAACATTTTTTATAAGTAGCAAACCTAAATAATATAAATAAATATTGACTGTTACACAACATGTGCGGGGCAGAAGGGTACATTATACGCACCCGATGGGAAGCGTGTTCCAGTTTTTCTTCAGGATCGCTCAGTAGAAAGTTTGAGCTCTAAAATAAGGGCAGAACCTTCAACATAAGGAGAAATTATTGAACGATTTGTAACGTGCTTTTAGTTCATTTGGTCAAATGTTAACTCTTATGATTTTTTAATATACTAAAAATTAAATTATTAGGTTTGGACGGAATCTGCAAAATTGATAGATGATCATTAAAATTGACAATTAAATAAAAATTTGTATTGTATGAGAGCATTAAAATTAACAATTAAATAAAAATTTGTAATGTATGAGAGCATTAAAGAAATTTTCCACAGCAAATACACTTAAATTGATTGCAATTTAGGCTACAAATAGGTCAAATAATTTATTAGAAGCCCACGGCCTATCTTATCCATATTTTAATTTAATCTAATATATTTATCTAAATAAATCAAATTAAAATTAATAAATAGGTTTATTTATATAAATAGATTAAACTTATCTTCTTTAAGCTTGACTCGCATATCAAATTAGTTTATTTAATTATTAATATATTTATATAAATATATTAATACATATATTTATATATATAGACCTAGTTAGATTATTAAATAATTTTAAATTTTAGAAAGGTTTTAACTTATTAGCAAATTTAAAAACTTATTTATATAAGTAGATTTTTGAATAGGCTAATAAATTAAGTGGAGCATTTCAATAGATTAGGCCAAGCCTAAACCTTAGTTTTATGCAAATTAACAAATTAGGTTCAAATTAATAATTAAAAAAATAAATCTAATTTATTTAAAATAAATTATAACTTAACTTATTTAAATCCTTAATTTGCATGATGATTTAGTTAGTTATGCCTAGTGGAAATAACAACCTAACATCAAATTTTAAGGGAAAATACAAATAATTTTATTCAGTGTCACGTAGCTCCTTAGCTCCTCTAAAGATAAAAATCTTATAAATAATTATCAACAAGAGTAAAAAATTGAAAATATTAAAATTTTAATTTAAAAAAAATCATGGAAGCTAAGCATAATTCTTTCTTACTATTTTTAGCCTGAATTTTAGCCCGTTTGTAAATGAATTTTCTTCAAAATAAATACTTATGAAAGAGGTTGACTCTTTAATTGGTTTAGTTAGAGTATAACTCAAAATAACTATTTTAGATAAATTATTGTTAAAGTTGGATTTGACTTCATTTGGGAGGATATAATAAGTCATTTTTTTAAAAAAAATTTTCATAACTTCTTCAATTTGTGGTTTATCGTGCTAAAAAATAATTAAAAAGAGATCATTACAAGTGGCTTATATGCCGTCTGTTGTTTCTCTTAATTGAAATTCAGCATCTTTAATTTTTGGAAAATTTCAAAAAATTTCTTTGTAGGATTTAATTAAAACTTTAAAAAAATTGTGGGATATTAGGCTTCACTTTAGAGGAGTTATTCGTATTTTTCCTAAAGCTAAAACAGAAACATACACACCGACACTAACCGGAAGGCTCATATCTACATTGGAATTGAATTCAGTCTAGACGAATTGTACTTTGACGTTCTCTAACATAACTCATTTAAAATAAAATGAGTTCCAAAGAGCTCAAATTAATATTTTTTAATAAATAAAATAATAGTAAAAGTACATTTTAAAAAATATTATATTTAATATAATTATAAATATAATTAAATATTATAAATTTAAATTTATAAAAATAAATTAAATCTTCACTTATATTATATAGATAAATATTATACTTAAATATCATGATCGATTTACTCGCGAGTTAAATGTATCAAACAATAATTTAAACGAATTAAGTCAAGCAAACAATTTGTCTCAATTGCTACCTTTCTTGATATCAATATTCAATGCCCTCTTTCTCTATGAGGATAGGCATGACTCCGTCTTTATTCTGGCCGTTAATTGATTCCTCCCACCTCCCCCCCCCCCCCCCCCCCCAAAAAAAAAAAAAAAAAAAAAACCTCCGCTACCCACTCATAATTAAAGAAAGAATCTCTTTTAAACGGTATTATCTTACTGCAGGAAATAGCAAATTTCTTGCAGCGTTACCTTATCGGCAGTCTTAACGCTGTGAGAAAGAAATGCCCGTAGAAAATAGTCATGGAAAATCGTAGAAAACAAACGGCACTTTATCTTTCCGATACACTTTCATTTCTCATGACAATTGATCGTTTTCCCACAAGGGTGCCTTAGGTATTTGGGAAAAAAAAATCATTCCTGAATTTCGCCGTGAAAAAAATCTAAATGCACAATTTCATTTAACATTCCCACAGCATTTGTTGGAATAAATGCCATGGAAAAAATTATTATTTCGGGGGAGATAAATTCAGGAGCTTGAAAGGCGTAAATATAACAATAGAATTCTTGAGCGTGGTGCTTGGGAGGAGAGAAAGAAAAATACTTCGAGCTAAGGTTTTTGAAACAGGGCAAAAGGTCCCTTTTTTATCTTTCTAACTTACGGTCTAAAACTCTTGGAGGGGGTATACCGTAGGATGCTGGCCGGATAATAGTAAAGAACTATATGTGAAAATGATGGATCCTTGTTCTCTCTATTTTGGAGAGTTATTTATAAAGAATAGGTGTTGGTGAAGTGTCATGTCGAAACCTCAAACATGGGACCAACGTTGGAGGTTACCTACAAATGACTTCCCACCAATCTCATATCCTGATAATATAAACATAAACGCTAACCAATAAAAATTACTTTATCTCTACAAAATTAGCATTTATTGCTATTCTTAAAATAAAATAGATAAAATTTATTTATTTTTTTTAGATAGTTTTGGAAATTCACATATCCTAAAATATAAAACCTATAACCCAAATGACAAAAATTTGAAAACCATGTACAGAGAGAGAAAAAAAAGATTGACACAATAACTTAATAGACATGTATATATTCAAACACTATTCCAACTATCAAATTCCCTCTTTATAGTATCTTTGATCTCCATAAGAGTAACAAAGTCTACTAACTTAGCTTTGCCCTCAAAATATAGAAAATAAAAAGAGTGAGTTACGAAAACTCAATAATATATACTTATTAAAATTTGCAACTGTACCTATAAGTATATTAATAAATAAAAAAAGGTGAAAATAAAACAAAGGAGGAAAATATATTTATCTCTTGGGCTTGCTAACTTGCAAAGATAAAAACTTACTTAGATAATAAACTTACTTACCTTTAGCTCTCTACTTCATTTATTTCAAAACACTACCTTGTTCAATTATGGAAACACCACGAGATTTATGGAGGCTAAACAAATCACAACACTCAATTCTTACATATAGATACTCAAAGAAACTCTTTACACACATACAATACAATAAAGCCTTTTGAACAAGGCTACCCTACATCATTTGCATCGCATTTCTATAAATAACAATCAATATTCTTATAAGCTCATTAGTATACTCTTACATAATTATTCAATTCCATAAGGATGCAACACATCATATTGACATGGAAACAATAGATAACAATACAAAGACAATAATAAACCTTTTGTGAATCCTAAATTATTCTTATGCCTTTATAAATCTAATCTTATCCTTTCAGGTTTTGCCTTATGCCTTCACAATAATTTATTGGATCTTGTGTTCATATATCATATTACCCCCATCCCATTACATATATCAAATGCAATCCTTTTTAATCCCAAGGGTCTCATATGTTTATCGCATCTCACAATTTCATTATCAAATAATTCATTTTCAAAAAATAAAAATAAAACTAGATAACAGAACCACTATGCTTCCATTGCTTGGCCTTAAATATTTAGTCAACAACAATAATCCACTTTATATGTAAACATTGAATTTATGTAACATAGAATCAAATAACAACATTATCATGCCTCCATTGCATGGCTACAAATAATTATTTAACAACAATTATCTTGATTGTATAAGCACCACAAATCATCATGATAGAATAATTAATAGTATTGTCATGTCTCAATTGCATAGCCCCAAATTCCTTTCAATAATGATTTACATATATATTAAACTAAAGATAAATATGAAACTAGTTTCATGTTCATAAATAGGCATGTACATATGGATCCACAAAATACACACATATATGAAAACATAAAGTTTAAATATATTAAACTTTAGCAAGGTACATACTCTCCTATAAATGCCATTTTCTTCTTAGAATTCTAAAGTATCCAAGTTTACTAACTTACTAGCTGCCCATTAATTTACAAGATCAAATCATGATTAAGCTTACACTAACCATTTCTTTCCATATAATCCTTCATCTAAATGCCTAATATTCAATCCTAACAAACAAAATCATAAGTTTTTTTTATTTTGCTATATTTATTTTCAAAATCTAAAGTTTACATTAAAGTTAAAGTCCTTATAATATATCTTAAAACATGCATAAAAAATTAAATCTTATATTTTAGATGAGCTTACCTCCTTCTAACAAGGCCACCCTTAGCTCAATAAGCAAAAAAGATATGGCAAATGACAGCATTAGAGAAGGCAAAGCTACCTTGTTTTCTACTGTATTGCCAACTGCATTTTGCTATTTTTCTCTGCTCCCACAAATGACCATTGTCTAAAGCTAATAGTGGTGTGATGGAAAAATGAGATTAACGAAGTGGTGGTAAATTGAGTAAAAGAGAGAAAGCTGAGAGGGAAAGGGAGAAATGGAAAAAGAAGGAGATAAGTTAGAGCTTAAGATGAGAGATAAATGGGAGGTGAGAGAAAGTTTCCCATACTCTCGGTGTAACTTAGCCATAATCAAAGTCAATCTCAACCACTTATCTTAATAAAATGAAAAAGAAAGATAAGGAGCAAAGGTTATAATGTAAGAAGTAGTATGACCACCAAAATGAAAACTAAATCTAACCACTCATTCTTTATAAAATCTTTTTTCTACCAAATCATAACCACTCACCTTAATTTTGCTATTTTTCATTTCCTTTTTTCTTCTCTTATATTTACTAAAATGGTTTAATAATTTAAATATGAAAATATGTACTCCAAAATTTATAAGTTTACAAATAAAATCATTTATTATAGCTTATACAAACTTTTTTATAAATCTTCACATTCATAAATTATAAACATTCTCAATTCCATAAAAAAAATGTTGTAATACTCATTTAAGGAAACTTTGGAAGACACATTGGCTAAATAAATATCATTATAATATCATTTAACAAAATTAAATGTCCAAATTTTATCATAGAATCAAATAATAGTAACTAAAAGCATTCGATTCCTTACTCAAGCTAAACTAATGCTAACTTATTTTCCAAAATTACTATAATAGAATAATATAATAATACAAATTGATCTAAAATAAGTGCTTTGGAACTTTTTAAATTTAAAGAAATTGCTAAAATAGTTTCAATGTTATAAGTTCTTTTCCCTTAGAAGAATTTGTCATCAAATTCTTCAAGTATCATCCTGAGAACAAAAATAAAAGTTATCGGATAGTTGAAGTATCTAACTAAGAACATCATAAGACAAATTTGGAAAGAAGACCATACAAAATAATGGTATAATATTTACAATTAGATGAGAACACTACTCCACCCAGACTAAAAAAAGATGATGTTATGATTTGACTCATTAAAGACCTAGCTTGGCATTTTTTAAAAATAGACCAAGCCCAAACTAAAAAATTTTTTAGCAGTCCTGAACTATTTATGCTAACATTTAGCATTGCTTGACTTAGTTCCACCCTTAGACAAAAGACATCTTGCAAGATGAGGCAGAGGAAGTTTTATATGCAGTAATAGAGATGCCATCACTAAACAGTTAAAGGTTTTGCGATGGTCAAGTTTTTCCCTTTTTCTAAGTAGTCTAGAAAATACCAAGGCCCTTTATTCACCTTAGCTTAGAAGGCTTCTTATGATAAGGGTTAAGTGTGATATGCATGCCTCTCTTATGAGTTAGGGCAAGACCTTTACCTTAATCTTACTAAGCTAAATACCTAAAGGATTCCTAAGAAAATGGTAGGAGAGAGTTTCTCTATTATCATGGCAAAAGCAACCCTTATCCATAAGTTGGATGACAATTAGTTGGTTTTGCCTCTATGGAACTCTATCTATTTAGACTTATTGTAGTAGTTGTGCTAAGGAAGTAGTAGTCATTACTCCATTTTTTAAGTAAGTTTAGGTTAGGGAGAAGTTAATCTTTTATGAACCCCCTCCTAAACCAGATATATTAGGGTTTTAAACCTTTGCAGAATTGATATTCAATGGGACTTTTGGTTATTGGATCTTCCATTTACGGCCTAATAAGCTTTTTATGGTATTTTTGTATTTAAAGTATTATTCCAAAGTTAGGTTTTGCTTCTTTAGGTATCGATAGACTATATATTTAGTCTCAATGCTAAGATTATCATTTTTCATTATGCTTTTCCTCCTCTTTGACACTCTCTATTGCTTCTTTACTATCTCCACTATTGATTGAGGTATGTTTAAGCCATTAACCACATTTTATATATATTTTCTTATCAGTAGTAAATGTATTTTATCGATTGTTTTATTAGTATTTTATCTAAATTTTTAAGGTTATTATGCTTGCATTTATTTTGCATAAATTGTTTTCTCTTTAGATATAAGAATTCCCAAGTGCAAAAATAAAAAAATATTGTCCAGTGCTCTACTTGTGATAAAGATATGGCTATGGTAAACATGATTATACACATGAAAAGTAATGAAATACCTTATAAGATAATTCGCTTGAATTTTAGTTTAGGTAGACACTTATGAAAAATATGTAATTTTATTTTCTTATTAAATTTGTATGTAAATATGTAGTTTTTTCAAGGAAATACAACTCCTTTAGTGAAAAAGATATAGAAGCCTTACATGGGAAATAAGTTATATGTGTTGAGAAAGAAACTAGCATTGGCTTGAAAGGGCCAACAAATGTAAAACTTATCAAGTTCTTTTGTCAATGAAAATGTATATATTCTTGTGCTTATGACAATTAATGCAACTACTTCAAAAAATATGTGTGTGTGTGTTTTGTATGCATTATTAATGTTATTTATATATATAGTTGTATAATTTGATATTATTTAAAAAATTATGCTTTTTTGCATCAATAAGTAGGTTTGCCTTGTTATTTATGTAACAAGTTTAGTTTTTTATTTTTGACATTTGGGTAGTAATAGCAATAATTTAAAAAAAAAAAGACCAAAACCATATCAATTTTTTTCTTAAAAATTGAAGTAGATATTGTAGAATGTCAAGCTTACAAAAATAACCAACATAAAAAAATTAAAAATTATGTCTTAATCAAAATTAGGCTATAAAAAGCAATACTTTGATTAAAAAAATTGAAAAACACCATCATATGTTTATTAATAATTGATGTCAATATGGTATGATATTGATTTTATAATTAATTAACATTTTATATTTGATCATTAAAAATAATAATAGACATCAATTTTAGTGTATAACTAACATAGAAGACTTAAACAATATTGTTCTTCTTTTCTTAAAATTTAAAAAAATGAAGGTCAAAATTGAAATACAATGAAAGCTTATTCCAATGCCAAATTGCAAATTGTAAAGTGAGAATATCTTCCTTGCAAAATCCACAATGCCTTATAGAGAGATCAACCATTCTAAGCAAGAAGTTAGTTGCCTTTCTTCACACAAAAGACCACTTTAGCATAAGTTCAACCAATCTCGCTAGCATCTTTTCTTAACATTAAGGTCCATTTGAATGTCTTATTTTTCCTCTAAACCTAATTGTATTGAATTATTTGGTTATGTGTTTCCAATTTGATTTTTTTTAAAGTGTTAGGTGATGTGGATGTTGATATATTCTTTATAGAATGGATAGATTGTATAAATATGAATCCCCTCTAAAACATTTATTAAGGTTATTTAAAGCTAAAATAAAGATTTTTTGAGAGAAAAGTTACTAGATTTTATTCATTGAAAGGTCAGATTTGAGGATTAATACTATAATTAACCTCAATACATAATTCAAATAGGATTCATGTTTGGATTTGAAGAAAATACAACGGACTTCTTACTTACAAAAGAAAATCAATGGGATTTTTATACCAAAGGTTAGGATGATATGAGCACTATACAAATAATATATAATATCACTAAAGTTTAAAGGGATAAGTTAGGTAATAAATTTCTCTTTAACAAAGGTATATTGTATTAATGTTGTACCTCCAATATCAATTCTAATGTGTTTGTACCTTTCTTTTGCCACAATGGATTTCAAGAGGATTTCTGTCAATAACAATAACCATGTTATTAGAAAACAATATAACTTCCTTTTGTACATTTAGAGGTATTATTTTTAGTTTTTGTAATATATATATATACATATTATATTTTCTACTATTTTGACTCAATTAAATATGTGAAATTATTATCATTGAGCATTGATTGTATTTGGTATATTATTTTTAACTATAAAGACATTAAGATAAAGCTTGAATACTACTATCTTACTATTTGTTTAATAATATGGTTGTTAAGTTTTGTAATTAAATTTAGATATTGCTTTGAAGGGTATAGTTCAACTTTATTTTCTTCTAACTTTACTCCTTAGTCTTGATCACAAACCTTAAAGAACAAGGCTACCAACATTAAACTCCACCATCATCTCAAAAATCATTTTCAATGTGTTACTTCTTTAGTAATTTTGTTCATAACTCCTTTTATCCTCACCACTGAAAGTTACCAATGACTAACTCTATTTTAGTTTATTAGGCAGTATTTGATTTGCAAGATCTTATATTCCTAGGAATCTAAATATTCTCAAGAATATGATTTCCAAGAATTTAATTCTAGAGAATGTGATATTACTATGTTTAATTTGTTTAAAAATATTTCTAAGAATATTATAATATTAAGTGTTAATTAATTTGTATATTTTTTAATATATTGCTTAATTACCAAAAATGCCCTCATTGAAAATTAAATTATCAACAATGGTGGATGATAATAAGAATGACCAACAATGATCATTGGTGGTGGCTAATGGTACTCTTTGGTGATAGGTAGTGGCCAATAGAGGTCACTAGTATTGATGGTGGTGCTGGCAATTATCTGTGGTAGGTAATGATTAGCGATAAATAATAGTTAAAGGAGGTTATCATCAATGGATAACAACAATAGCAATTATCTATAATGAGTGGTGGCTAACAAAGCTTATCAATGGGAGGTAGTGGCCAACTACAGTCACTAATAATGAGTAATGGCAAGCCAATCACCAGTAATAGGTAGTGATCGGTGATAATAGAAACTAATAGTTGATAGTAGTTGATAATGGTAAGTGGTGGTTAACTACAATATAAGTAATGATAAAATAAGATATTAATGGTGATAAGGTCTTCATAGAAAGGTGGGCAAAATAGTATATTTAAGTTATTAAAATATTCTTATATCATGAGAATTAGGATATCTATTTTCCCATAAGAGTATTTTAAAAGAATATTGGCTTAAAAATATTTTTAAAAAAAATTAAGCTAAATATCAAATCTTTTTTCCTATTGAAATATTTTTAAAAATACGAGAAAGATTCCACCAATCAACTATCATCTTACTTTCTCTTAATGTAATGGCACTATAACATTTTGGAAGAATGAAAAAATGTCCACCATTCCTCATGCAAAATAGAATCTCCTTCTAAGCAAATTATGTTAAAATTTTTATATGGATTACCATTAATTGTAAATACTTTATTTTTTTTAATAAAACTAGTTTAACAATTATCCAAGGGATTTTTATTCACTAAGGCCTAATTATTAAAGCGATATATGATTTGGACTTATAGATACCTGATTTTTTATTAATATATTTAGCAATTAAAGTATATGCTTATAACTTTTTTAGCCCATAATGATAAGGCCTGATAAGATTTTATTTATATTGATTAGGTCATTTCTCTACTTCTAATCTAATTCATTTATTGACTTGTCTCACTAAGAGTCGCACACTTTATGAGAAGGAGAGGAAGATCTATGCTTATAGTATTCATTTGAATACTACCTAGTCCAAGAGAATTGAATCCATGATAAAAGTACGCTTCTGCATTAATTTTATTTTTATGGTGTCCTAAATTCTATACAAGCATTAATTTAAATTTTTACATGTAGTATCAAAGCTATCATATATAAATTTAAGATTCAATTGTATGTCATCATATATACAAAATACTCAATAATAATTATTATCTATTTTCAATTTTGAAATATTAATAAAAAAATCAAATTGGCCACAATAGAAGATTTTGATTCAAGATTTTTTTTTTGGATAAAGGAGAAAAAATTTTGCCTATGAATATGTCTAGCAAATAGGATTTTAGATATTACATATGCATAAATATGCATTAAATTTGAGCAATAATATATAAAGTATTTATAAAATAATAATTCAACATTCTTCATTTTATTTGAACTCAATTTTCATAATTGGATAGCAATAGAAATAAATCATAGAGAAGATGATGACAACCCTATAGGTTGTATAATTCTCTTTTATGCCAAACATTATATGCTTATATGATTAAAATAATAGTACTATTATATATTCTAAAATAAACAATAATTATTACTATTTTGAATTAATTTTATATGTAATATATATAATTTAAAAAAATCATCTCTAATTGATTTGATATGAGTAACTCCTATTTTATATATTTAATTTATCATTTGTTTTGATCTAATTAATTTTATCAGATTGTTTGAAATTATCTTATATTTTAATTTAATTATTTTATCAATTTTGTATGATCAATTTTTATGGTTATTTTTGGATAATTTCATGATTATAAAATTACAATAATTTGAGATTATTATTATTATTATTTTGAAAATTGACTGAATGATGAACAAATCCTAATCTTATGATTCCATAAGTTTGTTAGATTTCATTGGATAATTTGGAAAAATCTTTAAAATTTATTTTATGATAAATTTGGTTTGGTGTATGTTAAGTTTATCAATTATCACTTTTGTTTTATCATAAATACTCTATTTTAATTTCTAATTTTTATGAGATTTATTATGCATAATTTATCAATTGATAATAAGGAATGAATTGGATGAATTAAATTTTAATATATATATATATATAATTTTTTTATTTTCAATGCATTACTTGCCATTAAAAACATTGAAAATTGCATTTTTCCAATTGAATTTTGTTGTTTTTGGTTGAGCTTGATTCATGCTTAAATTGTAAAAAGCTAAATGGAAATAGAAGGTAACATATTAAAGTCACTCTTATCTTTCTTTTTTTTAGTTCATTATTTCTAATATTAATTATGAGTTATTTGCTTTGAAAGTAATACAAAAGACTTTTTAGTTAGCTAAGATGTGTGTAATTCAACATTTATAGTTTATAAATTTTATATGTATATATATATATATATATATATATATATATATATATATATATAAATCTTTCAAAGTAATTATTTAAATATTTTCTATTAAATGAAGCTTAAAGTTGTAAAATTTAATGTAATTTAAGGCTCTTATGATCAATATAAATGTAATTTGTACAACACCTTTTTATGGAATGATCACATTTTGCTTATTATTAATTTTAAAAAATTATTTGAATGATAGTTCTAGGCATTTTTTTATCATTATCTCGAATTTTTATTTAGGAGACTTTTGAATTGATTTTGAATAATTATCATTAAACTAATCGTATTAATTTATAATATTATCAAGTTATTAGTATTTATAGGATTAATTTATGATTATTTAATACAATTACCTAGAGTAGTTGCATATTTTAATTAAAAATTGACTTATTAAAATATTTTTTAGACATACTTTATTATTAAGAATTTATACGCCCAAAGAGGATAAATTATCAATATTAAACTATTATCCTAATTGACTTCAATGATAAGAAGATCTTTATATATTATATTTTCAATCCAAAAAGGAAAGAATATAGTAAATTTTTTATATACCCCTAAATATTTTCATTATCTATGTGCCTATGAACTACCATGTTGTATTTTTTAATATTATGCACAATATTTTTCCTTTATTAATTTATTTTTTATTATGAAAATTATTTTGGATAATTAATAAAGTAAATTTTATTAGTAAAAATTAAAAAAATTATTATATTTTCAATAGTTATCTATTAAGATTTTTATTTGCTACTTTTGATATTTAATAGTAACATAATTATTATATGGAGTATAGAGTAAAGAAAATATTATATACCTTTAGTTGATTGATAATAATTTACAATTTTTGCTTGATAATAATTTACTATCAATTGGTTTGATAGATTATTAATTTCTATTTTATCCTTATCATGATAAAGTAATGACATTTTATAAAAATCTTTATTTAAAATAATTTTAGTGATGTGGCATTGATAATCAAATAATATTTTATTGATTAAAAAAATAAATTTTGAGATTGTATTGTATTGTAATATGATTTTTTATACTCAATATTGGTATATATTATTTAATATCCTTTAATGGACTTATCATATTATTATTATTATTATATTCAATAATTTAATTGTTATTTTAGGCATAATTTTAATATCCTAATTTTTTGGAAAACTTATGGGTTAATTTGAATAATTATTATTAAAGTAAAATTATTTTATATTAATTCATAATTTTTTGAGTTATTAATAAATGCTTACAGAATTATTTTTTAATTATATCACATATTTACCTACTCAAAGGGGGTAAGTATGTTTATAATTAGAAATGAGTTTAATAAAATAATTTTTAATTATTTCATACAATAACATACCCAAAGAGGGTTGTTGTATGTTGTAATTAGAAATTAGTTTAGTAAAGTAATTTTATTTCTAAATTTATTTTGTTATTGTATATTTTATCTATCTAAAGGGAATAAATTTACAATAATAATGTATTATCTTTGATTAATCATTTTCTTTCAAGGTATAATCAAAATATATTATTTTACTTTAGTTATAAAGGTAAACTAGTCTAAAAGATTTATTTACCCAAAGAAGATAATTTTTTAAATATTATAGTATCTTTTATGTAATTGAGTTAATATATTGAAAGAGAACTTAATACATACTATATATTCTACCCAAAGAGGAATTTATAGTTATGTATTGAGAACTCTTATGTAAACTTTATGAATAAAAAAATATTTTTTCTTTCATTTATGAGCAACTAAATTTAATTTTTTTTATATTTTAAAGAGTTATTAGATGAGTCAATTTTAAAAAATAGCATATACTATTATGTAACTTTAGTTACATAGTGATAAATTAAATTTTATATTATTTATGGCATTATGATACATTAGTTATCAAATATATAAATTTTTATTCCTTTCCTTCTTTAGGTTGGAATTATACATAATTTTTTAAAAAAATTATATTTGATAAATAAATTATTAATCAATTAGTATAAATAATTATATTTTGAAATATTGTATAATTTTTTTGAGAATTGCGTCAAATCTTCACATTAGTGAGAGTTTGATTTAATGTTATGAAATTTTATTTATATTACAAAGTGCGATACTTATGTTCAAGAGTTTATTTTGATTAAAAATTATTTGATGATCTTTGAAATTGCTTTATTTTGTAAAAATGTAATTAAATATTAAAAATTGTTATATAGTTTAGTTTATAATAACTTATATGTCATTACATACATTTATTTGTCAAAAAATATGTATAATAAAGATGTGTAAATCTTATTAAATCCTCTTTTATGTATATAATATTTGAATGCTGAACTAATTTTTATCAAGCATACTTTTTTATTAATAGCAATGAATTTGATGTATAAGTTATTGTGTATTTCTTTAAGCACACTATAAAGTAACTTATAAAGTTCTTGACATATGTATTGTGAATCCATTTTTTAAAATTTTTATGAAATACTTTTTTTTGTTAATAGTATATGTTACTATCATGAGAATTTTTCAAATAATTTTTATTCATACTTATGCTGGTAATCTTTAAAAATATATTTTGAAAAGTTCTTTTATTACATTAATTTGGTATCTATTTTAGTATCTAATTTTGATAGTCATGTAAACAACTTATTTGAGATACTAAATTTAATTATATAATTAATTTCTCTTGATTATTAATTTGTTTTATTATATCAAGTGAATGATTTAAGAAATTATAATTTTACATAGCATTAAAATATATATGTAAAATTTAAATATTTTCTCCTAAACTAAAGTTCTAATATTTATAAGATGTTTAAAAGTATATTGAGATATGGGCATTCAATTTTATCTATTTTTTTATAATATGTCTAATTAATGAGAGTTTTATATTATATAGAATATTTAATCTCAACTAATAATTATAATATGTTTATTAATACACAATATGTATATGTCATGGATATTCTTATATAATTTGCTAATTTTTATCATATTTGTTCTTAATCATATCGGTACATTATTGTACATTTATATATACAATTTATGAATTCTTTATCAATATATGTATCTTCATATTGTGAAATATACTAATTATTGTAACTATAAGGACTAAGACTTGATGTTAATCGTTAGCTCATAAGTTTGTATATATGGTTTCTATGCGCACCATATTGGAATAATGAAAATTGCCTTAATAATAGCTAGGTATTAGGTCTAATATGTTATTTCGTATAACACCCTATCAAGACTTAGATTTGTTATTTATTAATTAGTTCCTGATATATATTTTTATTTCTTAGCTGACACCATTTTTAAACTTTGAGGCATTCTAATAATAAATTTATTAGGATTAAGATTTGATTTGGTGTCAATTATTAGTTCCTGAATTATATATTTGTCTCTTAATTAATATTATTATAAAATTTAAAGACATTCTACCTTATAGATTTATGAGGACTATAACTCAATATTGCTTAGTAGCTTATATGTTTAATGTTTGTCTCTTAATTGATATTATTTTAAGATTTTGAGATAATTAAATTTATTGTTACTAAAAGAGTTCTTTATCTTATTATTGAACTTATTATAGAGAAATTATTGAGAATTGACTAGAAAACTAGCATATTTGTTAGATCACACTTTTAGATACTATTTTTCCTACTATATTTTCACATTAATAACTTATATTTAAGTAATTAATGATATATGTAACCATGGAAGGTTTTGTATTGATAATAATGCAATTATCGTCATGATTCAATATTGTTAGTTGTTTAAGTATGAGTCATGTTCCATGTATCATCTCTTGGATGATGTTTTTTTTTTTCAAAATCATGACCACATATTCAAAATTTTGCATTCAGCTTCAAAGTCATTTTCATGTAAAATGTTTTAAAAGAAATTCTTTACAATTAATATTGTCCAAGTGGGAGAATATTAGAATTTTTATATAGGCTATTATTAATTATAAGTATTTTATTTTTTATTTTTTGATAAAACTAGTTAAACAATAATCCAAGAAATTTTTATTTGGTAAAGCCTAACTAATTATTAAAGTGATTTATTACTTAGGCTTATAGATATTTGATTTTGGATTAATGTGTTTGGTGGTTAAAGTGCAGGCCTATACTTTTTTTGGCATGTAATGGGAAGGCTGATAGGGTTTTATTTATATTGGCAGTGTCGCCTCTTCACTTTTAACTTAATTCATTCATTGACTTGTTCCATTAAGAATTGCACACTCTATGAGAAGGAAAGGAAGATCTATACTTATAATATTTATTTGAATACTACCTTGTCTAGGAGAATTAAACTTATGAAAAAAGTATGCTTCTACATTTGAATACTTAAGCTTATAGATATCTAATTTTAAATTAATGTATTTATTGGTTAAAGTATAAGCTCATACCTTTTCTAACTTGTAATGTAAGGGCTAATAAGGTTTGATTTATATTACCTATTTCCTCTCTCCACTTCTAACCTAATTCATTTATTGACTTGTCCCATTGAGAACCGTATGTTCTAAGAGAAGAAGAGGATGATCTATGCTTATGATATTCATTTAAATACTACTATATTTAAGAGAATTAAATCTATGATAAAGGTATGCTTCTTCATTAATTTTATTTTCATAATGTCCTAAATTCTATACAAGTCTTAATTCAAATTCTTACAAATTAAACATAAGGTCATGTTTTTCTCATGTTATTATTTATGTTACATGAATTGATAGGTCAAGTTAAATTAACCAGAGATGAGATTGAAATATAATTATATTTATAAATAACTACGAGTGTTTAATCTATAATTTTAATTAATAGATTTTACCCGAAGGGTCAATAGGTGATTGAGTACGAATCAATTACGAACATTATCAACGGTTGATTTCTTAGCCTACCAATATAATATAGTACATCATACAAATTTTAGGAAGGAGTGGTACATTCTGCATGGGGTCACTCGTTGAGGACGAGAGTTGGCTGAAATGTCATTTTCTTTCAACCATTGGTACTCTTGTTTATGGAAAGACTATAAGACAGGGCAAATATATAAAATTGTGATAATATTACTTTCATTTTCTCACATTTATTCTTTATTTATTTTCACTTTGAGATTCACAAATATTACTTTTACTTTTTGGTATTTATTTCTTGTTCATTTTTTTCTTATAAATTATAGAATTTACAATTTCATACAACTTTATTTCTTGTTAAAAGGAATATTCATTCCATAAAAGAGAAATATTATATAAGTAACATTTTTCATAGAATTAATAAAATTTTATAATGCTCTACTAATATCATAATATATCAATATATTATTTAATTGATCACACATCAAATTGATATTTTTTTTTACCACACAACTTGTAATGACACATCAAACTTTCATCCAATAATATATTAGTACACATGTAAAGTTATCACGAAGGAAAGGACTGGGGAAATGTACCAAAACGATTAGAGGGAGTAGTTACTCAAGCCTTGACAGAGAAACACTCGCGTCCTTCAACTATAATATTATAATACAAATTTCTATTTTCACCTAATAGATAAAAATTATTTTTCAGTTTTGTTATGAAGGAAAGTATTTGATAAGCAGCCTTTTATTATCATTTAACTTATTTGGGTAATTTTAATAAATTAAGGAGAGTTTGTTATTTTTATAGAATTTTTATGCATTAAAATTTTATTTTATTTTTAATTTTAAAGTATTAAAAATTATAATTACATTTTCTTTCTTAAATAGGTAAAAACACGAGAATTAGATCGAAAAAGAAAAGTATCCCCTTAGATACATATACCAGTGAGTTTCATTGTAGGAAGATATTTCTCACAGGATTTTGTACATTAATAAAATGGTAATAAATTATTTGTATATTTTGATTAAAAAATTATGATATGTAGTGTTATTATTATATTGAGAGTAAACAATTTCTTACTTGAAGGAAATAATGTTATTTTTCACCACTTTTCACATTCAATATTAGATAAATAAAAATATATTTTTTATTTTTATATTTATAATTATATTTATTTTTGGTGATTAAATATTTTATAGATATATTTTTAAAAAAGAATATTGAAGAGTAGAGCGTTCATGACATTTTTTCTTGCAGCTTTGAAATAGGAAAATATTCGGCACCAAAAGTTAATAAACCAGGTGCAGAATTATGCACAAGTTGTCGAAGTATTTTTCCTGGGTACTTACATTACCTTTTTTTTTTTTTCCCCAAATCCCCTTCTCCTCCCCAAGTTGCGTCAAGTTGTCAACCAACATATATGTTACATCAACTTTAAAATCCTTAAAAAATAAAAAATCTAAAAAGGAAAGCCGATCCCCCCTTCCTAAAAACAATAAAAAAAAGATGATATTTTTTCGGTAAAGATAAATATAAAATTATATTTTGTTTGGAATTACGAGTTTTAATAAAAAAAAAAGAGTAGATTTTAGAATAAAATTTATATTTTTTTACTTCTTAAAAATAATGGAAAAAAGGGACAGAATCCAGGTGGAAAAAAATTCCTTAAAAAAAGGTTACTTATGTTCAAAACTTACGTTCATTTCAGAGGAAATTTTAATCTTATTATCTAATTTTGTTGGTTCATGCCACCTTGTCCTCATGGCAGCTGGTTTCATAATACCTGATTAATTAAAGTTAATCTACCAATCATGCACTCAACATAATTTTAAGTGGTTAATGTGAATTTCTCGTAAATTATATATGTAGATGTATATAAACTTTGGCTTATTTATATTAAAAAAGTACATTTTTCCTGCTTTTATTAAATACTAATCCTCTTAATTTTTTTCTTTTTAAAATTGTGTGGTGTGAAATATCATCTTTTGTCCTTTTTTCCCTAAAAAATGATAAATGAATTTAATATTATTCCTTATGAATAATTTTGTAAATTGATAAAAAAAATTCATATTGTTTATACTATTATTATTCCACATAAGAATTTAGAAGAATGTTATCCCAAAAATCATCACTCATAATTACTTTTATAAGTGCGTGCATCGCACATATCATCCTTTATGAACATTTCCTTAAAAAATGCTAATTTATTATGAACATTCAAATTCAAATTATTCAAATTATGCTATGTGAATTCTCTCAATTTTTTTAAAAAAAATTAAATGTGTGAATTTATTTATTTATTGGTTCGGTGAATATGTACCTTGTTTCTCTTTTCTTACATCATAGTCCGTTTGGTTTGGTTGGGAGAAAGAAAGGAAGGCACGTGAATTTATGTAAGAAGTAGATAAATTTTTTTTATTAAAATAATCGATTTTAATCAAATAAAATGTGAGGCTTAGGAATACTCCAAATTTATACCCAGAGATTGCTTCGGCGGAGCTTGAAAATAGTATAATTTTTTATTTTGTAAAGTAAGGTATAAAATAAGTTTTCATCTTAAATAAAATAGTGGAAATTAGGTAATAATATGTTACTTTACATCATGGAGATAATTATTGTAAAATTATTATATTTTTAATTTATACATTATATGTGTGTATTTATTAACTATTTTATATAATTTAACTATTTAAAAATTAAAAAATAAAATAAAATTTCACTTACAATGATGAAAATAAAAAGTAATAATATTTTATTATTCAATTTATTATTTTTTATGTCTAAAATTTTTTGAATCAATTATATATCACTTTAGGCATATATTGTAATATTATATTAATTATGTATGATTTGTAATATTTAAATTTAAATTTTTTGTTATTTATTTACTAATACTTAAAATTACTTAATAATTACATATAAATTTATAATAATTGATTTCAATGTTTGTATCATTATTTTTTTATTTTTAAATTATTCTCCGCAACTCCTTATACAGCTCGGTTACTTCAAAGAGTATGGGTATAAAGTAAATTTTATTCCCAATTATAAAACATATTAACTACTTTTAATAATTTAATTAAAATAATTTAAATTCTTAAAAATGCGAAAGATATTAAAATTTCATTTACGATGATAAAAATAAAAAATAATAATATTTTATTAGTTATATATTAACTTATTATTTTTAATTTTAAAATTTTTTAAATTGATTATATATCACTTTAGGCAGATATTATGATATTATATTAATTCTGTATGATTTATAATATTTAAATTGAAATTTTTTTCTATATTTACTGATAATTAAAATTATTTGATAATTATTTATAAATTGATAGTTATTAATTTCAATAATTGTATTATTATTTTTTATTTTTAATTATTCTCGGCAACTCCTAATACAACCCGGTTACTCTGTAAAATACGGAAATGAAGCAAATTTTATTCTCAATCATATAGAATGAGATAATATTTTATTTTTAATAATAAATAATAGTAAAGAAAAAGAAGAAGGTTGATGTGTTGTTACACCACCCGTCGCCGTCCTTGCGAGGCAAGGAGCCTGGAACGCATGATTGTGTCTTCGTTTCTTTCTCTCGACCAGACGAAACGGACGATGTAAGAAAAGAGAAACATGATCCATATTCACTGAAGTAAAGGAAAAATAAAACAACGTTTAATCCCTTATTCACAAAGGTATTAATATCGTTAAAATTTATATTTGGTACTTTTTTTTTACTATAATTATTTATTTTTAATAAAAAATTAAAATAAATAATGAAAAATACAATTAAAAATTATATATATTTAATATTATTAAGATAAAATTTAATAATTTATTTTAATATTTTTATTTATTTTAATATTAGAAATGAATGAAAAGATCAATAACTACAATAAAAAATAAAGAATTAATAGTTAACAAAAAAAATAAAGACTAATAATACAAATTAATTTGAAAAATATAATAATTGTCACTTTTTTAAATAAGCACTAATCATCGTGTTTACGGATACAAATTGTAAAACTGTAATTTTACTCAAAATTTAAAATTTGAAGCAGATAGAGAACGTTATAGCTGACATAATTATAATTTTAAAGTCATATTTGCAATTACAATGTACTTTGTGTTATAAATAATTATTAAATGTGGATGTCCATGGGTCAAATATTATATCCCGAATTATGATCAATTATTAGGATTCAATTATTATCAATTATATCCCTAATTATAATCATATTATTAGGTTCTAATTATGATCAATTATATCCCCAATCGTGATCAATTCTATTTATAAATTATCATCATGAGATTATAATGTTTGATCAATTTATCCTATAAATATAGGTTGTACAAATCATTTTATATACAGTTGAATGAAATATTTTCCTCTCCTTGTATTTCTTTCTCTCAATATATTTCTTATTCATCTCTTTCTTTTATCATTCCATTAGTGTTTAATATTTTATAACACGTTATCAGTACGAGACTCTGATCCACTGAGGTAATTTCTTCCAAGCATAAATTACTTTACTTAATTTTGTTACTTTATGCTAATATAGTAATCCTTCCATCTCATCATATTTTTTTTCCTTATTTCCTTTATATTTTAAAAATAATTTCTATAATGATTTTAACATTTTTCTAGTTTTATTCGATGAAATAATAGTTGCAAAATATTAAATATGATGTGTAGAAATACAAATAAATAATGAATTAAATTGAGAAAAAGAAAATAATTCATATGACATATTGTACATTTGAAAATTTATTCCTGAATGCTTGATAAATGGATTTTTTTATTTTGAAATGCATGTTAGTTTTTATAAAATATGTGAATATATATATATATATATATATATATGGTACACAATTGTGGATATGTGGTAAATTCTTAATTATGTTATTATCTCATGATTGAAAAATTACTATATGAAAAAAAATATAATATGTTGATATAGAAAGAAAATTTACTTACATTATAAGGTTTGGCTTTACACAAAGATGAATGCAAATATTCAAGAAACTAAGTTTGGAAAAAGGAAAAGAATTACCTAGAAGCAATTGGTGTATAAATATACATATAACCTGAAACATACTTTTCATAAATTTGATAATTTTTGCAATGTTTAATCACCATATAGATTGACAATGAAATAAAAAATTGGATTAATAATTATATGATTAATATGTTGATTAATAATTTCTTCAATATTTAATCTCTATTATATTGAAAATTTTCTCATTCATTTTTACATGTCTGTAATAGTATTATGGCAGATCTTGCAGATCTTGATTTGTGACTCTTAATATTATGAAAAAAAAAATTTACCTTATGATAAAAGATTCACTTATTCTTTGTAATAGTTTAAAAGAAATATATGATCTAAAAAAAATTCTCCACCTTCATGCATCTAATTTGCTCCCGCAATAGCAATATTGAGAAAAAGGATTTCAAGAAATATTCAAAGTTAATTTCTTATCTCCTTGTGACTAAACAAAATAATAAATTTTTTATGAGTCCCATTTGACTAACTTTGCACCATTCCCTGAAGCAAATATAGCAACACACAACCATTTTACTTATTAACAAACTTATGACCTTAAATGTAGTTGTGATCATTTTTTTTATATCAAGAACTCAACTTTTGACCAGAAGTGAAAAAATAAAGAAAAGAATGATAAAAAGCTGGGCAAAACAATAAGAACATATGTGATGGTAAATATCATTAGTCTCATACATGTCATACTCTAAAGCACTTTGTTGACCTTTACCAAGAATTGTTTAAATATATACATATAACAAAGACAAATTTTGCATTTGAAAAGGGATTTGAATTGATTTTCTTGAAGAATGCTTGTAGTTATTTATTGTCTACTTAATTTTCTATAAGTATACTTATCTCAAAGCTGTAAAGAAGCTTTTAGTAAAAAAAATTACTAAATACAAATGTTTGGCCTCCATCCTATTTCTTTTGAAAATTTGATTGGGAAAGTATCCTTATTATATTAAGACATTTAATTTATGCTCATTATTCATATACTCATAAATTAGTTTTGTTTTAATGGTCTTTTTCATTAGCCAATTTTAAGAACATTTCTATAATATCTATCATTTTATTCTATATCAGGTTACTCGAAATTTATTTATATAAGTAATCATAATATCTGGATATGTAAATATACACCTTATTATGATTTGTTTTTATATGGTTACCATGATATCACTCTAATACGAGCCAATTTTACTTAAATGTGTCACAACCTCTTTCTTAAGAGATATTATATGGTTACTAAAAGGTTTTAGATTATAGTATAGTATAAAATTGTGCACTGTTGAATCAAGTAGAATTATAAGTGGAGATATTAAAGGTAAGTCACAATATATGTGTGGCCTAACTTTTTATGACTCATTGGGTTAAGGATATTTACTATATATTGCATATAAAATTTTATTTTTCTTATTTAGTAATACAAAAGGCCAATGTTAATACTATATCTAGTATTATAAATTTAATTGAAGGCTTCGGAAGAGCTAATATTTTGTTATATGGAGAAATAAAATTAACATTGATAATGCATTATATTCTACTAAGTCTTATAGAAACTCATTGAGTTTTAAAGATATCCGTCAAAATAGATTTCATATCGAGACAACTAATGAAAGGAATATTAAATATCTTTTATTGTCGATATGATCTCGGTAGCAAATGCATATTTGAAAAATTACTTGTTCTTTCATTTGGTTTGTACTACACATATATTAGTACAATTGGAATACATGCTATAATAAACTAAAAGTTTATTAATTCAAAATATTTACTATTTGGCATGATTGATTAAGGCATCCCATTGAAAAACTTGAAGATTTTTCAATTTAAAGAATTCTCGTGCGCTGCATGTTCTCTAGGTAAATTTATTATTAAGCTATCACTAGCTAAAGTTGGAACTAAATCTCCAATATGTATACAGGGTGACATATGTGGGCCTATACACCCACTATTTGGACCATTTAGATATTTTATGGTATTCATAGACGCATCCAACAGATAGTCTCATGCATGTTTACTATCAACTTGTAATCTAGCCTTTGTGAGATTGCTTGCTCAAATTATTTGATTAAGAGCACAATTTCTAGATTACCCTATCAAGTCTATTTGTTTTAATAATGCTAGTGAATTCTCTTCTAAGACTTTTAACGACTATTGCATATCAATAGGAGCAAATGTTGAACATCCTATATAGCTCATGTTCATACATAAAATGGCTTAACTAAATCATTTATTAAATGACTTCAATTAATAGCAAGACCTATGCTTATGAGAACAAAACTCCCTATTTTTGCTTAGAGACATGCAATTCTACATGCAGCAGCACTTGTGCACATTAGACCAACTAGTTACTATAAATACTCCCCTTAACAATTGGCTTATGATCAGGAGCCAAATATTTCTCATCTTAAAATTTTTAGATGTGCAGTATATGTTCTAATAGCTCCACTATAATGTACGAAGATAGAACCTCAAAGAAGATTGAGAACATATGTTAGGTATGATTCCCCTTCTATTATAAAATATCTTAAGCGAGTGACAAAGAACTTATTTACAGCATGTTTTGCCAATTGTTATTTTAATGAATAAGTTTTCCCAACATTAAGGGGAGAAAAGGATAAGCAGCTGGTCAAAGAAATTACATGGAATATTTTGTAAAATATTGATCCTCGCACAAAGTAATGTGAACTTGAAGTTCAAAAGATAATTAACTGTCAAATGCATTCACTGACGTAAAGAGAGTGATTAAGTCACATATACCAGCTGCTAATACTCCAATAAGGATTGATATCCCCGAAGGACAATCCATCAATGAGAAAGTTAATGAGTCTAAGGCACACCAGAAGCGTGGTAGACCAATAGGTTTAAAAGATAAAAATCACCACAAAAGAAAAGGAGCAATTATTGAAGATGAGCCCATTAAAGAAATAGATACTCCTAAAGAGTCTAGAGACATAAGAAACAATATAACTCCAGAAGAAGTTTAGATACCTGAAAATGATAAAAAAAGATGAAAATAAGGAGATCTTAATAAACTATGTTTCTATGGGGAAAAGATTGAACCACAAGAAATAATTGTCGATAATATTTTTGCATATAATGTAGCACTTAATATTACGAATGATAATGAGGATCATGAATCTAAATCTGTCAATAAATGTTGACGTAGATATGATTGGCTAAAATGGAAAGATACAATTCAAGCAAAATTGAATTCACTTCAAAAATATAAAGTTTTAAGACCTGTAGTCCAAACACCTGAAGGTGTAATACCCATTGGGTACAAAAGGGTATTTATGTGTAAACGAAATGAGAAAAATAAAGTTGTAAAATATAAAATACAACTTATTGCCTAAGGTTTTACACAAAGACTTGAAATTAATTATGAGTTTACTTATTCTCCTGTGGTGGATGCAATCACATTTCGTTATCTCATTAATCTGGCAATACATGAAAAACTTGATATGTGTCTTATGGATATTGTTATAGCCTATTTATATGGCTTACTTAATTATGATGTCTATATGAAAATCCCAAAAGGATTTAAAATGCCTAAAGCATATAATTCAAAGTCTCGAAAACTTTATTCAATTAAATTACAAAATCTTTATATGGATTAAAGCAGTCTAGATGAATGTGGTATATCGTCTTAGTGAATACCTGTTAAAAGAAGGGTATAATAGTGACCAAATATATCCATGTGTTTTCATAAAGTGAACAAATTTTGAATTTGCCATCATTGTTATATATGTTGATCATTTGAATATTATTGGAACTCCTGAAGAGATTCAAAAGGCAGTTAATTGTTTGAAGAAAGAATTTGAAATGAAAGATCTTGGAAAAATAAAGTTTTGCCTCGACCTGTAGATCAAACATTTAAAAGATGAAATTTTTATACATCAATTAACTTATGTACAAAATGTCCTTGCAAGATTTTACATTGATAAAGCACATCCATTAAGTACCCCAATAGTTGTTCGGTCACTTGATGTGAAAAAGGATATTTTTTTATCTCGAGAGGATAATGAAAAGGATTCTTGGTCTTAAAGTACCATATTTTAGTGCTATTAGTACATTAATATATCTTGCTAACAATACAAGACCTGATATAGCTTTTACTATGAGCTTGTTAGCAAGATTTAGTTCCTCTCCAACTCAAAGATATTGGAATGGGATTAAACATGTCTTTCAATACCTCCAAGGTACTATTGATATGGGTTTATTATGTGCAAATGGATCTAAATTACAGCTCATAGGTTATGTAGATAATAGATATTTATCTGATCCACACAAAGCTCAATCTGAAATATACTATTTATTTGCAAGTGATAATCTAGTGAATTTATTTACTGAGGCACATTCTATTGCAGTATTTGAAAAGCTAATTCATACTATTGGAGTTCTTTGACTAAAAGATCTTTATTGATATCATTATGAGGGAGAGTTAATACGCACTGTACTATTTTTTCCTTTGCTATGGTTTTTGTCCCATTAGATTTTTCCTAGCAATGTTTTTAATGAGGCAATATTCTATTGCGTATTATATGGACATCCAAGGGGGAGTGTTATGAATAATTATTAAATGTAAATGTCCACAGGTCAAATATTATATCCCTAATTATGATTAATTATTAGGATTCAATTATGATAAATTATATCTCCAATTATGATCATATTATTAGGTTCTAATTATGATCAATTATATCCCCAATCATGATCAATTCTATTTATGAATTATCATTATGAGATTATAATGTTTGATCAATTTACCCTATAAATATGGGTTGTACAAATCATTTTGTATACAGTTGAATGAAATATTCTTCTCCCCCTTGTATTTCTTTCTCTCCATATATTTCTTATTCATCTCTTTCATGTCTTTCTTTTATCATTCCTTAAGTGTTTAATATTTTAAAACACTTTGTTATATGTAAGGGTACAAATGGATTAGATCAAGTTAGGCTTTACTTTAAATAAGTTGGGCTTATATTATAAAATATTGACCCAAACTTGACTTATTAGCTTATATAAAACTTTATTTCAAACCCTGACCTGGCCTAGCCTGGCCTGACCTAACCTAACTTGACCTGGCCTGACCTATTAATTAATTTAAAAGCTTATTTTTAAATATAAACTTTTAAATAGGCCAACAACTTAAAGTTTAAAAGACTTATTATAAAAAAGCCTTAAATAGACTAATAACTTATATAAGTTTATATTAATATATTCTTAAGATATACCTAATAATACTAAAATTAATACAAAATTTTATATAAGAACTAATTAATAAAGAAATAAATTCATATACTCACAATATAAAATTATTAATTTAAATATTTAATATTAAATTAAAAGTAAAATAATATTAAGTTATCATAATATAAAAAGTTAACAACAAAGGCAAATTAGTTCACTATAAATTATATAATAAATATTTAAAATAGTTAATCTATGCAATAGGCTTAGAAAAAAAAGCCTATATATTATTACCTTTATAATAAATAAAATTAAATAAAAAAATATTAAACAGGCTAGCTTAATAACCCTGTATGTTAGGCTTAAAATAAAAAGACTTTGCCTATTTAATTAAAAAAAATTTATGTTAATCTTAACCTAACTTATTTAATTAAATAAGATGAGCTAGATTAGGCCTAAATCAAGCTGGGTCATAGGTCCCTGATAAATCGTCCAACCCATTTACACCTCGATGCAAGTCTTTACTGGTTGAGGAGAGCTTGGCGCTTAGTACTTATAATTAAGTGATTATCTGAAACTAGACTTGTTCAACATTTTGATCCAAATTGATTTCACGTTTCTCTATGCAAATAAATTTCTAAGGGTGAAGTCTTAAGTGCCTTAGGTGAAAATTTAAGGTATGGATACCGGTGCCAAAAGATGAATAAGGAGAGGAAAATTCTAAGGTGCCTCCAAGGTTTTTAAACCCTAGGTGGTGTGACACAATCTTATCCATTGGATGAGATTACCTAAGACTTAGGTAATCTTATCCAATGGATAAGATTATACCACATGCCCAGAGTTTAGAAATCTCTAGGGGTACCGTAGTCTTCCCCATAAGGAGAAGAGTTCAATTTTTTAGCTATTGTTGAAATAATTTTGTTTTGATTGTAAAACATAGTATTTACGAAATAGTCTCAAGGCCTTTTTAAGGATGGTATCTTACACAGCACAAACATATAAAAATGACAGTGTATTGAGTCAAAAAATTATAAAATTTTGGTTATTGGTGACTCAAAATTTCTATTTTAAATAAAATCATTATTATTTTATAAAAAATTATAATTAGATAATACTTGTGATAATTATATATTTTTATGTGACCTTCATTGTATTTTTTTCAATTTTTTAATTTATATATTTTGCAATAATTTTATCACAAAAGTTGCAACTTTTTTATGTTATAATTTTAACAAATGGAGTAATGTGTTTTTTAACATTTGTAATATACAAATTCATTAAAATATAACACTTTGTTAAAAAAATTATGATGAGTATAAATATTTTATAGAAATTATATATTTATTAAAACATGTCAAATATGAAAAATGAACATGAAATAAAACTCTAAAAAAATTATTTTTAAATGTTAAAAGACTAAGCTTGTTTAAAATAACAATCAAATAATTTGATTATAAATATGACTAGCATTTGACTGATCACATGCTTATTGTACTTTTAATTTATTGTTATTTATGCAATTCTGTTACGAAAAGCATTTTAATAAAATTTTGTGCATAAATGAATGAAAAAAAAATTCAAACTTGTTATATAATAAGAGTTTAAATTTTATTTATTGTTAATGTAAAACATATTATACTATTAATGAATGAGAAAAAAATATATTATTAAAAATTAATAATAATCAAGAATTTTAGTAGCAATAAATGTATTTTAATAATATTTTATTGACATGATAATATATAAGTGGTTAATGGTATAAGATTAATTTATATTGATAATGAATTAAATTTAAATCATAAAATATAAAGAATTTAAATTTGATCCATAGCTAGTATAAAATATTTTACACTAATGGAAAAACACATCATTAAAAAAGTAATAGTAATTAAAAGTTTTTAAAAGTAGTAAAAGAGTTTTATAATTTTTTATTGATATGCTAATATATAAATGAATAATAGTAAAAAACCGATTTGTACTAACAATACCAAATTTAAATCCTAAAATAAAATCATAAACTAATTAAGAGAAAGTAACAACTCATGACCAATAAATTTTACAATCAAATAATATTAAAAATATTCATTTATTTAAAAATAAGAATGAATTATATATAATTAGACCTATTAATACTAGTGTAAGTCTAAATGACTTATGTTAAATCTTAATCATTAATCACAATAACATTTAATAATTAATATCAAAATCATTTTAGATAATTTATATATTGTATGTAACTTTTGCTCCTTCTCAATTAATGCATTAAATGAAAATATTTATTTCATATTCATATCATTAATATAGTTCAAATCAATTTTATTAAAAGTGTTTAAATTAGATATAAAATATTTTTTTATTATTATGTCTACCATGCTTCTATATTAATATTAATATAAAGTAATATATATTCTTCTATTATTACATATATTTGGAGAGAAAAATGGTGATTAAATGAGACAATCACTCTAAAAACTAAAGAATTAACAGAATTCTCTTTTTAGTAAGAGTTATCTTCATAATTTGAATTTTTATTTGTTGACAAGTTCATTTCGCTTGGGATAAACATGTTTTTTTTTATTGAACCAATGTTTTATTTATATTATTAATACATATATATATTATTAACAATTTTATGATTATATAAGTTGTAAAAAAGAGAAAGGAAATAACACCAACAAAAATGAAAATACATATATTTTTTGTAGTTTGATAATGCATAATAAATTATTAATAATTTCATATTCTTATATAAGTCATATAACTTAACAAATCAGTAAGCATTAATTTTTCTTAATGAAAATTTTCAAATTTTTAATATTGTTTTCCTTCAATTAATAGTGTAAAGAAGACGTTAATTTTGTAACTATTTTCTTATTTAATGTCAATTTTTATTTTTTTTAAAGAAGACGCTCATTGGAAAACGTTTGGATTAAAAAATTATTTTTGACATTCAATAACTTGTTGTAAGTTGTTTATTTAAATATTAAAAAATAAATTAAATTTGTCTTTCCAAAAATATATCTATTAGAATATTAAAATTAAAATTTAAAAATTAATATATATATATATGTATATATAAACCCAATAATTGTGTTTTACAGTATTACTTATTATTTATATATTATTATATTATTAAAAGTGAATTCTTCTATGCTTTGAATAAAAGCTCAAGATATGGATATTCATATTTATCTATAATAAAAGCACACAAATTTTAATTTATTAAAATTTTATGTTACATATTTTTATATAAAGAATATAAATATATTTTATTTTAAATTTTATAATTAAAAACATAATTATTAAATAACTTTATTAAAAATATTCAAAATTAATATTATTTTATTTTCATTAATAAAGGGTAACATTTTGAAAAGCCCCTACTCTCTTTTACTAGCAAATATATATATTTGAAAAATCTGAGTAATTCAAAAAAAAATAATCAATCATTATAATGTAAGGTTTGAAGTTTACCATCATTTTATTTAAATCAAGCCTACTAAGAACGGGGCACATTTTTAAATAATCAATAATGATGATGTACTTTCAAAACAGCACATTTAGATGTTACTTTTTTCATTTTTTTTATTTATCATATTTTGAAAAAAAATTATTATTTTTTATTTGTCACTTTAGAATTTTAATAAAATATTAAATATTTTTTTATATTTATCCTTCTTTTTCATTAATAAATATTTTATTATTCTATATAACTAACTCACTTGTATTTATTTCATTATATTTATATATTTATTTTTAATTATTTTAAATTTTATACATAAAAAGCAACTTTAGAAGATTTACTAAAAATAAATAAATTTAATAACTTTTTTAATATATAAAAAATTTATTAATAGATAAATAAAAAATGGAAGGAGTATATATTAGCATTCCACTCTTCAAACAAAATCGTAAATGTAACCATTAAAATAAGGTGGAGTCTTCTGTGCCTTGGGTGAGAAGTACAGGCATCCATGCCTGTATCATTTGACAAATGACAAGTGGTCATGTGTTAGTACTGTAACTTGGAGTGTCAAGTTTCCTTTCTTTTTGCCTCCCATGTGCTTTTGTTTCCGTGGAAATTAAAAATTGCAAAGTGACCCCAATGAACTTTTCGATGAATTAGGCCATTGGAAGTTTAAATGTGTAAATGCTTAGATGGGCTAAAAATGCACAAAAAAATACTTGTGCTTTTAAATTATTATATCATACTATTCAATGATATATTTTTAATATCTCGTTAATCATTAAAACATTATTTTTCTTTTTTTTTTTTACTTTATTACATCATTTTATTATTTTTTAGCCTATTTCTATTATTCATGTTCATGATGTTATTAACTACTAATATAGATATAACATGATATGTTATTATTTATTTTAAATAAGTTAAATACTTAATTTAATTTAATTATATATTCTATTTTCGACTTTTATTACTTCAAAGCTTATTTATTGTTTCTCTTTTTTATTTATTGCATTGTGTATTGTTTTTTTTTTACTCATGTTATTTATAGTTTAAACATAACTAATAATAATATTATTAAATATTATAGATACAATATAATATATTTTAATATTCTCCACGTTAAATTTTCAAGTTGATTATGCTGTTTTTATATTAAAATTAAATATGCCCTATTATATACATATATATATTATTTAATGATATTATTGTTAAAGTTGAAGATAATTGGAATGAAACGGAAAAAGAATGACAAATGTGTAATGTAACAAATTAAAGGAATAGAAATAATGGGTGAGTTGTAAAGTAATATAATAATTAAAAATAAATTAAATAATTTAGTAAATCAATGAAATTAAATATTTAATTTATTAAAAATAAAATAATGCAAAAATAAAAAATATCATGTTATATCTATACTTCTTAATATATTAGCATAGAAACTATAAAATGACATCAATAACATTGAAAAAAAAATTGCAATAAAAAATAGAAAAAATGGATGACATGGCTATACTATTAAGTACTAAAAGAGTTAAAAACATAATTTGTAGTCAAGTAAATTAATTACTTTAAATATTTTACTTGCTTAAACTATTTTTGATAAAAATAAAATATATATACATTTATTTATACTACTTAGTGACATTGATGTGTAAAATTTAAAATTTATCTACTTATAGGAAAGCTTGATTCGTTGAATGTTTATATGTTTCACATTTTCAAGAATCTTTCATGGGAATGTTATATTCAAAATTTAAAAAAATTTACTTGGGAGTATAATATTCTTAAGAATATTTTAGAGCTAAACTTCTCCTCTTCCCAAATATTCCCATGGGGAGAGGTAGGTATCTTAGATTTCTATCTTATGAGAATGTTGATACTGAAATAAAAAGATAATTTTACCCTTATTTTTTTATATCCTTATTTATTCTGAAAAATTTTTATTTTTATTTTTTAATTTTAAATTATATTTCTCATTTTTTTATGATAACAACTATAATTACACTAAATAAGTAACTAAATAAGTAGAAAAATGATAATTTCTATATTCCAATTCTAATTTAGTTTGAAATTTTTTTTATTTTTTATTTTTAATTTTTTCATGATAACAAGGATAATTATATTAAATAATTAAAAAATATATAAATAAATTATAAATTCTAACTTTTAAAAGTATGAACAATTTGTGTTACAATTTTTAAAAATAAATTTCTATAATTTTATTTAAAGTTTCATAATTTTTATATTTAATTTATAAAAAATTATAATATCATATATCAAAATTATTAAAAAATTATAATCCTCTAAATAATTTTTTTACTATAGATAAAATTAAATTTTCATTTAATTATAATCAATTTCTAACCGTAAGTTAAAGTTCCTAACTCTACTAGAAAACATAATATAATCTGTCTAAGATTACATTAGGCCGTAGTTCAAATTTATCATTCTAATTAACCTAACTAAAATTTTAACTCGTATCCTATATGGGAATTTATTAATTTTTTATTATTAATATAAAAAAATTATATATAATAAAATAAAAAGTTATGAAATGTTGAAATTTAATTTTTTGTATTTATTTTAAAATTATTCATCCAATTTTATAAATAACAATTTTTCAACATTCTAAATATTAGAAGTGAGTTATAGAACATTAATTAAATTTTAATTTATATATATTTAATTTTAAATATAATTATTAAACTTCAATATAAAAATATAAATAAAATTTAAATGAATAAATTTTAATTTTAATTTTTAAATAATTTTATAAAAATATAACATATAATTAATTCAATTAAAATTTTATATTAAAATGATAACTTATTTAAAATATTTATATATGTAATTTAATTTGAAATATAATATTGAAAACTAAAAATAATTTGATATAAATATGAAATATTTTATATAGATTTTAGTTGAGATTATATGAATTTAGATTAAAAGCAAATTAATGATTATAATTTGAATAATTAATAGATTAGATTAGTACTTATTCAAAATATTAATTTGCTAACTTATTTAAGAATTAAAAATTAAAATTTACTTTTTTATATTTTTAAATTTTTAAATATTATTTTTTAATCATCAATATAAATAATATATTATCCCTTCATAAATATATATAAATAATATTTTTTATAAAAATCATTTATCGATAATATGAATGAACACTTAATTTTTTCTCTTATTTGAAAAAAGAAAAAGGATGAGAAAAGAACATTTAAAGATAAAATATATGATTATTATATTTTAATTATTTAAAAATTTAAAATTTTTTATTTTATTTTCAATTTAAATTTAAAATATATCATTTTTCTTCTTTCTCTTTTATTTTCTTTTCAAAGAAAACAAAAGTTTCTTATCAACAATAAATAAATTACTTATTTATTTTATATAATTAATTATATAAAAATTCAAATTTAAATTATTAAAAATTTTAATATTTTATATATTAAATTATTTATTATATTTTAATCAAATATAATTTAAATTATTAATTTATTAATTCTTCAAAAGTTTTTATTCATATATTTTTAATTAAATCTATAATTTATTACAATTTATAACCAAAAATTAATAATGGTATTTTTTGAAAAAAAATAATAAGATTCCTAGAAATATAAAGTATAAATCAAACATGGTAATATAATATGTTTAAAAATGTGAAAAAATATTTTCAGGAATATATATATTGAACCAAATATAAGAATCTTATATTTTCAATAATTACGTACTTGGGAATCACGTTCTCTAGAATATATATTTTTTTTAAATGTAAGATTTTACGAATCAAATGCTATCATAGTATAAAATAATTTACACTATCAATGAATAAAAAGACAATAGATCATTTAAAAGTAGTAATAACTAAATTTTTTTATTAATATGATAATATACTAATAAATGAGAATCTCAAATTAATTTATATTAATAGTGAATCAAATTTAAATCTTAACATATGAGTTATAAATATAATAAGTGAATATGAAAAAAAAAATGATAACAGGGAGTGAAACAATCCATAAGTTATGAAGTCATGATAATATTGATGGATTTTAAATAAATGGTTTCAATTTTAATTTTTAAATACTTTATTGGATTATAAAATTTTTAATTAATTATTTACTAAAATTTTCATTTATTTAAGATATTTTTATAAAAAAATTAAATTTATTATTTTATATCTATTCTACTTTGTAATATTTGTAGCTAATCGATCAATAGTAGTAATAAAAAGAAAAAATAAAAAATATATAATAGAATACAAATGATAAAAAAAGAGGTAATTGATAAATTATATACTTATATGAAAGTTAAAAATAAAAACTATAATTAAATAATTCAATTAAATTAAAATTTTAATTTCCTTCAAATAAAAAATATATATTATGTTATATGTACAATTCCTAATGACATTACTATTTGAATTATAAATAACAAGATTATAATATGCAATAAAAAAATGCATACCATACAATGGAGCAAATAAAAAGAAGAACATGTGATTCTTATATTAAGTAATATAAGAGTTAAGAAATAAAATACACAATTAAGTAATTCAATTAAAATAAATATGTAAACTATTTAAATCATTTTTTGATAAAATAAAATATATTATGTTATATCTATACTAATTAATTATATTAGCCTCTAAACTATAAATAGTAGAAATCAAACATTAATAAAATATAGACTAAAGTAGCTAAAAAAATTAAGTAGTGTGTAAATTTATAGCGTTGATAAAATCTTAATTAATATATTTAATTTTTAATGTAGTATTTAAACACTGATATTAAGGAAATATTAAAAATTTTAAATAAATAAAATTTGATTTGAATGTTTAAATATTCTACTAAGTAGTAGATTATGTGACTAATTTTTCCAATTAATTTTTAAATTAAATTTTAACTTATTTGAAAATTTTTATACTAAAATTAAATATATCATGCTTTAATATTAAAATTTAAGTTGTGAGTAATAATAATGGTCACAAAAGGGAAAAATATGTAGTGAAACAAATAAAAATAAGAGAAATAATAAGTGAGTTATAAATAAATATAAAATTTAAATTTAGATTATGTATCAAAGTAATTCAATTAAATTAAGGGTTAATACTTATTTAAACTATTTTTAAAAAATATAAATTATATCTGTTATTTACATATTTTTAATGATATTAGCATCTTAGTTATAAACAATAGGAGTAAATATGAAAAAAGACAAAGAAAAAATATGCAATAAATAAATAAAATAAACAATGAGTGGGTTATGAAATAATATAAAAATTAAAAATAAAACATGAAATTAATTACTATAATTAAATAATATATTTATAACTTACTTAAAATATTTTTATAATATATAATATATAATATATTATATGTATACAATTCAATTTTATTGGTATCTAAGATAGAAATAACAATATTAGGTATTAAAAAATATATATAATAATATAGATAAAAATAAATGAAACATTACATGAATTGTAAAATTTTGATAAAATACTAATTGATGTAATTTAAATTGAAATATAGGAATTAAAAATTTATATTAAGAAAATGGTAGATTTCTGCTTGTCCTCATTTCATTAACAGATTTCTCTACATTAGAACAACAAGAAGCCTCAAATTTGGGCCAACTTTTTCTTCCGTTAGTAATGCAACAATTGCATTAAATAATTACTCAATTTTTTGCCGAGCCCAATTCTATAAAAAACTAAAATAATCAATGGCAGTCATCAAAGACCCAATTAGCCAACCCAATGATATACGTTAAATTTTTAATTAAACAAAACTTATGGATTGAAAAGGTAAATCTAACATGATTTTTTCACAACAAGTTACTAATTTTTTGTGGCCCCGTACTCATCAAAATTAATCTCTCTTATGATGACACATGGTCAAGGTATTAATACCTGTATTTTTGCCCAAGGCATGATAGTCATGGCCTTAAAATAAATGCCAGAAGGTCAAGGCATTCATGCCTTGAGTTATTGGCCAAGGCAATATAAAATTGGTCATTTCCAAGTAATACTATTTGCATAAATTAATTTTCCAAAAAGGATACTAATATTTGATTTAATAAAATTTTTGGTTGATTCTAATTTTTTATTATGCATTTATATATATAATAAAATATATAGTTAAATTTTTAATTTATTTTTATAATTTTAAATTTATATATTATATAAAAATATTTATAACATATTATATATTATACTTTTTGTCAAAAAATGTACATTTATTATTTAATTGATTAAAAAATATATTAATATGAACTCGAACTCGCAAGGATAAGATCAAATTTGGATTAGGCATGATTTTACCACTAATTGCAGCTAATATATCTGTTCATTGCTTGAAGAGATATTGGGCTCTTCAGATTTTCTAAACCCTCAACTTTTCGTTTTTACGTTCTCTGCTCACTCTTCGGTTGCTGCCCCTCATTTATATGTCGGATTTAGAATTTTAGGCCCTTCATAGAACCAGCAACGAAGAAGCGAAGGTGACAGCGTGAGAAATGGATTTTACCTATGGCATTTTAATTTTATAGGAAAGTATTTTTTATAGAAAAATATTATTTATATTTATATTAATGTAAAAGTGATATAATACTTACTTTTGTAATAAAAAAATAATAAATTTATTTTATTGAAAAATATTTTTTTAAAAATTATTTATTCATATATTACTATAAAACTAATATATCACTTATTTTTATAACTAAAAAATAATATTAAAAATTATAACAATAAAAAAGATAAAAAATATTTTTTTGAAAATTTTTATATTTAATATTAAATAAATAAAATATTTTTATTTAATAATTTATAATTATATTTTAAAAAAATATTTTCTCTCAGAATAATTGCAACGAGAGCGTTGAAATGAAAAATTAAAGGGCATAAGGGTAAAAATGAGCGTGCGACCATGTCAGAAAAGAGTAATATTATCCCAAAAGCATGGAGTGGATAACTCAAAATGGAAAAACGTAGAGACAGACATTGCATGTTGAGATTCGCGTGTGCTGTGGCTCAGGATGACCCTGAAGGAGACCTCACAAAAGTTTAAGCCCAAAGAAAATGAATTGTATCAAAAATTAATTCTATCAATAAAACTACTTGTCTTCTATCATCTTAATATGATTTCTCTTTGTTTTAGTGAAAAATAACAGATTCTACATACTATTTTATGTTAATTATAAAACACAAAAAAATGTAGTACTCCATTATTTATATATAAAAAATAAAATTTATTTATAAAAAAAAATTTCTAAAAAATAAACAAATTTAAAGATGTATATTATTTCCTTCTTCTTTTTTATTATTTTAGAAGAAATAAAAATATAATTTTTTATTTATAGATCTCATTTTTTCAATAAAAAAATCATATATATCTCTTTCTAAAATTATCTTCTTTTCTAAAGTCACTTTTCCCATGATCAAATTTGAATTTTACTATCAAGCAATTGAAATAAGTAACATGATGTATAAATATCACATCACTATAAAAGTTTGTCAAAAAAAAAAAAATAACATCGTACTTAAATCTCATCTGCTTTATTAGAAAATATATTTCATAGAAAAATTCATTTATTTGTATAATGATAAAAGATTTTCATACCACTTGTATTCTTTGTGAACAAAATAATACATGGTAATAAAAGAAAATAACTCTCTTTTTATCTATTTATACAAGTAATAATTCATTTAACCTGCAAAGTCAAGGATTCTAATCTATAACGTGAGGGAAAGAAAGTTTCTTAAAATAATATTAGGTACCACTAGTGTGGGTAGAAAATAACTTCTTTTTTAAAATAAAGAATATTATTTTCCATCATAATTGCTAAATGTAACATTAAATAAATAAGTTTTTTCATCATTTTAATATGTTATATTAATAAATATAAGTAAAGGAAATCATTTTTACAAAAAAATCCTTAATTTTAAAATAAAATAACATATCTTACTTTTAAAAAAGAAATGACGCTCATTCAAAAAAAAAAATTGCACTATATTTCCAATCTACAATACCTAGATGTGCAAAGAGCTAATAAAAAAAGTCAGATCAGTTATTCACCAATGCTTTTAGTTCATTGAACAATATTCTATTGTTGTCCAACTTTGATGTTAAAGTTTGCGTGCGTTGAGATCATGCAAGAAAATTATTCATATTATCCTTTGTTGCTGAATAAAAAATAGATTATGAATTTCCAAAGGTGAAGTGCACTACAGTTTGGCCAAAAACAATACAAAACTTCTGTTTATTGAGAAAATAAAATTATTATTTTTTATAATAAGAATGATTAAACCAATAAATACATATAAAAATTAAAAATTAAAAGTTAAACTTTAAATATAACAAAAATATAAAATATTTAAATAATAAACCAAAAGGTGCCGGTTAAAATCATCAAATACTGTGTAATTATGATTTCATTTAAAGAGTATACTCTTAAAATCCGTGCATTTCACCTGACACACGAACGTGTTTGGAAAAAATTTACATCTTCTTTTTTTTTTAAAGTTTTTTTTATCAAGTTAGAATCACATAAATAAGGAATATATATATATGGAACTCGGAATTCTTATTTATATGTAATAGAACTAAAAAATTATTATAAATTTTATGAAAAATTTTGGATCCTCGAATCATGTAGACAAATATAAAATTTATATACAAATAAATTCTATAAATTAAACTTTCAGTTGTGTTCATGATGAAGATATTAAGAATCTTGTAATTATGATCTCAGCCATGATAATATCAATTCTTTATCAATTCCCTTTTTTTGTTTATAGTCCAAACCTAATTACAGAAGTCACTTCTCCTAATTACTCTAATTAGTTGGGATTACTTTTGGGAGGCTAGTTTTACTAAATGTTTAGGAGGAATGTACAATGTATATCAAAGTGTAAGAGTACGAATATAATACATAGTAAAAATTTAGTAGTTAAAAACCTAACACATGAATCGAATAATATTCATTAATAGGTAATTTGTAGAAATATTTACTTAAGAAATAGAAGAACTAATTAGAATTTTTTAAGAATTGTCTAGGAAAAGTTTAAGGAAAATAGAAGTATTTAAGATCTAAAGTTAATAAAGCTTTAAAGTGACTTAGAGGTTGTACTTAAGAGCATTCTATAGAAACCTTAAAGTGGAAAAAAACATTAGGGCACTATATGGAGGGTATACACAATTTTAAGGAGATGAAGGGAAATATGACAAGTTCCAAGGGTATTGGAGGAAATATTAGGAAAAAATACTAATTAAAATCCTAATAAAGATTATTAGATTAAAAATTGATAAATTAATAGTTAATTAAGGTTAGGAAGTTGACAGGAAATTTCCTACCAAGTTAGTCAAGAAAAATGACAGATATAATAATGCAAATATACAATGACATTTGCCATGACAAGATTATAAAGACTAAGAGTAGGATATAAGGAATAAGAATTGTTAAAGACCAAGACTTGGAAAGAAAAACAATTGCCATCATCTTTTCCAAGAGGAAAAAACTATGCACTTTGCTCTATCTCATCCTCATGCATTTCTTTCTTCTATAAATAGCTAAGTTAAACTCAATTTGATGCACACAAACACATAGCCCATGGCTAGGAAGAAATTTTGGTGAGAAAGAAAGAGTTTTTGTCATTCTTGATGAGATCTTGTTAGTTTCATTAGAATTCTTCAAAGTTTGGTAAAGAAGGAAGCTTTGTTGATCTTAAAAAAGAAAGTATAAGTGTCTAAACTTTGATGATTTCAATTCTTTTCATGGTTTTTGTTATGAATTCCTTACTAATTTCATATTATTTTGATAGCATGCTTTAAAAGGTAGGTGAAGGAATTCAAGGACCCTAAGCTATTTTGAGTGAATGGAGACCCAATCTTTTTCTTGTTTATTTTCTTCTTAGAAGATGGTTATGTATAAGGTATATATGTGATTTTGTGGTTAGGTTGAAGCCATGAATCTCATGGTGGGTTAGTGGTAAAATTGTTTTCCTAAAAACTCAAGAAATGATTTTAAAAGAAAAAGGTTTTGTGGAAAGAATTTTTTTTAAAAATTTGCTAGTGTTTTGGAAGCATGATTTTCACAAACAAAAAGAAGAAAGTGGTGGTGAATATCCTTAGGGTGTTTGACAATTTTTTTCAGCCAAGGGAGAGAGAAAAAGATGATGTTTTACAACAAAATTCAATTTGGACAGCACTAAAGTATTTATATATGTGCTGCTATTTGGTAAGAAAAAATTATATTTTTGTGAGAAAAACTTATTATACCAAGTTCTAAATTATTTTAGAGATATTTATTAATATTTATGATAAGTTTGTGTGATGAAATCATGTTTAAAGATATGTTTGGAAGCTTAGAGATTTAAGCCAAAAAACTGTTTTCAAAACTAGTATTGCCAAGTAGAAAATGGCTTCCTTCTAACTAGTTTTTCTAGTAAAATATTATAATTATTTATGTAATATGTTTTATGGATGAAAGTGGCTGTTGAATGATATTTTAAGCCATGGAAGCTTGGATGAAAATTTCATAAAATTGGTACATAAAAAGGATTTTTGGAAGCAAAAATAGCCTATAGCCTCTTTTTTAGATATATTGATGGATTGAGTTGAAAAAAGCTTGTATAATTTATTTTAAAAATGAAAATAGTTTAAAAAAAATGTTTTATGACTTATTATTTATAATGAAATTTTTCAAAAAATTTTTTAAGATAGAACTAGTGATGTATTTATTCGTTACTAACTTTATATACATTAATAGAATTTTCATCCCTAAAATATGAATTAGTGATAGAAATATTTGTCACTAAATTTGTCAATAAATACTAATTTGGCGATAGGTGAATCCATCACAAAATTTCAAACCATCGATAAATCTATTACTAAGCTATAAAATTCCTAGAAAATTAATGGCATCATCTTCAAAATGCCATTGTTAATATTATGCACTTTTCAATATGCTATCTATTTGTGTAGTAATCTAAATAGTGAATACCTTACCTAATTAAATTTCATAAAGTTTAAACCTTATTAATAATCAAATACTTGAATTGAATTTCATGAAACAAATTGATTCATAATACAAAATTGAATGTGGATATTTTATTTATATTTAGTAGAAAGATAATAAAATCAATAAATTTCAATATATATCCTAAAAAAATTAATGTTCAAGGTTTATACATATGAAAACAAAAATCCTAAATTGCTTGATTTCAAACAACGCATTGATGTTGCACTCATATTACTTGATTATCAACTACTAAGATGCAAATCATTGCTTTTAGGTTATCATCCTTTCTTAGTCATAATTTGTGTCAAGTTATCATTTTGAAATAAACAAAGATATCCCTGTTTCTTTTCTATATTACCAACTTAATGGAGTAAATATGAAAGTACTGGTACTAAAAAAATGTATTTTTATGAAGGTTCATTGGTAATAATCTTAAGGATAAAAATTATTGCTATGAATATGAAAGTAAGGAACTACTTTAAAAAAAACTATAAGAACAATTTTTATTGCTATTCATTTCCTCCATTATGTAGCCATTCTTTGAATACTTAATTATTTGTACCTTTTTTTCAAAGACATGAGGTCAACATTAAGCTCCCTAGCTACTTTTGCTATGGCATATGAAAGTGCACCTTCTTTTTACAGTTAAGAATTCATTAAATAATCATAATGGAATAATTTAAAATATTGTTAAGTTATTAAAAAAATAAAAAAATATGAAATACCCACATTAGTTTTGAAGTGGTTGCATTTTACCTTCACAAACTTTGTAAACTTGAAAATCCAACCATTTAACTATATAAAACTTGTATTTAAACTCTAATATATTCTTAATTAATCATGTTATTAAATTGTATGATTTTTTCAAGAAGTTTTTGAACATGAATCATAATATTATGATATGTTGGTTCATTATATCATTTTTTACACCTAATTTCTATATTATATATTTAATAGAAATTAAATTAGATAAATATAATTTTAATTAAATACTTAAAAATGTGTTATGAAACTATTTGCACAAAATGATATAATAAAAAATACAATAATAGTGTGATTCTTGTTAAAAATATGAATGAAAAGATTACATAATTTAATAAAATTGTTAATTAAGTAACTTTTATATAGTTAAAATATTTGATTTGTGAGTTTTTAAAGTTTGAGTGTTGAAATGCGACCACCCTAAAATTTAGTAAGGGTATTTTGTATTTTTCTTAAAAGAAAAAATGTCATCTATAAATTACATATGATGCAGAAAATCTCTTACTCACAAAAGTATTACTTCCTTTTTTTGTCTTGAATGTACTTGAAAATATCAAGTAATGAGTCATCTCCTTCCTAATTTTTACTTTATATAATAACTACATATACAAAATCATAAATACAAAGCTTATTAAAATCCAAAGTGCATGACTATAAATTAGAAGTAAGAAATTACCATTTTCCTTCTATGCTTTATAACAAATATAAAACCCTTAAATATGTAATGAGTTACCCTTCTCTAATACATAATTCTTCTTTTCTAGTTTTACCTTTTTTTCCATTTTGGGTCTTTTTATTTCTTGAGCATATCATTACAATAGTACAAGTTGCAATATAGGGAAAGAAATTGATATAAATATCAATTTAGTACGTACTTATTATAAGAAGCTAATAAGAATTTATAATGGATCATCCTGAAATTTAAAGGATAAAATAGAAAAAAAGAATGATAGTCATGCCATGCTTTAGAAAATGAAGAATAGGAGTAGTAATTGATTAAGAAATACACCATAAGGATTAATCCTTGATTAGTAAAGATCAAGTCTACAAAAGGTGAATCTTTTTAATAAGTTATAAGTTCATTCAAAAATTCAAAAAAGAACATACTTTCACAAAGAAAGGCACTTAACCAATTATATTTCTCAAATGGTCTAAAAGTTGAATTTTATAAGGAATAATACTCTTTATATGGGCTAGAAAGTCAATGAGTTAACTAAACAAATTGGGGTCCAATTGGACTAATTTAAGCCTAAGCTAACACTCTAAATAAACTAAAATTAGCAGCAAATAAGTATTAAATGTCTAAAATGACATGCTACAATAATGAGCCAAAATATAAAGGAAAAAAAAACCTAATAGAATAAAACATAAAATCAAATGCATCAACTTGAAAGTATTGAGTATTAGTAAGTAGAAATGAATTCCAATTATAGTATTCAAGTACTATACTTGATTAGTTTGTTTAGGATAAAGAAGTGTTCTAATATAATACTTGATTACTAGCAAATAACAACAAACTCTAAGCTTAGTACTCGAATATAGTATTTAAATACTTGGCTAAAATACACAAGATACATTTATTTAATTCCTTAAAACTCCTCCAAGCCCTCTTTTAATGCATCCAAGCTCTTTGAATTAAATCTTGAAGCTTTTCCTTGATTCTCTTAGCTAACCTTTCATGGTTACTCCTTCTAGGATCATATTAGAAGCTTTTTATGACTTTTATACAAAGTAATTAACATATGGTATTAACTTAAAAAAGAATCAAACACATAAAAAATAAAATCAAAAAATAAAAAATCTATAAATACTTAGTTGAATGTTAACTAATACTTACGAGTTTCCCTCCAAATATAACCTAAATCCTACCATCGATTAGGTTTAAATACTAAGGATATACTACTAGGCATCCCCGACACATGGCTAGTTGCTTTGTAAATATTAACAATTCATATAAATTTAACTAGAAATTAATAATACAAATGCATATATTTTCTTTTCAATTCATTCACTATTATTTCCTTTACACCTTGCCTACTTCTAGGTAAAGTCATCTTACTAATACTTAATATTTTCATATCTAATGATATAAGTTCTTTCCTATTTAGTTTTCTTAAAAAAAAAAAAGATTGCATATTGGCCATTTTTAGTAGTGGTAGGGAAAAAAGCTAACCCAAGATCTCTTTTTTTTTTTGGTAATAGTAAAAGTGGTGAAAACTATATATACATACATAAGGATCAAGGATTGAAACCTATATGTAGAGGAAGGCATAAAACATTTAAGAGACATTGAATGTTACTTGAGTTAAAGGCTTTTGATTAACCCAACATCCTTTTCAGCTCACTTATGGATTGCACTTAGCAACCAATAAGCTTTGCATTATTAAAAAACTAAATGCAATTCATAAGTGGGCTAAAAAAGACCATGAGTAGGTTAAACAAGATTTTGGGTTTTAACCATCATTGTAAGTTGGGCTAAAAAGGATCTTTGAGATTTTTTATCTTTACATTATTTATTAATATTTTAATTTTTCTTAAAAATTTTAACTAGATATATGAATATTATGAAGCATTCATTTTTCATTTCTTTGAAAATATTCATTACCTTTGAAATTAAATATTATAACTTTAAAGTTTTTATTGATAAACTACATGTGTCCTTGAGATAGAAAATTTTTTTATTTTAATTAATACTAACACATTTAGATTAAATGTAAGCTTTTAGTTTGAATTTTTTTAGACTAATTTTGTTTCATTTTTTAATCAATATTAACACTATTAAGTTGATTATACGGTTTCGGATTGGATTTTTTTTGTAAATTGAATTTTTTTTATTTTGATCAATATGAACTTCAAAAAATGAAAAATTCTCAATTTTTTTGAATTAACTCTAAGAAAAAGTGACTTTTAAAAAAATTCCTAAAAGTGAATTCTTTTTATAAAATAATCAATAATATAACAATTGAACATAAAAATAATCAATAATATAACATATAAAATAATCATAAATCACAAAATTAAATTGTAAAAAAAGTAATTTTTTTGGATTAACCCTAAAAGGAAAATTTATAACTTTTTAGTGAAAAGATTCCTAAAAATGAATTTTTTATACAAAATAATCAATAATATAATAACCAAACACACAAATATTCAATAATATAACACATAAAATAATCACAAATCATAAAATAAAATCCTACAAAAAAGAAAAACTAACAAAATAGTATAAAATGAATGAAACTTACCTATTAAAATATATAGCAACACTAAGTGAATGCAATGGTAGTGACAAGGGTGAAAAACTTGCTAGAGATAGCAGTCCAATTGAATGGCACTAGAGGGAGGAAAGAGGGAAAGGAGAAAAGGAAAGGGGAAAATAGGAGTTCTAGCTTTGGGCTTTGATATATAAACTAGGTTAGCAATGAAATTAGTAATGGATTAATCTATTGCTAATTAATATCCAATGAAGTGATGACTTTTAATTAACAATAAAATTAATGACAAATTATGTAAAAGTAATGGATTGTGTAGCATCCATCATTAATTTTGTTGCTAATTTTCATGATAAATTCACTCCACTATCAAATAAAATTTTCAATATTCATATATAAATCCATCGCTAAATCTATCAATGATTTGAAAATTTTTTTTTTTATTCTATTGCTAGCTTTGTTTGTATATTTTGCTCATGGATTTAGAGACAGATATAACTTTAAGTTGGAAAATTTTAGAAATATAAATAAATTAGCAATGGGGTTATTAACAAATGATACCACTTCCATCACTAAATTCATAATATAAATATGATTCTTGAAGTCTTATTTATCGATGAAAATTTTATCTCTAAATTTGTCATTAAATCTCTATCTTTAAATGCAAAGTTTTTTTGAGTGAACAATGCCTGTATATATGTCAATTAGTAACCATCATCAAATAAGTAAAACAACTAACATTAAAGAGAAAATTCATAATAGTATTTTCATGATAAGGTATTAATGCGTAATTCAATCCCTTCATCTCTAATATTTAAATTAGGCATAGGGTATGGTTTAATTGTCAACCTTAACTTAAATGACTAATTATAGGTGCACATTTGATGACTATGCTATCTCTTAATTGATCATACATAGGTATCAAACATCTTTTGAATGCTTTTACTTGTTACCAAGGAGGATGAATTCTTTCTCGATCAATCACTACTTTTATGTATTTTATAATGCACTCAACTATTATTCATATCTATTCTTTAAGAATGTAAGTCTATAATAATATCAAAGTACAAAAGTTCATATATAAGATGCTATGTTAACCTTAAATTTGAGGATCACTACCTTTCATATGAGAAATTCATTAAAACATGATAATTTTCCATATGGTTTTTCATGGTAGGTCAATCTACTCATATGTTCCATAACATTTACCTATATGTCTACTAAGATATTAATATATTTACAATATATGAGGACACTATATTTTTATAGAAAATATGACATGACATATGTTAGTTTGCTCATGAATAATTATTATTTTATTTTAATAATAATTTAACTACCAAAGATATTTTGAAATATAATTATATTTATAAATTATCTCATAATTAGAATCCTAATTATAATTAATTTATACACAATTATATTTCAAGGACTTTAGCTAATATAGTATACATACATACATACATACATACATATATATATATATATATATAAAGAAGCCAAAATATTATGCATATTAAATATGCCAAAATATACATATAGTTTTTATGTCATTTCAACTAATTGTCTTTAGGGCATCTATACTAACATTTTCCATGTAAGATCATATTTCATATTTTTTAATAATGAATTACTATTCTAAAAAAATCTTTTAAATTCTCAAGGAATATGATAAGTGGGATAGCTAAAAATTAATGATAAAAAATTATTATTCAAACATTTCACGTTGAATTTTTTTACTAAAAATCACACTATTAGAGAAGTAATATTTAACATTGGTTGTTTAACACATTTCATATTGGTTATTAACCAATACATACACTAGTTTTATCTTATATTCAATATATTTAATGTTAGTTTTTAAACCAACATTGAATATCTATAACAATGTTGATTTTTTTACAAGTGAATCGACATATTTAGTTCCCGGATATTGTTCAATAATTGAAATATGATGTTAATTTTTTACTTTAGTAACTAACATTATTAATCATATCTAATTGTTGAAAATTCATTTTTGATATCTTTAAATTTCAAATAAGACATCTATTTGTTTTAAATAACTAATTTGTAATGTGATATAGGATAACAATTTTATAAATAATTATTATTTTTTTATTTCTTAACAATTCTCCTAAATCCTATTATCTTAAGAATGAGTATCCAAACCTAATTATAGAATTTAATAACTCATATTATTATATAAATAGTAATAATAGTATTCAACCCTATCTCAATATTTCTATGATTAAAAATAATATCCTAAATATAACAAACACCTAATGACAACAATTTCATATATTTTTTAGGTCTAAATAGTAGAAAATATATAATATGTAAATATTGCAAAAAGTGGAAATTATGCCTTCTAATTTGAAACAAATTGGTGATCTATAAATATAATTATCTTTTTCATAAAAAGCGCCTTTAAGGTACTTTATTCCATCAATTGTATTTAATGAGATACTTGATTTCTTTATTTGGTACGTACTTTTAATGGTCATTGTGTTTCAATGCAAGATTAGAGATATGTTGCTAACTCTATATACTGTCTTAAACTTAATAAAATAAGCCCCATTTATGCTTTGCCATTATTTGATAATGGGCTATTGTTCTGGAATCTTTCATTGTTTCATGCATAAATGGAAAATGTGATTGTGTAGAAATTATAAGTTATAATAGATCATCAAAATTCACACCTATATGAACCTTGTTTCTACCTACTATAAGAGATATTGCTTATTGAGGCTTAAGTTTTGATGCTTTGTAAACATATTGTAACTTACAATTTTTATGCTACCATATTTTGTATTTATGCATGAAACTTGAGTGATTCTAGAATAATAGCCTGATAATGGATAGTACTAACTGTTAGAGCACAAATAGGACTTATTTTACTAAATTTGAAATAGCACATAGAGCAAACAACTAGCAAGTCGTTGCATTAAAAAATAAGGAATAGTCAATGACTTATAGTAAATAAAGCAATAAAGTAATATGAAAGAATTATGAATAAAGGATAACTATATTTCCTCTTGATTTGTGTAAGGATGTTATGTATATTTATTATAAATGAAAAGTTTATTATTATTGTAAATAATAGTTTTTTCTTTTTCATATATTCATGTACTAATATAGAAATAAATAAAATAGCAAAATCAATTTTTTGTAATAGATTGTTTTTTTTCTCAAGTTTCATTTACATTCAATTTATTATTTATATCTATTTAATTGTATAAGAAGAATATTATAATGTAAAAAGAAATTTTAATGTTATTAATTTCAGTTAAAGTAACTTAAAAAAAATTAGTTCATAAAATAATGTTGATGTTCTTTACAAGATTTAGACATATAATATTGTTGCCTATATATATATGATATATAAAAATTATGTTTTATGATTCTTGTTTGATATGTGTGTGTGTGTGTGTGTGTGTGTGTGTATGTGTGTATGTGTGTGTGTGATATAAACTAGAAATTATAAATTATAATGCATGTAATTTATACAATTGAATCATTTGTAGTGTAATATATACATATTTGTTATATCTAGCCATTCTAGAATGATTTTGGAAAGGTGCTGAAATTGTTTTGGAATGGTTCTAGAAAAAGTTGACCAAATAAAAATAAATCTATTTTTATTAAAAAATATTCATTTAAAAAGACATTAGCTTTTGTGTAGAAATTAATGTTAAATATTATTTAATAGGATGATATTGTATTAAAAATGACAATATTTTATTTCAACCAAGGTCTAATATTAAATTTAAATGTTGGTTTATTTTACAACCTAATGTAAAATCTTAGGTCATATGTGTGAATTAAAAATAAAAAGGAAAAAATATGGCATAAGTTGAAAATAAAATTTTATCCGAAAGTTCTTTTAACCTTAAAATGATTATCTATCTAACTAGGTATGCTTTCTTTCCAATCTTAAAATAATTCTCTTTAATTTTGTATTTTTGTTCAATAATTATTTTATAGAATTGAAGCTCAGTTAGCTTATAACTAAATATGTAAGATTTAGTACTCACTAGAAAGGCACAAAATATAAATGTGCATATTTTTTTATTTATGTTTATTCTTGTAATTTAGTTTCTATTTTTTTATTCTATCTTATTTTATCACCTATAATTTTGATGTAATTTTTATAAGTTTACACAAATAAAAAATTTAATTTCATTTATCTTTTTGGATATTCTTTCATAATATTTATTATTTATTTATATGTAATAGTAATACATCAGTTTTTCATAAGTACTAATTTTATTTGTGGATATTTTATTCAAAAGGATTTTTTGGGAAGTGTAAATATCACATTTTGGTAATGGGTATCAAGATAAATTTAGTACAACAGCCATAGCTAATTATGGTATTATATACAAATTTACACCATTTTCAATCTTTTGTTATTCAATTTATCCTTTAAAATTATTTAAATTAGGATTCTTTAGAGTAAAAGATATTTGCCTTTTATTTTTGGTTAAGAATATAATGGACATAGAGAGGATAAGGGAATAAAGAACATAGGAATAATGTTAGTGTTTAGGATGAAGAAGTGATAAATTGGGTTTTGGGACATAGGGATGGGGTTAGGGTCTAGAACAAGGAAATAAGGAATTAAAGGTTGGGGTTTAGGTGGGTAGGGTGGACTAACTTGTTATTTAAATGAATCAACATGTTATTATATGTAATAGATGTTAGTTGTTAGAAAGTAAATGATGTTTAATATTTTTTTCCAGCCTTATAGAAACATAAATGATGTCAGTTTTTATGGAATAAAAATTAACATTGTTGTTATATTTTAAAATAATTTTAAAATCGAGGTTGAAACCATGTATACTATAACACTTGATAATATGTTTGTTTTTTTTATGTACAATCCCCTAAACACCTAATGACAATTAAATATTTTGTAGTAGTGGTGATATGATGATACCTTTTTTATGTTTTGATTTAATTATACACATTAACTATTGAGAAGATATTGTCCTTTTACACAAACAAAATATAAATGAATTTATGGAAAATATAAATGACGATAACCAATATGTATACATAAACTAGGGCATAAAGATGTAATAAAGCAATTGATTAGACTTCAAGTTAGCTTATCATTAGAAATTGAACGAGAATTTAATGAAAAGGAAAGATTTTCACACTTAAATAATTTTTCTAGGTATAGATGCCTATCGAGATTAATGGATAAGATTTTGACACATTAATAAAGTGGTTAGGCCATCATTATTCTACTTAAATGAATACAAAAGGTTTTATTAATTTACCTCTCTATAATTCTTTTAAAAACTTGCCCGTAATATAAATAAAATGAAAAATTTTTAAACAAGCTAATTTTAACATAATAAATCCCTAATAAAAATTGATTAGTTATTATTATAATTATAAATTTGGATTATATAAATCTTATCAGTGTGTCAAAATCAATCACCTTACCAATATGTTAAAATCTTATCCATTATTTTTTATAAGTGTCTATGCCTAAAAAAATTACCTAGGTAGGGAGGTTTTACCCTTAGGGGGTGTTTAGTTCGCGGAATCTTACATTCCTGGGAATGTACGCATTCTTGGAAATGTGATTCTTGGGAATGTAACTTTCCTATGTTTGGTTCGTTATAAATATACCTGAAATTTTTTTATCAAATTCTCAAATATATTATATTCTTGTGTTTGGTTCAAATCCAATATTTCTAGGAATCTTCAGAAGTTTTAAGAATACCTTTGACTCTAAAATTAGATCTTGATAATAACCTTGCACAAAACTACAAATTTCCAATAAACCTTGTATTGCTCTATACTGTGACACGGAGTGCACATTTTCTAATGCTAAAAAATATCAACATCTATAACTACAAAAGAATATGTCTTATGTGTACCATTTCTTCATCAGTGTGCTAAACTTATAAGAAAGATCAAAAGTAGAGACTAGCAGAAAGACATCTCTTTCGGGGAACATTACTACAAAAACATGCTAATGTTTTTGTAGAGATCAAAACCTTTTCCGGTTATGAAGTAAATGCAGTGTTCGATTCTCACTTAGATTTCAATTCAAAGACGTGACAAATTAAGCTGTATATAAATTGAAGTATCATGCTCTGTCTGCCGGTCTTGTTCACCTTTATTTAGTAAAATTTTCATTTGAACTTGTTGTATGGAGAATTACCAAATGAAACTGAATAATCCATAAACAAAAGCCAAGTAAGAAATCTAAGTGAAAAAAACAAATGGAAGTTACTTGAATTTGCTATTTTAATATGGCAAAAAGCTCATATTTTCAAATTTGAAATGAAAAAAAGAACCATTAAACATAACATATTGAAATCCTAGTTAATAGTATATAACTTTACAGAATCGTAAAATCCTAATTACATAACTTTACCATTAAACGAAAAGAATCATTAGGAAATTGAAGCAGCATATTGAAATCCTAATTTAAATTACAAAACCATAACTTTATAGAACTGTCATATAGAACCATTAAAATCCACACTCTAACATATAAACTAAATAAATTTCATTAACATTCATTCATTAAACCTGTCATATAAATCAAGGCCTATAATAGGGAATAGCCATTACAAAAATATAAAGTCTAAATGTTTCCAACAAGTCTTCAAAGCTTAATATTTTCACATAAAAAGACACTACATATCTCTCAATAAGTGCTCAACATAATCTTTTTTCCAATTATGGGATAAGTAAAGAAATAATCAATTCGATGTTGATCTTTAGTGATAATCTCCCCAGCCAACATTCTTTGAATGTTTGTAAGCCCATCAACATATTTCAATTCATCAATTACCCTTATCCTTCTATCAGCTCCTTCTTGTTCATGCTTGAAACAAGATGCAAGTGCCTTTATGTCTTCCTTTGTACTCTTGAAATAACTTCCTAACTTATCTACCGTAATAGTTAAGTTTGTCAAGAATATCATCATTGCCTCTAGTATTCTTTTTTTATTTACTTCCACTGCTTTGTCTTTGGATGTTTGGAAATTATGGTGTTGGAGATGGTTGAGTACCAGAAATGTTGTCCAAGAATTCATCAAAATCCTCCACATGCATACTAGATTGGCCTTCCAACTGTCCTTCCTATTCTTCTATGTTTTGTTGCATTTCTTTATCCATTGCTTGAAGTGCATCATAAGGATCTTCGACATCTTCACCATGTGCTCTATCTTTGTCATAGACTTTTTGCAATTCATTGTAAAATGCGAATGGTTTGTTGAACAATCCTTGAGCATTGTTATGAGACTAAAATATAAACAAAAGAATATGGAAAAAATAATAATTAAGCAATGCAAAATATTCTATACCTATAAGCATTCATACGTTATAATTACATTCACCCACTCAGAGAATATTTCTTTCTCAAATATAATTTTCTTTTCTTTATTATCCTATCTAAATTCACTTGCTTTTGGAGCCAACATTTTTGCGATTGCCCCATATTGTTTTTTCAAAAGTTTACTCATGATTCAATATGTGGAGAAGATTTCAAACCACATCCTAACATTTTCAATTTAAGCATTTTCTCTAATTCTTTCAAGTATCCAGATTTGAATTGTCCACAACCTTCAGCTTTCCAATGCTTCTAAGTTGAAAGTTCCACCAAAGCTTCAACCAAGCTAGCATTTTCTTGTTGTGTCCATTAGTGCTTGCAACCTTTTGCCTTTAATTGTGTAGCTTCATTCATACATGCCTGTAACCTAAGTGATATACAATTGAACATAATATTGCCAAACAAATTATAATATTGGAAAATTTCAACTAACTTGTGTAATATAAGCCCTAACCAATACATTTAAACTATCAAAAAAATAAAATGCAAACTTGGTAAGGTGACAAACATATTAAATATGACAAATTAACGTGTCAATAGGTACAACATACAAAAATGAACCATAACATAAATCAAGTTAATTACATATCATTCCATGTATATTAAACCATAAAAAACTCAATGAAAGTAAATATAATGAAATCCTAATTATTGCTTGCTCTCCAGGTGTTCCACATTTATTCGACAAAATTATCTCTCCATGAAGTCTACTCTTCACTTAACTCCACATGTGTAATCAAATCATGCATCCTATCTTCATTCTCCTAATTTAATTGCAATGTTACCTCCAATGGATTAATTGCCATCATTTTTCTAATATGGTTATGCAATAGGCAACATGCTGTAATAATTCTACCTTACGTCTTTATTGGGTAAAATGATTTGGTCTTAAGAATTGCTCAACACCTTTTTAATAGTCCAAATGGTCTTTCTATCACATTCTTAGCAGGTGAATGCTTCATATTGAAGAACTTTTGGGGTGTGGCTAGTTGTGCCCTATTTCTCCATTCACTCAAGTGATACCTTTATCCTTTATATGGTGTAAGGAATCTAGCCCCATTCATATATCTAGCATCGCATAAGTAATAATAGCCTATAATTAATTTTAGGACTTAGTATTTGTACAAATTATAAACATATATTTTTAACAAATGATCTTTTGGTCATAGAGTACCTTGTGAAATTTTTAGACATTAGGACGAGTAATTGCATCCCGGAGTACTCTAGAATCAGCTGCTGAACACTCCCATCCAGCCAAGACATAAAGAAATTGCATATCTTGAGAATATACTCCTAACACATTAGTTGTCACTTCACACTTTCTATTTCGATATCTAGGCTTATCAACTTCTAAAACATTGACCTTGATGTGAGTCCTATCTAATGCTCCTAAACAATTCTACATAGAAAAACATATAAGTTAGTTTTTATTTTCAAAATGCAAATACATATTTGTAACTAAAATTCATAAAGTAATTACCTTAAACCATTTTCACTTTGGATCACTTGAATTTTCAGGGACTGGTTTAGGTTACTTGAGTAATTCTTTATGGCATCTTAACATAGCTAGTAGCATATTATTAAATTGTTGGCTAATAGTCTTTCTAGATCTCATGAACTATCTTTTAATAACTCTATTCTTAACATCATGTGCTAAGATATGCAGAAAAATTGTAACCATCTCTTTAATACTCATATTCCTTGTTAGCTCTAGTTTACCAATAACTTTTAACATATCACATAACCTATGAAATGAAAATCTATCCATCCTAATCTTTTCAATGGAAGCTAAATCATTTATGAAAACTATCTAATGGAAGTTCACATCTCGAATTAACATCCTACTATGATAATCTTATCTAATTTTTTTCTTTTTTCTTAATTCTTTAGCTAGAATAATGCAAATTACCATAATAAAAAATAAAGTGAACTGATTCAAGAGCTCTAAAATCACAATGAATATAACAATAATTCTCTTCTTTGTTGCTTGAACTGAGGCATCCATTCTGTGAAAAAATTATAAAAAAGAGATAATACACAAATCAAACATATTGGTAAAACAAGAACAAACTAAATAGTGAAATTCATATTCATGTATATATGTAAAATGCGATAATGATATACAAGGATTCAATATAGAGAAGAGTCTCAATGGAGTAATTCAATATAATAACTAAAACAGATAATGATGGGATATTTTTATACTATTTTTGCTATTTCTTTATACAATATTTTTCTACTATTTCTACTATTGCTCTACACAATATTTTTCCATTGTTTCTACTGTTTCTATATGTATAAAAGGCGAAGAAAAACAAATCCAAGACAAAAATAGTAAAAGCAAATTCAATGAAACATAAGATGACAAAAATGAAAAATGAAACATAAGACAAAATTGAGACAACCAAGTTGTCATATTTTCCAGTCATTTATGTCGTTTCTCTTAATTTTTATTTTGTTATAATATAGAAATCACTTGTTTTGACAAAAACGAGAAAAGTGTAGGACACTTTACATAAGATGACAAAGCTAGAATACATAGTTAAAACAATTTCAAACCTGTCATAAATTAAATTTTACAGCATTATAAAATTCAAAGACAAATTCAAAGATTATAGAGATAGAACCAATTGAGTTATAAATATCAAACAAATATATTGCATTAATATATTGCATCTATGTACAAAACGATAAGGGGAATGCGCAGCATCAGAGATACAAAGAACAATTTTAATAAAAATAAAAACTTAATAAAATCAATACGAGATTACCTTGTTATTTGGGAATGGCAAACAACGAGTTTTGGTGGACGATTGTTGCTTTCTTGATACTCCAGTTTGAAACATTAAGGCAAAGGCATAATGATGCTTAACTAAAATTAGGGTATAACAAAGAAGAAAGAAGCATACTTTTGTTAAATAATGAGGATAAATGTGTTATTTTATTTTTTAACAAATATTCCCAAGTGACGGGAATCTAAGATACCCATTCCCTCCTTGGGAATATTTAGGAGGAAAATTTTAGCTAGAAATATTCCCGGGAATGTCATATTCCTAGGGAATTTTTTTTAAAATCTAAACCAAACATAAGAATGTTATATTCCCTTAAAATATTCCCAAGAATGTTGGAAACATTCTGCGAACCAAACATCCCCTTAAGGAAATAAGTTTGGTTAAGATTATTTCTTATGACTTAATTTATGCATCATTGTGATTGATGTAGTGATATTAAACTAAACATCTTTACAAGCCTTTTTCAACTAATTTAATTTTTTTAAGTGAACTATTTTTGGAAAACTTGCATGATGCAAAAACACAAAATTGAAAATTTTAGTAGAAATTTTTTTTTCTTTCTTTGGCATATAGTTCTCATGATGTGATTTAAAAAAAATGTTCAAATAAGAAATAATTATTTTTTTCAATAGATTCTTGAATTAACAAATAAAATAAATAGTTTATTGAAAATTTTTAGAAAAATAGTTATTGAAAATGCTTTTAAGTTTTTTAAAAAGTGAATTAAGTATAAATCAAGATATAATATGATAGAGCAGGATCAAGCAGTAAAACTCAAAGAAATCAAAAGGTCTTGTCCTTAATTAAAAATACTTTTTAAAATAAATTTAGAATAAAAAATTTAATTTGTTTTATGGAAAATTAAATAGAAACATCTTTTATGATAAAACATGTATTTTTCAAAAATTAATTTTTCTACCATTGATGAAAACCAGTTTGCCTTTATCACGAAACCTTTTCCATATTAATTCTATATAATTCCTTTAAAATCAATATCCATTAAGTAAGTAGGATAAAATATGCAGTAATATATCATATTTGCATTGCTATAATTAAACATATACATTTTAGTTATACAAATGCATGAGTTCTTACCATACTCATTATCATCCTGTAATTACTATATATCATTAGTTACTTAAAATATACATAGACCCTAAACAAATAAAAAATAAATGGTTAACAACTATTAAGTATATTAGCTATTAACAAAAACTTTAGAGTTCAAGTCCATATCATACTCGCCAATAGGGCTATCAAAGGGTGGAACTAAAGGAGAGGGTCTTAGGAGCATGTGTGGTTGAGGTTGTATTGCTATTGGTGCTCGTATAAATATTGGTAAAGTTGGTGACTTAGGTAAAATTGGTGAAGTAACATGTAGGTTTAGGACTAAAACAACTAGATCCGAAGGCAAGTTGTCATAAGGAACATCTATGATTCCCTTGGTTAGAGTAGGATCATTAGGTAAAGGTACTAAAGAAGCCATCTACTAGCCTCCCTCCTTGAAATGCTAGTTTAAGAAAACTTAAACTAGGTTTGGGTCTTAAGGATTAACCTGTGCCATTCTCATTCTAGACTCTTAGGATACACTGTCATCTTTATGGACTATCAATATAAAGTGAAACTTTTGCTTATACATGCTGACTAATGTATAATACAATTGCCACCAAATATCAGTGACCTTATATAGGGCTATTAGGAGCAATAACTATAGAAATATATCCATAAGTAAAGTGAGTAATATAATTACTTAGTGAGATAGTTATCACACAAATTTTCTAATTAGTTTTAATCTAGGAAACATTCATATACAAGATATATATCAAAATATTTTTTTATTAGAAGTATAATAAATTATTATGCAAAATATAAAATGTCTAATAAATGGCATAAAGGGAAAGGTTCCTCCTTGTTACTCCTAATTTGTTTTATCCCATGCGTATTCCAACTTTATACCTTCAGGTCTACTTTATCCTACTCATATTTCCATGTGACTTAAAAGTCAAGGTGTCAGGCTAAACCTAAATCTTTCTACATGGTTTCTATTTATAATATCATGTTATATGTCACATGCAGCATTCAAGCTAAAATGTCAAGTACAACATAAAGCTATAGTATCATGTATGGCACAAGGCTAATTTCATATTAGGGCTTTCATTAGCCCCCCAAAATAAGATATGGCTAAAATGCCAAACAAAGCTATAACCCAAACCATAATATAAAAAAAAATCTAGTGGAAAAGAGTTTTTAGTTATCTTGTCACCTAACTAGTGACCATAATAATTTTTGGTGCTTCCATTTTTAGCTCTAAATTCAATAACTCATCATTCACATAAGCCTTTGTCACAAATATTATTTTCAAATAAACACATTAGTGCAAATACAAGTAAAAAACTAATTCAAGTAGAATTCTTATGCATTAAGCTTTCTCACATGCTTATAGTTTCATCATGAAACCTTTAGAACAATATCTATTTTTCTATAAAATGCTCATCAAGCATTCAAGTACTCAATCAAGCTGTCATCATCACATGTTATTCACATAAATATTAGTGTGAGATTAGCATGCCATCCACAATATTACTAAGAAAACCTTGTAACATAATTTAGTTTTTTTAAGTTTCACAACTACTATTTCAAAGCAATTTTAGACTAACAATTTGTGTAATGTTTTTAATGAGTGAAAAAAAAATATTTTTCCAATTTTGTATAACCTCAATTACACAAATTTATAGTTTCATGAATTTATCAAGTCTATCTATCTACTCCTATTTATTTAAATTATTTTTAAAATTGAAAAATATTAAAAGAGATAAGAGGTAATTGATATTGTAGTTAATATTGAGCTGTAATTGAGGTTATGATTTTGGCTTGTATTGCAAGCCGAATGGTGAGTGCTCCACAAATTGGAAGGTAAGATCTAACCGCGGATTGAATAAGTAAAGAGAGAAAGGTAAGAAATTAAAAAAATATATAAATAAATTTCTTAAAGTATTATTCAGTATCATATAATCTCCAAAGTTTCAAAATTTATAAATAAACTCTCTAAAGCTTTTTAAAAAACGAAAATATTAAAATTTTAATTAAAAAATAGAAATGAATCATTTATTAATTCTATAAGATTTTTTGTGTAGTAAATCAAAGAAGTAATTAAAGATAAAAGAAATTCATATTTAACTTTTCTAAATGCAATTTAGTCAAATTTCAATAATATTTTATTTAAAAAAATTATTTTCAATTTTATGATAAATACATTTCAGAATCAATTCTATTACTAATAATTTATTCTAGAAGAAATCTCATTTAAAAACTATTTAATTAGAAACAATTATGGATGAACTACATGCCTTTTATTCTTTTTGTCTTCAAACTGAATTGTTAATATTTTCATTTTTTGAAAAACTTCAGGGGAGGTTATTTGTGGATTGTGAAGTTTTAAGAAGATTATATGACATTAACCATATACTTAGTGAAGAGGAAAAGGGAAGAAAGGAAAGAAAATTTTAAAAATTAATTGGAAGAGAAAATGAAAAGAGAAAATTTTCATTTTTGATGTGTAAATGTAATAATAATAACTTTTTTCTTTTTCTATTTTTCACCAATCCAAGTATGAAATAAATTTTAAAATTCAAAAATTTTCGTCCATTTTTCTTTCCTCTTTCTTCCACCGAATATAAGATAAGTTATATTTTAAAAGGTTTATTTGTATTTTTCCAAAAAAATTCCCTCTAAGACGGTCTAAATAGCAAATGACACACGTAAGAAAATTTTTTGGGAGCAGTCTGTTGACCAAGTGTCATGGTTATTTCCCATGAGTACCGAGCGTACAGTAAAAATTGGTACCAAAGAATTCCCATTGAAAATATTTTTATTATAAAAATATTTTAAACAAATTAAAAATTTAATATAAAGCGTATTAATTAAATGAATCGATTTTATTCTCTATTTATAATAAAAATATTTTAAAATAAAACCAAAATAATTTATTTAATTTTAATAATTTCATAATATTACATATTTCTTTTTTACATTTTCTGAAAAAGTTTCTTTCAAATAAATACTTCTTTAAATATGATTTGTAAATGTTTTAAATAATTTTAAATTATTTTATTATTTTAATTTTTGTCAAGCAGGTAGGTAAATTTATCAATTCAAAAATGGAAAGAAATTATAAAATAAATTAATAAAAATTATTTATTAAAATATTTTATATAATTTGTTACATTTGAATTTAATTCTTTTATTTGGATGCAAAACTTGAAAAATACATATAGAAATGCACTGAATTAAAAATAAACTTGAACTGTTTTAATTGATCAAATGATATCATTTATGTTGAAATTAATTTGATTTATTGTAAATTAAAAATCATTTATATTACTAGTCAGTATGAAGATATTATGTTATTAAAAAATAAATATAACTAAAAATCTTGATTAAAAGTAAATGAATTTTAGAAATTTCGTATAATGTAATAATATATGAGTAAGTGGTGGTATAAAATATATTTATATATTTAAGTTCAATTAATTTTATAACTTAGTTAAAGTTATAATTAAAGTTATAAATATAAATAATACAATTTTAAATATATAGAATGAACTAATAACTATGACACATTTTAAACAAAATTCATTAGTGAAAAAAAAAAGATGCATGCAACCTTTTTTTTTACTCCAAGAAAAATAAAAAAGCGAATGCAATTTAACTCTAACTACACTAATTTTATTTATTGATGTGAAAATAGAGTAATATTAAAATTCTTTACTTATTTTGTGATAAAAAATATTAGGACTATGCCTAAAAACCTTATTTGATATTGAGTTAAAAAAATAAGTGGTGTTATTTATTAAGTAACAAAATTATTTTTTATTAAAAATATTATTGTTATTAAATCCTCATTTTATATTTTATTTTTATATTATTTTTATTTATCAAATATAATTATAAACAAATTATTTTATTCTCATTTTATCATATTAAATGTGATATAAATATTCTTTCTTTTGTCATTATTTTTTATTATTATATAATTATATAAATTATATAAATAAAATTTAAAATAATAAAAAATTATATAATTTATATTTTTATAAATTAAATAATATATTTTAATATATCAATAAATTATTATATATTTTTAAAATTTTATTTTTAATTTAATACTAGTCCGTGCATATCGGAGATTGATTTAGCAGTAATATAAAAAAACTATATAGCCCATCCGCGCATTACACGAATAAGTATTTATTTTAATAATATAATATTATAATTATATATTAATATTTCTAAAAAATATTAGATAAAAATTTGATTAATATATAGTTGATGGTTCTAAAAAAAGTTATTTTTCCACCATTTTTGTTCAATATTTAAGTGGATAATTGGTTTTAAATTCAAACATCACATTAAATAGATACTATTTTTAAATATATTAATATTTAAAAATATGATCTATGACAAGAATAGAATTTTCTTATAATGGCAATATATTTTTATTTACCATATTATAGTATAAAATAAAATAAAAATTTGAAAGTAATAATTTTATATTATAGATGGATCTATATTTTAATAATATAATATTATAATCATATGTTACTTATTTATAAAGAGAATTAGATGAAAGATAAATTAATATATACCCAACAATTCTAAAATAAATCATCTTTTCAACTCTATGATATTTAAAAAAGAACGTATCTAATAAATAAAAATTGAACAAAATTTAATAGAGAAAAAAAGTCATCTCTTCACTCATTTTGTTCAACATTTAAGTAAGTAATTTATTTTGAATTTATTTTATAAAAAATTAATTTTAAATTTAAATATCAAATTAATTAGATACTATTTTTAAGATAATTATTATCATTAATATTAATATTTAATAATATAATTTAAGATAAGAATATATTTTTTATAATTGTAATATATTTTTTATTTACCATGCTATAACATAAAATAAAATTTTAAAAATAATAATTTTATATTATAAATAACTCACTAAAATTTACAAATTATAGTATACATTTTGACTAAAATTCAATAATTTGATAAAAAAAATCTTACATTTTTTAATTTATATGAAAAAGAGGAATAATTTTTAGCTAGAAAACACTAATGACAGATTCATATTTAATATCTTTTAAAAATTATATTATAATAAAGTTTTTTTTCCAAGATATAATCACGAACATAAAAATAGCAAACAAATAAAAAGTGTATAATGGGTAACAAATCTTTAGAAGAAGAATTGATCTACCTCTTAGTTGAAGTTTGAAAAAAAAATATATGTTAAGAACACATAGGAGATAAGAAAGGTGAGAAAAATAATATAATTATTTAAGAATATAATAAAAAAATTATTTAGATTATGAAATAAAAAATTAAATTTGAAATTATCATAATAAGAATTCATTAGATAAATTAATGAGGTATTTAGTGACACAAGTCATTCAATACTGAATTCAAGATTTTATCTAATGGTTGCAAGTGGGATTATTTATTTGTCTTTTAAACTAAAGAGTGAATTTATTAAATAAAGATGAAGAGGAAATATATTATAGATGAAAATTTATAAATTTTAAATTATATGTAAAATGAGATGAAAATAAAAATAAAAATAAATTTTTTAATTAAATTAAATGAAGATAAAAAATAAAAAAATTGTAAATAAAATTAGATCAAGATAAATATAAAATGATTTTTAAATTTTAAAATAGAAAATGCTACATTTCTTAACTTTAATATTTATATATAAATTTAAGATGATAACAAATGACCTATTTATATTTACTATCAATCACAAATTTATAAATTTTATAATTGATAGTACATATGTTCACATAACAGTTTCCTTCCTTCTATAATTTTTTTAAAAGTGTGCTTTTCCTATTAAATAATGTGAAATAATCAACAAAAATTACCAAATGCAATAAACTACATAAACTATATAAAAAACATGTACTTTTATAATTTTACACATCAAGAATTCATTAAGTTAATGAAAATTAACTAAACTACAAATTTTTTTCTAAAATATAGAAATTTAATGAAATAAAGTACTCATAGAAAAAAAAAATTTTAAGTACAATAATAATAATATAAAAGAGAAGTAAAAGAAATTATAATAACAAATTTATATAATAAGAATTTTCGATTAAACAAATGTAAAAGATAAAAAGTAGTAAAAAAAATATTTATAGAAGATGGAAATTTTCATCTCAGAAAAGACCATAACTTTGAAGTAATTGAAAACATAGATAGAAAAGAAATTGGAGAGTTTTTTATAGGAATAAAATAATTTTTATGAGAATAGAATAATTAAATAGTTGTGAATTTATATATATTAAAAAGGAAAAACTGCATTTTACTCTTTTTAATTATGAGATAATTGGATTTTACTTCTTTAATTATGAAAATTTGAATTTTATCCTCTTTAATTTTATAAAATTTAGATTTTGCCCTATTGTTACTAACTTAACGAAATCTGTTAAGAAAATCACTACTAACTGAAATATGATAGTGGCGGTTAAAAACTGTCGCTATTTTTACTAATTTTAAATTTTTTTTCACTTACTGATAGTTATTTTTACTTATCGACAGTTATGAATTGCTGCTAAGATAATAACGTTGATTTATAACTACCGCTAAGTGTTATAGAATCGTTGTTAAGTATTATAACCATTAATTTGATAACAATGGAATAAAATCTAAATTTTATAAAGTTGAACGGGGTAAAATTTAAATTTTTATAGTTGAAAGGGATAAAATCTAACGATCTCATAATTGAATAAGGTAAAATCCGATGATTTTATAATTGAAAGAGGTAAAATGCAATTTTTCCTATTAAACATGAAGATGAAAACTCTCATTTCAAATAAAATAATAATTTTGAAATGATTGAAGGTAGAAGAAAAAAGAAATAAAATATAAATATAATTTAAGAAGAATTTTATAAAAATAGAATAAGTTAATAGTTGTAAATTCTAATGATAGATAGATATTCAAATTCAATCTTTTTATTAAGAATTGATTTAATATTATAAGGATATATTTATTATTAACGACTAATAAATATAAATAAATTATTTTTTATTTTATAATTTATCTTTTAGATAAAGAAAAAATAATAAATTAATTTTTTATTAAAAATAATAAATTAATATATAATAAATTATAAAAATAATATTTATTATAATAAAAAATAAAAAATATTACCATTAATATATAATATAAAAATCAAGATATCTTTGATACTTCTGTTACCCATGGACTTCGAGGGATTTAAGATCCAAGCTGGCTCCTGGTGGATGAAAGACCACGTCGCGCGGATCATCTTGGCACGAAATCAAATAAGAAAATTTCCCCTTTTCCTTCGGATATAAAAACGAAGTTAGCTTTGTTTCCTAAAAAAGGCCATTTGAGAAGAAAATTTCTTGGACCATAATGGGAGATGAAGACGACGGAAGGAAGCAACAGGACGCACATGCTATGGGTGGTTCCCTTGCTCAGAATGTGAACTCGGCTGGAGATGGTTGGCGATTCGGAAGCGGCGGCAGGGGAAAACCACTGATGACGATTGCGATCTTCACTGTAGCAGCTGTTCCTCGGATAACAGGGTGGATTGATGTGACTTGTAAGGTAAAAAATAAAATTCTAATACATCATTATTACTATGGAAAATGTTCGTCATCTTTTGTTCCATGCCATTTTTCACTCTCAGTTGTCGCCGGTAACAAATAGGGAAAATTGTGGGATTGATTGTTTGTTTCTATCTATTGTGGGATTAATTAAATGACATAGGATTGGCATACCTTGGCATGACAGAAGATAGGATTTGGGACAAGAAGCCAACCTGAAAACTCTTGCTGCTTTGAACCTGGAGTTTAGCATTGTTGCTGATAGAAATGCTGGGCAATGGACTAAAGAATTGAAGAGAGTTTTGGACAGTGAAATTCTTTGATTTTAGTTCTAAAGTCTGAGGTATTTCCTCTATCTTGAGTAGCAGAAGTGTTCCCCTTGACAGACTAATATGATGAAATTAGCAAGTTGAAGATGTATGGTTTGTGTTGTTTCTATTAAAATCTTCTATGATATAACAGACATGTGATTTTACTGCAGTATTAAAATTTTGTTTTGTAATCCTTTCATGGTAATTTGGATTTCTAGATTATGATGTATGGGGAATCGAGTGTCTTTAAATCCACTTTGAGAAATTGGGATAAATCAAACACACACGCCATCGAAGCAATTAGTTTGAATTTCAACTCTGCAGAGAGATATGTATTGCAGTACTTTGAATGGTACAGCTGATTTTTTTTCTTTTGGATTTCTAGAGATATGCTTGCATGGTAATTTGGATTTCTAGATTATATAACTTTGAATGGTACAGCTGACTTTTTTTCCCTTTTTTTTTTCCTACTCTATTGTGTGTGTGCTTACTGTATGTTGCTTTTAAGGAAGGTTATTTCCGCAATCATAATCTTCCAAATGATGTATTATTGTTTTGAAATTTGGGAGAGAGCTGCAGGGAAATAGACTAACTAGTTAAATCATAAATGAAGGAAATTGGGAACTGTGCTGCTAAAAAAATATTGGGGAGATTCCTTATAATATTAAGTGTATTATCTCAAAACTCATACAAAATTATAAGGAATCTCCCTAATACGGGTAAAAAATATTGGGGACTATATCCTTTAAAATGTATTATCTCCAGTGTCACTACAACTTTGCTTCATAACATCAAGGATCTATCATATAACCATATTGGGGAGATTCCTTATAATATTAAGTTCCTGCAAATGGCTACTTCATGAGATCTGGGCCCAAATTTGTGTATATGATTTCCAATTTTTCTAAAGATGTTCACAAACGTCTTGTACTCTGGAATTTGGGTAGTTAAAATACATTTTGTTGCTAAGCCTTTAAAGAAATAGGCTGACTGGGAAGATTCCAAATGTGACTGTTTTAACACAAGCCTATGTTATTTTGTAAGCGTTGAAAATTTATATTTGGATTATATGAATATATTATTTGCTGTGGAATGCATTTCTTAAGGTTGATTATAAGTTTCCTGTTGAAATGTGTTGGCTGTGTAATGTTGCTGCATTGTTGCTAAAATGTGTAAACTTAGCTATTTTTGAGTTAATTGCCAAATGCTGGGTCTAATGACGATTTTTTATACTAGGAGTATATTATTTAAGATCTTTTCTCCCTTTAGGTGCAATTAAATGACAATCAGTAAGCCTAAATTGAGAATATTATTAATCTTATAAAGTGTGTACAAACAAATAAGTGAATAATTAATGTTTCTGCATAACCCTTTTTCTCAATAATTATTTACATTAGTTGGAGCCTTAACAGAGAATGATTGGTGTTCTTTTCTATTCATAAGCAAGGCACTAAAAGCTCCATTTGCGCATAGCATTCTTTCATGTTTGTCAGACATACATATTCAGAGAGCTCCAAGTTTAGTAGTCAAGTGAACACCTTTAGCAGCGACTCTAGTGAGCTTCAACGCTTTACGATTTTTGTATAGCCTGTTGTTGAAAATGAAAAGGAAGAAAATGCGAGGTGTATATAGCCAATAAAAGAAAGAAAATGAAAAAAAAAAAAAGACTCCTTAGAAAGTCAACATTTCTAAATTTTTGGTGTTATATTGTTGAATTTAAGCCAAAAATACATTGTAAAGGTGTTATGATGGTGTTATTGTAGGTGATTAATGTCGAGACGTCAATTGCAAAGGTGGTGTTTTTCAGAGGGTTATCAGAAACTTTGGTGCTTAACATATATTGAATCCTCTGGGTACAAACTGTATGCATAAATTCAATTTGCTTTAACGATGTTTTCCTATTTACCCGTCTAGTCTTCAACCAGCAAGGATACTAATAATTTATTCTATGCTGTATAGCGTGTGGGACTAGAAAATAGCTAGGAATGAAGTCAACTTCTCTGATGCTTGAACTTCGGCTTCTGAAAACTGGAATTTGGATCAAGTGGGTTCCATTCTATCTGATGGGATGTTTGTGAGATACTGGCTGAATTAATGAATTATTGGTTTTCGGAGACTTGAAAGAGTACAAAATGAAGCAAAATACTACTACAGAATTGCTCTGTAACATTGGTTATTTTAGAGTTTTGACGTCGGTTCATACTCAATGTATATACAGGTATAATTGTAAACTTGGTACATTCAACTTACCGATGTTGAATCTATGCAATAACATTAGTTTGTTTGCAATAAAATTGACAAGTTTAGTTGCAGTATGGTATTCAATAATGAAATACAACATTGGGTTTGACTTAGTAATTGATGTTGATATTTTTAGATAACTGATGTTATTTACAATTTTTTTTTTAATTATTGAGAATTCTCTTAAATCTCACTACTCATAGTGGTATCCAAACTAAATTGTAGAATTCAGTAACTCATATTACTGTATAACCTAATTATAGAATTTAGTAATTTATATTACAATGCAAACAATAATGGCTGTATTTATGCTATCTTTAGGGACGATTGATATCTTGAATACAATAAAATGGAAAAAGATGAAAATTGATATATTTATTTTGATTTGAATAGTAGAAGATATATAAGACAATAAAGTTCCAAAAACTAGAAATGATACTTCTAAATGTTGAAAATGAACTTACATAGTTTTTCGATGATATGACTAGTAATAGAAATATTTGTAAATCTTATTATGGCAAAATAATGGTAAAAAGATGTTAGAATTGATGTTATAAGTGAAATATTAATTATATTTTGTTAGAAAGAAATTTATTATTTGATTTGACTTGTGCTATTAAACTTAGCTAGTATAATGTATTGTTTGAATTGCTCATGTCATCCAAATTTTTTTTTATAGAAATACTAATTGATTTACTTTTGTAAGCAAGAAATTTGCTATTTTTTCATTAAGAAACCTACATAAACCAAAATCTTAAATAATGAAATCAAAAATAAAGAATTCAAGCAAATCAATACAATATATAATAAATAGATATTTTTAATTAGGTTTAGAAAAGAAACAAACCTTAATGTTAAATAAAGATGCCAGCAAGAGCCAAAAAAAAAAAATAGTTGAATTCGAGTAAATGTGATCTTTTATGTAAAGAAATTATAGTGAATTTTTTGCTTACAAAGAAAAATTAATTGATTGATCACCTTGTAAGGCACTTCTTGTAATATATGTCGGCAATTTGATATTTGGGATGAATTTCCAATTTTAATTTCTACTTTTGTTTTCAAAAGTTTTGAGAAGAGAAAAATAGCGTTGTTCAAAATTCCACATTGGTTATAGGCTAAAACAAACATTTTAAGACTAATTATACCTTCATTTTTCTATATTGGTTCTATAATAAAATCAATATGAAATTCTTTTTTACTAATTTATTAATCCTTTAATTGCCTAGACAAAATGTCATTATTTCAAAATTGATAAATAAATTAATATTAGAATAAAATTAATTTAATTATGTGCATCATATGCATTAAAATTTATAATTTACATGTATATTACACACACAAATATATATATATATATATATATATATATATATATATATATATATATATATATATATATACATATATATATAACTAATATCTAAAACACAATTTACTTTAAGTGAAATTGCCATTACTCTCGAAATGAATTCTATATGAATTTTAATGTTGAAATTTAATTATTAGAATATGAAGGTGGATTAATTAATTGATATGAATTTTATTCCATTTCATATGACAAAGTAGTTGATGGTAGTATATGATCTATTTAATTGAATATTTTATTATTAATTATTAATATTAATTATTTTTTATTTATGATTGCACTATCTTGATTAATATATTGATTTTTTTAATTCAAATGATAATCTATAAGATTTACTTGTTAGAAAAATGACCAATAAAAAGGTTTACATCATTTCACTTATTGTCAATTATTTAATTTCTCACTCGCTTATTTATCATCTAAAGTAAAATATTATTTTTTTACAAAAATTTTCACTGTGCTTAATTACAATTTAACAATATTTTATCAATATCATTATTTAAAAAATATATAAAATATATGAAGATAATTGTTTTATATGAAAACTAAATATAAAAAAATTCAATTTACTCAATTAATTCTAATTCTAGGAATTTCTTAAATACAAAGGTAAAAGAAATATTATTCTTCGCATATAGCTGATAGTATTAAATTTTTATACCTTTTTTATATTTTTTATATTATTTAATTTATATTTATTATTTTTTTTAATTTTTAATTATCATCAAAATTTCTGCAAAAGTAGGATAATATGTTTTTGCAGGAAAACTATGCATATAAGAAAAACAAAAAGAAAACTAAAGAATAAAAAAATTTTATTTAATGTGTTACCAGATGAAAAACCACCACTTGCATAATTCAAAATAATTATAACTTTTTAAATTTCTTTGATTAATCATGATGTAATATTTTGTAAAATATATATTTCTTTACCAATGTCTAATAAATTATAATTGAAAGATAAAATGTAAAAACAATGATATAACAGGAATATTTTTGAAAAATATTAACGCAGCAATAGTGTAAAAAAATAAAAGAATCTAAATCAATGCATTGATTGAAATTAACTCACATGCAATGTATAAGATTAAATTTGGGAGCTCAATATAAGATGATATGCATAAAATCCTAAGTAATGCACATCATGTTTAAAACTTTTTACAAATATTTTAAACATTAAAATTAATATGAAGAAGATAAAAAATTAATATTAATATTTTAATAATACGCTTCAATAATAAAATAAAAATATAAAAATTTCTAAATCAATGTATCAACTAAATTTACTATAATGTTTAAATTATATTATTAATCATGATTTAATGCATCCTAAATATTTGATTCTTCTATTAATATCCAATAAATTATAATTAAATATTAAAAATATAAAAAATGTATAATAGGATTTTTTTAAAATACTAGCACATCAATAATAAAATAAAAATAGAAGAATTCCAATTCAGCACATTAATTAAATACATATGAAATTCATTAATTGGTAATTACAATTTTCTTAATGCGTTAAGTTGCCATGATCTTGAGAATGGAAACAAACAACCAACAAATACAATGAAAAATGTCATATTAGGAGGTGTTCAAAAATTTGTTTTAGTAGTAAGCATATAATAATTTTCACATTATGAATTTTGACACATATTATATATATATATATATATATATATATATATATATATATATATATATATATATATATATATATATATATATATATATATATATATAATATAATATAAGGAACTTAACATTATCTTATTCATACTTATGAAGAAAGTAAGTGATAAATTCATTTAAATTAATTTTGTTTTTAAAATCTTTTGACATTATAATTATGAATTTGTTATATCATAAATTATGAAATATTTATTTTTTTCCTTATTCTGTGTTATTCTTGATATCAATTTTATATTTATTATAATATTTCATAAAGTTTCTTATTTAAATATAGTTGACAATAATTGTTTTGTCAAATTTCTTGATTATGTGAAGTTATATATTATTAAAATAATTCTAATTAAAATATTATATTACTTTATCTTGTGTTGGGCACAGGCCTTACGCTAGTTCACATAAGAAATTTTTTTACTACTATAATATCTCATTTTAGATGCTACAGAAAGGGCAAATTAGAGTAGATTCAAAAGTAAAAAATATTTATAATTCTAAAAATTTCTAGGCTTGATTGAGTATGGACCTAACCAATCAAAATTAAGCTCATCAAATAATATTGCATCGTTATTTATCAAAAAAAAAAATCCCATCATTAAACACGTTGAAGAAAATATGAAGGATTTATATATATTAAAAAGACATGCTTAATGAATAAATTAAATAAAAAATTTACATTATTATTAATATACTAAGTTAAACAATTATTAAAATCATGTTAGTATTGCTTGATAAATTAAAGCAAATGCGCAGAGAAGTTTGTTCAAAAGAACTTGCTGAGCAAGCTGCATCGTTAATAAAAAGAATTCGTCTCGATCGGTAGAACAAAAGATGCATTACTGTATTACACTAGGAACAAGCTCAGCTCCTCCTGTGATGCACGGGCTTTTTTTGTCCTTCTGACTATGAGATTATATTTATATATGGGTGAAGTTTTTAATATTTCATAAATAAATATCATTTAAAACAAATATTATTATCACATATCTTGCTTTTTTGAAATCAGTTAACTTTCTAATGTAAATTTTCTAATCCAAATTTTAATTTTTCTTAGTAAGATTTCACTAATTTTTTATGATTATTCTTTACATTTCAATACTTATAAGTTGGAAGAAAAAACAAAAGAAAAGAAATCAAATCCTAATGAATTTGTCACTATCAAGTAAGTAAAAGTATGCCCATAACAAATCTTTCGTTTTAAATTGATTATTTAATTGAGGTTTTATGTTATAATTTATCTTTCTTTTTCCATTCCGTAATTTTTGAAAATTGAGATGAAAGATTGAAAGGCAATTAGGCAACCATATCTTAATTATCAAACAATGTCCTGCCATTTTGTCTAACATAAATTCTTCAATTTTATAATTTTTTAATTGAAGTCACTTTTTTTATTGAGATGGAAATTTGAAAGTCAAATATGCAAAAAAATCATATCTAATTAAAAATCAAACTCCTATTATTTTGTTTAACATAAATTCTTCAAGTTTTAATTTTATAATAAGATTTAATTAGGATGGAACTTATGGCTTATGACACAAAATTCCGATTGTGACTAAGAAAATAGTCTCTTTAAATATCTTTTCAACTCTAACATTCACCCCACACTTTCTCTTGTTGAGAAAAATAAAAACAATAGCCATCTCAACCTTCCATTTAAAATGCTTTTGCAATTTGATTTTGTCCAGGATTTGAACAGGAATTTTGGAAGATAATTAGGGTAATTCATTTATAGAGCGTACCCGATTTTGAGAATAAAACACCATTAACTGTTTGAAGTTTTTATTTTCTACACTGATATTTTGTATGGGTGTAGTGGATTAATTTTTTTAACCTTCCAAGGAGTTTGTATTCAAGCAAATGTTGAATGATCATTATTGAATAAATTTACTACATTGCTGAAAGAGGATTTGGTGTATGGCATATCTCAATTTAGTGTTGCATTAAACGGTCATAGTCAGTACTTTATTTTCAATTTTGTATTGCTTATTCAAATATTTCAATTTATGTTTAAATGTTAGTATTTTATTTTTCAAAATTTGATACTTTTAGTACATGTTAACGACTATTATAATTTTATAAAATTGCAAAAATTTTCATAATTTAAAATTTATAATTAATTTGTTAATATCATATTTGTTAAAAAATGCATTACGCCAGGCATTAATTAGTTACTATATTAATTGATAAGTATTATTAACTAATTACAATAAGAGAATAGATAAATTTCAATCATAATAACTAATAAATAAATCATGAATATTTTATTGACATCAATATAAATATTTATTACAATTATTAATTTTTTATAAGTTAAAAACAAGTTATTATTTTCTTATTGACACTAATTACATTTAACAATTATAAAACATATCTATTTTCTCATTTATATTCATTTTTATTTTGACTCATTCATACTACCTATAGTAGTTTTAAGGCAAACATGGGTTAGACGATTATTGATTTTATTGAATACAAGTTGTATTAGGTTAACTCATAGATAATTATTTATCTATTTATTTTATAATTAAATACTCCTACATCATACAAACTAATATTATAAAATAAAGAAAATATCATTTTAAAATATATTTATAATTTAATGTAAAATTAATTTTTTTTAAATTATTTATTTTAAATAAACTATCAGAATATCCCTATATATATGATAATATTGATTTTCATATAATAATAGGTTAGTTATAGAACATGTTTTTCAAACAAATCTAATAAAAAACACTTTTATAATTATGGATCCATTAAGAAAAATTCAATGTATAATTTTAGCATTTAACTACGATTCCTAAATAATCTTATTTTGTTATTATTGAAATATTTATTTTTACCAAGTTTGATGTTAGTTAAAATAGTCAACATTTATATACTCCTCAACAACAAACAAATTTTACTCCTAAGAAGTAGTTTTGTTTATTACTTAATTGGTCAAATTTTGAATATGAAATGGATAGATTGGTATTAGTTTGGATAGTATGGATACACTACTATAGAATGCCAATAGACATTAAGTGTTTAGAGGATTAGATATTGATTTACAACCAATGATTAATTGAGCAACATTGTAAATAATATTTCACGTTAGTTTCAAAATAATTATAAAATATCAAAATAACATCAATTTTTATTATATAATAACTTAATTATCTCATAGTTGAGGCATTTAAAGGAACATCTAACATCAGTTATTTATAACCAATGTTTAATTTTGATATGTTATTTTCATTTATATTAATAATTGATATAGTATATTGTACTCCCACCTAATTTACCCTACTCACCCTTATCCCAATTCTCCTCTCCTAAGCCTCTTCAGATAGTTCCTTTTCTTGAATCTTCCCTATTTTTTCCTGTATTTAGCCTTTTAGAACACTATACCTAAAAATAGAAGACAATATCTCATATAAAACTATTCCGATTATAACAATTTTAAATGATGAATCTTGTAACAAAGGTTTGAAAATTAAGAGGTTATACTAATTACTTCAATCAATAGGTGTTACGCTAAATTTTGTCATAATACCTATTATTTAATATATGGGGTAACATTCTCTAGAAAAGTACAATTGAATTCAATCCCTATAAATGTAATGAATATTTATTAAATTTTGAGAAAATGATGGTACAAATATCATATAGATAGATAGTAGATAATATAATCAAAAAGTGGAAATGATGAATAATATCAAATTTCTTATTTATATAAACCTATAAAAGCTGCATTACAATGAAAGACAAAAAGTTATGGAAGATTATGAAACCAATAATAAAATTGCAAAAAGAAAAAACAAAAATAGGATAAATCCTTACCTTTAAATCCTTCATTTTTCTAGTGAATGTATAACTTCAGAGATTTAGTGATAGGTTAATAAAGATTCATTTTTGTAAAAAAATTTAGTCATACAAAATATAAAACTGAAAAAAATCATCATTAGGTTGGAAAGAAAGCATATCTCACAGAGAGAGACTCAATTTAAGGTTAGAAGAAGCTTGAGAAGAAATTTGTAAATGGCACCTTTGTTTCACTCCTTTTATTTTCAACTTGTATTAGTATTTTGTGTTTTGATGTCAATTATTTAAAAATTATTAGCATGTAAAGTTTAAAAAAGTAATCCTATAACAAACAATAGATATCAATTTTAAGTGAAAAATCGACATATTTTTAAGCTTCAATTTTTTGTAAGAAAAGCATAGAACTAATTGACATAAAAAAATAGACACTTCTAGAAACATTACATAAAAATTGCAAATTCATATTGAAAATGACAATAATATAATTAATTGTAGGAGCTTTTATACAAAGTGACCAAACTCTAGTTAACATATTAAAATACAAGTTATAATAAGTCATTTACAACAAATCCAACTATCAATAACTAATTTATAACAATGTAATTAATTACAATTTCTAGTAATATTTGAGAACACTTAAAGATCATTGTAGTTAAACACCAATCTTAAAGAAATATCTTGCTCAAAACTCTTTAACCTTATCAAGTTATTCTTTAGTGTATGACTGGGCCTTATCCTTAAAGTGCCATGGTTTTGTACATAGTAAACATGTTATTATCAAGACAATTCAATTAATTAATCTATCATATAACAAATTATAAATAAGCAAGTGATTATCTTAGCAGGTAGTTTGCAAGCAAACAATAAATCAAGCATATAACACATGACATAGTAGCCATACTCCATATTTTAAAGCTATTTTAGGCACTATAATAAAATAGGAGGCTAGTTTGATCTTATTGATACATAATCTTCTAACAAGAACATGATAGAATTTTACTATTAATAACACACCTTCACTTTTACCCATTTGAAAATGTTATCTAGCTCAACTTTCAAGCCTCACTCATAGGATTTAGTAAATCTCCATCCATGATATTCTAAAAGATGGATCATACTTTTCCCAAAAAAGGATCTATTTAGTAAATAATCTTACTTTTTAGCATTACTAGAACAAGCATCCAATGGCCATTATAATATAATGTAATTATTCAAAATTTTTCAAAAAAAAATATCATAAGTGAAGCATAAGTGAGACTTACCTCTCATGATATGATAGGAATTAGAAGTTTTTCTTGTGCTCATGTAGTGAAGGCTTGACAATGTAGTTTTACCTTTTATCCTCTTTTAGCATGAATTATAGATTAAGTTGGTATAGATCTAGGAATTTATATGTAAAACTCATAATTTGCAACATGTCAAAGCAACACCTATAGAAGGATTAACATGAGCTAAACTTAAATTCAAACAATAGTTTAATTAATTTGTGTTTAGTTAAAGAAGATAATATAAACTTATAAGTTTCATCCATTATTCAAACTTTATCATTTGTCACTAGCACCTCAACTTTGTGGATTAAGAACTTGTCAACTACCATTTTGACTAGATTATTAGGAAATGATCAATGGTGTAGTTGAAGGATTACCAAAATCTACCCTTTTGCAACCTTTCACAAAGGTGGTCCTGCCACTATTTGAGTACATCAAGCTCTAGCTTGTGCATTATGAACTACCACCATAGGAATCTTGATTTATGCATAGGCATATATGAAAAATTTTTACAGTTAAATAACATTTACCTTGGGTATAGTCTTTAACATTTCTTTTGTTATGGTGGTTGGTGCTTTAAATGTTAGCTTATCCTGCTTACTAATCATAGGAGGGGTCAGCACATCTCTCCAATTAAGAGTTTGCTTAACTAGCAAGGCACCGAAGCCACATTATTCATAAGAGCAATAAATGACTAGATAAATGTTACGAAACTCGAAGCGATAGTATACTAGTTAACTACCTGCTCTTATAAGATACAAAGCATCTCAGATTGCTACTTGAACTATTATTGCACATGTAAATGTTACTTTACTATTTGCTATAACTTTACCTTAAAGTTTACACCACATTTTCATGTGATTTTATCAATGACCCTTACTTTTATTTATGCTAAATCAAGTGACAATTATGCCACTGGATGATGCCTTACATAACTAAACACCTTCCAATGGCTAATATCACATTTAGCAATTTGAACATGACTAGGATACTTTTTAGTCTTTAAAGCTACAGTTAGGATGTCATGCTTCCTAATCGATTGAAACTTACCCTTGGAGGCTTGCTACATGGAAATGTCTTGTAGCAATTAACAAAGATAATTAGATGATTGGAAGTAACTTAATTGAAATAGAAGGTTCAAAATCAAAGAATAGTTTTTAGTATAAATTTTAACACTTACAATCCTTTCCATAACAGCTTGACCTTCTAGGTTATGTACTACCTCTGTTTATTCAATTTCCTTCACTTTCATAACTTTGCATAAGAAACAGATGTCTCATTGGCATTCTCACTTTTTTTAGCTTTAGCACAACTTTTGGCTAATAAGTCTTTCTCTAACTTCTTGTGGCTTCCCCTAGAAAGCCTATGTGGATATATATTCTTCTTTTGTTTCTCTCGATTAGCCTTACTTAATACTTATTAATCAAAAGACATATTAATTTACAAGTATATATGATATATAAACAATATATTGAAATGAGCCAAAGGGTAGAAGGTAAAAAATTTACCTTGAAGTGCTTATCTATGCATTATTTTTGGAACTTCTCTCACGATTTTTGTTCAAGGTAGTTTTATCGCTGCATCAAGTCAATTTTTGTCATGATCTCAAGATTAATTTAATCCCACTTCAAAGTTAGCTTAAAGTCCCTCCATAGAGTTAGTGCATGTTACAATACTTTACTATATATGAACATGTCACCTAGAATATCAAATGATTTTTACAAGCAAAAAAGATGAATGATTAAATTATATATGAGTATGTTACAAATATAATTTTTTATATACATAGAATAAATCTATCCAAATTAAGTGTACATACCAAGATCTTTTCCCAACTATTATCTTTTAATCCTTTGGATACATGGCTTGATGAGGAATAGCTATTGATATTTTGAACCGTACACTCACATTAACATAACTAACAAATTGGTCATCATATTTTCCATTAAGCTATTATTTATCATTAAACTTATCAAGTAATCTCTTACCCTTATTTTGTGAAATGGTAATGCCCTTCATGATAATGGGACCCTTGTGCTTCTCTTGGTGAGGGCAAGTGCCTCTTAAGAACAATTCATATTCTAGAATTATCAAACAAAATAGTATCAATCATGTATGTGGAATACAGTTTTAGTTGACATTGTTGAATGATGAATAAAGTAGTAGATATAAGATTAGTCCTCCTAACAAATGCAACATTAAATTGAATAGCAAAACATATAACTTGCATGATAAGCAATCGAATTAAGATTACATCAGTCATCACAAACTCTTCTACTAATTTACATAACTATAGAGTAAATTAGAACCATTAAAATATATGATAAATTAGACACCCTAAAATGATACAATAGCAAATGATGATAAAAGTAACAAGTAAAAATGGTAGAGACATTACCATTAAATAAAGCATATCATAACCATATATCATAAGTGCAACTAAATCTTAAAAGCATCACAAACACAACTTATAGTGTAATCCTAAACTTAGTGATGAATGAGGCCCTTATAATGTCATCATGAAGATACATAAACATCAAAACTAGATAAAGCTATATTTAATCATTTAATATACAAAAATATAACCGAATGAGAGAGGAAAATGTACTTGAAAAATTTGTTAACGACTAGAATAATCATTAAACATACTCCAAGTACAAAAGAGATGTAATAATGGTTTAGGATTCACTAGAGAAATTTTGATAGCAGAAATGATCTAGAGAAGTGGGTTTCACGAAGCAAAAATGATTAAAAATAGAGAAGTAAATGCAAGTTTTGTAGACAAAATAATTACACATCAATTTCTTACTAAAAAATTGATGTCTTCAATAAATAATATTGGATTGACAAAAAATAAACTTATAAAGTTAAGATGATATTTATAAAAATACTACAAAGTAATCAATTTCAATGTCGATTGTTTTAAAAACCAATGTCAAAAGTCCTCTTCCACTTTTAGATATAACGGTTTGCATTCACTTATGATGTTGGTTGTAAATATGATTGAGTTATACTATATGTTTTATTTTTAAACATTTCGACCATGATAAAACAACATCGAGTTTTTATTTAACTGTCACACAAAAATTTCAATATTGCTATCATATAATTATAGATGTTAATTTTTAAATTAAACATCATCCTATGTTCTTCTAGAAATTGCTATAGTGTTTCTATTTAAATATGAACATCAACTATTTTATAAACCATCTTATTTATCTCAATAATTACAAAATGTCACTACATTAACATAGATATCAATTTTTCTTAAGACTAATGTTTATTGACCATTGTGTAAATTACAATAGTAATACAAGAAAATTGTCCTATTAAATGAAATATCCTTATAGATTGAGTAAATCTATTATGTTCAAATTAGTAAATTCTATATCTCATATCATTAGTATTTTTTTTAAATTTTCAGTCTATACTATTTAGGCAAAGCACTACCACTAACTTTAATTAAGAATCTAAAAGAAACTTCAAAAAGTAATGACATTAATAAATAGAAAAATAGATCCAAAATGAAGGAAACTAAATAAGAAAAGAATAGATTCACTAAAGAAGATCTTTCTACTTATTTTTTTTAAGAGGGAAAGGATTCATACAAAATTGATGAAAAAAAGGAAAAAGACAACTTCCAATTTGAAAAACTTCTTATAAATATTCTTTTTTATTCTAAATAATGGAGCTATCTTGTTCAATATATAAAAAATGAGTTATTTGAAAATTCTATAGAAAATGAAATTTCACAATATTTTTTATCCATCTTAAAGTGGTGGAAAAGAAAAAAAAATCTTTTATGTACCCACTTACTTTGTCAATTTTTGTAGATTGAAAATAGAAAAACTTTTTGATGAATTCAATAATTATTTAAGTTCAACCAATGAAAAAAAAAGGAAAAGAAAGAGCCTAAGCTAAAAAAAATTTAATAGTACAAAAGCTCTAAATAAAAAATTTCTTACTATGGATGTAATAAAAAAAAGATTAAATTAGGTAATGATGAGATTAAAAAAATACTTATGTAAAATATATGACCTTTTCTTGAACATACCTATCACAACCTATTAGGTCGTAATTGGTATGGATCCCAATTTATCAATTTCCACTAACTTAAAGTAATACTAGAATTGGTATTATCACATAGATTTAGGAAAACAAACATATTTTACAAACATTTCCAAAATATTTACAAGTACAATTTATATTGTTACGTATCCTAAAACCATTTACAAGGCTTAACTATTTTTGCCTATAATCTAAGTCTGATTATATTACTTGTCACAAGATTCAAGAAGGCTTTTAATTTTGTGCTATTGATGAAAGTGGAGCTTTTACAAGAACATTCGTAAAAAGAAAAAAAATAAAAAGAAAGTGAATCATTAACTTAGTTAGTAGATAACTTACTTAATAAAGCAAATATGAAACATTACATATTCATATTCACACAATATTAGATGTTACACCTTCCTTAGTTATAAATAAATTAGAAATTATGATATGAGGAAGAGTAGTTCAAGCAATCGATAAATTCAGGTGAATTAAAAATATTATGTGTGAATTACAAAATGAAATAGAATTAATAAAAAATAAAAGTGTGAGAATGTGATTTGAATGAAATTTATTGTGGAAAAGTTTGTTAGAATTTCAAAGTGTAAAGTTATACACCAATATAAGTGAGTATATGAGTATGGAAGATGTTTAAGAGTATTTTTTCAAAAATGCCCCTGAGGCCTTATTTTTCCCCCTTTTTAGCCTAAAAAAAACCTCACTCGTTCTCATTTCTCCATTTATTCCACTCTTTCTACATAATTCTCTCACTACTTCATCAACTAAGTAAAGGAGACTTTAAATTTTCTTTATTTCTTCATTTAATTGAGGTAAGAATAATATTTTCATCAAGAATCTCTCCTATTTGTTCTTGGTTAATAAAAGATTTGAAGTTTATTTGATTTTGTTAAGCATTTTAAACCTTAACTCTAGAAACCATGGATTTTGATGTGGTTAGGGTTGAAAAATTTTCAAATTAGTCTTCTAGCATCCTCTTCCATATAAGGTGAGTGGATAATCTAGCTAAATTCATAAATTTTAAGGCTATATGAAGATATATGTGAAATATGAGTTAATTTGTGACTTTGCTTGATTTTGATTTATTTTGATGTTATGTAAGTAATAAATGATGGAAAAAAGTGATATAAGATGTTAGATAAGTGTATTGATAATTATACTTAGGTTTATTGTGCATTATATGTGTTTATGAGCTATTTTGGATAAATTATACAGTGAAAATTTCACAGAAAATTGAGTTTTTCATGTGTGAATCGATTTGTCAATTGATTTTAGGAGTTTAGAGGCAAAATTAGGCTTCAGAATTGAGTAACCAAGCAATTTTGGGCTTCTAGGGGTTGATGAGGATCCAGAGATGAAAATTAGGTTACTAAATAGATTCACCAATCAATTCATCGACTATAAAATTTTATGCTGACTTTAAAGGGGCATAACTCTTTCATCTTATGTCCGTTTTAAACAAACCAACTATTGTTTTAAAGGTAATTGAGTCTACTTTAAAATGGAATTAGTTTCAAATCAAAATCATACATATATTTTAAGAACTTTTATGTCAAACTTCAAAAAGACATAACTCTTTCAAAACTTAGTTGATTTAAGTAAATAAGTAGTCTATGGAATAGTGATTGAACCTACTTTCATATAAAAAGAGTTTCACATAATATATCTATAGTTTATGAGTTATCCCTAAGATATCACTTACAAGTTAGAATTACAATCATTATATAACCCATATTCAATCTATTTTATATTTCCCTACCTTATAATGGCCTAACATGGATATTTAGTCTCTAAGCAGTAAAGGTACAGTGGTTTATGATAAAATATAGCATGACAGCTATGAAATGTGTAAATTCTTATAGCCATACAAGAGGGTATGATAATGTTAATGGATATTATGATGTACATTAAATTGAATTGTGATTTTATTGGATAGAGCTTGAGCTCTAATATCTAAAGTTGCACTATGAAATAGCCATGAGTGGCAATAAATATAAGTAATGTGATAGGAGTGATATTGTGAATATCGGATGAAAAATTTCCGATGACATGCTTGTGGAGGGTATAAGGTAGACCTTAGAGGGACAAAGATGGAAATGCTTATGGAGGGTATAAGGTTAACTCGGGAGGCAAAAAGAGGAATGTATTTCATTTGTTATTTGCCCATCCAATAAAACATGATGTTAAGTGCATTTATCATGAATATTGTTATATAATACATTAAAAATGAAGTGAGTATGTGTTAATCTCAGTATTGATAGCTCTTACTTACTAATATATCTAAATATAATATGATTGGTTAAGAAAGGATAGTCTGATAGGTAAGTTATTGTAAAGTTATTATTATTCTTATAGATTATCTACTTGCTGAGTTCCGAACTCACCCCTCTGTGTTTTATTTCACAGATTCGCAAGTTAAGCCTCCGCCTCCACCTCCTTAGAGCTAGAGTTCAGGGGAAACTCATTGATGGTATTTTGGTAGTACAAACTCATGTAAAGAGAAGTATATTTTAGGCCTTTTGTCTTTCATAGAGTAGATTGATAGAATATTGAATCGACTCTTTAAAAGTTAATTAGGCTTGCTTGTCCTCATTTTAGGAGGATTATAAGCATTTTTAACTTTCATATCTTTTGTAGAAATTTTGATGAATGATATCTTTGAAATATTATTCTTTTCTATAAATGTCTCACATCTGATAGGTCAGTGTTAAGTTAAGTACACACACATAGATTGGTGGAAACTGGTAGAGGGGTTCCATGCTGGTTACAATCAAATTAGGGTCGTGACATTAAAGATAATTCATAATATCACAAAATAATAATCAAAAGCATAATAAACCATATTGTGACTGCTAAATCAACATTATCTCTTTACAAACTTATCCTTATTCATCTAGGGCAACCTTATCCTTTTACAAACACTTTTTAAATCTAGTATTAGATCATAATAATATTATATCATCTCCCCCAATCTCATTCTTTCTTAATAACACATTCTTTTTAGGAATTTCATTAACAATAACATTGATAAAGTTCATTCACAAATTTTTTGTATCAATATAAGACTAAAAAATCTAATTATTATCTTATAGTTTCTAAACAATCATGATATTATGTATTTAGTAGGACCACTTGACTACAATAGTTGAGTATTAGGCTCCAAAATCTATGGTAAACAAATCAAAAATAGTTTTTCACTCTTAATAAAAAAATATAACTTACACAAAAAATGACATTTGAGTAAAAAAGATTCATGATATCTTTTTTGGTATTAATTATTTAGAACTTGAACAAAAAATGGATATGTTTGATAGAAAATCATTATCAACTAAAATTAGTTATCTTTTAAGCTTAATCAATCAATTTTTTATAGAAGGAAAATTAATATCAAGTTTAAGTTTAAAGGGACTTTATTTATTTCTAAGACATGAACAAGAATTGTTTTAGAAGATAAAAATAAAATAAAATTCTTGTTTGATGCAATTCTAACCGATCCAAATGATAAAACTATTGTAAATACAAAAAAAAATTGATTTGGATAAAGAAATTAGTAAAATGGTTTCTTGATGGTCATACAAATTAATTAACAAGTTGGAACAAATGGAAGTAGAAAAAATAGAAAGAAGCCAAACATGTAGTGATTTTTACTAAGAATTCAAAGAATGATGATACTTCTATAGATAACTAGATACTAAAAAAAAAGGAAAGATGAATTGACTTTAATATGTTATTCACAAAAATTGGATTTTCATTGAGACATAATAAAAAGATCTATACATGCTCAAAGATGTAAAATAGTTATTTTGAAATTCTCTCAAGCATGTACTTTCTCATTTTTTTGGAACAAAATTTAGAAATACTCTTTTTTTGATATTTTAGAAGTAATGAAACTTTTTTAAAAAAAAATATTTGTGAAAAAATAGGAAATTAAAAAATTTAAATTATGCTGAAGGCAAGACAAAAGAAAGTGAGAATAAAAATAAAAAGGAGGATAAAAAAAAAACACTAAAAAAGAGAAAGAAAAGAATACCACAAAGAAAAAGATAAAGAAACACATATAGAAATATAAGAATAAATGTGGTTTGGCCTGATTATAAGCCCAAACTCAATTTTGAATAAATGGAGTTTGAAGTAAGAAGTTAGACTAAAGGCTTGGGTTTAAACAAGATTTTAGACCTTATTTTACAAAATAGCTGGGCTTAGGTGTGCATATTTAAAACAAGGTAAGCTCAAATTTGGCCTAGTTTTATATTTATATATTAAATATTTTATTGTTTGGATTTTATTTCATGCACTACTAGTGTGGTTTCATTTGTACTAGCGGTACATGAAATTGTGCCAATACGTATTTTATGTAACAACCATTAAGGCATGATGTATTTTATATTTTTTAACAATTTCTTTAGCGTTTTATTAAACACGTTTTGCCATTTTTAAAATTTATTATTTTTTATTTATTAAATTTATTTTAATAAACAATAAAAAATTTAATCTTTGCTTATAAACAAGGTTCAACGATTAGCAAAATTAAAATTTCCAATCTTAAAATTTTTTAATATATTATAAATTTATTTTTTTCAAATTTTATTATTTATAAAAAAATGTACAGTGTGTCAATTTTTAATTTAATATTTTCAATTTTTAAAGATTCGTACTTTTTATTAATTATAAGACTTTTTATTTGGATTTAATATTGCAGTTGTAGCTGTAATTGTTACATTTGCTCGTTGATTTATGTAGATTCCATAAAAACACAGGGGCTTCATGAATTTAGATGGTCAGAAGTTATATGCAAAAATTTTTTCATAAAGAATGAATTTTAATGAGTGATTAATTATTACAAATTTGTATTCATGATTTATTAAACAAACAATCTTTGAAAATATTTAAAAGGGTGAAGATAATTATAGTTACGCTTTTTTATAAGCAACAAATTTAAAAAGATTAAATATTTTATAGTTTGTTAAAAGAACGTTAAAAATAAAAAAATTCTAAATTTTGAGAATGATGGAACGTGTTTAACCGAAAATCTAAAGAAATTGTTATAAAAGTATAAAATACATTATGTGTTAATGGGAGTTCCAAGAGGGGCATATGGTGCAATTTTTTACACTGTTAGTGTAAATGGAACTATATTAGCGAAGCATGAAATAAAAATGCTTAATTATCGCATTTACGATTATTATGTGACACAAAATTTAATAATCAAGAATTAGTATATACATTAATTTTTAAATGGTATTTTATTTTTATTATATATTATAAAAATAATATATATATAAATATAAATTTATTTTATATATTTATAAAATTTAATTATAAAATATATATTAAAATTTTAAAATTAAATTGGACTTGAGTATCCTTATTTTGAAAAAAGGTCGAGCTTGTAAGGCATAGAAAGTATTTAAAAAACTTTGGGTTGAGTCAGGCTGGGTTTGTAGTAATAAAAAATATCTTAATATTTATGTAAATTTAGCCTGGCTTGATCCAATTTTAGTTCATTCTATCCAAAAAGAAAAAATAAAAAAAATAAAAAATTCATTAAATATTTATAAGAAATAAACTTAAATATTATATAAATTAGTATTAAAAAATATTGAAAAAGGACCTCAAACTTATAAATTCAATCAATTAAACAACATGACTATTTTAGATAAAACCTATGGGGTAAATGTTTATCAATTTGTGTAAAATCTACTGAATTTGTGTGTTTCTGTCATCTAAACGCATATAAGAAGTTCTATTTTTAAGGATCCACATGCCTTCTCATTTTAATTTTTTTTGTTTATTTCTCATTAGAGTAAGAATTTTCATTTTTTTACACCCAAATATCTCCATACCATTACATAGCCTTAAAAATTATATTAATATTAATAGAAATATAAATCAAATTTTAAGAAATATTTTAAAATTAGAATAAAAAATTTTATTTTTTTATTTTTCATGGCTCGAATTACGTCCTAGATCATTAGATAAGAAAAAATAAAGAATATCACTACTGCATAAATGAATAGTTTTAGAGTAAGTATTATATAATTTCCAAGACCAATTAAAAAAAGAAAATGAATTTTCCTATGCTATATATTATGTTTTTTTTACATAAAAAATGATATAATTTTGAGAAATATAATAGAAAGGAATTTTCATAAATTTATTTATAATAAAATTTGAGTTGTTTATTATAAAAAATTTTATACTCACAGGTATGGGCCTGCTCAGGGTAAGAGTAAAAATCTTCATTTATACATTATGCATATGAAAATTTTTTATATGAATAATATCACCTTTATTGAAAATAAAATGCAGTCTCTAAATAAGGTTATAATTATCATTTTAACACATTTTTTTCTCTATCTCACTTTTCAATTAAATTAAACAAGAAAAATATTTATTTTATAATTTTTCATTCCTCTCAATTTTCACTTAGTCCAAGCACATATGATGAAAATATTTTCATTCTTATTTTCTTTTATTCTTCTTTTCCATCCTTCCTATTTTCATTTCTACCAAAGGCAAATGTCCCCCCCCCCCCCCCCAGATGAAAAAACACCAGAACAAGTATGCAGTAATATAGTAAACACGTGGTTTGACGGAGCATAAACGCGTCCCACCTGATTACTCCACTTGTGCCATTTTCCAAACCCATCTTACACATTTACACCTAGGTGACTTATTCTGTCATCTTTCAAAATAATTTTTCAGAAGGTCCATTTGGTTTTGTAAAATATTTTTAATATTTTTGATAATATTTTAGAAGAATATTATATTTTTATATTTAATTTAAAATTTAGCAAAAAAAGCTTGTGGATGTCACATTTTTAAAAATATTTTTGGTTCAATTTTTTTTAAATATTCTCATTGAAGGAGGTGGATTACTCATATTCTTATTAAATGAAAATGTAATATTAAAATGAAAATATAAAATTACCATCACATTTAATTTTTCTCATATTTATTACTGTATCAAATAATTTTTAATTTAGACTGATAAATAATTATCATTATATTTATAAAATAATTTTATTAATAAGAAATATAATGATATTAATTTTTCAACTATAATCCCTTTTTTATTATTATTCCTAATATTTGAAAGATTATTTTCATATATTTGTATATACATATAATTTCTTTCGTTAAAGTAAATTATGATAGGCTTAAATTTCTTTAAACAAGGCATATTTATATATAAAAATATAAAATAATAATATTTTTATATTAGAAAAGAATTACAATGTAAAATTTAATATAAGTATGAAATATAATTGTAAAAGTAATTTAACGGTAAAAATTTATAATTTTATAAATGAAGAAATGTTAAGTATATTTAATACTATAATAATAATTTAAATAAATTACACTCACTTCATTTAGAAATATAATCTAATAATTATAATAATAATATGATTAATGATAAATATGCCTTATAAATATAAGGAGTGCAAAAAAATAAATAAACAACTAACTTATATATAACTTATTTCTAAATAGAATTATAGCATTTGATTGCTATCAAGTGTAGTAACTAGATTCTGTCCTAAATAAAAAATTTATTAATTATTAAAATATAATATATTAAATATTAAAGATAATAAAGTATAAAATGTTTTTATATATGTTTCAACAATTTTTTGAATGTTAAATATTAAAATTTTAATTTATTAGGTATTAAAAAATTTTAATTATTTATGTAGCTTTGAATAAAAATATTCCTATTATATTATATTTTATAATAAAAATTTCTATAAATGTATTTTTAAAATAATTTCCAAATCATCAAGAATATTAAATATAAATCAAATATAGTAATATGACACATTTAAAATTTTGATAAAATATTTTAGAAAAAATTATAATAAATTAAATAAAAAAATATTATATTTCTATTAATTAAATTATCAAAAATTAAATTTTTAGAAATATATATTTTTTTAGGATTGTAATATTTGGCGAATTAAATGCGACTAGAAAGTATTATTTCGAAGTCATTTTCCAAGTCAACTAGCCTTTTGTACACGTCAAACAACGCTAGCCGGTTTTGCATCGGAATCAGAGTACAGAACGATAGAAGAAATTGGAAAAAGGAAATAGATTCTGCTTGCCATCTTTTCCATTTTCATTTCTACCAAACATGGGCAAATGTCTCTTCATGGAAAATCACCAGAACAGGAATGCAGTAATATAGTAAACACGTGATTTGACTGAGCATAAGCATGTCCCACCTGATTACTCCACTTGTGCCATTTTCCAAACCCATCTCACACGTTCTAAACTCGGACCATTCATTCTGTCATCTTTCAAAACAATTTCCCAGAAGGTAATCTTTCGAAGTCATTTTCCAAGTCAACTAGCCTTTTGTACATGTCAAACAATTCTAGCTGGTTTTGTGTCGGAAACAAAGCACAAAACAATGGAGAAAATTGGAGAAAAGAAATAGATTCTGCCTTGCATCCATTTGTGTTTTGCCACAAAGAGTCTGCGAAATCATGACTCGAATTTGTGCTTATTCCTTCCTTTTCCTTTCTCACCTTTTGCAACTCGTCTCTGCTGCGAAGTGTCCAAGCTCATTCACTTGTGCATCAGATGCCGATATTCAGTTCCCTTTCACCACCGCAGAACGCCAGGATTGCGGCCTACTGGCCATACATGGTTGCGCAAACAAAAGCTCCCAGCCCCAACTACAAATCAAGGGGCGATCCTTCGATGTTATAAGCTCCGATTACTCAGTAATTGTCATCCGAGACAGTAACCTCCACAACTATTTGAAAAACGAAAGTTGTGATGTTTTCAAACACAATATCACTCTTCCTCCACCTTCTCCTCTATCTACTTTTGTAATAAAAAACAATATAACTCTTTTCAGATGTAAACACGATCTCAAAATCAGCAATCCCCAACCTTTCTTAAATTATCCAAACTGTTCTGATTACAACATCTTCTATTTGTGTCCCAACAACGTCAGTTGCCGGAGGGTTGACTATGGCTCTTTGGCAGCATGTTCAACGATTCAGCTTCCAACAAGAGACCCCACCGACACAAATCATCCGTTTACATTTCTAACCTCTGAGATTCATATTCAAGCTCTGCTATCACATGATTGCTACCAATGTTACCATCAAGAAGGAGGCCGATGTCAGCTTGACAGCAGAGGAACTTTTTATTGCTCTAAAGGTACTGATCGACCTTAATTGATGCAGAGACTTTAGCAGAAATTCAATCATTTTTTTTTCTTTTTTGTTTTGTTTCTACATGCTTTGCGTAACATTTTTATTTCAATACAGGTGACTAAATAATTTACTTTAACTACTAAATTGATTGTGTAATCAACTTCCTTCCTACGCTAAATTATTTCTATTATCTCATTCTGCAGAGGATAGACGATGGCTTTGGAAGCTGATCCTGGGTAATGTTCCTTTACATAGCATTTGTTAATGAAAAATACTATATATATTAAAAATAATATTTGAAATTAAATTTTAAATTTTTATATTTATTAAATTAAATTTCATAAATTTATTATATTATTTTTTATTTAATTAATAATTAATTTTAAAATTTACTTTCAATATATATATATATATATATATATATATATATATAGTACTGATGTTTGTTAGTTAATGTTGAATGTTTCCCTTCCAACGTTCCCATATCTTTTATTTAACAATAAGGAAGTTTACTTCACAATTAAAAAAAAAATCACTGAGAACGTGTAGGCGATCATTCCTGTAGAGCGGTGAATGTCCTATGTCATCGTGACATAATAATGCTTTTGAGAGAATGTTAATTATTAAGTAGTTAATACGTAATTTGTTTATTTATTAACAATAAAAATTAAAATAAATATAAAGAGAGATTATTAAAAAAATTTATATTTACCTTAATTTTTTATATCTATTTAGTGGATATATAAATTATGTATTCACTTACTAATTAAAAATTTATTCTAATTATATAGAAAAACTATTTTAACTCCCTTTTCTTTAGTGTTTCATTCCCGTTACAACCTTAACCACTACCATTTATCTTGTTGATTAGTCAACTTTTAACGCTGACTACAACTGATAAACCTCTTAATGGTCAAGAATGTCAACTGTTCAACTTCTGGTTATTATCCTTATTGGATATGCCAAGGATATTTGGAAATTTGAACCAGATTCTTCGGATTATTACAACCCAATATTATAATATTCCTGTAAATCTTATGAACTGAAGCAAACATGACTAGTGTAGCACTTCAAGTAATCACAAATTTTCAGTGGACCAAACGTCCTAAAAGTATAAAATTGTATTTTTTTAGGTCTTGATTTCGAGCAATATTAAAAAAAGGAAAAAGAATTCTTTAATTTTAATTCACCTTAATTTTCTCTTCTCTACGGAAACTAGAAGATCAGTGCTCAAAGTCACAACAGGTTAAACATTCATCGCTTTAATGAATTTTTCTCAGAATTTGAAACTGACAGGGGTACTTAATGGACGGCCGAATCAGGTTGAAATCCGTTTAAATCTAATTCGTTTAAACTAAGTTTATTTAGATCCATTTTTAAACAAGCTTGTTTTGCCTAGTTTGTTTTGGTCTGTTAGCCCGTTAGACTAGTCTCTAAGTTGGCCTCTTTTTTGTATTTTAATTTATATTTTATATTTTATTATTTATTATATTTTATATTTATTATTTTATTTTTATTCTTATAAATTTTATTTTTATATTTTATATTTATTTTTATATTCATTAATTTTACTTTTTATTTGTATTTTTGTTATGTTTAATTATTTTAAGTATTTGTATTTAATTTTTTAATAGTTGAATTGTATTTTATATTAAATTATAATATAAAAATAATTAATAAGATATTTTTTAATGTAAATATCATTTAAATTATTATATATAAAATAATTTTAAAAATAAGGGTTAGTCTATTTAAACCTATGAACCGATCCGATCCATTTAGGAACGGTCTACTTTGATTTATAGATCAAACGAACTAATCTATTTAGGCTCGTTTTTAAATCGGCCTAATTTTTTGAGTTCGATCCACTAGAAGTTTACAAGCCGATCCATTTGGCTTACAGACTTCCAACCCATTAAGCACGCGTGGAAACCAGTAATTAAATCATTATTTTTAATTTTTACTCATTTAACTATTTGCAACATAATTATACATGCCATCAAATCCTTTATCTAAAATTAGATCTTCCTATTAGAATTATCTCAGGCTTCAAATAGTAACTAATATAGCCTAGAGGGCATTGCTTTCTCATTCTTATCTATTTTCATTTTTCTCTTAAATACCAGCTATTGTAGCTACTGGAGTTACAGTGGTGATGATGATCTTAGGTTTGTGGTGTAGAGAAAAATACCCTTTGTCATATCTCTTTACCTATGGAAGAAGGCAAAATCTAACAAATAAAATAATTGACACCTTTTTGAATGAACATGGACACCTTCCAACTCAAAGGTACACTTATTCTAAAATAAAAGAAGCAACTAACTCATTCATAGACAAATTGGGACAAGGGGGATTTGGGAGTGTGTACAAAGGGAAATTACAAAACGGTTGTCAGGTTGCCGTAAAGGTTTTAAGTGAATCAAAAGGTAATGTTGAAGATTTTATAAATGAACTAGCAAGTATTAGTAGGACATCTCATGTCAATATTGTCAATCTTTTGGGGTTTTGCTTTCAAGGATCTAGAAGAGCTCTTATTTATGAGTTTATGCCTAACGGATCACTTGAGAAATTTATATATGAAGAGAATGCAAAGATGATCAATCATCAATTGGATTGTGAAACTTTGTTTAACATTGCAATTGGTGTTGCTCGAGGGTTAGAATATCTACATAAAGGTTGCAATACCAAGATTTTGCATATGGACATAAAGCCCCATAATATTTTACTTGATAAGGATTTTTTGCCAAAAATTTCTGATTTTGGACTTGCTAAAATATGCCAAAGAGAAAAGAGTTTTGTTTCTATATATGATGCAAGAGGAACCGCAGGATATATTGCTCCAGAAGTGTTTTCAAGAAATTTTGGCCAAGTATCTCATAAATCTGATGTTTATAGTTATGGAATGATGATTTTAGAAATGGTTGGAGGATGAAAGAATATAAATGTAAAAGTTGACTGTTCTAGTGAAATATATTTTCCTCATTGGGTTCATAAGCGTCTTGAATTAAATCAAGAAATTGAATTATGGTGTGTTAGAAATGAATTGGACAAAGAAAAGGCAAGAAAAATGATAATGGTGGGCTTATGGTGCATACAAACTGATCCTAGAATTTGGCCAACAATGAGTAATGTGATGGATATGGTAGAAGGAAGTATTAACTCCCTAGAGATACCACCAATACCTCTTCTTACTTCCCCTTCTGCATCTCCATGTCATCACTCAATTCGACCAATTTAATTTGTAAATTCAAGTGTAGCAGTGAATATGTAATAAGCTTTAGGAGTAAAATAATACAACCATAGTTTCTTGTATTTAATATGTGTTATGTTGATTAATATTTTGTACTAGTTTATATCTTCATGTTGATTTTTAGAATGTAATTTCCAACTTGTATTTGAGTGCTTTTATATTTTTAATTTTTATCATTTTTATTATGATTATCTCATTTTCACTAGGTTCACAACATATATTAAGGATAAAATTGTAATATTTACCTTTTAGCTTTGACCTATGAATCCATTAGTAGCTATTGTGTTTCGCTAGTTTTATGGAAAGTCATATAAATTCCATAAGGATGACTTAAGAACAAAGTAAAGCTTTTGTTGTAGATAAATATGTGACGGAGTTTAGAAAAGATGGCTATTTAAAGAATGCAGGAAAATATAAGTAATTTTTTATTTAAAGATGAAAATTTCTAAAATTAGTTAGAAAAAATGACATAGGAAAGATCACTTTGAATAATTGGCAACTATAGTTGTAAGAAAATACAAAAATTGAAAAACTTTCCTGAAGAAAGAGCTTGGCTTTCTTTCTTCTCTTATTGAAGGATAAAAAGGTGCAAATAAGTGAGCTTCCAATGATTGTGGAAAATACTTGCCACTAAGTTCAAAGAGAAAATAATATTGAAAAAAGGAATATAAGAACAAATATAGCCCTGATAAAAGGGAGACTTAAGAGTTAGGATACAAATTAAGTACAATAGCATGCCTTTAGCTAGCCACACAACCATACTTTGACATGTTAAAATAGGTTTATTTCAATGAACTGATCTAAAATTATATAATTTTACTTAATTTAGGGTTGGATTTATATGAAAAAAGATAAAAGTAAGGAATTGACATTTGTAAGCATTAGTTGGTTGGGATGATAATATAGATATAACAAATAATAAAGGATTAATTGGTTAATGTATATATGTGTATATATTAAATATAATTTTAATATATATATATATATATATAAATATAAGAATATTAAAATTATATATAAATAACAATAAATAATGTTTAATATTAAAATTAATGAGTTTATATATTAAATTTTATCAACGTATATTACATAAATTTATTAAAATAAATAAATATAATTAAACAACTTGAAGAATAGACATACTACAATAATGCAATCGAAACACTTTTATAGTAAGAAATAAAAGTCCACCTTTTGATATGTATCTTTCATTTTTTAATGACAATGTCATTAATAAGTCTTATTGTCAATGTGTCAACAATGTAAAGATACATGGAGAAAATCTGTTATCAGAAATCATATAAGCTATACATCAAAGATCGGGATACTAGTTCTCAATTCTTTCATCTATCCACTATCATTAGGTGATACTAGAATAATATTATAACCATAAAAATAAATCCAGAACACTGGATTGAAAGTTAAAAGCAAATAGGTAAATATTTTGTTAAGAATTTCCAAATTTTATTTGCTTTTGATAATCTAATTTTTCTTGAAAATCTTGAAAATTTAGTGGAAAAATGTCATTTTTAACTTGAAAAATGTCATTTTTATCCTGGAAAATGAAGCATTGTGTGTCATACTTGATAAGGAGGAAATTCGAAAGGTTAAAGAGATAAATCCAATGAAAGCTCTTAGATTTGATGACATGTGAGGACTTTTCTATAGAAATTGTTGGGAATTCATTTCTTAAGATATGATTCAAGCTATGAGAAGTTTCTTTATCAATGGTTATTTACTGAAAGAGTTGAATAGGACCTTTATTCTTTTTATTCCAAAGCAAATACTAGCTGAATCTACATAAGATTTTCAACCTATGAACTTGTGCAACTTTAGCTATAAAGTAATTTCCAAGATTTTAGCAAATAAGATGTGTTTGGTGCTTAGCAAATTGATTTCCTTGACCTAATTAGCTTTTGTCTTGGGAGATGGATTGCAAAGAATCGGCTATTGGCTTAAGAGATAATTCATATGGTAAAAAAAATAAGAAGGAAAGAATGGCTTAATAGGTGTGAAATTAGATATGCAAAAAGCTTATGATCCTAAGGAGTGAGATTTGTCGTATAAAATTTTATGATAGTTTAATTTTAGTTTGAGATTTATTTAGTGGACTCATTAATGCTTATTTATAGTCCTTTTTTCCATCTTACTTAATGGAAGTCCATTTGGAAGATTCATCCCTTCGTAAGGAATTCATTAAAAGGATCCTATCTTTCTATCTTTTTATTATTATATCAGAGGCATTTTCATACATTTTAATTTAGGCTGAATCTTAAGGAAAAATTCATGGCATCTAAATTAGTAGAGGTAGGATTCCTATTTCACATTTAATATTTGCTAATGATATCATTTTACTTTCTTGAGAAAATTTCTTAAAGGTTATAGGATTATTAGAATGTATCCATTTATATGAAGGTTAGTTTGAAGAAAAGGTTAATATATAAAAATCTAGTATATTTTTCAATCCTAATGTTCATAAGTGACAAAGGCATGATATTATGGAATTAATACAGCTAAGTCTAATCAAAGAGGATCCCAAGTACTTGGGAATGCTAATATTTTTTACTGCACCAAGAAATCATGATTTTTTATATTTGTTAAATAAATTTCAAACAAGAATCCAAGGTTGGAGATAAAAAACTTTATCTTGGGTTAGTAGAGTAACTTTCATTAAATTAGTACTCCAATAGGTTCCATTATATACTATATCTATCTTAAAAGTCCCTTAAAGGATTTGTAATCAACTTGATGCTTTAACTAAAAAATTCTAGTGGAATGTGAAGCTAGAGAAAAACCATTATTATACACAAATGGCATAGGCAAGTTTATGTAAACCTAAGAAAATTGGTGGAATGGATTTTAAGGAGCTTAAAGATGTAAATGCAACACTACTAACCAAGGTTACATGAAAGTTGGGGGTGGATACTTACAAGTTATGGGCATAATGTTTTAGGCAAAAGTTTTTTCATGAATAGTGTTTATTGGATGAAGAGGTTAGAGAAAGTGGGTTTTGTATTTGGAATGGTATAGTGGGTTGTCATGGCCTCCTAAAACAAGGGGTTTATTACTTAATGCGTAGTGTGGAACCATTTATAATTGCCAACTTACCTTGTGTTCCTACCATCCTATATTTTTAGCTAACAATAAGAGCAAATGTAAATATCCTTATAAATATGAGAATTAAAGACTTGTGGTTGGATCATACAAAAACTTGGAGTGGAAACATGATGTACACAATTTTCATAGCTAAAGATGCATAAAGGATTATCTAACTTTAAGTTTCATAAATGGTTTTGATGAGCTAAAATGGATCATTGAAACTTTTGGAGAATTCATAGTGATGTTTGTTTATCATGCTCAAAATCAATACCATTTGAATGAAAAAAAAAACCACAATATGGAATACACTCTGGAATGCTATTGCCCACTATCAATTGAAAGTTTCTTTTTAGTAGTTTGGCACAAGCTTGGTCCTAGCAAAAGTCTAAATCCAACCATTCAAAAATAGCAAAAATGTTCAATGCCCACTTTACCTTTAAGGTGATGAAAATGATATCTATGTTATGTTAGAGTGCAATTTCACAAGGTTTTTGTGGTTCCAGATTCTTAGAGTTCACATCTCATAAATGCAATTCAGTTCCATTTTAGAGTTGCAGAAAGCTCTCTTATGCATAAATGAAAAATTGGTCCCCCATGGTACTCTATTAAAAATTTTCATTTAAGGTGTTAATTAGTGCAATTTCATCTTCCAATGTCTATGGAAGACCAAAATGATCTAGTTTTTTTCTAAGCTATCTCCTAGTATAGAGCATCTTGTAGCTCTTGTTGAAAATGATGTACAATTGGAGCAAGCTCAGGTCTGGGGTTATGATGTGCTAAAGCAAAGATTTATAGCCTAAGTATAGGTTTCTCCTTCTTCTAAATATATTAAATTGAATGCTGTTATAGCTTGACATGATGGAAGTGCTGCAATCAAGGTTCTAGGAAGTGAAGATATAGGAGTGGTTACTAAAATGTGGTTTGAATGGCTTACTATTTCCTTTCTAATAAAAGTAGGGGCTTACAAAATTTATAAAGCCTATAAAGTTGCTAAAGAACTTAATGCACCTCATAAAATGATTTAATCAAATAGCAAACTTGTCATAGATGCTATTTTAGGATTCTCCAACTACCTATGGAAATTCTTAGGTGAAGTGAAGGACACAAAGATGTGTTTGGATGCATCTACTTGCTTATATGTTGTTTGGATTTCTAGGGTTGCAAATAAGGTAGCACATGAGGGAAGCCTATTGAGTATTTAATATAATTAGGAGTGGAATTGGGTCCATTAGTGAGGTTCCTTCTATTGTGGATGAGGCTTGCAATCATAATGTTGACATTGCTTTTGATTAATTGAATCATTTTTGTGGAGCAAAAAAAAAAAGTTTATGATGTATTTAATATACATTGCATCATGATACAAAGTTCAATGTTTTAGGAAGAAAAATAAAGAATATCTTAATAAATTAGTTTTTTATTAATTAATGTATAAATTAATAAATTATAATAATTTATTGATTAAATCATATTTTATTTAATTAATAATTTTTCTAGTGTCAAAATTATTAATTTATCAAAATTTTATTCTAACTTTTAATATAAAATGAGAACAATACACATTAATACACCTTTGTTGTAAGGATACATCCAAGCATATTCCGTCCTGAAATGGAGAAAATTTTAGATGAAAATATTATGCATTATATGACGTTACTTTTTATAATTTTTAAATATTAAATTATTTATAAGTTTTGGTTTAACGTAGTAATTGTAATTATATATTTAGTTATTCAAATGAGTTGTCACCTATTCATGGATCCCACACAAATTAAAGGTAAAGCGACTGATTCTTGATAGATTGAAATCAATGGAAGATATATGAAAAATGCAAAAAATCCATTCATATAGATTGCCGGATACAATAAATAATTGAAATTATTATGCTGATAAAAAACTCATAAATAACTTACTATTTAAAAATTATTTTAAAAGTATTTCATATATTGTATGATATATATTTTCTTTATTTTTTATTATTTGTCACAGTTAACCAATTTTATAAATTTAAAAAATAATTTAATTTATTTATTTTTAATAAAATTTTCAAAATAATTTTTTATATACAAAGTTCAAAATAATTAAAAATAAAAAATTATAATAAAAAAGTATAAATGAATTAAAAATATAAAATAATAAAATATTTATCAATAAAAAAATTAAAAAAATATTTAGTATTTTATTAAAATTTTAAATTAATAAATAAAAATAAAAAATTTATTCAAAATATAACTATAGGGGGGAGAACAACTAAGTTGGTCGTTGAAATGGAAAGGTCAAAGTGTTCACACATGTAGATGCCGGAAAAGAAAATTTTCTTGCGTGCTGAATATTTGCTGAATCACCATGACATTATGCCCACGTCATATTTTTTTTTTGGGCTAAAAATGTTGCCGATCAATTATTTCGGGAGGGGAATATGTAAAATTTCTTCGCGTCATTGAATTTGGCTCCCTCTAATTAGAAAATTTTGAATATTACTTATTTAAATTATATAAAATTTAAAATTAAATTCACTATTAATTTATTTTTATTTTATTAAATAATATAATTTTTTTATAAATTTTCAAATAAAAATTATAATATTATAAAATATTAATTTATTTTATTATTTTTAAACATAATTTTATAATTTATTTTTGGTATTTTATTAAAAACTTATATATTTCATTTAATTTCTATTAATTAAATAATATAAAAATCATGTCAAAAAATAAGATAAATTAACATACTATAGTATTTTAATCTCTAATTAAAAATTTTACAAAAAATTATATAATTTCATAAAATAAGAAATTAAATGGATGATGAGCACTAATTTCAAATTTTATATACTTTAATTTAAATCAATAAAATTTATGATTTAGATTTAATCAATTGTTGAGATAAATTAATTTTATACTATTCTTTGTTATCCATGTGTTATTATGTTAATAAAAACATGCTAAAAAAGTAGTTTATTATTGTTAAAATTTATTAATAATATAAAATATTTTACATCAATAATTAATCAAATTTAACCTCTAAAATCCAACTATTTAAATTGAAGTAGAGTTTTTTTTTTCATATTAATAAGGTTTCTATATGACACATTTCATACTTTGGGTGACAACTAATTTTTTGAAACCCAGATTAGCACAATTGGTTTAACTGGTCAAATCGGCACCTAGGCTAAAAAACGAGTTGATTAGACCCTTAAATTCAATTTGGAAAAAAATTTAGGTGGATCCAGTCCAACCTCATAAAAATTAAGATTGAACTAACCACCTAGTTTGGCCAATTTTTTTTTTTTATATTTGATAAAGTTTAACTCAAAAATTTAATAAAATTGTTATTATATTTATATTATATTAGAATATGTATAAAATGTAGTGTTCATATTTTTAAAATTTTAAAGGTTGTGACTTTGTCAGATATTTATTATAATATGAATTATTATTATATTTACTTTATATTAGAGTATATATCAAAGGTAGTGCTTTATTGATATATTTGAAGTTGAATATATTAAAATACATATTTCTAATAAATTATAGTCTTACATTTTAAATACAAAACATTATAATTTAGCTGCCTTGAATGTTTTGATATCAATTTTTCTATAAAGATAAATTTTTCATCACTTGCCTTTTATTTAAATTAAAATTATGTTAGATGATTATTATAACTATAGTAAAATCAATATTTATTTGTGTTTTATATTTACTTTATATATATATATATGTAATATATAATTTATTATCTATGTAAAATATAAAAACTAATTTAACTATTTAGTTAAACTAGTTGAATTGGTCTGATCTTCATTCGCTTGTCTTGCTAAGTCAAGGGCCGATGTGGCTTTTAAAACATTCATCACAACAATGCTTGATTATAGTGGATTTGCATGTTGTCCCTGTAAAGGTAGAATTGGGCAATGCAAACAATGCTTTTTAATTTTAGAAATCATAATCATAATCATAATTCATAATATACATTATTACAAATGAAACTATATCATCCATTGATACGACAAATGAACAAAAGATAATTATGATTTCTTTTGTTAATTTTAGATCTTAATTTGATTAAATGGAGGATTTGGACAACAACAAGTTTACATTAAAACTAGTTACCACTAACTAGTTCGGAAATTATGCTTTAGAAACCATAGTTTGTCTTGAAATAAGTATACCTAAAATCACACCATTATTAAAGGAGATTTCTTTATTCCCTGTTCCTTACTCCAAAGATTCACATTATCAACTTTCTTCATTTATCAATTTTACTTCAATATACAAATTTCTTTTGAAAATTACATCATCACAACTTTCTACAACTTTTCAGAAAATTTTGAAAGTCTTTCTTTAATCTTGTTAACTAGTTTGGTGACATGTGCAGGTCTCCACACAATAAAAATACATTCAAATAAATCTATCTATTCTTAGAAAAAAATGGAAAAGAAATATATGGAAAGCTAATTAGAGGAAGACACTTTTTTATTACATGTTGATATAATATCTCTCTTTAATTTGATGTTGCATTTTTTTCTTGATTTCTCTAGTGCAAATAGAGAATTTTTAAAAGGAAAATTATTCTTCATCCTTTTTTATAACTTTATTTGCACCCTACTTTAAAGTGTTGAAAAAATTGTCACATCTATTTTATATTATTAATATTTTATTTATTTTTTATCTAAATATAATGAAATGTAGCATATATTTTTTTAGATAGATTTTTAATTATTTCTTTATTCTCAATCCATAGTAACTTAAGATCACATCTCCAGCATTTCATTCGATATTGATTTTAATGGAATTAAGTATTTGCTCAGTTTACAAATTAAAACAAGGCATAGGATTTTATTTTATTTTATTTTGCAACTAAATAGGTCACATGCCTAGCTAAGAGCTTACAATTCTATGAAAATAGACTCCAATATTTTCCTACAACCAAAGTTGTCCACAACCATAAAGGATTTCATGAAAGACATGCACACCTAATGTTATCTAGTGACCTTTTGTTGTAAGCCCATCAGCCACCTAGTTTCCTTCTCTATATGTATAAGAAATCTTAACCTGTCAATCTTTCCTTATTAAAATTTTTATCTACTTTACTAGTGGCAAATAAGGATGAGGCGCATCATAGGCTTTACAAATTAGCTGGATTGCATTATGAGAATCGAACTCCACCTAAACTTTCTTGTATCCTTGGTTCCAAGCTAATTTAAGACTTGTTAATACTCCCTAAAGTCTAGCAGAAAGAACACTACTTCTACCAATATTTCTTATGAATCCACTAAGCCAATCTCCAACACAATCTCTGAAAACTCCTCCACATGCAATTAACTCTCCACCATGTATACATGAGCCATTAGTATTCAGCTTAATCTAGCCAACATCTAGAAAGCTTTAACTATAATTAATTTCCACTCTTGAACATTTTAGACCATAGATTTCTAAATTCCTATGCATATTCAAAAATTCCTTAGCTCTTAAGTAACATAACAGGACTATATTAAGGCTGTGATTTGCATTGTCATCAAAGATTCTCCTATTTCGTTAAGACCATATTTCATAACATGTGAACCCAAAGAGCATGTTCCAGTCAATATTCTTAAATCCCCCAATCTTATTCTACAAGTTAAACGTGAGCCACTTAGTTAGGTTCATGGTTAAAAACTTTTCCCAATGTCGTGGATTTACAAATCTCATCTAGATCATATGGACTACTTCATAGTCTCTGATGGCATGAAAATTTGTTTCACTTTTATTACATCTTAGACAAGTATCAATTAAAGCCATATGGCTTCAAGCTCTGATACTATTAGTCAGCAAGCTATTATTAGCTAAAAGCTAAAGAAAAGTTTTAATTCTTTGTGGGCGATTCCAATTCCAAGTTCTACTCCATATATCCTTTAAGGTGCATACTCCCTAACCAAAAACTGATAAGAAGATTTGATTGAAAAACATCCATCTTTTGCTAGGTGTCAAGCAATTCCATCCTCTCCTAAACTTGTATTGAGGGGATGAATATTAGCAATTCTTCTACATATGTAATTAGGAAACAAATAATCAAACTTATCCTAGTTCCACTTCCCATCTTCTTTTACAATTTATCCACAATAAGGTCTCTTATCTCGGAAGGAATCTCTATTATAGTTATATTAATTAAAGGGTAATCGCCAACCTAAAGATCACTTTACAATTTAGTGCTCTTGCCATCACCTATTGCCATTTTAAACCCTTTTGAGAGGTTATTCTACATTTTATAGATCTTTTGCAAAATGTTTGATTGAATTTGTTTGCTTTCAATTTTAGGAAACAAAAAAGAGCCATAGTCATATTTCTGCCTTAACACTCTTGCCTACAGAGCCTCTTTCTTGCTAACGAGATTAAAGCCTACTTTCATTAGAAAAGCCTCATTTTGGCACTTTAACATTTTTAAACTAAGTCGTCCATACTATTTAGGCTTACAAATCTAGTTTTAGTTGACAAGATGAGGTTTTTTACTCTCCATACTAGAGCCCTATATAAAATTTCTCATTTTCTTCTCCACTTCATCATATATTCTTGTTAGTAGAAGAGTAGTTTGCATAGAGTACATAAGGAGACCTGATACCACCACCTGGGAGAAGGTAATCCTACTAACAAGAGATAGTGAATTAGTTTTCCATGAACTAAATCTTTGCTATACTTTTTCAAGAATATGATTGTAAGTTAATTTGTTCACCTTCCCATGATGCAGGGGAACATTTAGGTATTTTTCCAAATTAGTAATGAGTCCAAATCCCAACTTTTGGATAATCTGTATAGCTCTTATATGGTTCACATTTTTAGAATAAAAAAATTTAGTTTTATCTTTGCTAACTCTCTATCCCGAACTCTAACAAAAGAGCTTAAGATAATTTAGAATACATTCTACTTGGTTTAGAAAGGCTTTAGAGAACAAGATTAAATCATTAGCCAAAAAGAGATGTGAACTTGGACTACCATTTCTAAGGAGTTTAACTAGCTTCCAAATCCCTTGATCAATTACCTTAGATATGCAATGAGGCATCCTTTCTATACATAGAACAAATAAATAAGGGGATAAAGGATCTCCTTGTCAAATCCCCCTAGATGGAGAAAAAGGCTCTGTCTAGTTTCCATTGCATAAAACTTTCATGTTGCAAGAAGATACATAGTGCATTATTAGCCTGATCAAAATGTTAGGAATACCAACCTCTTTCAAAGTGTCTTCAAGAAACTCCCAACTAACCTTGTCATAAGCCTTCTCCAAATCCACCTTAATAGCCATAATTCCTTTTTTTCTTTTCTCAATTTTCATAGTGTGAATAACTTCTTAAGCTATCACTATGTTATCTGCACTATGTCTTCCTAGCACAAAGTTGCACTGGTTAGGAGAAATAAGATGAGCCATGTAGGGTTTAATTCAATTGGTAATAATTTTTGTTATTACTTTATAGACCACATTGCAAAGGTTTATTAGTCTAAACTGTTTAAAGCATTTTGGCTTGTTTGTTTGTAGGATTAGAACTAGCAAGGTATCACTAATGCTTTTTACTTTTTCTTAATTTTTAAATATATCCATAATTAGCTTGCACACTGAATCACTAATAATATACCATTGACTTTGGATAAAGCTTGCATAAAGGCCATTAGATCCTGGGGCTTTATGAGTGTTCATACTAAAAAATACCCTTTTAATCTCCTCTTTGGTCATTGAGGCAAATAATTCTTCCTTAGCCTTATCTTGCAAAGAAAGGAAGGAATTTATGACAAGAAAAATTACTCTGTCTTTATTCTCCTTAGAATACAACTTTTAGTAAAAGCAACAACATTTCTCTTGAGTTCAAGATCTTCAATAACCCATTCCCTATTATCATCTTTTAAAGCAACTATCTTGTTTCTCCTTTTTCTAACAATTGTTAGGTTATAAAAATATTTGTGTTCTTATTTCCATAGAGAAGCTAGTTACATCTAGATTTTTGAAGCCACTATATCTCTTCTTGAATTAGAACCTTTTTATAGTTCTTCCAAAGCTACTTTTAAAGCTTTTCTAGAAAGACATTAGGTCCCCTATCTAACTTCTTAGATATACCTTGGAGCTAGCAATTATTCTTCTTTTATTTTTCACTATATTGTTGAAAACATTCACTTTCCATTCATTAACTTTATCAACAAATGAATTAACTGCATTATTCCATCCATTTGAATCTTTCCAAGATTTTAGCACAACTTTTAAAAAAGAGTCCTTGAGTAACTAGGCTTTCGAGAATCTAAAAGGTTAAGACTCTCGAATAAACTACTCTTTCCTTTTCATTGTTAGTAGCAAAGGCCTATGATTTGCTTTAAAAGGGGCTAGATGAAAAATTCAAGCTTTAGGATACCTTAATCTCCAATCTATATTGCATAAACTCCAATCAATTCTTTCTTTAACTCCTCTTCTTTCCCAAGTAAAAGTAGGGCCATTAAATCCCATATTAAACAGGCCATAATTTTTAATGCATTATGTAAATTTTTTGCATGTTATTCCAGTTTAGGTGGGCACCTCCTAGTTTATATTTAGAAGATATATATGAATTAAAGTCCCTAATGGTTACTTAAAGACCTTTAGTATTAGCAGTTAAGCTATATAAATTCTACCACAAAACCTCCTTCTCAAAAGGTTTAGGACTTACATAGATAAAAGTCATCCAACTTTCATAATCCTCTAGAAGGAAATGTACCTTAGTGTGGATAAACTGATGGTGAGTAGTTGCAATATCCACCTATACCTTTTGTTCATTCCATAATAGTTAAAGTCCACCTAAATATCCAATGGGATCTCCTTTATGAGCCGCATCAAATTTGAGCTTTTTAATAATCTTCTCTACCTTTTGATTCCCAACATGAGTTTCAAACAGATTAAAGATTTTGATATTATGTAATTTCTTCAAATTCTAGATTAATCCAAGAAATGATTTAGCTCTAGTGCCTATTTAGTTCCAAGCTAAACAAGATATCAAGATAATTAAAAGAAGTTCTAGATCAAATAAGGTGATTCATCTTCACCCTTCTTAAGGCCTCAATAGTCATATCACTATCGAACATCTAGAGTTATTTGTTAGCTCTTCTCATATAATCCATACACTATGCTTTATTAGGCAATTTAGGAGGATCTCTAATCAAATCCTTGACAACTTTATCCTTTTGAGCATTTTTTGAAAGGCTTGATTTCTATATAACTAGATTAGTGCTAGAAAGGCTTCTAATCATCACTTTATTAGGCTTAGCATTTGGTTTTTTAAAAGGGAACAACACTAATTGAGTGTTTGATCTCACCACGTTATATTGATTTTTCATAACACCAACATTTTCCTTCTTCCCATGATTTTGAGAAGTGCTCGTATTTTTCCTATTGTTATTTCTTCCGTTAGATACTTTCCCCTTGATAGGATTCAACAGATTGAGAACTTCTACTGCTTCATTCTAAGAAGAGCCAGCATCCATTTTTTATTCGCCCTGCTTATGTAAAGCATTCATATCTGACTCAGCATTAGGAACTATCTCCATTTCACTTACTTCCTCATTGTTAACCAGAACATGAAATCGTGATCCTTTTTTTCCCCATATATTATCCTTCTCCTTAGTCATATTAGTGATTAATCCCTTATTTTTTAGTTCTAAATTCTCAACAGATTTCCTCCCTCTAATTCTAGTATATTTTCCCTTACTTCGTTGTACAGTCATCCAAGCTTTAAAAGCCTTATTACCCATTTCAATTCTAGTTGAATGAGAAATATCAATTGCTTTTGTAACTACATCACCTACCTATTCCATGGTGTTTCCTTCTTCTCCCTGCAAACGGACTTCCTTCCTATGCCTATGCTTTCCACAATTAAAATAAATGGCATGCAATTCTTCATACTCCACCTTGTACACCTTGTTTCACAGTTTGAATTTAAAAAGAAATTATTTTCTAAAATCAATCTCAATACAAATTCGTGCAAACTTTGCCTTTTCCACCACAAAATCTTCACCCACTTCACCTCTCCTTAATGTATTATTGTCAACCTTCAAAGTCCTCCCAAAGTGATTGCCCAATCTCCAGAGGAAATGTTTATTATAATACTTAATTGGCAAACTAAGTGCCCTAATCTAGATAACAATCCTTCTGAATTCATTATCAAATGGGTCAAAATTTGGCCTTCGTCTTTGAACAATAAGATAATGATTAGACACCATCCAAGGTCCCTCTCTTAGAACATAATTGTAATCTTGTATGTTTGTAAACCTCATCAAAAAGTGGTCATTCTCCATATCTATAAATTCTAAATCTCCACAAATCCCCCACATCTTCTGTAATCTCTATCTTAAAAATTGTATACCCAACCTTTTCCCTAGAAGTTTCACAATAAGCACAAGTTTCCATGGTCTGCAAAGTTCAATCCTCTCCTTTCTAAACACTCTTACATTCGAGCAAAAGATATCATCCTCTTTGTTTGTATCCTCTTCCAATTTATCCCCCAGATCATCTGATTCTACTGCATCCTTTTCATCAAAATTTAATTCATCAACATTCTCCTTCCCTCCATTAATTCCCAATAGAGTATCTTTATAGGAAAGTACATTGCGTTCAGAACCCTTATTTCCCGGTAGCTTAGGCATTTTGACAAACACCTGGTTTTCACTCACCATTTCCTCTTGCCTTTGATCAGGATTTCTTTCTTCCATCGAATTGTCCATTGAAATTTCTTCTACTTTAGAACCTCTTGCCTTTTTCTTACTTCTAGCTAGCAAATTTTCTTCTTCGCCAGAAATCCGTCTTACCTCCCTCGGTGAATTAGTCATTTCATGAAGAAAATAAAACAAAACCTTCGGATTAAAGGGAGCTCTTGTCTATATCCTTCAGAAGTACCTTCCCTCGAAGCTTCCTAAAGAATAACGAGCACTATCCGGCGGAAAAAATTACAGAGCAATCGCCAGCGAATTTCTTTTCAACGAAAAGATACCGTACTATAGTTATGCATCGATTTTGTGTAAAGTGGTGATTTCGTTATGCCTAAAGCTAAAGCTGGTATTTTCGCTCAATGGGTATTACCCTGAGGATTCAGTCAAATCATATTAAGTAAACGATGATAAGGCATAGGATTCTACGTAACTATGAAACTATAACGATTTATAAATTATCACAAAGTTCATGAGTATTAATAGAAGACTTTTCGTTTGTCCAGAATACAAATTTAGTTTACTCCCTTGTTAAAGTAGAAAAGGAAATTGGGAGCAATGAGTGAAATTAACCAAAGATATATTAAGATAAAATTATATTAAAAAAAATCAAATTAAATTATGATTATCAAAGGAACATATGATAATTCCCATTAGATTTATAAGTGAACAGATTGTTAACCATGTGGATCTTGCATAATCTCTTTTTAATACTTTAAAATATAAATAGACAAATTACAATTAACATCATAATTTTATATTTTTTTCTTTTTTCAAATTAATAAGCACACGGTTTGTGAAGGCATAAGCCTCCCTCGCCGCCGCCCTCCCCTCCGCGGCGGGGGGGGAGACCCCGTCTGTTCCATCCCACACGTTTGACACTTGGACCACTTTGTTTGTCATCTTTAAAGAGTTTTCCAGAAGGAGTCTTGTGAAGCCACATGTTCCAAGTCAACTAACCTTTTGTATTTCAGCTTTTGTATGGAAAACAGAGTGCAAAACAATTGAAGAAATTGGAGAAAAGACTCTGATTCTTTGCATCCATTTGTGTTTCGCAGAAAGAGTTGACGAAATCATGACTCGAATTTGAGTTTTTTCCTCCCTTTTCCTTCCTCACCTTGTGCAACTCGTCTCTGCTGCGAAGTGTCCCAGCTCATTCCCTTGGGCAACAATTGGCAATATTCAGTTCCCTTTAACCACCGCAGAACGCTGGGATTGCGGCCTACTAGCCATACATGGTTGCGCAAACAAAAGCGCCGTGGCCCAAAAATCATTAAGAATCGAGGGGCGATCCTTCGATTTTATGGACTCCTATTATTCAACAATCGTTATTCGAGGCAAAATCTCCACAACTACTTAAAGTTGTGATGTTTTCAAAAACAAAATCACTCTTCTTCTACCTTCTCCTCTATCTACTTTTGTAATAAAAAACAATATAACTATTTCCAGATGTAAACCCGGTCTCAAAATCAGCAATCCCCAATCTTTCTGAAATTATCCAAACTGTTCTGACTACAATATCTTCTATTTCTGTCCTAACAACTTCACTTGCCCGGGCGTTGACTATAGCTCTTTAGCAGCATATTCGGCGATTCAGCTTCCAACAAGAGACCCGACCGACACAAATCATGCGTTTACATTTCCAACCTCTGAGATTCATATTCAAGCTCTGCTATCGCATGATTCATGAATGCTACCAATGTTACCATCACGAAGGAGGCCGATGTCAGCTTGACAGCAGGGGGATTTTTTATTGCTCCAAAGGTATTGATCGACCTTAATTGATGCAGAGACTTTAGCAGAAATTCAATCATTTTTTTGTTTTTGTTTTGTTTCTACATGCTTTGCGTAACATTATTTATTTCAATACAGATGACCAAATTTTTTACTTCAACTACTAAATTGATTGTGTAATCAACTTTCTTCTTACGCTAAATTATTTCTGTTATCTCATCCTGCAGGGCATAAACGATCGGTTTGGAAGCTGAGCCTGGTAATGTACCTTTACATAGCTTTTGTTAATAAAAAAATGCTATATACGGTAAATGAGATATAAAATTAAATTTAAATTTTTTTATATCTATTAAATCAAATTTTATAAATTTATTATATTATCTTTTATTTAAATATAATTATTGATTAATTTTAAATTTTATTTTCAATATATATATATATATATATATAGTATTGATGTTTGCTGATTAATGTTGAATGTTTCCCTTCCAACGTTCCCATATCTTTTATTTATAATTAAGGAAGTTTACTTCACAATTAAAAAAAAAAAAATTCACTGAGAACGTGTAGGTAATCATCCCTGTAGAGTGGTAAACGTACTCCGCCTTGTGACATAATAATGCTTTTGAGAGAATCTTAATTACTCGGTAGTTAATACGTAATTTGTGTACTTATTATTAATAAGAATTTAAATAAATATAAAAAATTATTAAAAAATTCTTACATTTATCATAATTTTTATATTTCTTTAGTGCATATATAAATTATGTATTCACTTATCAATTAAAAATTTATTTTAATTATATAGAAAGACTATTTTAGCTCCCTTTTGATTAGTGGTTCATTCTCATTACAATTTGAATCACCACCATTATCTTGTTGGTTAGTCAACTTTTATACACCGACTTAGAGTTGTTAAAATGAATTAGTTTAAATGGGTTGACTTGAGACTAATATAATTTTTCCTGATTTGAAATTGATATTAATATAGAAAACGATAATAATGATCCAATTTAGTAAGAAATTGAGACTAGTAATGTACTTTTACATAGCTTTTGTTAATAAAAAAATGCTATATACGGTAAATGAGATATATATATATATATAGTATTGATGTTTGTTGATTAATGTTGAATGTTTCCCTTCCAACGTTCCCATATCTTTTATTTATAAATAAGGAAGTTTACTTCACAATTAAAAAAAAAAAATTCACTGAGAACGTGTAGGTAATCATCCCTGTAGAATGGTAAACGTCCTCCGCCTTGTGACATAATAATGCTTTTGAGAGAATCTTAATTACTCGGTAGTTAATACGTAATTTGTGTACTTATTATTAATAAGAATTTAAATAAATATAAAAAATTATTAAAAAATTCTTACATTTATTATAATTTTTATATTTCTTTAGTGCATATATAAATTATGTATTCACTTATCAATTAAAAATTTATTCTAATTATATAGAAAGACTATTTTATCTCCCTTTTGATTAGTGGTTCATTCTCATTACAATTTGAATCACCACCATTTATCTTGTTGATTAGTCAACTTTTATACACTGACTTAGAGTTGTCAAAATGAATTAGTTTAAATGGGTTGGCTTGATACTAATATAATTTTGCCTAATTTGAAATTGATATTAATATAAAAAACGATAATAATGACTCAATTTAGTAAGAAATTGAGACTGGCTATAATTTTTTATCATAATTTTTTATATTTCTTTAGTGAATATATAAATTATGTATTCACTTATCAATTAAAAATTTATTCTAATTATATAGAAAAACTATTTTAGCTCCCTTTTGATTAGTGGTTCATTCCCATTACAATTTGAACCACTACCATTTATCTTGTTGACTAGTCAACTTTTATACACCGACTTAGAGCTATCAAAATAGATTGGCTTAAATAGGTTAACTTGAGACTGATATAACTTTGCCTGACTTGAAATTGAGATAGATATAGAAAACGATAATAATGACCCGATTTGGCAAGAGACTGGGACTGGTTAGCTTGATTCAGTAAAGTACTGGCTTTTGGGTTATTGGATTAACCTGTTAGCTTGGTAATAATAGTAAGTAATAATTAATTAATTTATTATTATATATCTAATTTATATATATATATATATATATATATATATATATTAAAATTGTATATATGAGTAATATGGAATAATTTTTAATATTAAAATTAATAAGTTTATATATTTAATATTATCAATATATATTATATAAATTTATCAAGATAAATAATTATATTAAAATTTTGACTTATTTAAAATTTTAAATAAATAATTTTTATATTAATTTTAAATATATTATATACATATATATAATATAATATATTATTATTTATTTTTTATTATTATATATAAATTATTATAATAATTTTTATTAATATATTATTTATATAATTATTTATTTATATATATTTGATAATATATAAATTATTAAATATATTTATTTTTATATATAATACTTTGAACTTGATCAATATATATTTAATAATATATATTTATTTTCTTAAATAAAATAAATATATAAAATAAAGATATAATATAAAATAAATATATATAATATGAAATTTATTTTATTAAATATAAATATATAAATATATAATATAAAATTCTTGATCAATATAAAATTTAAATTATTTATTTAAATGTATATACTATTAAATGCAAATTTATGCATTTACTGAATTTTAATAATATATATTTATTTTATTAAATATATATATTCAATTTCATATATAATATATATGATTTACTGATATATATATATGATAAATTTTAAATCATAATAATATATAATTATTTTTAATAAATAATAATATATTTTAATTAATTAATGATATAAAATTAATAATAAATACATAACTAATATGATAATAATAATAAAATGTAATGAGTTATAAAAATTCGCCTGGTAAATATCAACCTAAGACTAAGACTAAGATTAGCACTGTAATAATCCAATTCGGTCCCAATTTGAAAAAAAAGTAGCCGGCATAGGACTGGTCCAACATATAATTTTAACTTATTAGATTAGCCCGACCTGGTAGGATTAGGTTAGTTTGGTAGGGTTGGTTCAACTTATTTTGATAAGTCTACACTGACTATGTTGATAAACATTTTAAAGGTCATAAATGTCAACTATTCAACTTTTGGTTATTATCCTTATTGGATATTCCACCAATTTTTTAACAAGGATATTTGGAAATTTGGACCAAATTCTTCAGATTATTACAACCCAATATTATAATATTCCTATAAATTTTACAAACTGAATCAAATATGGCTAGTGTAGCACTTCAAGTAATCACAAATTTTTAGTGAACCAAAGATCCTAAAAGTATAAAATTGCTTTTGTTAGGTCTTGATTTCAAGTGATATTAAAAAGAGAAAAAAATTATCAATTTTTATTTACCTTAATTTTATCTTCTCTACTGAAAGTGACAATAGGTTAAACATTCACTACTTTAATGAATTTTTCTTAGAATTTGAAACGGGTAAATTAAATCATTACTTTTAATTTTTAATCATTTAACTATTGCATCATACTATATATGTCACCAAGTCCTTTATCCAAAATTATATCTTCCTACTAGAATTATCTCAAGTTTCAAATAGTAGCTAATACAACTTAGAGGGCATTGATTTCTCATTCTTATCTATTTTCATTTTTCTCTTAAATACCAAGACGGTGGTGATGATGATCTTAGGTTTGTGGTTTAAAGAAAAATAACCTTCATCATACCTCTTTAAAGGAAAAATCCAATAAATAAAATAATTTAAAACTTTTTGAATGAACATAGACACCTTTTAACTTGAAAGTACACTTATTTTGAAGCAACCAATTCATTCACAAACAAATTGGGCCAAGGAGGATTTGGGAGTGTGTATGAAGGGAAGTTACAAGACAATTATCAGGTGGTCGTGAAGGTTTTAAGTGAATCAAAAAGTGATCTTGAAGATTTCATAAATGAAATGAAGTAGCATGTATTAACAAGACTTCTCATGTCAATATTATCAATCTTTTGAGATTTATTGTCTAAATCCAAAAGAGCTCTTATTTACTCTTATTTACAAGTTTATACCTAACAGATCACTTCAAAAGTTTTTATATGAAGAGAATGCGAAGATGGTCAATCATTAATTGGATTGTGAAACCTTGTTCAACATTGCAATTGGCATTTCTTGAGGGTTAAAATATCTACATAGAGGTTGCAATACTAAAATCTTGCATTTGGACATAGAGCCACATAATATTTTACTTGATAAGGATTTTATGCCAAAAATTTTCGATTTTGGGCTTAGTAAAATATGTCAAAGAGAAAGAGTTTTGTATCTATATTTAGTGCAAGGGGAATTGTAGGACATATTGCTCCAGAAGTATTTTTAAGAAATTTTAGCCAAGTGTCTCATAAATTTGATGTTTACGGTTATGGAATTATGATTTTAGAAATGGTTGGAGGATGAAAGGATATAAATGTAAAAGTTAATTATTTTAGTGAAATATATTTCCTCACTAGGTTCATAAGCTTGTTGAATTAAAACAAGAACTTGAATTGTGGTGTGTTAGAAATGAATTGGAGAAAGGAAGGGTAGAAAAAAGATAATGGTGGGCTTATAGTGCATATAAATTGATTCTAAAATTCGAATAATAATGAGTAAAGTGATGGATATGCTAGAAGGAAATATTGGCTCCTTGGATGTACCACTAATACCTTTTCTTACTTCCCCTTCTATATCTCCATGTGACCATTTAATTCAACCAATTTAATTTGCAAAATTGAGCTTAGTAGTGAATATGTAATAAGCTTTAACAGCAAAATGATTCAACCATAATTTCTTGTATTTAACATGTGTTATGCTATTTAATATTTTGTACTAGTTTATATCTTTATGTTTTTATCTGGAATATGATTTGCAACTTGAATTTGAGTGCTTCTATATTTTTTTTTTATTTTATCACTTTTTATTATGATTCTCTCACGCTCACCAAGTTAGCAACATATATTAAGAATAAATTTGTAATATTTACTTTTTAGCTTTGATTTATGAATTTATTAGTAATTGTTATGTTTCACAAATTTTCTAGAAAAGTTATATAAATTTCATAGGGATGACTTAAGAACAAAGTAGAGTTTTTGTTGTAGATGAATATGTAATAGAGTTTAGGAAATATGGCCATTTAAAAATGTAAGAAAATATAAATATTTTTTTATTTAATGATGAAATTTTCTAAAACTAGTTAGAAGAGAGGACATAAGAAATATCACTTTGAACAATTGGCAGTTGTAGTTGTCAGAAAATACAAAAACTGAAAAAGAAAGGGCTTGGCTTTATTTCTTCTATTGTTGAACGATAAAAAAATGCAAATAAATAAGCATCTAATGATTATGGAAAATAATTGCCATCAGCTTCAAAGAGTAAATAACATTGAAAAAAAGAGTATAAGAATGGATATAAACCTAACAAAAAGGAGACTTAGGAGTCAAGATACAAATTGAGTATAGTAGCATGCCTTTAGTAGCCACACAATCACACTTAGACATGTCAAAATAGGTTGGGTTAAATGGATTGAACTAAAATTGTATAATTTTACTTAATTTAGGACTGAATTAGTATAAAAAGTGGTAAAAGTAAGTAATTGAGATTAATAAATACCAGCTCATTAGCATGATAATATAGATATAATAAATAATAAAGGATTAATTGGTTATTGTATGTATGTATGTATATATATATTAAACATAATTTTAATATATAAATAAATATAAGAATATTAAAATTATATATAAATAACAATAAATAATGTTTAATATTAAAATTAATAAGTTATATATTTATTTTTATCAATATATATTACATAAATTTATTAAAATAAATAGATATATTACAATTAAGAAATTGATAAAAATTATGTGAGAAAATTATTGTCATAAAATTTAAGAATTAGTAAAATAATAATTATACAAAATAATTATTCTAACTATATATACTAATTAAAGTAATAAATTGCTAATATTATAGAAATTTTCTAATAAAATATTTTGGATGATAAATGTTGAATTAGAGATGATCATCTATTTAAAGGATTGAGATAATGTAGAATATAGATAATAAAATAACTTGAAAGAAGATAGATTATCATCAAGTAAAGAAGATAAATAAAAATAGTGATATATATATATATATATATATATATATATATATATATATATATATATATATATAATGCAACTATGCAATCGGAAATACTTTTGTAGTAATAATTAAGAGTCCACCTTTTGATATGCATCTTTCACTTTCTAATGGCAATGCTATTCTTCCCAAAAAAATAAATAAATAATCATGAATAAGTCTTATTGTCAATGTGTTAACAATGGAAAGATGCATGGAGAAAATCAAATAGATATTTAAAACAACATACAAATATCACTTATTTCATTATATATTGGATTTGCTTGGAGGACAAAATAAACTATGATTCTTCACCTTTTTTAACTTTAACTTTCTATGTTGGATCATGGATTTAAGTTACAAGTCATAACATATGTTGTGATTGCCATAATTGCATCATACTATAATTGTGGTATTTTTTAAAATTATAATCATAATGGTGAGTTATGGCCACAACATTGCACAATATTATAGCCAAAACAATTGTAGCACACATATTCATAAATTTTTTTTGATAAAATAGAATTTGAAAATTTTGATATCTTACTTGCAAGTATGTTACACCTTTTTAGAAATTTTAAATTTTAAAGGTTTTATATGTTTTAAAAAAAGGGAAATAACTAATTAGTTTTAGTGAAATAATTATAATAGAAAGAAATTTTGTGTGAAATGGATAAATTATAACAAGAAAATATGGACAAGAAATTAGGTAAATGAAAATTTATTAATTAAACAAAATTTTACGTATGATTTAAGGTGAAATAAGAGAGGAAAAGAGAATTAATTAATTAAATGAACCTTGAATAAAAACTTTTAGGTAAGTGAAAATAAATTATTGAGTAAGCTAAAATAAGGAACATAAAAGAACTAGTTAAAAGAAAATGTATCAAGTAAAAAAGTTAAAGTTTATGAGTGTTTAAAAGTGAATAGGAGTGCATAAGAAAAATATGGAAGCAACAATCTTGATAATATATGATAATATAACAATGGTTGAAAGTAGTAAAGACTTATGAGGCAATTAGTATTAGTGATGAATGTTATAGTCAACTATATAATTGACTATAACCATCTAAATTGCATTTTGGATTGACATAATCTACAATCGCTTAGGAAAGGCAACTGATAAGCAAAAGATATGACTTGCTTTCTTTTTTGAAAATGCCTTTACCTAAGCAAACATAAATATTAACACATAAGACACTGTTCCTTGTTTTTCCCTTAATCCAACTTTATCCTTTCCCTACTTTTTTCATCTTCTTCTCCTTCTTTCTTCATGATCTTTATCTATCAATTCATTTTAAAGTAATTTCTTGTTAAGTCCTTCATATAAACATAATAAAGCCTTTATAACAACTAGATTTTTCATGGTTTTCTTTAAATTTGGGGAGATTTAAGAATATAACTAAAAAAAACTAAACCCTAACTTGGAATCCTTGTAATTTTGGTTGATTAGAGTTAAAAGATAACAAATCTAGCTTTTCAAAACTTTCTTTATAACAAGTAAGTAAGCAATTTCACATTATTTTGAGCATTTAATTATTTTTTGGTTGGTTAAGTTTATGTTTTAGGTTTTGATGATAATATTTAAGAAATGTGCTTATGAGTGATGTTTATTTTGATTTAATGATGGAAATAGCTTAAATAATGTATGGTGAGTGTGTATTAATAATTTGGTGTGGACTAGTTAAATAACAAATGAGTTTGGATGAATTTAAGGGTAAAGGAATAGTGATTTTATAGGAAATTTGTAAATTTTAAGAATATAATGGCTAACTATGCTAGGATAAATTTGTTAAGTTAATTTTGAAGGTCATAATTTCTTTGTCTTATATTTTCTTTTAGCAAATCACCTGTCATTAGAAAAATAATTAAGTTTATTTTCAAATGGAATTATTTATCATTAATATCTTATATGTCTTTTGAGATATCACTAAAACCATAGATAAAGGTTAGGAATTTTGGATTGTGATAATTTGAAATTTTTGGACTAATTTATAAGGGTTATAACTCCTTTGTATCTTAACTATTTTAAGTAAATGACTAGTTAGTGGAAAGCCATTTAAGTCTATTCTTTTATGAAACAAGTTTTATGAATAATAAATTTGTAATTTTGATTTATTCATAGGATGTCATTCAAAGGTCAAAAGTAAGATATCTAAAAGAGTAAATTCATTACATTAAACAAGCTTAATAGATAATGAATCAACTAAGGAACTTTAAAAACAATTTTGGGGTGCCAAAGAACTTTTTTTTTTTTTTTTTGTTAACTACATAATCAACTAGTGGTGTTAAGGTTCTTTTCTAGACATCTCTAGTTAATTATTACCTCATCTCATTATAATATCATTTTTCTTCATTAATCATATAGTATTTTGCCTTCTTAATCATATAGGTTGAGAGTGAATACTTCAAATGTGGATAATAAAGAGTAAAGTGAGCAAGCAAACTGCATTTATGCTGATAAAGGAAATGAATTTGCATTATTGAGTTCTAATAAGCCATTAAACCTTAGTGGATGGATATTTATGGGTATATAATGAAAGCATGGCAATATTGTTATATATTTTATAATACATAAATTGGATGTTTATATATGAAGTGTATAACTATTGTTAAGTAAATAGTGAGGCCATACAAATAAGGCATGGCATTTTTTCTATCTAATGTTATTTTCATTATGTTTGAAAATGAATTGTTATATAATGAATTATGGATTGTAATATATGTATGAGATCCAATATCAAAAGGACATATAAGGATTAAGTTAAGTGTGAAAAGTACCATACATATGAGATTTGGCATCAAAAGGATGTGCCTTTTGAGATGTGAAATGTGAATAAAAATGGGGAGATATGTCTTAAAATTAGGATCCAGTAAATCCAGTAATAGCTTATAAAGGTATAAGGTTGACATAGAGACATAAGGATAAGCTTGTGAAAGCATAAAATTGATTAAGAGTCATAAGGAGATTTTTTTTACCTTCATATCTTTATTATCTTTTTATGTTGTGTGCTATGATTGTGATTCAAATATACTAGTGCAATGATGTGATTATGTTCATTTAACCATGTTGTCGAGGAAACAAGGCTATTGAAAATTGATGATATAGATTTTGGTGGAATAGACTTCTTTGAAAGTTTTATTATTTGATATTTTGTTTACATGTCATTCATGGAAGTCCAAGTGTTCTACCTATTTTCTTTATATACGATGTAAAATATTAGTTGCTAAGGCTATGAGAAAGGTGAATTGTATTATGTATAACTTAAGTGTGCAAGTTTATTTATTCTTTTTCCATTTCTAGTATGTGTATGGCAAGCCTCTTTATAAGTCATTGTACTTGTGAAGGTTGAGATGTGAATTATGCAAGGTGTATAATTAAGCAATGGCATTATTAAATGTAGATGAATAGAAATATCCTGATATGTTGAATTTTTCATTTAGAATTAAGGGATATCATGGGCATTATTTTTATTGTAATAAAGTTATGACTACTAAGTATAAAGTGTAGAATTAATTAAATTACACATTATGGACAAAGGAAGGTAAACTCAATTAATGAAAGATAAACATATATTGAATTTATCATTACTAATATTAATTGAATTTTTGCTTATGAAATTTTATACTTACCTTTCCATACATATTTCACTTATAGATGCTAAGAATTGATCCTCTTCATAACCATATTAGCATTGAGTCCTCTAAAGACTATTAGGTATGGCTTAAGTAGCATTAGATACTTTGTTATAGATATCAAGCATAAATCCTTGAAAAATGAAATATAATGTTAATGAAAATTTCATCTTTTTCCTTAAATACACGGGTGATAGTCTATCTTTATTCTACATGCATTAAAATGATAGTATTAAATGTGAGTTAGGTTAGTGGAAATCGAGTAAAAGGTTCCACATTAGTCATGATTAAAGTCAAGTCATGACAAAATAGATTTTATTTAATATAATATGATATCACTACGAAAAATATATATTATTTAGCAGTGGTTACACAAACCAATGTTTTTTTTTGTTTCATGATGGGTATAATATGTGCTAGTGGGTATAATATATGCTACGAATATTTAGTTATACTTAATATTGATTCCTATGTAACTGTTATTATTTGGGTAAATTAAAAAAAATCCACTCAAACTCAAAATTATGTACTAATAATATTAACTTTGAAGAAGGGAAAAACACTGTGCACTCAAAGTGTATTAGGGTTTGATAAATCTACTAGTTTTTACCTTTGATGTTCCTTTTGTTGTATAAATTCCTTCCAGTCCTTAATTTAAAGCTTGCAATCAGGAATTATTGTGTGCTTACTCTACCATAGAAATTCCATTTAACATTGGTTATTTAACAAATATAATGCTAATTTTTACTTGACGTATATATGGACATTGTTGTATATTAGACAATTCCACATCAATTTTATTCCTAATATAAAAAAATAATATTAATTTCCATAAGTATGAAGTCATCATCATTTCTTTGTGGAAATAACATATGAAGAATTTTTATTACAAAATAATGTTAGTTTTTATAAAAAAAAATGGTATATTATATACCATTTCAATTGATAAAAATAGTTGATATAGTATGTTATTCCCCTTACCCATTACTCCAAACCTTGATTAACTTTACCCTTGACTGTCTTTCTATCCTCCTTATTACTTGTATTTTCCACACCTTAATCAAATTAACATATTTATTCTGATTTTAACAGTTTTAAGTAAAAGAAGTTTAAAAAAATGATAAAAAAATTACTTCAGTAAAAAATAAGTGCTTCATTGTAGCTACCATTGCTCAATATATATGGTTAACACTCTTTAAAAAAGCACACCTAACACTTGCAAATGCAATAAGCAATATTTATTAAAATTTCATATATGGTATTGCATCAAATGTCAAAAAGATGAACAAAATCAAATTTCTCACTTGTGCAAAATTGTAAAAGTAACATTAAAGTGAAAGGTAACAAAATATGCTTGACTATGAAATTAGAAACTAAATTGTAATGACAAATACAAAATATAAAATGAACCTTTACATTTATATTTTATACTTTTTTAGTGAGTGCTAAACCTCACATATTTAGCTATAAGCTAATAGAGCTTCAGTTTTACAAAATAATTAATGAATACAAACATAAAAACTAAAGAGAATTATCTTAAAATTGGAAGGAGAGCATACTTCATTAAGAAGAAAATAATTACAAGGTTAGAAGAGATTTGCGATAAAATTTCTAAATAGTACCATGACTTTATTCTTTTTATTTTCATCTTGTGCCTTAGTTTACATAGTGTTTTAAGTTTACATGTTAGTTACTAAGAAAAACTGACGTGTATAATAAAATGATATCATTTAACTATAAAATGTTTATTGCTAATTATTAAAAAAAAATAATGTCATAAATTGAAATCTTTTATGTTTCCATAATATTTCAAGCAAAAATTTTATAATTTGACAAGTTAATAGCATTAAAATTATTTTTTACAATAGATTGAACAGACTAATAAATGAGAAACCATAACTTACTCATCAAAAAATAAGAAACTATAATTTATAATAAATAAAAAAATTTAGTTAAGGTTAATAAGAAATTAGTAAATGATAAGAAACTATAAATTATAAATTTTTACTTAAAAATTATTGTACAAAAAGGTACACAATGAGATACCTGTTCCTATAATTCTTTTATATTATAGTGAATTGATGATAGATATGGAAATTGATGATAAATTATAGCTAGAAGAAGCAATATAACTATTTTTACAATGAATTAAGCCTTTCAATGTGAAAATGGTCATATTACTTATTTTCATTACAATTTGTCATCATTTTTCTCATCTTTGCATTTTCTCACCAACTATACTTCTTAATATGGAACATGAACACAAAGATAACTTTGGAAGGTGTGATAGTTGCAAACTGATAATAAATTATAGTGAGAAGAAATAGTATAACCAATCTTGTAATGAACTTAAAAGGTTAAGCCTTCTCATGCTAGATTGGCCGTATTATTTTTTCTTACTATAATTTATCATTAGTTTACATATCATTAATAAGGCATCACCTAGATGTTTCAAATGGAGAGTAAGAATGAAATTATGATTTTCATATTTACAATAAATGTCAATTGTAAATAATAACTATCATATTAAATTTTCATAGTTCCAACTCTTCATCTACCACTAAAAATTATGGTTTTATGATGTTACCTTTTTATTTGAACTAATATGGTAAATTGCACTTATTTTCAAAAATACCATTGTACTATTATATACATTGATTTTACTTTAATTGATGTTGATATGTCGATGTTGTATGGAAATTCTATAGTAATGTGATGAGTTATGTTTTTCTATTTCAATGCATTTCTTCCTTTGATGTTATGGGATTATCAACATTGAACATAACTTAAAAGTAACATGATTTTTAATAGTATTGTTAGTTTTGTGTAAAATTCCAACTAAAAGTGTTGGTAATTTGATGACAACTCAAAGGAAGTTAGTAAAAGGCTTCTAGAAGTTGTGGCATTTGTGCCAAGAGGAACAAGTGCAAAAAAGTCAATAGGGGAAATAGAAGTGATTATTTAAAGACCTATAGAAATTGGATCTATCATGATTTTGGCACTATTTGTAGGGTTATGGATATTTACATTTAGAAGGAGTTGCGTATACTACATCCATTAAAAACTATATGTGACGTTTGAAGTTGATAAAGTTTTTTATATATTTTGTTTCATTTTATTTGTTAAGCACTCAAATTTATATAACAAGCTTGCGTTTTGTAAAATTTAGCTTGAAGGGGAGTGTTTGAAAGCAATATTTAATAATGAGGTTATATTATGAGCTTAATTTATTTCATATGTGTACTTATTTTGGACCTAAAGTTAGGAGTGTTAGAATTTTTTAATTTCTTTAGAACTCTATATAAATTAAGGATTAGAGTTAAGTCTTCTATAATTTAGTCATTTTATTTATTCCAATAATATAAGTTTTATTTTGGTAATTTCCTTTGAGACCCTACATTAATCAATTAAAGTATTGGAAATTAAATTGCCTTCTTTTTTGTGGAAATAAAAACATATGTTATGATTAAGGTGTATAAATATTTGTTTCACTAGGATATGGCTTTCAGTAGCTATAGAAACTCACTTTTAATGTGAGAAATATTTATATATTTCAATTATAGGGCATGTCTTTATTTTTATTGAATAAGAATAAGTCAATTGTTGATTTTACTCTTTTATAAGACTTATATGCGCTGAAATTTTTATTTTTTCAATTTTTAAATATATTAAAATTGTGACTATCTTCTTTTAATTAGATTGAAAATAAGAAATCATGTTAATGATAGAGTCAAAATAAATATTTCTCTTATATTGGACTATCTTAAAAACTACTCACAAGTAGTTAGTCTTAGCTTAGCCACTAAATAAATTGTTATAAAAGGTTAAAAAATTGTAACTTTTGTGCCTAACAATAAGTCTAACCTGACTTTCCAAATACTTTTCTTTTCCTTCAAGTTACGTATGAAAATTCCTTATGATTGCTATAGCAACACTAACGGGTGGGAAAAGTGAACATTGCTATGGATGATTTCACTTTTTGTTAATCCACATATTATATGATTTTATCATTATTGTTATTAACCAATGTCATTATTAAATCATCTTTGTCTATCACACCTATAGAAAGGCTGGTAGAATTCAAAGTGGCTTGAAAGAATGGAAGCTAATAGAAAAATCCTCTTTATCGAAGGAAAGGATACTCTATTTCATAACAAGTAGAAACTTAATGGAGATAGGTTCTTTAAAGCTGAACAAGGTGAAAGAGAAACCAATGCTTAGAAGTTCAAGTAAGCATGAAGTTACAAGGATCATTTAGTTGGGATAATCCTTGGAGTCTATGAATGAGCTTTTTTTAATGATAAGTTAAAGTTGGAAATGCAAGATTAGGTTTCAACTATAAAGCTATTTGAAAATGAAGTGGTATTTAATCTTTCAAGTAGTTTGGAGAATCAAATTTATAAACCACAGAATTTGACATTGATCAGGAAAGTATTTGGAATAAATGTTAGTTTTCAATATTTGGAGTTTCGAACAAGAACTATGTGGCAACCTAAAAGTAAGGTATCTATTCTTGAAGTTGGTTTTGATTTTTTTATATTTCATTTTGAACTTCAATTAGATTATGCAAAGGTCCTTAGCAGGGGCCATGGTTCATACTTGATCATTTCTTAGCCTTGAAGAGGTGGGAAATATTATTTAACCTATCCATAGCTAGTTTTGATTCCATTATGGCTTGGATTAGATTGTTGAAATTACTAATTGAATTTTAAAATCCTTATATGCTACCTTAATTAGCTTGTGTAATGAGCCTTATCTTAAAGATTGACTCTTATGCATTTATAAGATAAGGAAAATTTTCCAAAATTTATGTCAATATTAATTTAAATATACCATTAATTTGGACAATTCATATTAAAGAATTTAAGTAACCTATGTTGTATGAGGGATTGAATCCAATTTGTTTCTAGTGTGGAAAAATAAGTCATTAGAAATAGGCATACTTTTATGAAGTGGAAGCTCAAAATGCAAAGTTACAAATAGGAATAGGCATACTTTTATAGAGTGAAACCTCAAAATGCAAAGTTATAGAAAAAAGCTAACAATAAAGTAAGGGCCATAAGAAGATTCTAGAAATGCAAATTGAAAGCTCGAAGGAGAAAGCAAGAAAAGTGCCTTTAATAGCTAACAAAATTAAAAGTTAGACAGAGAAGCACATGATGTGAATAATCCTAGTCTAGATCCTTATGGACTATGGATTTTGGTTGAAAAATGTAAAAATAAAATTAGTAGAAAACCAACTACTAATAATTTTTAGAATGGGATGGGCTTAACAAAAAAAATCCTATTAAAGAAAGCTTAGCTAAAGAAGGTGTTAAAGTTAGGCTTAGTATAGATAATAATCTAAATCTTTTTTCACAAACTTTATTATCCAATCTGATGTCTATTGAAATTTCTACTTTTATTAGGCCATTAAGTTTTTTTTATTACATTAGGCCATAAAGCAAGTATACCTAAGTCTAACCTAGATATAAATTCTTTAGTTAATACATAGTTTTCTTTGTTGCAACCTAGGGAAGTTTCGAAAAGGCAAACTTAATGAAGTTAGTTTTAAAGTTATTTATAATAGCACATCAAAGCTTATCATCAAAGAGCATAAGTATGAAAAATGAGGTGAAAGGGGTATTTAGTGGATAACAATCTAAGATTCATGGATAAGGAGTTAATGGAATGGATATCAATAGATCTAGTAGGGTGGTGACTTAGTTTAGTCCATCACTAATGGAAGCATGGAGGAATCTAAAATCCTACAAATGCCATTTAAACAATAATAATACTTATCTCCTAGAAAAGGAAACTGTGGAAAGTCTAGTGCCTCTAACAATTATGCACATGGACAATAATTCAAGTTAGAGCTTTCTTAACACCAATTTAAATTTTCCTATAGAGAACAAGAAGCCTTTGCTTCGATTACCCTCAAAACCATTACGTGTTATAGTAAAGAAGGGATGGTGGGAGATAATGATATTTTAGAAAATGTTTATGCATATTGATGGATGTTCCTTAACCTTCAAAAGTGGCAAGCCAGTGATTTAGGTATTTTTGTCGATTCACAATGCAAGGAGATCAAAATGCATCTAAAAAATTTAGAGATTGATGATTTAGGAGTTTTTTTTTTTTAGCAAAAATGGTAGCTAAGATTAATTTATCCCTTATTGAAATGCCCCATAGGTTAGAAATAATTTCTTAGAATTTAGTTTCTTTTCACATTAATGGTTATAATTTTCAAATTAGTGCATGGAATGTTCATGGAGTCTAGTGGTTGAATTTCAAGAGATTGATACCTATACTCATCGATAGCGAGAAATTCAAAATTACAATTTTAATAGAAACCAAGTTGGATGGTGAGAGGGCTATAAATATGGATTTGCTAGAGGCATATGGATTTTATGGAATATTGATGAAGTTAATATTGATGTTGTTAATAAAATCAAGTAGGAAATTCATGCTCTCATTAAGGTAACTCCTAATTCCCTTACATAGTCATTCTATAGTATTTATGCTAGTCCAAAGTTTTCTTATAGGAAAATTTTATAAAATAACTTGAAATTAGTTTCTCAATCATATAATCTTCATTGGCTAGCAATAAGCTATTTTAATGAAGTTGTTTACCAAGTTAGAAATTTGGCAGAGCTTATATTAATATTAATAAAGTGAATTTGTTTATAGAATGTTTAAATTGTTGTAATCTAGTGGATATGGGTTTCTTAGGTCCTTCTTTTACCTAGACAAAATTTAAATTATTAAATTATGTTATTTTTGAAAGTTTTGATAAATCCTTGTCTAATTCTTCTTGGAGTTTGTTATATCCAAAAGCTTATGTATGCAATTTGCCTTTTCTTAAATCTAAGTGTGCTTCTATCATTATATCTTTATTTAATGAATCTCATTCTAATATTAATAAGCCTTTTAGGTTTGAAATGTGTGGGTTATCACACCCTGACTTGTATGATTTTAATTTTTATTTGTGGCTTTCTTTATTGTCTTTAAAGCATGCCATTGATACTTTTATTCAAAAGGTCTCTTAGTGTAATCATTATGTTTTTGGAAATGTCCTTCAAAAGAAAAAAAGACTTCTAACTAGAATTAGAAGGTTTAAGTTACTTTAGATAATTATAAATCTAAATCATTAATTGGACTAGATAGAATTTTGTAAGAGAAGTACTTATAAGTGCTTAGAGATAAAGAAGAAATTTAGGTCCTTAAGTTTAGGATGGATTGGATTCAAAATAGGGTCAGGAATACACATATATATCATTTATCTACTTTAACTAGGCAAAGGACAAATAAAAAATATTAAAATTAAAAATAGGGCTAGGGAATAGCTTGATAATGAGAATGATATTAAGAAACATATTTTTGAATCTTTTAAACAAAGATATACTTCTGTGAAAATTTTGAATAATAGATATTAAATTAGGCTTGAATTTTGGAATATTTTGATTAATGAAAAATTTAAAGTTGAATTTAAATTTTTTTCCAAATTCTAATGAAATTTTCTTGGCTTTAAATTCAAAAGCCTAAAAATGCCTTTAGTTTGAATGGTTTGCATCTAAGTTTTTTTTCAATGTTTTTGGAATGAAGTTAAAGAGCTTGTTTGTAATTGTGTTATGCAAGTTTTTTGTACTAGTAAAATTCCATGATGGCTTAATGAGACCTCCATTTATCTTATTCCTAAAGGCATTATCCATTAAACAATTAATGTTTATAGGTTAATCAATCTGTGTAATATTATTCTTAAGATAATGTCAAAAATTTTAACTTCAAAATTTCAACCTTTGATGAATAATTGGTCCTTCCTTTTTAAGCCACTTTTGTTAAAAATAGAAAACTTACAAATAATATAGTTATTCTTAGAGAAAATCATGCATACTTTAGATAAATCTAAGGATAAGAAAGGAAGTATGATTATTAAGCTAGACCTTGAGAAGACTTATGATTCCCTTGAATTTGATTTATAAAAGATGTTCTACACTTTTTTTGACTTTTCTATTTTTTGGATTAATCTTATTATGAGTCTTGTCTCAGGGATTTCTTATCAAATCTTGGTTAATGAGGGATAATTATATCTTATTAAGCCTTCAAAGGGTATTTGGCAAGGTAACTCATTTTTTCCTTATTTGTTTATTTTATGTCTTGAATATTTACATATGTTAATTAATAAGTAAATGTCCCTTAAAAATTGGATTCCTATTAAATCAAAGCTCAATTTAAGATTTTCACATCTATTTTATGCGCATGATGTTGTGCTTTTTGCTAAAGTTGATTCCAAGAACTTCTTAGCGATTAAAGAGGTGTTAAATAATTGTGCTACCATTTTTAGCTTGTGGGTTGATTTAAAAAAATATAAAATTCATTTTTCTAAAAATAACAACTTTCATGTCAAAAGTAGAATTAGTGATACATTAGGCATGAAGCATAATGATTACTTAAGAACTTATTTAGGAATGTTTATAAAATAGAATTATAGATCATCTAATTTTTTATTTTTAGTTGACAAACTTACACAAAGAGTAGATTTTTTTTCCTTTACTGGGAGGTAGTTCTTTATAAAATTAGTGGTTTATGCTTTCCCATTATATTATATGACATGTACTAAAATTCTAAAAATTCTAAATCCTAATTTTTATCAAGTTTTCTAAAGCCTTTTATGAGGAGGGTCTTTTGAGGGTTATAAATTATCTTTGGTTAGATGTGACATTGTGACCTTGCTTGAGAACATGAAAGGCTTGAGAATTAAAGATTTTGATTTTATTAGTCTTGCTATGCTTGGTAAACTTACTTGGAATTTTATCTATCATAGTTGAGATTTATGGGTGCAAGTTCTTGGGACAAAGCATCTTTCTTTAGGGCCTAATGGACATGTTAAGAAGAATACAAATTGTTCATAAAATTGGAAGGCTCTAAAATGCAATAAAGATGTTATTACTGCTTGGATGTATTGGGTTGTTGGGAATGGTAGAAATATTAAATTCTATTTGACCAATGGGTTGTGTTAAAAAAGTTAAAAAGTTGCATTCAAGGGGTCATTGAACTTACCTAATATAAATTTATTAGTGCATAATCTAATTAATTATGGAAATTAGAAATTTTCTCTGTTATCTTTTGAATTGGTTAATGATTTAATTAATATTATTATAGGAATTCCGTTTTGTATAACTAGCAAAGATGATAAATTAGTTTAGGAATGTCTAAATTTGGTTTGTGTTCATTTAAAAGTATTTATAATTTTCTTAAAGTAGCCAAACCTCCTCTTACTTCTGATATGCAATTTAAGTGGATAATGAGGATTCATACTTTTTTGAAAATTTAATTTTTTGTATGGCTTGATATTTTAAATAGAAATCTAACAAGAAACCTTTTGTTGTGTAAAAGTATGAATGTTTCTCTTGTTTTTGTGTCTTATGATGTTAGAATTAATACTATTGCTCATATTCTTTGTGAATGTCATGTTGCCATCACTCTTTGGAAATATTCTAGTGCTTTCCTCTTGCAAGCTTTCCTTTTATTTGGATTTTGATGTCTAGTTAACTTTTAATTTAACTTCTTTTGAATGGTGTGATAATTTAAAGGTTTTATGGGTAACTATGTTTTCTTTTGATATTTGGAATCTTTGGTTCCATAGAAATAGGAAATGTTTTCAAGCTAATCAAGAAATGAGCAAAATTGATCTTAAAAAAATTAATTTTTCAAAAGCTATAGAGTATTGGGTTGTTATGTCTCCGAGTTGAATACTTTCACAGCTACTAGTAACGGGAATTAAATGGGAGTTTCCTCTTGAGACCTATTTTAAGCTAAATAATGGTGGTGCTATGAAAGGAAATCTTGGTCCAATAACTTGTTCAATTGTCATAAAAAATAATAGTGGCAAATGGATAGTTGGATGCTCTAGAGGTTTGGGAGTATGCTTAAATTATATGGTTGAATTATGTGATTTAGGGGATGGTTTATTGTTGGCTCCTAGTAGGGGTTCACCCCTAATTATAGTAGAGTTTGATGTTATGTATATCATCAATACATTTTTAACTAATGAACACTCACCTTTTATTTCTATTCATAACTTGGTTGAAGATTGTAGGGAATTGCTTTTGGTTTTGGAGTCACCTATTTTGAGACTTATATATAGGGAGGCAATTTTTGTTGTTAATTACATTGCTAAAAATGTAGATACTAGTTGTAATATTTTGCAAATTATGAACTACCTTCTTGTAAATGTTTATATGTTATTGTTAGAAGATGTTATGGGCAGAACAATGCCCAGAACTATGTGTTTGCCTTAACTTAATGAAGTTTTTGTTTAACAATAAAGAAAATTCAAAATGGCATTTTATATTATTGCATTAAAGGAATTTTCACATACATATATGTCCATACGTTAGTAATAGGGGAAGTTTGACTAACACTATTAGAACTTAGATAAAAAAAACTTGGTCATTCATTAATTAAGTTTCTTATTAATTCAATTACTTAAAAATAATATTTTAAATAAACTAAAACAACAAATTAGAAAAAATATTGAATCATAATTCCATTCATTCAATTAGATAAGTTATTGGTTGAATTAGATGATGTTATAAAATAGAAATTTATTTTAAAAAATTAAATATTCACTAAATTATATTATAGGTATGAATTCATAATTTATAAACAAAATAAAAGACTAAAGGAAATGAAATAAATTAATAATTTTTTATTTTTAGTCATTAATAATTTTTTAATCAATTAAGTAATAATTTATAATTTTTTAATTTTTTATTACATATAAATTTATCGTGTTAATCTAAAAAAAGGTTTTTAATAAATGGCTGATTTTAAAAATAAGATTACCTTTTTTGTCTTTCTCTCTCTCTCTTTTGGACTTGTTGAATTAAGTTGATTTAAGCCTTAAAACAGTTTATGGGTCAGACTTGAATCAAATAATCCAAGGAGTCAAACCATCTAATGTATTCCAATTTCTAAAATTTTTCTTAAAAATATTTAGTACGAATTTTATTCTCAAATAATTTAATAGTATATAATTAAATCATTACGTAAGTTAAGTTAAACTGCAAATGTGATTGAACAAATAAATTGGTACAAAGTCAACATGTCCTCTAGATTATTTTAGTTGCCATATTAGCATTTTTGTTAATTATATATCCTAGCCACTGGCTAGGATCATAAGGATTTGCTTAAGCAAAAATAAATTTTTAGAAGATTGAGCTAATATAACCTAAATACGTAAAAGATTAAGTTAAGTGGCAAGAGTTAAAAGAAATCTTAAATAGAATAAAATAGGTACCAATTAAATCTTTAATATAAAAGGATACAATTGGTATGCTCAAAGGGCTTATCTTGAAAGGATTTTGCAACTGTATGTGCAAATTTCGCCTAGTTAATTTTTAAGATTTTGATGTGAAAGTTATAAAACTTTACAATTTCTTCTCATAAAATTTATAAATATGTATGAATTTTGTGTGCAATAAATACATTAAAACTTGTAATCCATCATTTAAAATTACAACAAAAAAATTATTTAAAAAAATTTAGATGCCATGAAAAAAATTACAACATTTATTGAAGAATTACAAATACAATATAACCCCAATTAAATAACTTTTTTTACCTATTTAAACTTGGAATCAATATGATAAATTAATAATTCATTAAATTTATAGGATAGTACATTTAAAAAAAATAAACATAGGCCTCACTTACTATATAAATCAATAATTTCCTTATACATTAAAAATTATATGTATATATAATTTAAATAGATTTTTATAAAATATGACTTCAATATTATTTGTTCCTTAATATCTCTTTTCACTTTCTCTCTAATTTTTCTTAGTGCATTAAGGAGTTTTGACATAAAATTCTCATATTACAAGGAAAAATTATATAATATACTTGTTGCCTAAAGTGCATTTTTAGCATGGGTAGGCTTTGAATCTTCAATTTCATCTTCTTCATCATTTCCAGTAATTTGTTTGTCACTCAATAATTATAAAGTTGCATTATTTTCTCAAAATATAATTTCATGATGTACTTTTTGGAAGTTGTCCAACATATAAAAGCTATAGATATTGAGACTAATGGATAGCATTTTATATGGTTTAATGGAAAAGAAGAAATGGACCATATTAATGGGGGATTAGATCCACTAATTTGTTGCATCCAATAGAGATTGATGTACCTTCGGAGAGCTTTATACACTCTTATTATGGCTCACTCAAATTATTTACCTATAATATGGAATACTCATGAACCATTTGATTTATTGTAGCATGGTTACGAGATAAACCATACATTCCAGTGATCAAGGAAATTTCAAATAATGATAGCATTTCAAGATTTTTAGCATTTAGATTGACTTAGAAAGTAAAAAGGATAAAGTATAAACTTAAACAATGAAACATGGAAATGTATGGTTATTGTCATTATTAGATAAAAAGGCTACAATCTACTCTGGAGTGGTTAAGGAATCAAGAGCTCATTAACAATAATCTTTTATAGATCAAATAGGTGTGTTTTGACTTGAAAAAGCAATTAAAGAGGTAGAAGGAAATATATCATAAAAAATAATGTGAGCTATGGATCAAAGATAGGGATACTAATTCTCAATTCTTTCATCTATCTACTATCATAGGTGCCACCAAAATAATATTACAACCATAAAAATAAATTCGGAACACTAGATTGAAAGTCAAGAGTAGATAGGTAAGTATTTTATTGAGAATTTCCACAATTTATTTGCTTATAATAATCCAATTTTTCTTGAAGAGCTTAAAAATTTAGTGGAAAAATATCATTTCTGACTCAAAAAATAAAGCATTGCATGCCATACTTGATAAGGAGGAAATTTGGAAGGTTAAAGAGATGAATCCAATGAAAGCCTTTGCCTTGATGACATTTCAAGACATTTCAATAGAAATTTTTAGGGTTCATTTCTCAAGATATGATTTAAGTTATTAGAAGTTTCTTTATGAACAACCAAAAAAGCTAAATAGGATTTTTATTTTTTTATTTTAAAGTAAACACCAGTTGAATCTGCATAACATTTTTTACCTATTAGGCTGTGTAACTTTAATTACAAAGTAATTTCCAAGATTTTGGTGAATAAGATTTGTTTGGTGCTTAGTAAATTGATTTCCCTGACCTAATCAACTTTTATCCTAAGGAAATGGATTACGAAAAATAGGCTATTGGCTCAAGAGATAATTCATATAGTTAAAAGGAAAAAGGTAAAGAATGGCTTAATAGGTGTGAAATTACATATGCAAAAAGCTTCTGATTGTGAGTAGTGAAAGTTTTTGTTTAAAATTTTATGTCAGTTTGGTTTTATTCTGAGATTTATTCAATGGATTCATTAGTGCTTATTTATAGTTTCCTTTTCTATCTTACTTAATCAAAGTTTATTTAGAAGATTCACCCCATCATAAGGAATTTATTAAAGGGATCCTCTCTCCCTTTACCTTTTAAATATTATATGAGAGGTGTTTTCATGCATTTTAACTAAATCTAAATCCCAAGGTAAAATTTATGGCATCCAAATTAGTAGAGATGGGACTTTTGTTTCATATTTAATGTTTGTTGATGATATCATTTTATTCTTATGAGAAAATTTCTCAAATGCTATAGGTTTATTAGAATGTGTCCATTTATATGAAGGTTGGTTTAGAAAAAAGGCTAACCTATAAAAGTCTAGTATTTTTTTCAATGCTAATGTTCACAAGTTACAAAGGCATGATACTAGGGAATTAATATGGTTGAGTCTAATCAAAGAGGATGCCAAGTACTTAGGAATGCTAATGTTTTTTATTACACTAAGAAATTAGGATTTTCAATACTTGTTAAATAAAATTCAAACAAGAATCCAAGGTTAGAGATAAAGAACTTTATCTTAGGCTAGTAGAGCTAGTTTAATTAAATCAATGCTCTAACATATTCCTTTATATATTTTATCTATCTTAAAAATACCTTAAAGGATTTATAATTAACTTTATACTTTAACTAAAAAATTCTAGTAGAATGTGAAGCTAGAGGAAACCCACTACTATACACTGATGTCATGGTCAAATTTATGTAAACCCAAGAAAATAGGTAAAATAGGTTTTAAAGAGTTTAAGGTTGCATAAAAGTTAGAGGTGAATGTTGATAAGTATGGGCACAATGTTTTAGGCAAAAGTATCTACATGGAAAATGTTTATTGGGTGAAGAGGTTAAAGAAGATGGGTCTCATATTTTGAATGGTATAGTAGGTTATCATGACCTCCTAAAACATAGGGTTTTTTACTTAATATGTAGTGGGGAACTATTTATAACTGCTAACTCACCTTAGGTTCCTGTTATCCTACATTTTTGGCTAATAATAAAAGCAAATGTAAGCATTTTTATAAATATGAGAATTAAAGACTTAAGGTTGGATTATATAAAAGCTTTGAATAGAAACATGGTGTACACAATTTTTATAACGAAAGATGCATAGAAGATTGTCTAACTTTTTTATAAATATGAGAATTAAAGATGTAAAATCAAGCCATTATTGATAGAGGAACTTTTTATTGCTCTAAAGGGGGAAAATTCTTCTATAGGAAAATTTTTCTTACACTGTCTGAAAGAAAAGTGATAATTCACTCCTCTTTAATAAATGGTAAAATTTATGAATTTGTAAATCTTATAGTATGTGAAGAAAGAGTGGGTAAAAGGTGATTGTAGGCAATGAAAATATCATTACTCTGCTACAAACTATGTTTACACAATTTGGGAAAAAGTTGTGCTATTTTTATTTTTCTAAACTCATTTTATGATACACTCTCAAACAAAAGAATATACATTTCCCTTAGAATAAACTCAACCAATTACTTTCTTAATATTATACAAGAATATTTGAGGAAAAACACATTAATAGCAATTGATGTGTCATTTATATAACATTTTTAATAATTTGATGAATTACATTTAGCTGCTTATATGTTTTGTTTAATTATACTTACATTTATGTATTTTTAAAAATATATGCTTAATTTTTTATTTTATGGAAGTGAATCAAAAGTTATTAAATAAAATTCAAACAAGAATCCAAGGTTAGAGATAAAGAACTTTGTCTTAGGCTAGTAAAGCTAGTTTAATTAAATCAATACTCTAATAGATTCCATTATATATTGTATCTATCTTAAAAATGTCTTAAGGGATTTATAATCAAATTTATACTTTGACCAAAAAATTCTAATGGAATGTGAAGCTAGAGAAAACCCACTACTATACATTGACGTCATGCTTAAATTTATGTAAACCTAAGAAAATGGGCAAAATAGGTTTGAAAGAGTTTAAGGTTGCATGAAAGTTGGAGGTGGATGTTGATAAGTATTGGCACAATGTTTTAGGCAAAAGTATCTACATGGAAAATGTTTATTAGATGAAGAGATTAGAGAAAATGGGTCTCATATTTAGAATGGTATAGTAGGTTGTCATGACATCCTAAAACATAAGGTTTTTTACTTAATGTGTAGTGAGGAACTATTTATAAGTGCTAACTTACCTTAGGTTCCTACTATCCTACATTTTTGGCTAATAATAAAAACAAATGTTAACATTTTTATAACTATGAGAATTAAATACTTAAGGTTGGATTATATAAAAACTTGGAATAGAAACATGGTGTATACAATTTTTATAGCAAAAGATGCATAGAAGATTGTCTAATTTCGAATTTCATAAAAGGGTTTTAATGAGCTAAAATGAATTATTGAAACTTTTGGAGAATTCACAATGAAATCTATTTAACATGCTCAAAACAATACCATCTGAATGAAAAAAAAAAGCCATCATATGGAATACACTTTGGAATGTTATTGCCTATTATTAGTTGAAAGTTTCTTTTTAATAGTTTGGTAGAGGGTTAGTCCCAACAAAAGTCTAAATCTAACAATTCAAAAATAGCTAAGATGTTTGGTGCCTATTTTACCTTCAAGATGATGAAATTGATCTCCATGTCATGTTCGAATGCAATTTTGCAAAGCTTTTGTAGTTCCAAATTCTTAGAGTTTACATCTCACAAGTACAATTTGGTTCCATTTTGGAGCTTTTAAAAGCTCTCTTATGCATAAATGAAAAATTAACATTAGAATAAATTAATACTTGTGCAACAAATTATGCCATAAAAATTTAAAAATCGTGGTAATTTTACTCTTGCTATGGAAATAAAAAAATTCGAACAAATGTACAAAAAAATAAAAAATTTATGTCATAAAAAAACTTTACTAGTGGTAAAATACCACTTGTACCATGAATTAAGTTATAAGGACACATTCCTTATGACAAAGTATTACTTGTATTACAAAAAAACTTTACTTATGACAAAATGTTACTTGTACAACAAAATTAAGTTATTAGAATATATTCCTTATAGCAAGGTATCATTTGTATTATGAAAAAAAACTTTACTCATGACAAAATATTACTTGTATCACAAATCAAGTTATGAGAACATATTTTTTGTAACAAAGTATTGCTTGTACCATAAATTAAGATATAGGAATACATTCCTCATAACAAAGTATCACTTATTCTATAATATAAGTTAAAAATTTTTATCTATACCAAAATATTACTTATGCCATAAATTAATTTTATGAATAAGATCATAGCTAAAAATACTATTTTTATAGTACCTATACATATGACAAAGATTATTTATAATAAATGTAACATGCTACAATATAGTAGATAATGAAGAAATATAAATATTTATATGTAATGGGTATTTAGTAAATAGCTAATTCATCACTTTAGTTAAGGGACTTTAAGTAATTGATCAAGCTAAACAATTGTTTTAGAAATTTGATAAATACCTTATTTGATCAATTAGTTGACCTTTAATTAATAAAAATAAAAAAGATATAGAACTTAGCATTTTCAATTAGCTAATTTATAAAATGTATGTAAGAAGATGAAACTACCCGTAAATTATATAGTTATGTGTATTTATTATCTTTCTTAAAATAGTAGAGATAGGAGCCTTAAATCTTAAGATATATAAGAAATAGCTCAACTATTAAACTTATAAGGATTTTTATTTATATAAGTACCAAATTTAATATCTATTAGGGTGTAAATTTTTTTTTATAAATAATAAATAACCATTTTACTTTTCATCAATTAAATTTACATAATAAAATTAATATACATCAATAAAATAAATATTATAACATATTAAAGATTGTGTTATATAATTATTTAATGAATTTAATTTCTTTATATATTAAAATTAAACATCAATAGGATTAACTTATGCATATATATAATACATACATATATAATAATTTTTTTCAATTCCTCGTTCAATTCAATTTTTAAAATATTATTTAAACAAAAATAGATCATTCAAAGTTTAAAACTTTATAAAAAGATTTTTTTATCACATCACATTATTGTTAAAAAATGTGTTGACAAATATATATATTATGAAAATACTAAAATCATTATATTATATATAAATAGTATGATTATGACATAAGTTATAATAAGTTTTATTATAGAAATATATGATAATAATAGGTTATAACAGGTTTTATTACAGAATTAAATAATAATAAGTTTTATATTCATCACTGTAATCTTAAGGAAACTCTTATTAAAAATTGAAAATAATAATTGTGAAAATTCATATATAATTTAATAATAATTAAATTATTATATAAAATTTTTTAAAATAAATTATATTTAAAAGAGCGATATATATAAAATAATCTAAAATTTTATTTTCATCTTTTATTGATTTTAGTTATGTTAATTTCATTCTTCACAGATATTTTTTATTAATTTCTTTCCTTTTAAGTAATAATTTAATTAATTTAATTCATTTATTTATAATTTTATTGATAGGTTAATGAATCGATAATAGAAAGATCAAAATTAAATATAAATAACATATGAGAGATGAAATTAATATTCGAAATTTATGAAGGGTTGAATATTTAACTTATATTTGTGAATGATAAAAATGTGTATTATAAATAAAAAATTAAAAGTAAATAATTTATAATAATTTAAATTTTAATTTATAATTAAAATTTAAATATGCATGATAATTCAAAGTTATGATTTATATGGATACATGTTTCATACAATTCTACCTTTATTGAAGGAATTTTTATAAAATAATAAAAAAATTCTTGAAAGATGTAAAAATTTTACTTTGATCTTTTAATAACTCAATTAAAAATAATTCATGAAAAGTATTAATAAAAAATAAAAAAAATTAATTATGAGAGATAAAATTAATATAAGACATTTATAAATGATAAATTTAATACAAATAAAATTAGTAACGAAACAAATGAAAATTAGTCTATAAAAATAATTTTTTAAATAAAATTATAAAACTTTTTAGCATTAGTATATCTTTATTATATATATTTATGTAATATTTTATTGTTATATAATTAAAATTATATGAGTGCAGTTTTATTTTTAAAGCCAATTGGTCAATTAAAACTTTATATAAAATATATTATATTACACTATTAAAGGAGCAAGCTAACAAAATGAGAAAGTTTGACATTCCTTAACTTGAAGATTTAGATTCAATTCTTCATAAATGTAATTTACAAACATCTTGTATAATGATTGACTCAAACAACAAACTTGTCATGGATGCTATTTTTAGGATTCTCCAACTACCTATGGAAATTCTTAGGTTTCACAGAGGATACTAGGTTGTGTTTAGAGACATTTCTTGCTTATCTATTGTTAGGATTTCTAAAGTTGCAAATAATGCAGCACATGGAGGGAGCTTATTAAGTATTTAATATAATTCGGAGTGGACATGGGTCCATTGATGAGGTTCCTTCTAGTATGGAAGAGCCTTGTAATTATAATGTTGACATTACCTTTTGATTAATTAAATCATTTTTGTTTAGCAAAAAAAGGAAAAAAAACTCATGATGCATTTAATATACATTGCATCATGATATAAAGTTCAATGTTTTGGTAAGGAAAATAAAGAATATCTTAGTAAAATGTTTTTTATTAATTAATGAGTAAATTAATAATTTATTATTATTTTTATTAAATAATATTTATTTAATTAATAATTTCTTTAGTTCCAAAAGTATTAATTTATCAAAATTTTATTGTAACTTTTATTATAAAATGAGAACAATTGCGTATTAATACACCTTTATTGTAAGGATACATCCAAGCATATTCCGTCCTGAGATGGAGGAAATCTTAAGATGAAAATATTATGCATTATATTACGTTATTTTAAATAATTTTTAAACATTAGATTATTTATAAGTTTTGATTCAATATAGTAATTGTAATTATATATTTAGTCATTCAAATGAGTGGCTTCTTACATATTCATGGATCCCACACAAATTAAAGGTAAAATGAATGATTTTTGATAGACTGAAACTAATGCAAGATATATGAAAATGCAAAAAAGTCCATTCATTTGAATTGTCAAATTCAATAAATACAATAAATAATTGAAATTATTATGCTAATAAAAAAATCATAAATAATTTACTATTTAAAAATATTTCATATATTGTATGATATTACTCCTCTTATTTTTTATATTATCTATTGCAATTAATCAATTTTATAAATATTAAAAAAATAATTTAATTTATTTATTTTTAATAGACTTTCTAAAACTACTTTTTATGCATAAAATTTAAAATAGTTAAAAATAAATAAATAAATATAATTGGATTAAAAATATAAAATAATAAATAAATAACTTTCATTTGGCATACTTAAAAATAAGAATTTATTTTATTTTATTTAAAAAATAATTTTGATTTCATTTTTAAATGAATTATTTAATTTAAGATAAATTATATAAAATATAATTTTATTTCACTTTAAAATAAATTTTTTATTTGAAATATTAATTAAAATATTTGGAATTCATTTTAAATATTTATATTTATAATATTATCCCCTAGAGTAATGAGTTGTCTTCCACTGGAGGATAAAAGAAGAAGGGTAAGGATAGTTAAGGACTTGAAAAATAAGTATAAAATTATTTAATAAAAATATTACTTTCAAATAAAATGAAATCCTAATAAATTTTAACTAATTTGATAGAGTTTTAAAATGAAAATGATATAAATAAAATGATATTTATGAATAAAATATAATTTAATAAAATTTAAATCCAAAAATAATAATCTAATAAAATTTATTTGAGATTGAAATAAATCCCTATTTTTAAGTGGGCTAAGGTCGGTTGTTGCAATGGAAAGGTCAAAGTGTTCACACATGTAGAAACCGAAAAAGAAATTTTCGTGCGCGCTGAAAATTTGGTGAATCATCATGACATTATGCCCACGTCAGATTTTCCTTTTTTTTATTTTTTCGCCAAAACTTGTCCCTTTCAGTTATTTCCGGAAGGAAAAGTGCAAAATTTCTTCTTGTGATTGAATTTTGTTTCCTCTAATTAGGAAATTTTGAATTGTATAAAATTTAAAATAAAAATCATTATTAATTTAATTTTTATTTTAAATATTATATAATTTTTTTAATTTTTTAAAAAATTATAATGTTGTAAAATATTAATTTATTTTATCATTTTTATACAAAATTTTATAATTTATTTTTTTTCTATTTTATTAAAATTTTATATATTTAATTTATTTTTTTAATTAAATAAAATAAAAATTATTTAAAAAATAATAAGATAAATTAGCATACTATAATATTATGATTTTTAATTAAAAATTTTGTAAAAAATTATGTAATATGATAAAATAGGAAATTAAATAGATGATGAGCACTAATTTAAAATTTTATATACCTTAATGACAGAGATGATATATGAATATATGGAATTTAAATGAATCAATTTAAGATTTTAAATTTAATGGATTGTTAATGTAAATTAATTTTACACTATAACTCATTATCTATATGTTATTATGTTAATAAAAACATGTTAAAAGAAGTTGTTTACTATTATTAAAATTTTTTAATAACTGTTACCATTTTAATAATATATCTTCTTCTTATTCATTAATAATATAAAATATTTTACATCAATAACTAATCAAATTTAACCTCTAAAATCTAATTACCTAAATTAGGGTAGATATTTTATTTTATTTATATTGGTAGCGTCTCTATGTGACCCGTTTCATACTTTGAGTGACCACAATACTTGGCTATAGTGGATTTGCATGCCGTCCACATGAAGGTAGGGTCGGGCAACCCATACAATGCCCCTTAATTTCGGAAATCATAATGATAATTCATAATATATGTGGTTATAAATGAACAGAAGATAATTATGATTTCTTTTGTTAATTTTAGATCTTAATTTGATTAGATGGAAGATTTGGACAACGGCAATTTTGCATTGAAACTAATTACCACTAACCAATCTGGAAATCATGCTTCAGAAACCAGAGTTAGTTCCTAAATAAGTAGACGTAAAATCAAGCCATTATTGACGGAGATTTCTCAATTCCCCATTCTTTACTCCAGAAATTCTTTCCTCATTTGTCGGTTTTACTTCAATTCACAAACTTCTTCTGAAAATTACATCTTCACAACTTTCTACAACTCTTCAGAAAATTTAAAGAGTCTCTCTTTAATCTTGTTCACTAGTTTTGTGACACCTGCAGGTCTCCACCCAGTAAAAATTACATTCAAATAAATCTATCGATTCTTGAAAGAAATTGGAAAAGAAATGTATGGAAAGCTAATCAGAGGAAGACACTTCTTCTTTTTATTGCGCATTGATATAATATCTCTCCTCAATTTGATGTTGCTTTTTTTTTTTTTCCTGATTTCTCCAGTGCAAATAAAGAATTTTTTTTCCTGATTTTTTCTGTGCAAATAGAGAATTTTTAAAAGGAAAAATAGTCTTGATCCTTTTTTATAACTTTATTTGCACCCTACTTTAAAGCGTTAAAAAATTGTCACATCTAATTTATACTGTTGATATTTTATTTATTTATTTATCTAAATATAATGAAATTTAGCATATATTTTTTTAGATTGATTTTTTTTTTATTTCTTCCATCTCAATCCATAGTAACTTAATATCACGTCTTCAACATTTCATTCGATATTGATTTTAATGGAATCAAGTATTTGCTTGGTTTTACAAATTAAAACAAGGCATAGGATTCTATATTACTGCGAATCTATAACTATTTATAAAATATCACAATAGTTCATGAGTATTAATAGAAAACCTTTCGTTTGTCCAAAGTAAAAATTTAGTTTACCCCTTATTAACGTAGAAAAGGAAATTGGGAGCAGTGAGTGAAATTAACCAAAGATAAATTAAGATAAAAACATATTAAAAAAGATAAAATCAAATTAAATTATGATTATCAGAGGGACATATGATAATTCCCATTAGATTTATAAGTGAACAGATTGTAAACCATGTGGATCATGCATAATTTTTTTTAACACTTTAAAATGTAAATAGATAAATTACAAATAACATCATAATTTTTATATTCTTTTCTTTTTTCAAATTAATAAATGCATGGTTTGTGGAGGCATAAGCCTCCTTTGCCGCCCCGACCCCACCGGGGAAAAAAAAGCGACCCCCTTTGTTCCATCCCACGCGTTTGACACTACAGAGTTTCCCGGAAGAAGTCTTGTGGAGTCATATGTTCCAAGTCAACTAGCCTTTTGTATATGTCAAGCTATTAAAGCCGGTTTTGTATTGGAAACAGAGTGCAAAACAATTGAAGAAATTGGAGAAAAGACTCCGATTCTTTGCATCCATTTGTGTTTTGCAGAAAGAGTTGACGAAATCATGATTCGAATTTGTGTTTTTTCCTTCCTTTTCCTTTCTCACCTTTTGCAACTCGTCTCTGCCGCGAAGTGTCCAAGCTCATTCACTTGTGCATCAGGTGCCAATATTCAGTTCCCTTTCACCACCGCAGAACGCCCGGATTGCGGCCTACTGGCCGTACATGGTTGCGCAAACAAAAGCTCCCAGCCCCAACTACAAATCAAGGGGCGATCCTTCGATGTTATAAGCTCCTATTATTCAGTAATTGTCATCCGAGACAGTAATCTCCACAACTATTTGAAAAACGAAAGCTGTGATGTTTTCAAACACAATATCACTCTTCCTCCACCTTCTCCTCTATCAACTTTTGTAATAAAAAACAATATAACTCTTTTCAGATGTAAACACGATCTCAAAATCAGCAATCCCCAACCTTTCTTAAATTATCCAAACTGTTCTGATTACAACATCTTCTATTTGTGTCCCAACAACGTCAGTTGCCGGAGGGTTGACTATGGCTCTTTGGCAGCATGTTCAACGATTCAGCTTCCAACAAGAGACCCCACCGACACAAATCATCCGTTTACATTTCTAACCTCTGAGATTCATATTCAAGCTCTGCTATCACATGATTGCTACCAATGTTACCATCAAGAAGGAGGCCGATGTCAGCTTGACAGCAGAGGAACTTTTTATTGCTCTAAAGGTACTGATCGACCTTAATTGATGCAGAGACTTTAGCAGAAATTCAATCATTTTTTTTTCTGTTTTGTTTTGCTTCTACATGCTTTGCCTAACATTTTTATTTCAATATAGATGACTAAATAATTTACTTCAACTACTAAATTGATTGTGTAATCAACTCCCTTCTTACGCTAAATTATTTCTATTATCTCATTCTGCAGAGGATAAACGATGGCTTTGGAAGCTGATCCTGGGTAATGTTCCTTTACATAGCATTTGTTAATGAAAAATACTATATATATTAAAAATAATATTTGAAATTAAATTTTAAATTTATATTTATTAAATTAAATTTCATAATTTTATTATATTATTTTTTATTTAATTAATAATTGTTAATTAATTTTAAAATTTACTTTCGATCTATACATAGTATTGTTGTTTGTTAATTAATGTTGAATGTTTCTCTTCTGACGTTCCCATATCTTTTATTTAAAATTAAGGATGTTTACTTCATAGTTAAAAAAAGGAGACAATTCTACCATACTAAAACTGGATATAGATATCTTAATCGATAACAATTATAAATATTTGTCACTTATATTATTTATTACCTAAATAAAATAATAAAATAAAATTTTCTTTTTAACTCATTTATTTTTTATATTTATTAATCACATACTTTAATAAATAAGATATAATATTTTTTATTTTTCCCAAAAAGTTTACACAATCTTTTTTCTTTTTCTTAGTTTCAATTCATTTGTGATATAAAAAATTATAAAAATGTAATTACTTAATAATATTAATATTAGAATTTCATATATTCTATTGTTAATGAAAAAAAATTATATAGGAGGTTTCATGCTATTAAAAAAAGTAAATATGATCATAAATTATTAATTTTAGTAAAAATAATATAATAATTTTCAATATTTTAAAAATATTTGATAAATAATAGTGTAAAATTATTTTTTCTATACCATCAATAAATAAATTTAAATTCTGGAAATTAAAAATCAATCTACTCAATAAAATTTTTTATTTTAATGTGCTAGAACAATATAATAAAATTTTGTAATATCACTTACAATATTATTGAAAACTACTACAATTTCTTTTACATTTAATAAAATTTTTAGTTATTTTATTTTTTAATGAATTAACTTTTTTTTCATCAATAGCATTAAGAATATATTATATGGTTAATATAAAATTTTATAAAAATAATTTTAGAAAATAATTAAAATATAGGGTAGAAAGTAAAAATAAAAGCATTGGTTCATTATATTTAATATGATATCTAAAACTTAATTGATAGGTCATTAATGGTAATTAAAAATATAAAATTTTATAAAATAAATTAAAATTAAATTCTAATTAAAATAATTATTAAAAAAATACTCTTATCCTAATATATGACTTTATATAATATCTGTTTAGTTAAATTTACTTTTTCTTAAATTTATTTTAATCCAAAATTTTATATTTATATTTTTAAATGATTGTGATATTTGTTAAATATTTGATTACAGAAGAATTTATTTAATAAATAAATAAATTTGAAATTAAATAAAAATTAAAATATGATTTAATCATGTTTTATTTATCATCTCATTACTATCAATAAATTATAAAGACATATATAATGATTTTCTGTTAATCTAAATAATACTAATTAATATATTTATAATTATTTTTACATATCAATAATATATGTCATAAAATAAATCTTTTGTGTTAATATAATATGATTATTCATGACAACCATAATAAAACATAAAATAGGCATGAATTTTGATGTTTATAGAAATCACTTAAATTCAATTTTTTTATTGTGTGGGATAGTTTTTTATATATTAAATAAAATTCAAATTATACATTAAAGAATCAAGTTAAATGACTTTTCAATGAGATAAAGATAATCACTTATAATTTCTATTAAAAATATAACAAAAATAAAAAAACAAATGGTGTTAGTTATAAAATTTAAAAACATAATAATTATCACTTTTAAAATTAATAATTAATTATTATATTACTCTAAACATAATTTACCTTTTATTTTTTAAGAAGAAATAGGATTTAGGGAAGGGTTCGCGTATAAAAATTAAATTATAAGATTTCTTTATCAATTTTACACATCTTAAAATTTTTATAAGAATTAGTTATATTTATAAAAGCAATAAATATTTTATTTGATATTTAATAATATTTTAAAAAATTATATTTATATTTTTAAATTATATTAATGTTTGATTCAAATATAACCAAAAAAATAAAATCTTCTTCTAATTTTAATAAGTGAAGTAAAGATTTCCATAAATGGACAACAAATAATAAAAAATAAAAAATTTTGTTAATAATAAAATATTATAAGTATTTTTATAATATATATAGTTAATTAATTAAATAAATTATCAATCAAATTATTACAATTCCTAAATTTGATGATGAAAAAATTAAATAATTTAAAATTTATCATTTATTTAAAATATTCGTACCCAACTTTTATTTTAGATATAGAACAACTATCCTAAAAAGAAAATTCACTGAGAACGTATAGGTAATCATTCCGGTAGAGTGGTAAATGGTCCTACGTCCTGGTGACATAATATGCTTTTGAGAGAATCTTAATTACCCATCGGTAGTGGATATGTAATTTGTATATTTATTATTAATAAGAATTAAAATAAATATAAATAGAAATTATTAAAAATTAATTATTTAAAAATTTTTGTATTTATTTCAATTCTTTTATTTATTTAATGAACATATAAATTATATATTCATTTATTAATTAAAAATTAATTCTTACTATATAAAAAATTATTTTAATACCCTTTATTCCCATTACAATCTTAACCACTACCATCTATCTTGTGGACTAGTCAACTTTTGTCGGCTGACAACGACCGACCAACTTTTAATGGTCACGAGTGTCAACTTTTCAACATCAGGTTATCATTCTTATTGGATATTCCACAAAATTTTTTATAAGGATATTTGGAAATTCGAACCAGAATCTTAAGATTATTACAACCCAATATTATAATATTCCTATAAATCTTACGAACTGAATCAAATACGACTAGTGTCGCACTTCAAGTAACCACAAATTTTCAGTGAATCAAACGTCCTAAAGGTATAAAATTGAACAAGGAACTTAATATTATTGGAAAGTAATTAATACAATTAAAATCGATTGAGCTATAAATTTGTTATAGTTTGTTCATCATCAAATAGATGGTCGTGATAGTTATTTTAATTGTGGAAAAAGGCCAACCATCCAATTAAATGTTTTCAATTTATTTATTCCATATACTGCAAAATATTCTTCTAAGGTCTGTCCTCTGTTTTGGTTAGGTATTGGACTCCCTGCAATCACTATAATTGGCTTGCTCATTGCATGGTACTATAAGCGAAAATTTGCTCGATCTAAGGTTCAATTCCAAGGGAGAAACACAGACCCAGAAGGTGCTAATGTCTATATTAGTGTTCCCATCTTCTCTTACCGGGAGCTTCAACAGGCAACAGACAATTTCAATGATAACAAAAAACTTGGAGATGGAGGATATGGCACTGTTTACCATGGTAAGAGACTCCCACCACTTTTGTCCTAGTTGAAAACATTATATTAAATCTTTTTTTTCTTTTGTCACAAAATATTTTTGCATAAAAAAAATAAAAACTTACTTGTTTATATATAAGTAAAGGAATGCCTGTCACATATATATCTTTTATATATCTTTTAAATAAAGAATGATAATGTACGCTGTAATGATAGTGAAGGTAGGTGAAAACACTTTCCTCTTTTAAATAAAGGATGCAAAGGATCTTTTTTTTTTTTCACTATTCTCCCTATATTTAACATTGAATAAATACAAATAAATAAATTTATTTTTACAAGAAAAATTTTCATCAAAACAAATGGATCTTAAGACAATATTTCATCATGTTCTCATAACTTTCACTTTGATTCTATAGCAAAACTCCAAGATGGACGAGAAGTTGCTGTCAAGCGCCTATATGATCATAATTATAGACGAGTGCAACAATTCATGAATGAAGTTGAGATACTTACTCGTCTACACCACAAAAATCTTGTATCCCTTTATGGCTGCACTTCACGTCATAGCCATGAGTTACTCCTTGTGTATGAATATATTTCCAATGGCACAGTTGCTTGTCATCTTTATGGCCATTTAGCAAACCTTAGCTTGCTTACGTGGCCTATACGATTGAAAATTGCCATTGAGACTGCTAGTGCATTGGCTTATCTTCATGCTTCCGACATTATTCACCGTGATGTCAAAACCAATAACATTCTACTCGACAATAATTATTGTGTCAAAGTTGCAGATTTTGGGCTTTCAAGATTATTTCCCAACAATGTCACTCATATCTCTACAGCTCCACAAGGGACTCTAGGGTATGTTGATCCGGAATATCATCAATGCTATCAACTTACTAGTAAAAGTGATGTTTATAGTTTTGGAGTTGTGCTTGTTGAGTTAATATCATCTATGCCGCCAGTTGATTTGACAAGGCGTAAGGATGAGATTAACTTAGCAAATCTAGCTATAAAAAAGATTCGAAGAGGTGCAATAGATGAGTTAGTAGATCCTTCCATTGGTTTCCATTTAAATAATGATGTCAAAGGGACAGTAACTTTAGTGGCAGAATTAGCCTTTCAGTGTTTGCAATGGGAAAGCCAATTAAGGCCTACCATGGATGAAGTTTTGAAGGTTTTGATGAGAATTGAAGGTGGAAAAGATGAGCTTAAAGATATGACACAAACATATGGTAATATTAAGAGGAAGACTAATTCATGTGACATTAATGTGTTAAGAGATAATGATGAGGTTAGATTGTTAAAAGGTGCAAAGTCAATGCCTTCACCAACCACTGTGATTGAGAATTGGGAAAGTGAATGTACTACTCCTAATATTAGTAGGTAGTCACTTGGGTTAGTGTAATTGATAGTTGCTTTTGTCATTGCTATCGTATGAACTTTTGTATATACTCATCATTGAGTAAGTTGAGAAGAAAGTTTTTAATTTAGTCCTTTTTGAATAATTTTGTTTGCTTATAAGAAACTTATTTGTAATTGATAGTTGATTGAATCAAGACGAACACATATGATTAATTCATAAGCTTTATTTGTTAGCAGTTTCTTTTCACTTATAACCAAGCATAGAAAACTCAAATTTTTACGATTAGAAAAATGAGATGAATTTAAAGAGTTCGTGTTATAGGAAATGAGTAAATATTTGCATCAAACTGGCCATGGAATGCCTTGAATTAATGTGAGAATCAATGCCTAAAAGAAATGAAAATGAAAAAAGAGAGAGGTTGAAATAGATAATTGTCTAACCATTAAAACTCACAACCTTACACATATAAAGTTTGTGGCCATCCTTTAAAAATTTTTAGGTTTGAACTTCAAACATGATAAAAAGTAAAGCTATCACAACCTTCTTTTAACCTTGATCAATGTGGAATCCAACTTATTGTTTCCCACTAACATATCCTAATTATAAATAATACTTAACATTTTAAACAAAGAATTTGGTTACTGATTAGTACTTAAATTTATATTACAAAATATTAATAATTAACATGAGTGGCTTCTACATAAAGAGGGGTTAGATTTACTTATAATTCCTAAAACTTCTTAAAAATAATATGTTCTAACTAACTCATTAAAACAAAGTCTTTAACTAACCTTTTTGGGTAATTAAAACCAAAATCCTTCAAGGAAAAGGTCCAAAGTGTACATATTTATTTATAATAAAATCCATAAGTTGTTTGCTTCCATTTAAAGGGAGTTTCAAAGAATTTACTTTCACTATGGTGCTAATGAAGCATTAACTTGAGGATTTAAAAAAATTAAAATATAGAATAGCAAGTTCAAGGTTTAAAGAGAAATATTCTAAGAAAAGAAACTATATACAATTAGAATCTTATCGATTAGAATATCCTTAATCCAAATGTCACATTTTCAAAGAAGGTAAAATCATTAATGGCATCATGCCGTCCATATAAGCCTATCATTTCTACTTTTACAATTTGCACATTTCAACCATAATATTCCATTAACAATTAATAGAATATATCTATGAAAGAAAATAATTAAATCTTTTTATGACTCCCATCTATCCTTATTCCTTATAAACAGGCATGCAAATCCAATGAAATGAATAAGCCATGAGTTATTTTCATTCCTTTTTTTAGCTAAACACAATTCGTTCATGTATAAACAAATGCCTAATCAGCATGTCAATCTAAATGTGATTATATATATATAAGGTAATCAAAATTAACTCCAAGCCATAACCATAATTACACATCATAATAATAATTTTACAAGTTCTCATATTAAAACAATCCATATTTATTAAACCGTTGAAATTTTTTATATCATAACAAAATTCACAAGTTGTATCAAATTCATATCATCCCAAACCTTCATATTCAATCACATAATAATTATAAGTGTAAATACATACTCATAATAGGTTTATAAAAGAAGGAAATTTTGCTTACGAAAATTTAAAACAAGGAAAAATGAATCAATTGCTAATTCAATTCTAGCCAAGCAAGAAATTTCTTAACTTGAGAAATTGATTACCTATTTAATTAACCATCCCACGTGTGAATCAATTAACTAACCTTTTTTTTGCAAAAGGTGAATCAATTGCCTATTTGATTCTTATTAGATAGAAATATTTTCAGACTCAAGGAAGTGATTGCATATTTGATTAGCTAACCATTTTTATTAAGGGTGAGTCAATTGCTTATTTGATTTTTGTCATGTAGAATATTTTTGACCTAGGGAATTGATGAGTAATCAATTACCTTAAAGAATTTTTGTAGAATATTGTGAATTTCACTATTCATTCATAATAAAATCATCATAAATTCAATCCTTAGATGAAATCATATAATCTAACCATAAAATACCATAAGAACAACATCGTATGTACTAGATCCAATAATAAATTTGTATTAAACATCATTATAAGTCATTCAATCTCAATTTATACTAATATCAAGAAAAATCATAACTTAAACAATCTAAATCATTCAAAAGAACACAATATTAACTAGAATGCTTACTCATTGCTTCTAGAAGAGACAATAGGTATTAAAAAAAGGGATTAGCCTATTTTTAATCATTTGAAAATCAATAATTTAGGGTTGAGACACTAAAATTCCATTTGAGCCAAAAGCCTTTAATTACCCAAAATTTGAAAAAGGAGTAAAAGAGAAATTTTACAAAGATTAACATGTGGAAACCTTACCTTGGGTTGAAGAGAAAAAAAATTAAAGATATAGGATAAATTAATGTTTAAAAGGGAGAAAAGGATGAAGAATGGGTTATGTTAGAAGAAAATGAGGAAATTAGGGCTCAATTTAAGGAGTATAAAGGGTATAAGCCCTAGAGGAAAAATGGGGCAAAGTATTCTTAAACTTTCTGCACACTTACATTGTTAACTTTAGTCATAATTACCTTAACATTCTTACCTACTCACTTATAATTCTTTTTATTTAACATTCACTGCTTATATTCTTATCATAATTAATTAATTTCATATAGAACATTTTCAATTCTATGTAACAATACTCTCTTACAAAAGAATTCATTCTTAAATTCTTAGAACTATGATAACCTAATAAATTATATGAAAGTAGATCAATACTAAACTTTAGTGTTCACTAAATAAGTGTCCAAATTTAAGTTCCTAAGCAACTTCGTCTTTTTTGTGTTGCTTCCAAAGAATTTTCATTGATAACACTTTTTTAGATCTTAACTTTTAGACTTTATAGTTTAAGATTACTACTGGTTATTCCTTATACATTAATTTATTATCTAGTAGTAAAAGTTCCTTTCTATGCATTCGACATACTTCTTAAGTATAAAGATGTGGAACACTAAATATATGATTTTTAACCTATTTGGTAACTCCAAAAGATATGCCACCACTCCAACAAGCTTAATAATTAGGAAAGATACAATATAATGATGTGCTAACTTCTTCTTTTTTTTTTTCAAATCACATCACTCTTTTCATAGGTAAAACCTTCAAAAAGACCTTATCTCCTTCTTAAAATTTTAATTCTATCTATTTCTTATATGTATATGACTTCTATATATTTTGCCTTATTTTTAACTGGTCCTTAATGTTGAAAATCTTCTTTAATGTATTAGTTACTAAGTCTGGTCCTAAGAGCTTCACCTATCTTAATTCAAACACCTCACCACAAACCTACGCCTTTAGTCACAAAGTGCTTTGTATAGAGCTATTTTAATACTTGATTGGTAGTTATTATTGTAGGTAAATTCTATTAATAGGAAGCATTTTTCCTAATGTCTTTCAAACTCAAAGATACAAGCCCTAAGTATATCTTCTAGAATTAGAATTGTTCACTTTAATTGCCTATTTATTTAAGTTTGAAAGGTTGCACTTGTCATAATTCATCCCAAGGGTACATGATTAGCATAAGAAGTTAACATGGGCAATAACCTACCTACCCTTTGGCCTATAACATGTCTAATGCAATATATACCATATACAAGTTGACCATGCTCTTGAAGAGGATGTGATTTCCTAATTTTGAATAAAAATGTCATTATGCAAGATTATTTTAACTATCTAAATGCTTATCCTATTGTCAAAATTCTTGAATGGCCATACCTTCATCCTATCTACTAGTAAATAGATACCTAAAGGAAAAGTTTCCTAAAAGTACAAATAAAGAAAGGAAACGAATGAGTTTCCTCATAACTCAATAAGTAAGCATTAAAAATAAAAAAAGAAATTATTACATTAGAATAGTATTACTAGTATGTAAGGAGTTTTTGGTTAGATTCTAAAAGAATTTTTCATATTTACAACCTAAGTAAATAATCACATCCTTATGCTTTTTCTAAGGAAAGATTGAAATTAGTATCTGCTTTACTTGTCTATCAAAATATATAACACTTACATTTGCATAGTTGGATCTTAACTAAGATTCTTAAGAAATTACTACATTATGGGAACACCAAAAGTTCAATCTTAATTTTCATCCTAGCTCATCAATGAATATATATGTAAATCACACACATAATTATTCATATCATGGTGTCATCATATCATACACATAATAACATAATAAAGAAAGCGAGTAAACCTTTTTGTGACTCTTAGTCAACTTTATATCCTCTATAAGCTCCATCCTCATTCCTCTCAAGTTAACATTATACCTTCCACAAGCCATTTCCCCTATTAAAGATCATGATCCAGGTATCATAATTCATAATATTTTAATCCTAATAATCTCATTTGTACAAGACATATCATAATTCATAATTATCCATGCCTTTTTGCATGGCCTCCAATATTTTATTCATTTTAATAACATAATAATAATTCATTCTTGATCGCAATAATAATATTAGATAATAGAATTATCATGCCTCAATTGCATAGCCTTAATCATGAGCATTATTAATAATCATTCAATAATTATAAAAGTAATATTCTATTCTTAATAGCTATGCTTAGATAAGTACAAAAACATATATACAAGGATTATACATGCTAATGAACTTAATCATTATTTCATCATTCAAACACCACCATTTAATAAGCTAAATAAATATGTGACACATTATTATATTATCTTTCTATTAAATTAATTTCAATAGTTTAGCATGATATAATAACTTGTGGAATAGAGAAGGTAATAATTGACTTTTGCTAAACTAATGGTTAACCATTTGCTCCTAACACAAGATTTTTCTAGTATACCAATGGTTAATTGTTTGTTAATAAATGGCTAACCATTTGCTATTAAACCTTCTCCTATCCAAAATTCTAGGATAATAACTGATCATTTTTTTGGAAATTTATAAATTTCTCAGCATGATCCATTGTTCATCTGCATTTTAGTTTCTTCCAAATTTATTCCTTTCTTACCAAACTTTCACCAATTCGTTCATGTACCTTTATGATACCTCATTCAAGTCATTTTTCATCATCCAATCACCTATACATCACTCACAATCATATCCCATAGATTTCAATATTAACTTAGAAACATACTTTCAACCAAACAAAAACTTAGCAAATGCCTAAAATGAAATAAGATTACTTATTTACCTATTATAGAGAAGGTTTTGAAAAGTTAGATTTGTTATCTCTTAGCCCTAATCAACTAAAATATCGAAAATCCCAATTTGGGATTTAAGTTTTCTCCTATTTAGGTTTCACAACTAAATCCTTTCAAATAATAAGAATAATATGAGAAATTTGATTACAAAAAAAATATTACTTTATTTATGTGAAAGATTTGATAAGGATTATCTCCCCTCTAGCTTCACTAAAAAAAGTTAAAATAAAAGAGGAAATGGATAAGAGGATAAGGAAGAAGGAGTTAAGCTTTGAAAATAGGAAGGAATAAGGTTGATATTAGGTTTATATAATGGTAGGGGCATTTTGTATTTTTTACCTTAAATCTCCTCCATACTCATATACTTTCTTTTAATCACTTACACATTAAGAAATAGAGTTTATTACATTAGTAAGAAGATTAATTCATTAAACATTAAGGTATTAAAAGATCATGATAAAGTTAGATTGTTAAAAGGTGCCAAGTCAATGCCTTCACTAATCACTATGATTGAGAATTGGGAAAGTGAAAGTACTACACCTAACATTAATAGTTAGTCACTTAGGTTAGTGTAATTAACAAATGTTTTCTTCATTATTATCATATAAACTTTTGTAAATACTTATCAATGAGTAAGTTCAACAAAATTTTTTTTCATTTATTCTACTTTTTAAATCAATTTACTAATAAAAAACTTCTTTGTAATTGATACTTGATTGAATCAAAGGAACATATATAATTAATTCATAAATTTTATTTGTCAGTAGCTTGTTTTCACTTATAACTTAGTGTAGAAAATTCAAATTTCTATAATTAAAAAAATAAGAAGGTAAAAAGTTCATGTTATAGAAAATAAGAATAATTTTGCATCAAACTAGCCATGGAAGGCCTTAAACTAATAAGAGAATCAATGTTTAGGAGAAATGAAAAATGAAAAATAAGTTGAAATCAAGGGTGACACTATATTGAAGTTTGGGTGGCTAGCTTAGGGAAAATTATAATTTTACCTTAATTTTTCCTTTATTTTTTTGAAAAATTTATATATAGCCCTCTCAACAATTAGAAAATTTTCATATAAATCTTTGATAAATTTCATTTTAACTTCTTTAGGAATTTTGTTTTAGCTTTACCACTGGTTTAAATAAGTCATTATCTAACCTATATAAGAACTCCTAACCTTAGACATACAAAGCTTGTGCACTTGTCATCCTTTAAAATCCATAAAAGAGATCCATAAATATAAGAGAAAAAGCTTATTATTTAATGGAATCCATCAAACAGATGCATAAACTTGGAGAAAAAAAAGCAAGATGACTTTTCAAAATTTTTTGATAAATCACTTATAGTTACATTTGTTTTCTTATACCATAACGGAATATTTAAATTAACTAACTTGTAACATCCCTCTAAGCATATGAAAAGGGAAAATTAAATACTAACTTTTTGGGTAATGGTAAAAGTGGTAATCCACTTAAGGAAAACATGCAAGCAACAAGGTTCAAACCCCATATATGATAGGTAATAAAGATGTCACGACCCTCTTTTAGTCGTGATTGATGTGGAATCTAACTTATTAATTGCCACCAACCTATTCTAATTATAACCAATATTTAACACTGTAAACGAAGAATTGGATGATGATTAATACTCACATTTATATTATGAAATATTAATTAACATGAGTGGCTTCTACATAAAGGGGAGTCATATCTACTTATTATTACTAACATTTCTTAAAGATAAGTAAGTCTAACTAACTCCCTAAAATAAAATCTCTACTACCAATAATGTCTACCCAATTAACTTTTTTTTCTAATTAAAACTAGTACGCTTTAAAGAAAGGTTTAAAGTATATATATTTATTAACAACAAAATCCATATGTTACATGTTTTTGTTTAGAGGGAGTTTCAAAGAATTTTTCTTCACTATAGTTATGGTGGTAGAGGAGCATTGACTTAAGGATCTTAAAAAAAAAATAAAATCAAAACAAAAAAGAGTAAGTTTAAAGTTTAATGAACAAACATTCTAAGAGATGAAAACATATTCAATTAGAATCTTATCAATTGGATTACCCCTAATATCTTAATCTAGGTGTCACATTTTCAAAAAAGATAGAATCATTAATAGTATCATCCATCCATATAAGAATATCATTTATACTTTTACAATTTACGCATTTCAACGCTAGTATTCCATTAACAATCAATACATATCAATAAAGGAAGCCAAGTAAATCTTAGTGAATCCCATCTATCCTTATCCCTTATAAGTACATACTTGTCCTTCCAAGTTATCTTTATTCTTTACAAGTGGGCAAATTGATCCAATGTAATCAATAAACCATAAGTCATTTTCATTCGTTCTTTTTATCATTAAGTTATTGCCAAACATAATTTATTCATGTATAAACAAACGACCTAATTGGCATGTCATTTTGAACTTAATTGAATTTCCACGCAAAACACATACACACACACAAAAAGACAATCATAATTAGCTCCAAGTCATAACCATAGTTATACATCATAACAATAACCTTATAGTTTCTCAAATTGAAACAACTTATATTTACTAAACCATTAAAATTTTTCATATCACAACCAAATTCACAAGCTATATCAAGTTCTTATCATCCTAAACATTCATATTCAATCATATAAAAAATATAAACATAAGTACATACTTATGTCAAGTTTATAAGAGAAGGAAATTCCATTTAAAAACTCTGTAAGATGTGAAAAATATGAAACATGGCAAAATAAATTGATTATTGATTCAATTCCAACTACATAGAAACATTTCCTAACTTAAGGAATTGATTGCCTATTTAATTAACCAATCCTTTTCAACTAAGGGCGAATTGATTGTCTATTCGATTCATATTCAGCAAAAATATTTCTTGACCTAGGGAAGTAATTGCATATTCGATTACCCACCTTTTTTCACTAATGATGAATCAATTGCCTATTTGATTCCTATTTGGCAATAGCATTTCTTAATTTTGGGGATTGATAAGGAAATTATTAACTTGAGAAATTTTTATAGAAGTCTTGCAAATTTTACTATTTATTCATAATAAAATAGTCATAAATTCAATCTTTGGATGAAATCACATAGTCTAGCCACCAAATATCATAATAGTAATATCATTTGTACTAGATCTAACAAGAAATTTAGTCAAACACCATTGTAAGTCATTTAATCTCAAATTTTACCAATATCAAGAAAAATCCAATCCAAACTTAAACAATTTAAATCATTTAAAACCACCCAATATCAACTAGAATATTTATTTTCTACTTATGGAAGAGGCAATAAGTAGCAAAATACAGGATTATCATACTCTTAAACATCCAAAAATTAAAAGTTTAGGGTTAGGGCACCAAAATTCCATTTAACCTAAAAATGTTTAAGTAGCAAAAATTTGAAAATGAGTAAAAGGGAAGTTTTGCAAAGATCAAAGCATGGAAGCCTTATCTTACTTGGATTAAAGAGAAAAAAAGTTAAATATAAGGGATGGAATGATGCTTGAGAGAAGGAAAGGGATAAGGAATAGGTTTTATTAGGTGAAAATTGAGGAAATGAGGTTGAATATAGGGAAATAAAAGGTATAAGCCCTAAGGCCAAAATGAGGAAAAACATCCCTATATTTCTTTTACACTTATGTACTTAATTTTAGTCACAATTACCAAAACATTCTTACTTACTCACTTATAATTATTTTCACTTAACATTCTCTACTTAGGGGCCGTTTGGTTCAAACTGGGGAAAGGGAATGGAATCAGGAAAGGGAATTAGGAGAAAAGGAAAGGAATGACTCCTGATTACCCAATCTATTTGGTTCAAATAGGAAAGGGAATCAAATATTTTTAATTTACTTTATTAATAATTACTACGTTAAAAATAATATATCAATAATTATTTTTAAAATAATTATTATAATTATTATCATATTATTTTTATTTTATTTACTAATATTATAATTTTTATAATTATTTATTATTAATTATTAACATCTTATTAATATTATTTTTATTAATACTCTATTTTAACTATTATTAATATATTAATAATAATTAATAATATTATAATAATTTTAATAATAATTATTTATTTAATTATTATTTTTAATATTTATAATTTTATTAATTATAAATAATTTAAAAATATTATAATATTAAAAATAATTATTATTAAAAATATTATAACATTATTAATATAATTAAACAATATTATAATATTTATTATTTATTTAGTATTTAATAATATTATAATATTTTTATTTTATTAAAAAATAATATTATTAAAATAATAATTAAATAAATAATTATTATATATTGATAACATTATTAATATTTATTTAATAATTAAACAAATAAATATTATTAAATATTATTAATATTTATTTAAAAAATAAATAATTTTTATTTTTAATAAATTAATAAAATTATAATATTATTAATATTATTAGATAATATTATAATAATAATTATTTATTTAATTTTTAATAAAAATTATTTATTTATTAAATAAATATTTATAATATTATTAATATAAAATAATTATTATTTATTTTTTATTATTTATCATAGTTATTATTTATTAATATTATTAATTTTTAATAACTTAAAAATATTATAGTATTATTAACATAATTAAATAATATTATAATAATTATTTATTTATTATTATTTATGGTAGTAATTATTATAAATAATAAATAATTTTTATTTATTATTTATTTATTATTATTATTAATTATTAATATTAAAAATAACAAGTATTAAAATATTATAATATTATTAATATAATTAAATAATAATAAAATATTTATTATATATTTAATATTTAATAATGTTATTAATATATAATAATTATTTAATAATATTATTAGAGAAGATAGGAAAAGGGAATGGGATTCCCCAAGGAGTGGGGGGGAATCACCATTCTCTTAAATGAGGTAATCCCATTAAGGGAAAAAGAGAAAAGGGAATGGATTTTTTCTCAATCAAACAAAAACAAAGGGAATGAAACCCTGCAATTCCCTTTCCCTTTTCTGAAGACCCCGAACCAAACAGCTCCTTAAATCTTTATCCTAATTAATTATTTATTTATTTTCATATAAAATATTTAAAATTTTTTTAATTTTAATAGCACTCCCTTTATAAAAGAATTTATCTTTGAATTCTTAGAACTATGTTAACCTAATAAATTTTATGAAAGTAAATCAACATTAGGCTTTAGCGTTCACCAAATAAGTAGAGATATTTTTATTGCATTTCAAATTCAAGTTCCCAAGGAGCTTCCTTTTTTCTACGTTACTGGCAAAGAATTTCAATTAATGACACCTCTTTAGATCTCAACTTTTAAACTTGATCATCTAAGATTGCTAATAATTGCTCTTCATACATTTGGTTAGTGTCTAGTTGCAAATGTTCTTTCTAAATATGTGAAATGCATTTGACATATACTTTTAAAGCATAAATATATGGAATATAAGCTATTTGGCAATTTCAAACAATAAGCCATTACCCTAAAATGCTTAAAAATTAGGAAATGTCAAATATAATGATGTGCTAACTTCTTTTTTCTCCCAAATTGCATAACTCCTTTCATGAGTGAGACCTTAAGAAAAAACATATCTTATTCTTGAAATTCTAATTTTCTTTATATTTCATCCATATAAAACTTTTTCCTATCTTGTGTTGTTTTTCAATTAATCCCTAATGATTTGAATTTCTTTTAATGCATCTATTACTAAATTCGATCCTAGGAGGTTTGCATCTCCTAATTTAAACCATCCTATTTTAGACTTTCACATCCATTTATAAAATGCTTTGTATATAGCCATCTTAATGCTTGATTGATAGTTGTCATTGTAAGGAAATCCTATTAGTGGCAAGTATTTCTTTCAATTCCTTTTAAACTTAAAGGTATGAGATCTAAATGTATCTTTAAGAATTTAAATTATTTACTTTAACTGCCCATCTATTTAAGGATAAAAGGTTGTATTGAATCATAATTAAGTTCCAAAGGCTTATTAACATGATGGCTAGAAGTGGGTAGTAAATTGTGTGCATCATTCCAATATGATGGTAACCAGTACTCTATAAAGTGGCATTATCTTGTCAAGATACACTTGGGCATATTAAGCCATTGAGAAAGTGATTTTAACTAAAAAGAAGTGGGCCATTTTGGATAACCAATTGACAATAACCTATAAAAAGTTATATCCTTTTTGTGTTATTGGTGATACCATTAAGAAATCCATTATTATACATTCTCATTTTTATTCCAGAATTAAAAGTGGATTATACATCCTAGCTAGATGTTAATATTCCATTTTCTCTTGTTAGCATGTTAGATACTTCATCATATAATTAAGCAAATATCTTTTCATTTCTTTTCATTAAAAGGTTTCTTGCAAATCATGGTAAATTTTGGTTACTCTAGGGTATATGGCATAAGAGAAGTAATTAGTTTAATGCATTAACTCATTTTACTCACTTAAGGATACCCTAACCCACCTTTAACATTAAATTACTCGTTTCTTTTTTAAGGCTAAGTTTATTTTCAAGTTATTAGTCACATCTTTCACTAAGGTAGTATAATTTAAGTCAACTTCTTGAACTTCCTTGATTCTTTTCATAAGGACATATCAAGTTGCCATTTTAACTAATAATAACCCTTAGTCATGGGAAGGTAATTCAATCATCTTTTCCCTTATATTTTCTACTCAATACATCCATTACCACATTACTCTTGCCAAAATGGTAAAAAAATTGACCAATCATAATCTTTAATAAGCTCTATCTACTTTTTTTACCTTAAATTTAAATCACTCTACTAAAAAATGTACTTCACACTTTTATGATCTATATAAATCTTGCAAGTTTCCTTATATACATAATGCTTCCAAATCTTTAAAATAAAAATCATTGCTACCATCTCTAAATCATGCATTAGGTAATTTTGATCATGCCTGTTCAAGTGTCAAGATGCATAACAGATCACTTTGCCATTTTACATTAAGACATATCCAAGGCTAATCCTAAAAGCATAATAGTATACTATATATCCACGAGTGCTAGAAGGTAGTGCTAAAACTAAAGTCAATATCAAGCATACCTTTAGTTTTTGAAAATAATTTTCACACATGTTTAACCATGACATCTTAGCTCTTTTCCATGTTAATATAGTCGTAGATGCAACAATCTTGAAGAAATCTTTACAAACCCTCTATAATACTTGGCCAACTTAAGATAACTCCAAATTTTAATGATAAATATTAGTTTTAGTCAATTCTTTATTACTTCATTTTTTTTAAGGATCCACTTAGACTCTTTCTTGCAACAGAACATGGTCTAAAAATTTTACATTAGTCATCTAGAACATGCACTTTAAGAATTTAACATATAATTGGTGGTTATATAAGTTTATAAACAGTTCTAAGGTATCAACTATTCTTTTTCAAATTTTGAATACACCAATATATCATCAATAAACCTGATTATAAATTTATTTAAGAAGAGTTTGACTACCTTATTTATAAGATCCATAAAAACTGGTGGAGCATTAGTTCGCAAAAAAACATAACTAAGAACTTATAATGTCCGTAACACATTTAAAAAATTCATTTTTAGGATATCCTTCTTGAAAATCTTCAATTAGTGGTAACCTAACCAAACATTTATCTTTAGTAAATACTTTGCTCCTTGTAGCTAGTCAAATAAGTAATTTATTCAAGGAAATGGACATTTATTCTTAACATTAAACTTATTCAATTTCTAGTAATCACTTTACAATCGCAAAAACCTATCTTTTTCTTACAAATAGCACTAGGACTCCCTAAGGTAAAGAACTTAAATAAATGAATTCCCATAACCTTTTAACATATATTTCAACTTTGATCCCTTTAGCATGGATGAAATAACTAGCATATTAACTCAATCAGGTAAATTGAGCATCATACTTATTAATGATTATGCTTCCCTAGTTTAGATATTTAAATTCCTTAACTTCAAATTGTTGTATAATAAATGGTAGGAATCATTTAATAAAAGTTTCTTGAAAAGTTTCCTAAGTTAAGGCTTCATGTATAGGTCTAACTTTTCAATGGCACTTACAAATCAATAATGAGTGACATCATTTACCTAGTACTTTATTAACTTCATTAGTACAACATTTTCCCATACCATTAATATGGTTAAGAAATTGGTAAGGATACAATATTGGATTGGGATTAGAATATTGAGAATGATTTAGCTTGAAAAAATTATGCATAATATAGAATCGATTTCCTATACCTCTAACTTAAAGGTACGTTACACTCATATTCATGGTCTTGGTCTCTATTATAGTTGTTCTGGTCCCTATATTAGTCTTATTCTTGATTCTATTTGAGAACTTTTATTTTCTGATTTATAACTTGTTACAAAATCTTGTAACCTAGGGAGAAACTTATTAGTCACTTTCCTTTTTCTTATGCTTACTACTCTAAGAATGAGAACCATAGAAAATTCTTCATTATTAGGTTAATTTGCTTATTAACTTCTAGTATTCACTATTTCCTAATTCGTAAACCCCCCAGACACTAAGAAGAGAAACAACTAATAATAGAGAAATCAATAAAAAAAATTGCCACTGATGTTCACAAGCATTATAAGGTCAATTAAAATATTATTGGTGGTATATAATCTTAGGTGCACATATACCACTAGTATAGTTTCAATACAATCCTATTTAGAAAATGATAGTTATTGAAGCTAATTAAAATAAAAAAAATTAATGGTTTAATGAAAACTTGCAATATAAAGCAAAAAATCAAGTCAAACCCCATAGTGATCCACTTAATACATTCTATCACATTGATTTACTAACTATGACTATAGAATTATTTATGCCTTTTATATAAAAAAAAAGAAGCAAAATGGACACTAAAGCAATTAAGCAAATAGTATGCAAATAGGATGTAGGAGTATAAATAGAATTGAATTAGGGGAATTTAATCCAAAATTAAATAGAATGCAAGATTGAAAATAGAATACAAAATTATCACAAAAAATAGTAGAGAAATATATTTGATCCAAGAAAATTAAGGGCTTTTTGGCAGATTAATTATACATTACTATAGATTTGATAATTGTTATTGATTTCTTAACCTAGAATTATCCATAATAATTGTAATAATTCATGAATTCAATGCGAGATTACATTTAAAATTTGATCAATTTATATTAGTAGAATTAATAACCATTATAATCTATAAAGTTAGATCTAAATCAATTTAAATATAGAATTCAACTGAATTAAAGTACTAAATCAAAAACCTTTGATTTAATTATTTAATCCTCTATATTTATATTAAGAATGATGATTAACTAATTAAAATTTAATATAAAATCATATTGAAATCATAAATCACAATATTAAACATGGATTATACCAAATTTATATCCAATTCATGTAATTTTAGAAAATTGAATTAGAAAATTAGAGAAGGGAAAAAATTAATTAATAATAATCAATATTATAGATCTAAATCTCAAAATCCAAATTGAGGTAAATCTAAAATTCCTTAAATCATTCTAAAATTAATCCTTTCATAGATGAAAAGAAGAAACATGGAGAAGAAAGTTGTCTAAAATGTGTGTGCTTTTTCCTTTGGAGGAATAAACCTTTAAATTTGATTTCTTATGCTTCAAAACCTAATGGACTAAGTTAATATGCCTTCTATGGGTACAAAAAATAAGACCTTGCTAATTTTAGAGGCCTAGAACTTAGTTACTATAGTAAAAATCTCATAAGTTTTCCTTCTAATTATTGTAAAACCTCAAAAACTATGTAATTTCACTAAAATAAGTCTTGAATCATGTTGGTTCAGATCTTAGGCAACTTTGGGCAGTGTTTGAGACAATTTGAACCTCCGAATCTTAATTTAATTCCCAAAAACTATGGATAGGTCAAGTAGAATAGCATTATTACTTAATCTTTATGACCATAACCAAAAATATAAAAGTTTTAAAGCTTTTTATTAGCTTTTCAATGAGATAAAAATCACCTAGTTTTAATATCCAAAATTCAAGTTAAGACTAGAAATTTAAAATAGTATGAAAATTTAGTATTAATTGAACAATTTAAAAATATTATAAAAATCTAGTATTAATTGAACAATTTAAAAACATTAAAAAACTAATACTTAATCATATAACAAGGCCAATTTCATAAAATGAAACATATGTAATATACTAAAATACATAAAATAGGAGGAAATAATATAATCAATATTTTAAATATTAGAAAATAAATAAATATAACTTAGTTAAACAATATTAGGGCATTGTTCCACAAGAAAATCTCTACATCATGCTTTGATATGATGTTTTTCATAACCCTCTCATAACCATGATTAGCATGGAATTTAATTTATTGATTTCCACTAGTATATCCTAATTATTAATAATACTTAACACTTCAAATAACGAATTTAGACAATGATTATCTCTTAAATTTATGTTACAAAATATTTATAATTAACATGAGTGGTTCCTACATAAAATGGAGTTAAATATGCTTATAATTCCTAACATTTCTTAAAGACAAGTCAATTTAACTAACTCCCTAAAATAATGACACAAAATCTCTATTGCCTAAAATGCCTACCTAGCAAGCCTTTTTTTTTAAAAAAAAAAACTAAGATCTCTTGAGGAAAAGCTTATAATATACATATCTATTTACAATAAAATCCATATGTTGCCTACATTCATTAAGAGGAAGTTTTAAAGAATTCACCTTTATTATCATAGTGATAAAGCATTAATTTGAGGATCTATAAAAAAAGAAAATATGAAAGAGTAAATTTGGGGGGCTTAGTGAGCAAACATTCTAAGAAAAAAATATACAATTAAAATCTTGCTGATTAGATGACCCTTAATTATTCCTAATCTAGGCATTATATTTTCAAACAAGGTAGAGTCATTAATGGTATCATGCGATTCACATGATTATAATATTTTTACTCTTACAATTTGCACATTTTGACCATTTTATTCTATTAACATTCAATAGATAGTACCAGTAAAAGAAACCAAGTAAATCTCCATATACCTCTCATTCATCCTTATCCCTCATAAGTTCATCCTTACCTATTTGAGTTATCTTTATCCCCTATAAGTGAGCATCCTTACAAATTCCCATATTGAAATAACTCATATTTACTAAACCAATGAAAATTTTCTATATCATAACCAAATTTACAAGTTGTATTAATGTATAAAGTGTTTCCTATATTATTTTCTCTTATGTTTTGACTTTTAAGATATTATATGTGCTTAATTTAGTGAATGTATCTTTGTTTTATGATTAAGTTATGATTTTAAAATTTAAATGAATTATTCAATTAGTGTTGGATTTTAGAAATATTTTAATTTTATGCTATAATTATAGTTTTAAAGCCTAAAATAGGGTGATCTTTATTTCTTTGGAAATCTATAAGGATGCCTTATAAATTTATGAAGATAAGAATGCCTAATTTAGTCATTTTAAGGTTCAAAATTGGTCATGATAATGAAGTAATATTGTTGTTGCACCTAACCCAACCTTACTAATTTAAGTGTAAATAGAGATTTAAGAATCTAAATAATGTCAAACCAAAGCCCAAAGTTACCTAAGACCTAATCTAACATATTTCAAGAATTACTTCAATAAAATTATATCATTTAAAAGGCCATAGAATGATTGGAAGGTCAAGTTATGGGATTTATTATAGTAAGCAAACTTAAAGTTTTGGTTGGTACAATAGGTTTTGGGCTTCCAAATTAAACAAGGCTTATTTCATTATAACCTTATAAGGTAATCCATCCTAATGTAATTAGGTATTCTCCTTTAGAGATCAAGTATATAGGCTTTTTAACCTCCAAAGTTAAAACCTAGACATTAGATAACATACTTTTCTCTTTAACCTTTTTCTTGTAAACTACTAGAAGTGGTTGATTTCTTTTGACAATTTAAAAGTTTAACATTTCAATTTGATTTGATTTTGAGACCTTGCTTTTCAATTTACTTTTTTATTTGATTATCTTTTTTTTACTCATATTATGAATGATTACTTAGATAGTTTTCTAATTATGATCAGTTAGTGGATTATCCCTTGTAGTTTATAATTAAATTGCACTTAATTCTTGCTTATGGGTTAGTTATGATTGATTGGAATTAGTAGCAATTAGGCTTTAGTGATTTGACTCTTGAGTAAATCATTAGTTGCTCGAGAAAAATAGAGAATGAATTTAGCAATTTTTACTTGTAAAATTGTTAAATTCTACCCTACCCTTATTTTGCATGTTTAAAGTCATCATTAATTAGGTGTAAGTGCTTGTTTTGGATTCATATTAGTAATAGGAGATAAATTAGACACTTGATTTGATTAATTAACATTATAAATTTAAATAATATTGGCTTAAAAGTAATTTTTAGTTAAGTAGTCAAATCATTAATAAAATCTACGAGCTATGAATGATAAATATGAAAATTAGAAAGTGATCTCCCATAAACTGGACTCTCATATTCTACTATTTTTACTTTAATTCTTTTTTTAATTATTTCATTTAAATTTCCTTTTAGAATGCCCTTATTTTTACATTCTATTTTCATCAATTAATTTCTATTCCCTTAGATTCAACTTAGAGCCACTCTTACTATATGTTTGAATAAGTTTAGTAATTGATTTTGGTGGGAGTAACATACATCGCTATTATAGAATTAGGATACAATGTTACTATATTGACATCAATTAAAGTGAAAACTAACATATATAATAGTGTAGAGGCATTTTTTAAAATATGAATAACTTTTCACATCAACTTTAATATACAATCTATGTTGAAAAATGAAAAAATACTTTTTATTTTAGATATTAGTGAACCATCGTCTAATGGGATCTTAAGAGTTAGCTCAAAAAATAGGTTTAGTAAAATCTTAACTTTCTATGTTAGTTGTTTAAAGATTGACATTAAAAATGACAAATTTAAAGATATTCTGAACATTAAACATAAAAAAACCTATAAATAGCCAGCATTGAAGTTTGCCCCAAGTTACATTTTTATGATTATATGTAGAACATTAGACATCAGTTTTAGTGATAACTAATGTGAAAGAACATAATACCTTAGTTTTTTTAATTAATAATTGATATGGAAAGTGTTGCCAAAAGCATATCCACATCTTTATTTCTTAAAACCAAAAACAAACTTCATTCATACAATGATTTGCTTTGCATTTATGTGTTCTTTCTACTCAATTTTCTTCGATGTTTGTTTAGCAATTTTATGGCATTCACTTTCTACCATCCTTGAACATTTGCTCTTATCTCTCAGATGTATTTTCCTCGATTATCTTATAATTTGTAAGCATTTTATATTTTGATTGTTGTCTTCAAAGTTAAATAAGTTGTACTTTTTTCACTTTAAAATTATTCTTTAATCATTATTTATATGCTTTCGAAGAATTATTTAATATAGAAAGTATATATACCTAAACACATGTCTTAGTATATGCTTATATTTTTTTGAAAATGTCATTTTTACTTAGATACTATGCTTATGGAGCAATTTTCTAAATTGTGTAACCTTGTTGTGTGGATGCTATTTTAGAAATGTCAATTTACCATGAAAAGTTATGTACCTAAATACATGTCTTATTTTGTATTCATATTTTTTAAAATGTCATTTTTGTTTGGATGTTACATTTTTAAAGTAACTTTCTTCATTGGTATGGCTTTGTTACTTGGGTGTTATTTTTAAAAATGTTAATTTATTATGGGTAAAGTTCTATTCTAATATCAAATCAAATGTGATATAATTCCTGATTGGTCCTTATTATTTAAGTTATCATTTGCATGTTGCTTAGCATATAAGTTAAAATTTGTGTTGCTCTTATTAAAACTCTTTAAACAAGAGTGACATAGATTCAATTAATTTTAGTAAAAATGGTCAAAAAAGGAATGAAGTTAGCAGTCCTACAATTATAAGGCACATAATCCTAAAAAGCGCCAGAAGGGAGAGTTAAGAGTAAGCTTCTATGACAAGGACTAGGCATGTAGGCTTAGTGCATCTGAATTTAGCAATTACATTGGTTACTTGGCATACACTAAGGTGGCCATTGATATTAAAAAATGGCATCAAGTGTAATAAGACATCAAGGATGCCATTTAACTAATATATTAGTAAGAAACCTTAATACTCCTCTCTATTTCAAGTTTTACATATGCATGACAATCTTTCTAGATTACTAATTATGTTTATTATTCATTTATGGGTTACATTGTAGACTGCCTTCAGTATGCTTGAAAAGTGTAAAGAACCCATCTTAATGATGGCATGCAAGAGGTAGGAGGATTTTAATCATGTTTTAGAGAAGGAGTACATTGGCCTTGTAAGGATAACGGTGGGAAGTCCCTTTAAAAAATATTACTAAATTAACACCTAGAATTAGGATAAGTTTGTAAAGATATGCCATGTAGAGGACTTTAAAGTAAATGTAGCTATCTCAGTATTATTTTCTTTCTTCTATTATTAATAGTGAAGAAAGTCTTCTCATTATATATTTCTTTTTCAATAGATGCAAAGTGCAAGAAATAAGGTAAAGCAAGCCAAAATGTATATATGCATAGATTGTCTTAGGGTAGGAACAAGAAGCTTAAGGAGAAACTTATTAAGGAAAGGACTTAAGCTACTAAAAAGGCAATTAATTAGTCTAATGATCAAACATCTATTTTTATTGCGCTTATATAACAACATGAGCTATGGTGAGAGGTAGAGTTAACAAGAAAGGCAAATTCATGATAGAGGAGAATCGGTAGGTTGCCTTGTGAATAGTAAGTAATGTTATTAATTTATTTATTAAATAAGGAGTTTGTTGTTCAGTTACTAGCATATAACTAATAATGTTTAACTATATTGTGCTAGGATGAGCTTATATGGTAAGCTATCTGCAAAGAGTTTCAATTAAAAGGAAGGATGATTTTCTTGATAGCTACCCTAAGAACTCATGATCATTTTGGATGTATAAAGGACATTGGAGGATCACTAAGTCTTAAAGCCTACTTCAGGGGAGTTTTAAGATGTCCTTATAATAAAGGACTACTTGATAAAGATATTATGGAGCTCCTAGTTGAGATAAAGGATAAATCAAGGAGAGACATTAGACAAGATATGATATTCATGCTTAAGCAGAAGGGAAGGACATCGACCATTGACTTAGAGGAAGATGAAGAAGTATAAATCATGATCCTTATGATATAGTAAGGTAGCTCTGCCCTGCTGACCCTAACCTTTTAGCTAATTATCATAGGTAAATTTTTATTGGCCTATTGCTTATTGCTAAGTACTTTTAAATAATGCTATAACTTTATATTAGTATTAATTAACTAGTTTATTTGTTATTGTAGAGTGGATGTAGATATATTTTTATGGTTATGGGACCCCTAGTTAGGCAGGGGCTAATGACATGATTTTCCTAGATTGCATGCTCTACTCATTTATATTGCTAGTATTTTAGTGTAAGGTATTGGCAGACATTATCAAGGATGGCATGGTTGAAATGCCATTAACAATTAAAGAGGTCACCATGGTGGCCAAGTAGTTAGCACTTACCTAAACTAGTCGAAAGCCTTAATTTCATTATTTATAGAGGTGAGTTTTTCCATAGCTTCAACTTCCTTGTTTATAATTAAATAGAGCATTAACTAACATGTTTGATTCTTATTTTTTAATCCATTTTAGGTATCCCAATAAAAAAAAATAGTAAAGGGTTGTTAAAGGAGAACAAGGATGAGGATAGCAAGTCCAAAGAATTAAAGAATTTGGTAGTTTATCCTTAGCAAAAAGAAGTTAGCAAATCTCAAGAAGAGCTCTAATCCTTTCTATATAGGATTCAATGTCATGGGATAAGAATATAACATTCTCCTATCCAAGAGTCTCCTCTTGCATCTTTTGAGCATCGAAAAGACAGGATGTTACCATTGTGGAGACTTAGATCAAGTGCATTCATCTTTGCCTTTTAATTCTTCCTTATTTTCTTATACATATAAGAGATTGTGAATTCTATTACTCATGTATTCTAAAAATGATAGGTACTTGTACTATAGTTTCAAGGATAGGAAATTAGATTCTTACTTTGATTTCTTAGATCCAAACTTCACTTAGGAGGCAAGGATAATGTTAGAGTTTTGGCACCATTAGATAGACATGGCCATGTTAATGAACAGGAAGCAATAATGCTTGATACCATATTATAAAAAGTATATGGGTGCAAAAATGATTAATTTATCTTTGGTTATATTTCCTTCTTAGCCATCTTACTTTGATATTAATAATAGTATGAGCATTACTAAGTTTTAACCATCATCTATCTGAAGTATAAAATGATTTGCCACCTCAACTTACTCAAGCAGGATTTGCACTTAAGGTTAAAAGGTAGTATTCAGTGAGGCCATGCATTACATGTTAACAATGCTAGCATCCAATGGGTACAAGTAAGGTTAACATACTTATCCATGTTTGAGTATCTAACATAGTGATTAATCATCATTACATTAAATTGATGCTATTTTTATTTAGTTTGTTCTAATGTTAAGTATGGCTACTTCATGATGAAATACATGGCAAACAAAGTCATGGACATAAACAGGAAAGAAAGGCTTGATAAGGCAATTTGTTCAAATTTTAATTAGGTAAAGACTTATACAGAACATGTAGTTTTATCTTTTCATCAAGTTTTGTATGTAAACATACAATTCTTCTAAGAAAACATAGCCCTTTATAATAAAGAAAATATTGGATCCTTGTAGGAGGAATAGGCTATATATATATGTCTTAAGAAAAAAGGCTAGCATTGGCTTGAGAGGAACAACTAAATGTATAACTTATTAGGTCTAATTTATAAATGTATATATATATATATATATATATATATATATATATATATATATATATATATATATATATATATATATATATATATCTGTGTGTGTGTGTGTGCATATGATTGTAAGATTTATTGGAATTTTTTTTGTAAATGCATATAAGTTTTTGTATGCATTGTTAATATTATTTATAAGTATTATTGTATAATTTAATATTGTTTAAAAGGTGATGCTTTTTCATATCAATAAGTGTGTCTATCCTATGATTTATGTAATAAGTTTGATTTGACTTTTAGTTAGAAACAATAGTAATTTTAAAAAAAACAAGAAATTAAACCACGTTGATTGTTTTTTAAAAACCAATGTTGATATTATATGACATCAAGTTTATAAAAATAAAGGATGTAAAATGTAAAATTATGCCTTAATCAAATTAGGTAATAAAAAGCAATAATTTGATTAAAAACATAGAAAAACAACATTAGTTGATTATTAATGATTGACATCAATTTATAAGTACCTAGTATTTTATATTTAATCATTAAAATAATATTAAACATTGGTCTAGTGTATAATCAATATGGAAGACTTAAATGACATCACTTTTTTTTTCTTAAAACTTACAAAAAATGAATGTGAGAGATAAAAAACATGAAAAGCCTATCCTAGTGCCAAATTTTATATTGTAAAGACAAAACACCTTTTTTTTACAAAATTCATAGTTTCCTATAAAGAGATCAACCAATTGGTTTTCTTTTAAAAAATAAGAAAATCATTGCCATTTCTTCACATAAAAGATATCCTTAACTGAAGTTCAACTAATTGTTCACACCTATTTCCCTAGTGCTTTCTTCTAAACATTAAGATTCATTTGAATGCTTTATTTTTCTTCTAAACTTAATAAAGAGTGTCTATTTGTTATGTATTATATTGATTTGTTTAGATTTTTTATTTTTGATTTCATTTTTTAAGGTTCTAGTTAGTACGGTGTTGATATATTCCTCACGAAGTAGATAAATTGTACAAACATGAATGCCCTCAAGATCATTTAATTGAAGTCATTTGAAGCTAAAAGGAAAGTTATAAAGGAGAAAAGTTCCTAAATTTTGTTCATTGATAGATCATGTAATGAGGATTGATGCTATAAAAAACCTTAGTAAATAACTTATATGAGATTCATGTTTGGATTTAAAGAAAAGGAAATGGGCTTCTTGTATACAAAAGAAAATCAATGGGTATTTGTATATAAAAGACTAAGATGATAAGAAAAATATGTAAATAACACAAGATACCACCAAAGTTTAATAATAAAAGTATATCATATTAGTATTGGACCTGCAATAACAACTTTAACATGCTTATGCCCTTTTTTTGCAATAGTGGGTTTCATAAGAATTTTTGTCAATGGTCATATCATTGGAAGATAATGTAACTTCATTCTATGCATTTAAAGGTATTATTTCTAGTTTTTACAACATGTATATATTATATATCTTCAACTATTTAGACCTAATTAAATGTATAAAATTTGTGTTAATAGGCATTTATTATATTTGGGATATTATTTTTTACCTTAAGGACATTGAAATAGGGCTCGAATATTGTTGTCTTATTGCTTGTATATATTATGGTTGTTGAAGTCTATAATTAGGTCAGATACTACTCTAGGGTAGTGGATTTAGAGAAATTCTAATGGATAAAAAAACTCAATAAATTGCATTGGTTATTATATAAAATCATCATTTTATCCTACATAACACATTAATTATTTAGTGGAAACTGACATACTATATGAAATTTAAAATATCAAAGAAAGTTAATTTTTAATAATAGTTTATGAACTAACATTTGATCTAAATAATCATATTGGTAATAAGCCTAAGACACCAATGTCTTATTTCAATTATTCAACAATATTCAGCAACTAGACACATTACTTTTCATGTAAAAAATTGACATCATGACATGTATTCAATGTCAATCTAAGAATTGATGATGAATATATTGAAAATACGATAATATTTGTATATACATTGATGAATAACCAATATGGAATGAGTTAAACAATTGATGTTATGTTGCAATTTTATAATAGTGCATCATGAACCTTCATACTCGATTACACAATAATCATAAATGTAAGTACATACTTATATTAGTTTTATGAGAGAAAGAACTTCCACTTAAAAACCCTTTAAGATATGAAAAATATGAAATAGGGCAAATTTCAAATTGGTAGAAACATCTTTTAACCTAAGGAATCAATTGCTTATTCAATTAGCTAGCCTCTTTTTCCTAGGGGTGAATCAATGATGTATTTGATTCCCTATTAGCAGAAAAATTTCCTAATCTAGAGAATCAATGAGGTAACCAATTACTTTTAAAATTTTTTATAGAAGTCTTGAAAATTTTGTTATTCATTCCTAATAAAATCATCATAAATTGAATCCTTGGATGAAATCACACTATCTAACTACCAAATATCATAAAAACAACATTATATGCACTAGATTCAATAAGAAATTCACATCAAACACATTATAAGTCATTCAATCTCAAATTATGCCAATAAAAAAACCCTAACTCAAACAATTTAAATCATTTAAAAGCACATAATATCAACTAAAATCCTTATTCACCATTTATGGAGGAGATAATACACAACAGAATATAGAATTAGCTTACTCCTAAATATCCAAAGATTAAGAGTTTCGAATTAGGGGCCCAAAATTCCATGTAAGCCAAAAACCTTCAATTATGTAAAATTTGAAGAGGGATAACAATGAACTTTTACAATGATTGAAATGTGAGAACTTACCTTATCTAGATTAAAGAAAAAAATGTTGAAGATGAGTGTTAGAGTGATACTTAACTTTTGTCACAAATACCATTAAGACATTCTTACTCACTTATAATTCTTTTCATTTAACATTCTCAACTTATATCCTTATCCTAATTAATTAATGATTTTTATATAAAATATTTTAAATTATATCAAGTGTTATAAAAGTTTCGAAGCTAATATAAGGTATTACTACACTACTATAGTGTCACTTTGCTACTATAATGTTAACAAATTGAATACTAAGTTATGCTTAGGAATCTAATTGCTTTTAAGAGAAAATCTAGAAAGCATTAAAAACTAACCCTTAATTTGAAAACAAAATATTACAACTTTACTTCAAAAAATCTCAAATTATGTATTCTTTATTCATATAAGGTACAATTTTATTTTACTTTTAAAAAATTAGGAGTAAATGGTACCAAATTAGGTTTGCTTATAACTAATAAAGTTTTATTAGCCCTGATTGGTATGAAAATGATAATAATAACTTAGCCTAATAAAGGACTATTCCAAAATAACCCAACCCAACAAGAGCCTAAGACTAATGAATATTAATCCATTAAATTATTGAGTTAGCTAATTAGCTTGATAATATATAATAAATAATATAGGATTAATCAATTAATGTATGTATGCATATGTGTATGTACATATATATTAAAATAATATTAAATAACTTCTAATAACATAATTAATGAGTTTATATATTTAACATTGCAAATATATATGCACAAGTTTATTAAAATATATAATTACATTTAATTTTAAAAATTCAATAAATAAAATTATATGAAAAATTATTATTATATTCAAACTTAAAAATTAGTATAATAATGATAATTATTCAAACTAATTACGATTACTAAATATACATAAAGTAATTATGATAAATAAAAAAAATATATTAAATAAAATAATTAATTATCAGAATTACAACATAAAAAATTAAGAAATGAGAAATTTTTTGAAAAAGTACTAATAATAATAATAATAATAATAATAATAATAATAATAATAATAATAATAATAATAATTCTTGGTGATAATACAAATAAAATATAATTACATTTAACAACAATAATAATAACAACAACTACAATAATATGAGCGTTTTAATTACGCGTTATCAACTCAATAATGAATTTCTGAATGTACGTTATTTCATTTAATTTCATTACTTTAAATTTTCTTATTTACGAAATATAGTACATAATTTTATCTATATCTGAATGGAAAAAGATCAATGCATGAGTGAGGATGAAATCATAGAGACTCCGGTTAACTTTTATGAAAGTTTTGCCTTCTGAGAATGTGCAAGCAATTGTTCCTTTTGATATTTTGTCCCCGTTTTTCTTCTTCCTCTTCTAGGCTCTGTCTGTTATTATTCTAGAAGCATAATAGAAATCAAATATTACATCTAAACTTCTAGAATTTTAAAGTATGCATATCTCTTATTCTACTGAACTTTATGAAATATTTTATGTTTTGAAATTTATAAAATTTCTGACAAACAAAAGGCTTTAAAATTAATGGTAATTTATGAGTATATAAATTACAAATATGATTGTTAAGAAATGTTCAATTTTCTTTTGGAAAACAAAATTCTGTTGAAGGAGGCATTAGAAATTAACTTCTCCAAGAATTATATTTAAACTCCCCTATTTTAATCATATCACAAACGTATGGTTTCAAACGTTTTACTTAAATTCTTTGTTACCTCCCTCTAATGGATTGTTTATTATTATTATTATTATTGTTATTATTATTATTATTATTATTATTATTATTTTGTTCTAAAATTTTGAAATTTTTTAAATATATAAATTTATTGAATTCTTTATAAATTATGGATATAAAAAATTGATAATTTATTATTAGTATAAAGTTATAAAGGAGATGTTCAAAAATTGAGATTTAACATACGAAAGCTTCCTCGCTCATGTCTAATTAAGTATCGAATATTTTATCTAACTTTTTGCTCAAATTGGAAATCAAAATATGATACTTTAAGATTTAATGTTACATGCATGTGTTTATAAATCCATATATTATATGAATTGGTAATTATTTTAGCAACCGAATATTTTGTTTGAATCATCAACTAATTTGTGATCATTGACATTTTAAACATATTATCTATTGAATGTCTTGTTAAACATTTAGTGATAATTAATATTTTGGGAATTTTCTAAATTATTTTATGTTTTATTTAAAAATTAATTTTATAATGATAGTTATCATATTAAGGTAAAAAAATTTCCTTTGTTGTATTTAAGACTATAATTTATACTAATTTAGGTATGAAAAATTGATCTTTATATATAATGCCTAAATTCATGATTATTTTTGTGCATTAATTATTTTCCACTTAATTTAGAAAATAAAACATTATGATGGTTTATGATTCTATTATATGCTTTAAATTAATTTTGGCTAATTTTTTATCTATGATCGGCTAATTGGTCATATGATAGACTAGCTTCATTTTGAGAATTCTTATTTCTTCATTTTTTTATACACTTACTCATATTTCATCTTAAATATTGTTTCTTCAATGACGATTATTGTTTTGATAGCCACTGTTACAAATTACGTCAAATAATACGGTTAAGATGAACTAAACTATTTTTTGCTATGATATTTTGCGAAATAAATCACAATTTCCAATTTAACTAATATAAAATAGTATGCTTCTTACCAAGCTTTAGTTTTTCTCTTATATTTTCTTTTTCATGTCAGTTTATATTATTTCTCTCCCCTCTATTTAACTTGGCTTTTCACCAAAGCATAATGGGACTTAAGGCATAAATCTTCAAAATCTAATTAATCATAATGGTTAATTATGTGTGAAAAACCTCGATTTAGATAACTAAATCCATGTGAGAAATTTTATTTTATTATTATTGACAAAAGCCTCATCTTAATATACAATTAAAGAATAAGACAATATTTTCTTTGTTTAATTGCCTCCACTCTTTCATCATTAACACTATAATCAACATTTGTGAAAAAATATTTGCCATTTCATCGTAATTAGGGGCACAAATTTTTTTAGGTTAATTTTTCTTATTGATGGAATTAAAATTGTCTTGTATATGTTATCATTAATTATATAAACTAATTTTATAGAGATTTTGTTGAAAATTTTTAGAATAAATAAGCAATTTTTGTCCTTGAAAGATTAGATTGACATTAAATTGGTCCAAAATTTTATTATGACATCAATTTTATACAGTTCTATTAGATTGAAATAAAAAAATCTTAAAAAATTATATTGACATCCGATTACTCCTAACTTTTATTTTTGATATCAAATTAGTCATGTTGTTAGTACTTCCATTAAAAAATTTGAGCACAGTTAAATTTTTCCTCATCAAATTATAAACAAACTAAAAATATAAAATTTTGAGTTAAGTTAGAAAATTAATTTTTAAGAGAAAATATTATGTTTTTCTCCCAAAAAAAAATAAAATTTGAATATTTAATAGTAATGCTTGCTTGAAAAAATAACTAATGAACTAAATAATGAATAAACTCATCAAAAAACAAAACAAGTGTTTGATGAAAATGGGTTAGCTTTTAAGTTCTTATAATATATTAAACTAATCTAGAAAAATTGGGATTCTAAGTAAGATGCCTTAAACCTTAACAGTAATAACAAATAGCATCAACTTAAAAGACAATAGTACCAAATATTAAAATGAATTGCAATCTAAATAATTAAATCAAGGTCAATATTGAAATTGCCAACTAAACAACAAAAAGTTTTAAACTTTTCATCATTTACATATGAAAAATATAAAAAAAAATAAGAATCTTTGAAGTGAAATTGTGCTTTGTACCTTGCAACAACATCATGCAAAGTAATAGACATATATTGAAAGTTTATTTCTTTTTATTATTATCACTCTTTTTATTTTTTATTATTTTTTTTCTTTGTTATTTTTTCTTTTTTTTGTCTTTTAGTGTGTAAGCTTAGTGCCACCATTTTCCTAAATAATAAAATAATTTACTTTTGAAAAAAAAATTTATTTAGTTGATAATTTTTTGTCTAGACCTTAATTTGGTTCTTTGAATTACAATCTGTTTTAACATCTGATGTTGTTATTTTTTAGGTTAATGCTACTTATTGCTATTAATAAGGTTTAACATATCTTGCTTAGAATCCTAATTTTTTTAAGATTATTATAGTATAAGGACTTAAAACCTAATCTATTTTAATTAAGTACTTGTCTTTTGATGAATTTGCTCATTGTTTAATTCATTGGTTAATTTTTTTCAAACAAGTATAATTATTAGATATTCAAGGTTTGATCTTTTCTTTAAGAGTAAAACAAAATATTTTCTTTTAAAAATTAATTTTCTATCTCAACTTAGTATTTTGTATTTTTTATTTATCCATAATTAGAGGAGGAAAGATTTTACTATAACTCAAGTTTACTTATGGAAGTACTAATGAAAGAACTAATTTAATGTCAAAACAAAAGTTAGGACTAATCTAATATCAATATAATCTTTCAGGATTAATTTGATATCAATCTAACCATACAACTAATTTGATGTCATATTTAATGAAACTAGACTAAATTGAAGTCATAATAAATTTAGGACTAATTTGATGCCAATCTAATTTTTTTGGGGATGAATTTGCCATTTACTCAAAATTTTATTGCTTAATTTACAATATAATAGTTTTATGAAATTGAATGTTTAAGTTACCTTGATTGTATATTATACTTTCTACTTGTACATTATGTTTCATGCATCTATAATAATATTTGCTTTAAAGTTGTTTATGAGAGTGTCATGTCTCCTAAATTATACATTGTGTTATTTATTTTGAGAACCATTTGTGAGAGCACAATTTGTATATTTATATTATGATTTCTTACTAAAAAATTCTATCGATTATTTTTATATGATTGATATTATATTAGTTTTAGGCTCAATAACCTAAAATATTGTGTAAATTAAATTGATAATTATATGTATGTTTTAAGCAATTCATAACATATGATATTTTAATGTAATATTCTATAATTTGGTGCAAGATAAAATTTTGCAAGCCCATAAAGAAATAGCAAGTTTCCAATGAAAAATCATGAAATTTGTCTAATTGGTTCTATTACATTCCTTGAAATAAATGCCATAAATATTTTAAAAGTTCAAATATGGACAAGGATGTGTCTATAATCATGGTAAGATCAATCTAATAATCCAAATTATCGTAGTTTTAAGAATACCACAGATAATCACTAGATTTTTTTTCCTACCACTTGAAGTAAGAGATTATAAAAGAAGATCAATATAATAAAAACTCAAAAAAGTTCAAAAATTTCACTACTACATTAATATTTGAATTTTTCATCTTATGGATTGCACAACAATGTACAATATTGTTAAGGAAAAAAATTTTCAATTAATGATTAATGAAAATTATATCAATATTTCACTACTATATTAATATTTGAATTTTTCATCTTATGGATAGTACAACAATGTACAATATTGTTAAGGGAAAAAATTTTCAATTAATGATTAATGAAAATTATATCAATATAATATCTAATAGTACAAAATTAATTGAAAGTTCCTAAAGAACTAATATAATTTTACCAAAAGAAATGCAAATACTTACAAATATTGTATTATTGTCAATTAAGTTTCAAAAAGCTTAATAAGTTTTAGAGAAATATGATAGAATAGATATCATATTAAGATGGTAAATAAAAAAAATTGAATATCTTTATATTATAATGGTTCTCTCAAGGACAAAATAGTAGAAAATTTATCATCATTTTTTATTACACATACAAATTTAATTAAAATAAATATTACAACAAACCAAAGTTTACTAGCCATGATAATTTTACTACTTAGCATGATTAATTAGACCATTTTGGATCTATAAAGAAGTGAAAAATCATTAAAAATTCATATGGTCTTCAATTCATAAAATTTATGTCCTATTTACTCTCAAAGAAAATTAATTATAAGGTTATCATTAGCTAAAGGTGGATTGAATGCCTAGCATATTTTTGAATAAATTTAAGTTGATATATGTGGACATATGTGCCTACAATATGGACCATTTGAATTTTTTTTTATTGAATGAATACTTCAATAGCATGGTCCATGTATGTCTGCGGTTAACCTACAAGCTAATGTTTGTAAGAGTATTTGCTCAAATAAGTTAACTTTGAGCACAATTTACTAATTATACAGCTAAAATAATATATGCCTTAATAATGGTGTTGAAATTATATTTAAAACCTTTATTAATTATTATATATCAATAATTATTGAACATTTTAAAGTATGTTCATATGTTAAAATTATTAGCTAGAACAAAGGACATGTAACTTTACATGTTGAAGTACTTACATATATGAAGCCAACAGGTTATTGTTCCTTCATATAATTGGTTTGGTTAAGAGCCAAAAGTTTATTAATAATAATTAGGTTTAGAACATGTCTAAAGCAAGATAAATTAGTCATAAATACAAGTATACTTAAAATAAAGAAGGTGTGAATAAATAAAGTGGTCTTATTAAGGAACCAAATACTCTAAGAAAGTTAAGGCATAGTTAAGAACGTATTTTTGGAAGAAATTTGAGTACTTGAAATTTATAACATTAAAGAGATTTAAATTAATTATGTCTCTAATGAGAAAAATAAAATCAAAAAGAAATAATTATCGATAATATTTATTATTATATATAATTTAGCGCTCAAAATTATGAATGATAATGATTAGTGAAGATCATGAATTTATAGAATGATGATTATTGGCTAAAAAGAAAAGATGCAATTCAAATAGAAATGCAAAGTTTAAATTTACTTTTGAAGTAAAGAAATACTTAGAAGGTGTTAAACTAATGAAATGCCAATAAAGTATGAAGCAAATAAGGTATAAATATATAGTAGCGCTAAAAAATAAGAAAAATTAAAATTATAATATAAATCTTGATTTGTAGCACAAGGGTTTTTTTAACAAAAATTATCATTGGTTATGAGAAATGTTAATTTGCATATAATGGATACAATTTTTTTGGCAATATATAAAAAATTTGATAAGCATACAATAGATTTGATTATATCCTATTTCACATGTGATAATTGATAAAATATTACAATCCTCAAAGATTTTTAGATACTTAAAGCATGCGAATTGAATTCTTGAAAAATATATCTAATAAATTATAAAAATCTTTATATGGATTAAAATAATCAAATTAAATATGGTACAATCATCTTAGTTGAAAGTAGAATATAAATTTTCTTGTGTTTTTATCAAGAAATATGAATTTGAATTTACTATAACTGATGTATATATTGATATTATTAGAACTCATGAAGAGTATCCAAGGGTAACACGGTCCTTGAAAAAGAGAATTTGAAATAAATAATCTTGAGGAAAATAAAATCTTACCTTAATTTGTGGATTGAACATTTAGAAAATAGAATTCTTATAACTTCAATAACAAAGGTGTTAAAGTGCTTTTTTATATGGATAAAGTGCATCCATTGAGAATTTTAATGGTTCAAAGGTCCTTAGATAAGAATAACAAACCTTTTTTAACTTGTAAGAATGATGAAGAACTCATTGATCCTAAAATACCATATTTAAATGCAATTGGAATACTAATGTATCTTGTTAATCATACATGATCTAATATATCTTTATTTGTAAATGTACTTCAATATCTATGAGGTATAATGAATATAGATTTGTCATTTGAAAAGAAGTCTTCAACATTCTCATATAAAGATAATGCAACATGGATAGTTTAATTGGAAAGAGGATATATTAAAGATTTGTTTGCCAAGGCAGTTCTTAACATTTTGAAAAGTTAGTTCATAATATTGGAATGCATCACTTAAAAGATTTGAAGTGATATTGTCATAAAGGGGAGTAAATATACAATGTACTTAATTTTATACCATTAAGTTTTCCTGGTAAGGTTTTTAATGAGACAACATCTCATTGCATATTACAATATAATGTACTCCTTTATGGATATCCAAGGAAAGTGTTATAAATGATTATAATTAAAGTGGATGATTATAATTTATCCATATATTTTATCCCCCTTTTATGGTTAATTATTATTTTTCCATTATGATTAATTATTAGATTTTAATTTTTTTTTATTAGTCATTAGTATGAAAATGTAACCTATGACCAATCTAATTTATAAACATAAGATTGTAAGAATCTTTAAATGGACAATCAAATCAAATTATTGTCCTTCTTATATAGTTCTTCTACATATATTTTATTTCTTTAGAATTGAGATGAGCATTTTCATAACAATAGCAAAAATTACAGTAATAATATATTTAATTTTAATTAATTAATTGTGTAAAATTAATATTTAAGATATAATGAGTTATTTAATTCAATTAGGACCACCTCATAAATGTTGACTTAGAGTTGGGACCAAGACAAATACTATATCTACCTTACTCGCCTTTGATATGGTGAAAAAGTAGTTTAGCTTGATACTAACTTAACATACAATTTTTACTTTTTAAGCTAATCTAGTAAGGTTTAGTTAGTCTATTTTGATAGATTAACTTGGAGGTGTTGTTTAACATAAGTGTCTATATATGCCATCAATCATTTTACTTGCATATTACCTAATTCCTTAATATCATCAGTGGCAGGATTTATATTCTTCTAAATCTTTTACATAATGATTCCTTTGCTAACTTCAAACTTTGGATGCATGTCCAAATATGGTGACCTAATTTTGATGATTTGATAGCAAAATACAATCATTATTATACAAGATCAATTATGCTAAATTTATAGGCTTCTTTCAAGATGCTCCTAGATCAAAAACTAAGAAAACAAGATATTTAAGACATTAGCATATTTTTGTAAAATCTACGTAGAAAGATATTTAAGGCCATAGTTGTTAAATGACCAAAGTGTTATATTTAACTACTAACATTTTAAATATAATGCATTGAACATTAGATACTGGTTTTAGTTTACAACTAATGTGGAAAAGAAAATAATGTCACTTTTTTTCTCTCAAAATTCATGAAAACAAAGGTGGAAGTTTACATTCTCTACCTTGATGCTAAAGTTTAAAGTATAAAGTAAGAACATCTTCCTCATAAAATTCATTATTCCCTAAGGAGATATTACCATTAAAGATTAACAAAGCTTGCATTTAACTTGTAGTTCAACCTCTAGCTCACTAAAGTTTTATTCTTATCATTAAAGCATGTTTGAACACCTTATTTTGTTATTGTGCACCTCTATATTTGTTTGGATTATATGTGCCTGATTTCTTTTTTGAGCGTTTTAGGTGGTGTAAGTGTTGATATATATAGACCGACTTCATGAATACCTTTATATTATTCATATGTTAATATATATTTTATATGTGGATATTTATTGTGTATTTGTTTGCATAAGATTCAAATTAGGTAGTCATGGACCATTGATAGATATTTTCTCATTGAATAAAGCCTAAATATAGCAAAAAGGTTGATGAATTTATTAGATTTTCTATATATCATGAAAAGAAAATTAGTAATGAGCTCATTAGATGTCCTGGTGCAAAATATATCTATGTTAGGATGATCAATCCAACAAAGATAAAAGATCACCTATTTTTTCATGGCATTAGCTAAGAATATATCTGATAGATATGACATAAGAAAGATGAGTTATCTAGTTTGTCTTGTACCTACAAAGGTAAGAGATTCCATGAAGATGATGGCATTAATATAGGATTGATGATTAGTTAGAGGATATAGTGTATGATGTTGAAGATAATTTCACTCAGCACTTACATATCCTTCATAACTTGTTTTGTGATATGGAGAAGCCTTTATATCCAAGTGGCACTAAATTTATATAGTTATTTATTGTATTGAGATTGTTTAACTTGAAAGAAAAAAATAATTAAAATCATAAAAGCTTCATAGTATTACTACAATTATTAAAAGGAAATGCTTCTCGAAGAGAATAAGCTACTAGTTCATACTTATAAGACTAAGAAAGTCATGTGTTCAATGTGTATAAAGGACAAGAAGATATATGTTTATCCTAATAATTAATACTATACCAAATGAGCATAAAACTTCATATGAGTGTCTAAAATGTGTGGCATCACGTTATGAACTAAGAAAAAAAAGATGACATCAATTGGAAAAGGGTTCTAATTAAGGTGTTATAGTATTATCAAACGGTATTGAAGTTTAAATGAATATTTACTAATGCAAGGGATGTTAAGAATTTAACATGGCATAAGGACTGGATACTATCTAACGGTAAGCTTTGGCTTTTAGTGGATTCTCCTTAATGGTGAATAATTGATACGTTATTTCTTGCATTTGCTCATAAGCTAAGAAATCTTAGGCTTTCATTTTACATTGATGGAATGAACCTTATGGTAACATAAGCTACAAATATAACATATGTCCTATTATGTTAATGATATGAAATTTACTTCCTTGGTTGTATATGAAATGTAAGTACATTATGTTATCCTTGTTAATTTTAGGCTAAAAAACCAAGAAATAACATAAATATCTTTTTTAACTACTTATTAAAGACTTAAAAATGATATGAGAAGTAGGTATCTCAATTTTTGATGCATATCATTAGGAATTTATCATTTCACATGTCATGCTCTTTTATATCATCAATAACTTCCAACATATGATAACTTATCTGGTTATTATGTCAAATGGCAAGGGCATGCCAAATTTTTCAAAATGATACTTGTTCTTCTTAATTGAAACATAGAAAGAAGATGGCATATCTTAATCAATGGAGATTTTTTCCTTGTTCCCACCAATATCACAGACTAAGGAAGGCTTTCAATAGGTCACAAAAAAAATTAACCCTTAACTAGAAATAAGGTTTATAAACAAGTTAAAAATACTAATATTATTTTTAGCAAAACCTATGAAAGGACCTTGTAGAAGAAAAAGTCCATGTTCTTCAATCTTCATTACTAGAAAAAAATGCTTGTGATATATAATATTGATGTCATGTATGTAGAGAAAAATATTTGTGATAATCTTGTTGGAACATTATTGAACAAACAAAAGAAAAGTAAGACTTAGTTGAAATATCCATTCAAAGAGAATTAACACCAGAAAGAAAGATTAATGCATATATTTCTGTTAGCTTACTGTACTTTATATAAAAAGAAGATAAGCTTTTATAAGCTTCTGCTTGCTGTTAAGCTACCACAATTATCTTCTTTAAACATTAAGATCTCTATCTTAATGAAATACTTGAAGCTAATTAGTTTAAAGTCTCATGGTTGTCATACTCTTATGTAGTAATTATTATTAATGGTTATTTGATTAATCTTGGTGAAATGTGTTAGGCATGCTATTACTAGACTTTATTTCTTCTTCAATGCAATATATAATAAAGTTGTTAACCTTAAAAAGTTAGGCAACTTATAAAAAGAAGTTAAGGTTATAATGTGTAATCTTGAGATATACTTTTAGCTTTCATTTTTTAACATTGTAGTGTATTCGATTGTTTATTTGAAAAGAGAGATAAAACTACATATGCCTATTTACTTAAGGTGGATGTACTCCTTTAAGTAATATATGAAAAATCCTAAATAGTTATGTAAGGAATCAATATGGGATAAAAGGATACATTATTGAAGGCTATAATGCTAAAAAGGTGGTCAAGTTCTACATTGACTACTTGTCAAATATGGAGGTTATTAGACCTCTAAAGTTTTGTTATGAAAGAATAATTGTAAATGAGTACACATTAGGTAACAGGTGGTAACCATATGTTATGAAATGTGTATATAAGCCCACTTTTACATTTTGTATAATATTGATAAAGTTTAGTCTTATATAGATGAGCACCTAACCCTCACAAAGCAACTAAACTATTAAAGGAACAATCAATAAGTCCAAGTTAAACATAATTGATCATTCTAATATACACATCGCAATGCACTAAAATTAGTTAAAACTAGCTTGTTGAAGAAATAATATAGAAAAGTGGCACAAACAAGTCATACCCCTAGTGATTCCTAGATATTATCTTTTACTATGAATTTATAATAATATTTACACAATTGTTGAATTACAAACAGATGTAAAATAAAATGCATATGCACTAAAAATAGGATATTATAATAGAACGATATATTAGAATGTAGAATGTGACAGTATGCAATATGCAGGATAGAATTAGAATTAGTGGGGTTTGAATTAAAATTAAATTGAATGAATTAAACAGAAAAAAAAGTAGAGCAACAAAAAGTAAGAAAAACTAATATAGCAAAACAGCCGATTTAAAGAATTGAAAGTTCTAATTTGGATTAATCATGGATTGATTAGGATTTAACTTTTCCAATTAATTCTTTAACCTTGGATTACTTGAAGCCCCTACAATAATCTATGAATCCTATGATAAACAATCATATAAGATTTGGTCAATTAAGATTAATCAATTAAGCAACCACTATAATCCCTATGTTAGATTAAAACTGATTTAATGATAGAATTCAGTTGAATTAAGAAATTAAACTTGAAACCTCTAATCCCTTAACCCTATGTGTGAAAATGTGATTTACTAAACATAATTTAATATTAAAATAACAAATAAATTAGAAACCACATGGATGAACATCAATTATACCAAATTAACATCCAACACATGTAATTTTATGAATTAAACACAAGTAAATAGGAAAAGAGGAAAATTAATTAAAGAAAGTCAATAATACAATTCATGATCCCATAACCATAATAAGAGAGCCATAAACTCCTTGAATTAACCTTGGATTTAAGCTTCCATTAATAAAGAACAAAGAAAACAAGAAGAAGGAAAGAAAAGCTTTCTACTGAATCTATCTAGTGCATATGTGTAAGTCTAGAAGTCTAATGAGTTCTCCCTATTTATTTAACCTAATTAAGATAAAACCCTATTAGACATGGAATGTATGACTCATAGGATTACAATAATAAGACTTTCCTAATTTTTAAAAGCCTAGACCTATTTTTTACAAGTCAAGTAAATCCAATAGCTGCATTAATGAATTCCCATAGGTATGACTTCCAATAAGTTTTTGAACATAAAATTAATGTAATTTAATAAGTTATAAATATCAAACTTATAGGCCTATGTCTTATGGGAATTTAAACACTAATTTTAGGTTAATCAGATTACTATAGCTCGAGATATGACTTAAATATAGAGGTAGGTTCATTTAGGATAAACACGCAACTTCAACTTCTCAACCACACATAACCTTCAAAAGATAAGAACTTAGTTCAGGCCAAGACACAAAAATTATAGTTCTCTCTTTAAACTTTTCAACAATATAAAATTTGCCTCAATCCAACATCCGAAGCTGAAGATATACTTTAAAAATAAAAATAGTATCAAAATTCAATATTTATCAAATAAATTCACAATATTATAAAATCAACCTAAAATTATAAAACAAGGACTAATAAGTGAAATTAAGCAAATGTAACACCTAAAAGGCATAGAATAAGGGAAAAATAGTAAATATTTTTCTCATCACATTCACTCACACTTAGCTTTTGCACGTCCTCAAGTAGGACATAACTTTATTCAAAATTAAGATATAAAAGACTTTACTTTCCAAAAACTTCAAAATCACAAATTCATAAATAAAAACTAAATAAAATCCACAAGAAACATAATACATTATGAAAAAAAAAATCTTAACAAACTTGAAACTAACCAATATAGTAGCTACATTAAAAACGAGTAGATCAAATTATTAAATTTTCATAACTCTCTAACCCTCAAGTGTTTAGGTTAGTATTTCACTCAAGTTTATCCTATAAAATTATTCTATCATAAGCTTGATAATCATCTAATCTCCACTACTCAAATCATTTTCATAACATAAATCAAAAAGACTTTGTTCATAGTTATAATATGGCAAGGGAAAGGGAGGAAAAATAAGGATATGGAAGGTTAGAAACTAAAAAAATCAATAGAGCACTTGACTAAAAAATATATGCATAAATAAAAATTATAACTTAACAAATTAAGCCAAATTCAAATTCAAATACTTTTCAACTTCTTTGCTTTTCTTTTTTTTTTTTCAATTCAATTCAAATTTTTTAAATTTTCTTTTATCTTATTCTCTTCTTTTTTTTTTTACTTTTCTTTCTTTATCTTTTTTTTAATTTTTTATTCTTTTTTTTCAACTAACCTTTGATGACTATTTACAACACATAAACTTATACATCCATACACTTATTTAAAAGTCTATCTTATAAAAATTCAAATGTTCGATTAATTTCTAAAGTTAGGTAAAGACATTTGTATTTTTTTATTATTAAAAAATTATGTTCATGAGTTAATCAATAAAAAGAAAAGCAATAAAAGCTCAAAGGGGGTTTAACAAATGTAAAAACTTCAAGGTTGGCTCATTTGGGTCTAGTTTAAAAGAAAGAAAGAATACCTTAATCATGCTTGTGCATACATCTATAAAATATAATCTTAGAAAAATTCAAAGCAAGTTCTAAAGAAATAAATCATAGAAGAACATCACATAAAAAAGAAAGAGAATAGTATGAATTCTTAACATAAAGGTCAAAATCTCATAAGGTAAGTCATGTTACCAAGTTTAATTTATCAATTCAAAATCCATGACTACATCAATTAATTTCAAAAAGTAAAATCATTCATTCAATCATGTTATGAATCTTATCTAACTTTAATTGAATCTTACTCATAAAAATACAAAATTTCTATTAATGGAAAGCAACTTAAAAAGATTAAAAAATGATTCAAAATCAAGTAAAAAATATATTTTTTTATTTTTTTTGAAAGCATTGAAAACATTGAATGAAGACACAAAGCATAACATAAATCTTAAAGTCTCCCCCCACATGTAAATTTTACATTGTCCTTAATATAAAACATATCTAGATCATCAAGAATTACATCAAGAAAGATAAATAATATGTAAATGAAAAAGAAAGGTAAGAGAAGTAAATCTAAAAAATGGCTTAGGTTAACTTCTAAAAAATATTTTTCTTTAATGTCTTTGGCTAGACATCATGCTCAAACTCCATCAAGAATAAATCGGGATTTCTAACTCTATTGCTTCCACCACTTGCTCTTGAAAGCCTTCATAGAATGGTTTAAGCCTTTGCCATTGACTTTGAACATTTTGTTGCTTTCTAAGCTCTTGATTTCAACTACACTATAAGGAAAAATGTTAGTAACAAAAAAAAAATCCATTCCAATAGGAATGGAGTTTACCTGGCATTATTTTAAGCTTTGAATTAAACAATAAAACTTTTTTACCAATCTCAAAATTTTGCTAAAGAATGAACTTATCATGAAATACCTTTGTTTTCTTTTTATAAAGCCTAGAGTTCTCATAGGATTCAAGTCTAAGATCCTTTAATTCTTGCAATTGCAATTTCCTTTCTTTTCCACATGCTCTCAAATCCATGTTGCATCTTTTTATAACCTAAAAATTATATGCTCTAACTCCATCAGAAAATGACAAACTTTCTTGAAAATAATATGATATAGAGACATCCTAATAAGAATTTTGTATGCAGTCCTATAAGCCCAAAGTGTATTATCTAATCTAAGGCTCCAATCTTTTCTATTAGGTTTCATAGTTTTCTCTAAGATTGATTTCATTTTTTTATTAGAAATTTCTGCTTGCCCATTTGTTTGAGGATGATATGGTATGGAAACTCTATGACAAACCCTATATTTCTTCAACAAAACCTTAAGTGTTCTATTGCAAAAATGAGTCCCTTGATTACTAATCAAAATATATGGGATGCCAAACCTACTAAAGATATGAGACTTGACAAAATCTATAACAACTTTGAAATTATCAATTTTTATAGCTTTAGCTTCCACCCACTGAGAAACATAATTAATAACAAGAAAAATGTAAACAAAATTAAAAAATGAAGGAAAAAGACCCATGAAATCAATATCCTATACATAAAAAACTTCACACAAAAGCATAGGAGATTGAGGCATCTTATGTTTATAAGTTAAATTCTCCATCTTTTGAAATTGTTTAAAGTTTTTACAAAACATATAAGCATCATGGAACAAAATAAGCTAACAAAAATCATAATCTAGCACTTTCCTTGTTCTCTTAGGTCCAAAATAACCTTCATAAGCATGATTATGACAAAATGCAAGTATGAAATGAAACTCAAAATCATGTACACATCTCCTAATTATTTGATTAGCATAAAATCTCCATAAATAAGGATCATTCCACACATAATACTTAGATTCACTTTTAAACTTATCAATTTGAGCTTCCTTAGCAAATGAAGGTAACTCATTAGTAACTAGATAATTCATTAAATCAGTATACCAAGGATTTTTACCTATCAGCTAAAAAAGTTGCTTATCCGGAAAGGTATCATAGAAGGGAAGAGTGTCTACATCTCTTGAAATTCTACTTAAATGATCAGCCACTAAGTTTTCAACTCCATTCTTATCTCTAATCTCAATATTAAACTCTTGCGAAAGCAACATCCATATAATCAACTAGGGTTTCGCCTCGAGTTTCTTCAAAAGAAACTTCAAAGCTACATGATTAGAAAATACAATCACTTTAGAACTAAGTAAATATGATCTAAACTTATCTAAAGAAAAAATAATGGCTAAAAGTTCTTTTTCTGTTGTAGTATAATTTGCTTGGGAAGCATTCAAAGTCTTTAAAGCATAGTAAATCACATGAGGTTGTTTAACTACTTTTTATGCAAGAGCAACATCAATTGTATAGTTAGAAGCATCACACATTAACTTAAAAGGTAAATCCCAAGATGATGGCTAAATGATGGAAGTAGCAATAAAAGCTTACTTTAACTTATCAAAAGCTTCCTTGTAATGTTAATTAAAGTTGAATTATGCTTCTTTTTAAAGTAGCTTGGATAATAGAAAAGCCATCTTGTTGAAATCTCTAATGAATCTCATATAGAAACTTGCATGACTAAGAAAAGAATGCGCTTTTACATACAAGTGAGATAAGGTAAAGTAAAAATCACATCAATCTTAGCAGGATCTACTTCAATGCCTTTACTATTCATTATATGTTTTAAAACTATACTATGCTTTACCATGAAATTACATTTTTCAAAATTCAGCATAAGATTAGTTTTAATGCATTTGTCTAATACCTTAGAAAGATTATCCAAGCATGTATCAAGGGAAGAACCATAAATAAAAAAATCATCCATGAAAAACCTCAATGCAATCTTCTAAAATCTAAAAAAAAATGCTCACCAAACACCTTTGAAATGTGCCAAGTGCATTGCATAAGCCAAAAGGCATCCTCTTATAACCAAAAGTGCTAAAAGGGCAGGTGAATGTTGTCTTTTCTTGATCTTCTAGTGCAATGTGAATTTAAAAATAGCCAATATAACCATCTAGGAAGTAATAATGAGATTTTCCAGTCAATCTCTCTAATATTTGATCAATGAGAGGTAGTGCAAAGTGGTTATTTTTCCTTGCTTGATTCAGCTTCCTATAATCAATACAAACTCTCAACTATTTTGTACTTTAGTAGGGAAAAAGTCATTGTTCTAGTTTTTCACTACTATTAAGCCACTTTTTTAGGGATAACTTGGACTAGACTTATCTATTTGCTATATGAAATTGGATATATAATACTTGTCTGTAAAAGTTTAGTAATCTCCTTCTTCTAGTAAAATCCTATACATGCAAGTTGAAGGGGTAATACCAAGAATATTTGCAAGTGTCCAACTTATTACTTGTTTATGAGCTCTTAAAATTTACAGTGATTTCTCCTCTTATTCAGGTTGCAAATTCTTTCCTATAATAACTTGTAACTTCTCATTCTCTTCTAAAAATGCATATTTCAAACGTTCTGAAAGAGGTTTAAGCTCTAATATTAGTGGTTGGATGATAAAAGGCATTAATTTTATGGTCGAAAGGTAAATTCTTTCTTGGAACTTTCTACATTTTCTAGAATAGTATTGGTGTCTCCACTTAAAAATGTCAAAATTTCTCTCTGTATGGAATATTAGTTATCACCATCATAGAAAGTGCATTCATTATCATAAAAAATATCTATAAACTTAGAAATGTCAGAAAAATTAGTAAGCATATCATTAAAGGAATCTTTAATAAGTTCATTAAATACATCTATTTGAAAGATAGAATCTTCTTCACTAAGGAATCTCATGGCTTCAAAGATATTAAAAGTCATCATTGTTTTTTAACTTCCATAGAAAGAGTGCCTGCATTTACATTAATTTTTGTCTTTGTTATTTTAAGGAAAGGTCTTCCTAGAGCTAAAGTTGCAAGGCTATTTGAAGACTCATCCTCTATTGGCAGAATGTAGAAATCTACTAAGAATATCAAATCCTTAACTTGAACTAGCATATCTTCAATAACTCCAGTAGGTTATGCTGTGTTTCTATTAACTAATTGGATGACAACTATTTACTTCAAAGGACTAAGCTGTAGGGAGGAGAGAAATTCGTAGATTCTTGCACTTCTAGGCTAAGTTTGGTTGAAGAATAGTTAATATGTTCTGTCCTAAACTCACTTTTTCATTGCCATAAAGCTTCCTCTTATGTGTACACAGCTCTTTGAGGAATTTAGTATACTTAGGAATTTGTTTAATAGCATCCAACAATCGAATGTTAACTTCCACCTTCTTGAAAGTTTCCAGGATCTCTTTATCTCTATCAATTTCATCTCTTTTTTTAGACTGTGTAATTCTGTTGGGGAAGGAAAGTGGTCTTGCAAAGCCTACTAGTTTTTGCACTATCTCTAGTTTATTTGAATTCTAGTTGGATTGAAAGGAATTTTCTATAGCATCTTTAGTAGTTACTGGTTGTTTTGCCTTATGTTGCTAGGTTGCTAGTTTTGTATTGTTAGGAACATGAACTTCCTTGCCATTTCTTAGCATGAAATATTTCTTTTAGAGTTGGGAATTGATTAAGAGGGCAATTTATTAGAACCTAATGATTTAAGCTCATTTAAGGTAAAAGCAAGTTGACCAATTTGTGTTTGTAAGTCTTGTATTGTAGTATCTACCCTCTATTGGAATTACAAATTATTTGTAGCTAATTGCTTGACTAACTTCTCAAGGGATGGTTGAAAGGATGAGGAGGAAGCTACTTATTGGTTCTGAAAATGTTATTACTGTTGGATTAACTTAGTGGCTTATTGTTAGAATGGGGATTTATTCTAGTATGGTGCTAGTTTGGGTTGCTAGATTGGTGCATTGGTATATCTAAGATTAGGATAGTCCCTTTAGTTAGGATTTTACAAATTTGAGTAAGGATCATTAGATTATTGCTATTATTGGTACTAGTTTGGCTATTAGTATTATGGCTTCCCAAGAAACACTACTATAGCATAGGCTTGGTACTGGTCATCATCCTCTTGTAAGGCCAGACATAAATTAGTAGGATGGTTTGAATAATAATAAATGCCATAAGGTCTAATAGGTGGAAAGGTCTATAATTGTTACTACTATTGCCTTATGGCTAGTTGCCTCACTAAGTAGGTTAATTCATTTATCCTATACTCCAATCTTTGCTAGTTTGTATAGGAAGAAAAATTCATTTTGTGCACACTTCTAATGGTAAGGAGCATTCTTATACTAAATTGTTGTGAGTTAGCTGCTATATTTGTAATCAAATCTCTTGCTACTATAAGAGTCTTATCCATTAAGGCACCACCACTTGCTGCATTAATCATACTCCTATCCATTAGTAGCAACCCTTCATAAAAGCATTGGATGAGAAGTTGTTCACTAATCTAATGATGAGGATAACTTGCATACAAAGATTCTTAAACCTCTCCCAACACTTATAAAGTGTCTCACCACTCATTCGCTTAACGCCACAAATTTCTTTCCTTATAACAGTAACTTTGGATACAGGAAAGAATTTTTTTAAAAAAATTACTGCTTCATATCATTCCAATAAGTCATGGATCTAGGTTACAGGTTGTAAAGCCAATCCTTGATTGCATCAACTAAGGAGAAAGGGAATGCCCTTAACTTGATATGGTTTTCAAAAATACCTTGTGGTTTCATTGTAGAGCATACCACATGAAACACTTTTAAATGCTTATAAGGATCCTCACTTGCAAGACCATAAAACCTTGGAAGCAAATGTATTAAACTACATTTGAGCTCAAAATCATCTAATTTAGGATATTGGATGCTTAATGGTTAATATGTAACATCAGGGATAGTTAATTCCTTTAAAGTCTTATTATTATTTATCATATTTTCTAAGCTAGCTATGGGGTCAAAATAGGTGGGAAGGTTAGAACTACCTATTTGTTTACTTCTACAAAGGGAATGAAAAGTCAAATCAATTTTAAAATCAAAATCAAACTATTAAGTAGTAGTCTTTCTTGTCATGCACTACTATTAAACTACATTACAATAAGTTACACCAAAGAGAAGCAAAAGAACACCAAAACATTAAAATGTAAAAATACTATGAAAAATCAACCTAAATACATCTAATTAACTTATCTAGAAATTTTTAAAAATTATGGGACCACTATAAAAAGTTTTCTACAATAATGCAGGACCAAAAAATATAATAAAAAATCTTTAAAAAAAATTAAAAAGTAGTTAAAATAGTGAAATTTAGCTAAAAAATAGGGCACCTCAAAGCAAAGCTTATGAATTTTTATGAGAAAAATTAAATCTAGCACCTATAAAAATTTCAACTCAATCGAAGCTAGTGAGACCTAGTATGGTTCTTAAGGGGGATAGGGTGAAAAACTATGTAAAACCAGCTTTCTTAGGCTAAAAACTTTTGTTTCAATATTGGATGATGTATAATATGATAAAATATGATGAATTGAAGTGGAGGTATGAAAAGAAAACAAAGAATGCAATGGAATCTAAGAAAATACAGAAAACTATAGTTACCATAAAATGTAAGAAATATAATTAACAAATGCAATTACTAACTACAATGCTTAAATAATTATGTAATATATTGCTAGAAATATGTATGAAAAGATAATTCAGAAAGGATCCCTAAAAATGGCATCAAAATTTTGATATGTATATTGTAATACATCAAAATTAAATAAAAATGGTCTACTGAAGAAATAATGTGAAAAAGTGGTGTAATTAAGTCATACCCCTAGTGATCCCTAAATATTCTCTTTTACTATGAATTTTTAACAATATTTACATAATTATGGAATATTTTTGCACTAAAAATGCAAGGAACTCATGCAAACAAATGTAAAACAAAATGCACATGCACTAAAAATAAGATGCTATAATAGAATGACATATCACAATGCAAAATATGATAATATGCAATATGTAGGACAAAATTAGAATTAGGAGGTTTGAATTCAAATTGAATTGAATGGATTAAATAAAAAAAACACAGAGCAATAAAAAGTAAGAAAAAACTATGTAATAAAATAGCCGATTTAAGGAATTAAAAGCTCCAATTTAAATTGATCATGGATAAATTAGGACTTAATCTTTTTAATTAATTCTTCAACCTTAGATTACCTAGAGTCCTTGTAATAATATGTGAATCCTAAGATAAATGACCATCTAGGATTTGGTCAATTAAGATTAGCCGATTAAGTAATTGCTATAATCCCTATACTAGATCAAAACTGATTAAATAAAAGAATTCAGTTGAATTAAGAAATTAAACTAGAAGCCTCTAAATTAATCCTTCAACTTTGTGACCTTATGTGTGAAAATATGATTTATCAACCACAATTCAATATTAAAATAGCAAAAAAATTAGAAACCATTAGAATGAACATCAATTATACTAAATCAATATCCAATACATGCAATCCCAAGAATTCAAAACAAGTAAATAGGGAAAGAGGAAAATTAATTAAAAAAGTTAACATTACAATCCATGGACTCATAATCCATAATAAGGGAGCCTCAAATTAATTGAATTAACCACAAATTTAAGTTTTCATTGATGAAGAACAAAGAAAACATGAAGAAGGAGAGAAAAATTTTCTACTGAATCTATCTAGTATATGTGTGTAAGTATGGAAGTCTAATAAGTTCTCCCTATTTATTTAACCTAATTAAGTTAAAACCCTATTAGACTTGGATTTTATGACTCTTAAGATTACAATAATAAGGTTTTCCTAATTTTTAAAAGCTCATACCTATTTTTTACAAGTCAAGTAAATCCAATAGTTATATAAGTGAATTCCTATAGGCCTAATTTTCAACTAGTTTTTGACCATGAAATTAATATAATGAGGATACATAATAAGCATCAAACTGGTAGGTCTATGCCTTATCAAAATTTAGGCATTAATTTCAAGTTAATTGGACTATTATAACTTTAGATATGACTCAAATACAAAGACATGACTTCAACTTTTCAACCACATATAACCTCTAAAATATCTTAACTGGTTTGGGTCAAAATATAAAAGTTATAGTTCTCTCTTTAAGCTTTCCAACAATATAAAATTTACTTCAATCCAACATCCGAAGCCCAAGATATAGCTGAAAAATAGAAATAATATCAAAATCTAGCATTTACCGAATAAATCCATAATATTGTAAAATTAAACTAAAATTATAAAATAAGGCTTAATTAGTGAAATTAAGCAAATGGAACACCTAAGAGGCATAAAATAAGGAAAAATAAAATAATAAATATTTTTCTCATTACATTCCTCATCTAGTTCCAGAGCTAAATTCATTTTCAAATGGTGCAAGGACTAGATGTTATTTTCAAACCATAAGATATTCAATGCATGAACTATACATGGAGGTCATCTTTTCTCGTGGATATAGCATTAATGGGTATTTTTTCTATGCAAAGGGTTATAAGGATATGAGCATTATGTGAAATAGTAGGGTTATTTTGCTGACTCAAGCCATATATATGAGTGGCTCTTAAGATAGGAACCCTATATTATATGGCTATTAAAGACATTTGGCAGTTTGACTCTATTATGTTTAGAATGCCTATGTTTTAATATAAATAAGTTGAGAATAAGAATGGCATCTAGTTTAATAAGTTAAAATTCATATCATTGATAATGGTGGATCTTAATAAGAAAGGACACAAGGAGGAATTGTTCATAATGTCATCTCAGGAAAATTAAGTTTTTTATGTCACAAACTTGTTTGATAAGAAATAGTATATAGCCCTACCAAAGAAAAGATAAATTATTAATAATAAGGATGAAAAAGATATGGGGGATGATATTAAGAGGATTTCTCCCTTCTCCATAGGAATATCTCTAATAGATGATAAAAATGATGTGGATGAGTTCTACATGCGAGATGATTATACTAAAAGGATATAAGTTGAAGATCCTCCTAGATAAGTTAAGAAAAATTAAAGGTAATTAGATTCATATTTCCTATACTCATATTCTATGTATAATAAGTAGCATTTTTGAATTATTAGTTTCTAATACTTGTTTATATATTTTAATCTTCTAATATGATGCATGTTTTATATGCTAAGTTATGAATCTTTTAGTAACCATAATCATCTCTAACTTGGTGGTGAGAATGGTACTTCTAGATTCAACAAATAACATACCATACTACCAAAGCTTAATGTCATAAGTCAGGTAATAAATTTCTCTTTAATAAAAGCACATAGTATTAATGATACACTTATAGTATCAATTTTAACATGCCTGTACCCTTCTTTTGCTACAATAGATTTCATAAAGATTTCTATCTATGTTATTGGAAGATTATGTAACTTCCTTCTTTGGTACTTAGATTGTTGTTAATTTCTACAATATGTACATATTATATGTTTTCAATTATTTAAACCCATGGAAATTATTATCATTGGGTTTTTATTATATTTGGGATATTATTTTTTATTAGTGTGTGTCTTAGGAACCAATCATATAGATGATTGAAATAATACACAATGCATTATGTTTTATTTTAGGCAATTTAATTATTATATTTTATTTTCATAATTTTATTATTATTCTGCACGATTTATAACTTAATATAATAATTATTCTTGGAATAACTTCACTATTCCTAAAATACCCCTAGTCAAGTATTATTACGAAAATGATAGTAATAATACATCGAGACTAGCATATATAGTAATTGATGATTATGAATCATGGGTATTTGATACAAGTCAATATATGAGTACATTGTTAGTAAACAATGTACTGAATTGACCCACTATAAGAATATTACATGGATAGACGTGTCATAAGTTATTTTCATATGATCACAAATATATATAAACCTTTGACCTGAAGTCACTACGGTTCCCTACATGAGGAATTACTCACTTTAATATTATCCTATGTCACCTTTAATCAGGATGACGAATAGGGCATTGATTGGGTGTGTCATGAATCATGCAGAGGGAAGTGAGTGATGTAGATAGGATTTTGTTACTCCTGTATAAAAGAGAAATATCCTTAGGCCCCTTGATTGAGTGAGACTTAGTAATGTATGGCCATACTCAATTGGATTAATAAATGATTGGATTAATATGTGATATTAATCATTTATTTTAAGTCTACTTAGTATCAAGAAATATAAATTGAACATTAATGAGGATGACACATTCCATGCCTCCAGTTCAATTTAGATATTATTACAAAAGGAATTATGATACAAAACGTTGATCATGTATTAGGTGGATGTCGAATCACAGACATTCTTACTAATTGAGTGGCAGTGATGTATTGTTAGATACCGCTCACTGTCTATGACTCAATAATGAGTCATTGTCAACGTAGTAAGAACCTACAGTGTCACACAAAAGGAGTAGGAATAAGACAATAATTAATTAGATTTTAATTATATTAATATCCAATTAATTGAACTTATTTTCATGCATATATATTAGTATTAAGAATAATTATGTGATATTATTTGATATTAACGTAATATCAAATAATTACATTATCAGATATTAGATAAATATATTATGAGATAATATTATTTTGATATTTGATAACTATATGCAATTATCTAATATTAAGATATTTATATTATGAGATAATATTATTTAATATTAGATAATTAATAGATAATTCTTATCTTTTCTCATTATCTCTAGGATAAGGATAAGATAAGTTGTTAAGTGTGATTAGGATTTTAGAAGCATTATCCTAGTAGGACTAGGATTGTGGCTTGCCTAAGTTCTATAAAAGGGGGCTTAAGGGTAGCACATTAGGTACATGTTCATAAGCTTTCTAAAATCCTAAATCACTCAGAAATCATCAAGTCCTAATTCCTAGAAAGAGAAATGCATCTTAGCATATTCATGGAAGGTGAGAGGTCGTTGTTCACTCCGTGTGGATACCATAGAGACGCTATACCTTTCGGCCGGTGTTTGATTCATCTACTCTCAAGTTTTGATCAGTAGAAATATGAGTGTCCAATAGGTAAAATCCTAATAATTGATTTATGCTTTTTTGCATAGATCCTAAGTAGAATTCAGATCAAATTTTGAATTTTCGCTACATGTAATAATCCGAATTCCTAACATTTTTAACCTTAGAGATATTGACATGGAGCTTGAATAGTATTGTTTGTAATAATACTGCTTGTATAATAATATAATTGTTGGATTTTATAATTAGGCTTAGATATTGCTTTAGGTTAGTGGATTTTAAGTGAATACTACTAGATTAACAAAAAAAGTAAACCATGTTAGTTTTTCTAAAACACTATTGTCCTACTTTGAACATTACACGTCGCTTGTAAAATACAAACTAACGTACTATATGAAATTGAAGATATAGGAGAACTTGGATTTTCAATGATGATTTATGATCTGATGTCTGATATAAATAACCTCATTAGTTATTAAAGTAAAAACTAACATCATAATTTGTTTTCCATATCACTTGTAATTGTTTTTAACGTAGGTTATAAAATTGACATTATACATCAAGGATTCAACAATATACAAGCACTTAACATGTTTGTTTTTCTATAAAAACATTAATTGTGTTACATGTATCCTATGTTGGTCTAAAAATTGACGTAGAATAAATAAGACATACAATAATTACCACTACAAAATTGTGATTCTATATTGATGGATGGACATTCTAAAAGGCAACACTAATGTCTATATTGAAGTATGATATTTTTGAAATTACTAGGACTAATAAAATGATAGTTAATAAATATAACTGATGCGGTTACATTTCTGAAATTCTTAAAAAACTTAAGATGACATTTTTTTTAATTTAATTAATGTCACAAGATATGATATTTGAAAAATGCTAGAAAAATGAGAAAATTTAAAATGTTAATTTTAGAATTAATCAATGCATATTTAGACACTGTAACAAATTTTCAATTATTAGGAAACTTAATATGATGGTTTTTACTTGATCGACATTATAATGTATGGCATTTGAAGGCTGTTGAGAAAATCAAGAAGCTTAAGATGTCGATTTTAGAATTAACTAATATATATTCAAATATGGTAACACTTTTGAAATTATGAGAAAATTTAAAGATTGATTTTTTATTTAACCAAAATTAACTAATATTTATTTAAATATAGTAATATTTTTAAAATTATTAAAAATATAAGTTGTCAGTTTTATACATAATCAGCACTAAAATGCATGTCATCTAAAGGTTGTTAGCAAAATAAAAAAAATTTAAAATATTAATTTTAGAATTAACCAATATCTACTAGATGCGATGTCATTTTTGAAATTATTTGAAAATATAAGATGTTAGTTTTTTTATGTAACTGACGTTAAAATGTATGTTATTTAAAAGTGAGAAATCAATGAAATTTAAGATGTTGATTTTGAAAATAACTAATGCCTAAAGGTTTTGAGATCTAGTAAGAATCATAAATATGATGATTTTTTTTTTGTAAAATAAACAAAGCACATCTTATATTTTTTCTCATTATCACTTTTACTCTTCTTCTTATTTGCTTTCAAGCTCAATATTTGTCTCTATATAGCTTCCTCTGTAAAATTTTAGATGTTCCTCCATCTTCTACCACATATTTGTGACTTACAAATACTCCTTCAAAAAGGCAATTTTTTTCTCACTTCTATTTCTTTTAATTCTTCATCTCTTCCATTTTTATGATTTTTTGCATAGGTTTTTTTAAAGACATTTTTGTTTGTATTTCCTTTGTGTAATTTTTTATGTTACATCTAGATGTTAGATACTTATTATATATTTGATAAAATATTGCAGTTAAAATCGAAGCAATCGAACAACAATAAAATATGGAGAAAAAGTCCATAAAAATGATAATTTTTTGCAATCCTAGGAAGGGCAAAACTCAATGATAGATGGATCTAAAAAAGTTATATGAAATTAATATAAAATTTATCTTTAATAGATAAGAGCACAAAGTTAGGACCTTTCCAAGTTTTTAATTCAAAATATATTTTTTTGCACAAAATGATGGATTTATTCAATTTTAGCCATAAATATTCAAGTGAGGAAGCTAAAAATCAATTTTAAAAAAATTACAAAAACATTTCATGTCTATTACTTATTAGAAATTGTGGTCTTTAACTTTGTATTGGTTACCAAGTAGTTTGTCTTGTGAAAAGCAATAATCATTTTTTTGTTATAGGAACTGATATTATTTTTTTTCTAATGACAATTTTGTAATTGATGCTATAAAATATTTATAACAATGCTTGAAAAAACGTCAGTCATATTCCAATGTAAAATCTTTTAAACAACTAATATCAATAAACTTTTCTATAGTAATAGATGCTCATCATATATACGATGGTGAATAACGACGTCAAATGGGCTAAATTACCAATATTAATTAACAATTCTATAGCAACACGTGGGTCCTTAAATTTGAAAAAAATATGGATTATGTATTATAACAAGAGGTTCAGCTGGTTTTAACGTGGATTCAAGACAATTTGATCCGTTGGGCGCCCAGTCTGTGCCAACAATACTTAATGGATTTGCAGACATTCCACTACTATTTTTTTAATGCCTATTTCCTTTATGGAACGTGTTCCAAATTTTCGATCCAAAATTCTTGCCTAATAGAATAACCTATTCCCCCAGGTCAAGTTAGTCAAACCCAAATAACAAATCACTAAAACAAAGAAAGATTTTAACTATTTTTTTTAAAGGACATTGAGCTTTTAAAAAAATAAAAGTTCGGTTAATGTTTTAAATGATTTTTTTTTTTTACAAAATGTTTTTTGAAAGCGAAAAAGTAAAAAACTGAACTTTAAAAAGAGAAGGAGAAGTCCTCAGACTTATTTGTTTGGTACGTAAACTAGAGGTTATGGAACTAAGACTTCCAAACTTACTGTTTACCGCTTACTCGTTGAATCCATTTCATTTAGATTGTGTTCATGTGTATCCGTCTGCAAACAAAGTTGAATGATCTATGAAATGAGACTGACTTCTAGCTAAAAGTTCATTACGCTTCGCAGTCATCTTTTATTTTCTTAACATAGTACAAGAACTTGAATAATCTTTAAAACGCTGTAAATAAAAAGAAAAAAACAGAAATATTTCCCCACCAAAAAGACCATATTTATCTTGAAACTTTCATGATTATTCTCCGTCGCTTTTCAACCACTTCTTCACATGAAACTTCTTGTGAAATCCAAGTGTGAAGTGCCAGGAGAACTCTAGAAATTCAAAAGCTTGGGTGACATATAATCCGGCCAAAAGCTGAATTTCAAGATAAAAAGGATCATGACAATAATATTGAAGAACCAAGAACAAGAATTTTGATCGATGTCCATAAAAATGCATTGCAAGTACTTCAACTTATAATTATGAGTGTTATACATATTTTCTGAAAAAAAAAAAGCTACAAAATAATTTAACCCAAGCCTATTTATAGCTCAAAAGCAGCAATATATAATGTGTAGTTTTTTTTTTTAATCTTACTGAAATTATAAAAATACTTATAATTAAGTTAAAGGATATTCATTTTTTCAAGGGATAAATAAAAGAGTTTAAATTTGAATTACTATTAATTTAAAATATTTTATATGATTAAAAATAATAAATTAAGAATTGATAAGAATATCTAAAGAAATTCAATAATTTTTATTAATATAACAGTAAAATGAATAATAATATAAATTAATTTACGTTGATGTAGTTAATCAAATTTAAATCTTATATTGAATCATGTCAATGCCATCTATTCTATATTCTAAGACGAATGCTTAACGCAATTTACTGATTCCAACTCGAATCATCAGTTAGGGAGAATCCGACCTAAATTGAAATACTAGATTTGAAACCAACTTGGTCAAGTGAACTTTTCGAATAATTTAATTGGCTACCAACCCTATTTTACTTTCAAGTCTTCATCTAATTAAATAACTACTCATCCTCAACTTTTGAAGCAATGCGTGAGAATAAAAAAAGATTATTGTAATATATTTAAGAGTAATGTTACAAGAAATTTCATATTATAAAAGATTGAGTGTTCTTATCATTTAATTGTATTTAATGTATTAAATTTTATATTGTTAATTTTAATTTATTTATTTAAAAATTCAGAGAAAATAATCTATCTGTGAAACATTTAACCTTTAAAATGTCGAATTCTTTATAACATTACTTATATTTTAAATACACTCATGTGCATATTTAATAGAATATGAATAGTTAATAAAAAAAAATATGAATATGAATAGTTGGGGTGATTTTATGTCAGATTTGTTAAATACACATTTAATATGATATACTTTGATAATTTATGAATGAAAACTCTCAATGACCAAAAGAAATGAAAATTCTCAAATATACACTACAGCAAAAAAGACTTTTAGCGGCAACACTTGTCGTCGCTAAAAACTTCTTGGTCGTCACAAAAGAAAAAGTCGTCGTTAAAAATGTCGTCGGCGTAGGTTCGTGCCTGAAAAGGTCAATAGTGATGACAACTTGTCGTCACTAAAAGTCAGGCCTTTTAGTCGTCGCAGAAAACAATTTCAAAATTCAAAAAATTTTGAAATTTGATTTTTAGCGGCGACAATTGTCGTCGCTGAAGGTCGGACTTTTAACGACGACTATTGTCGTCGCTGAAGGTCGGACCTTCAGCGATGACTGATGTCGTCGCTGTAGGTCGGGCTTTCAGCGACGACAATTGTCGTCGCTGAAGGTCCGACCTTCAGCGACGACTTCTAACCTATAGCGACGACAATTGTTGCCACTAAAAATTTCTTAAATTTTTTTTTAAATTTTAAAAATCAAATTGTCGTATATTTCAAATGATATATTCTTTATTTTAATTAACTTGAATTGTTTAATAATTTTTTAAATTTAATTTAATATAAATTATACAATTATAATATATCAGTAGTATTATTAATAATGTTTAACAATTTGATCTAACATAAAAAATTAATACTCATAAAGCAATGGTAAAAATAATTTTTATATCAATAAACTAATATATATACATCATCTATGTAAATGTGCACATATAAAAATATAAAGATATATAAACAAAATATACTACGGGGAAGTAGGGAGGTGTAAATATCATAATGCACCATGATCGTCGTCGTCGTCATCATCATCATCATCATCATCCTAACTACGAGGATGATAAACTGACGGTGGCGGCTGAGCGGTAGGTGCCGGCGCAAATCTACTCGGCCCAGGCGGTGTAGCAGCAGCAAATGGAAGCGGCGGTAGGATGATACCCTGCTGTCTAAGGACCGAGCTCATCTCAGTAAGATAAGTCCTAAGCTACTACTGTATCTGCTGCTGCTGCTGCATCATCTCCTGCTGCTGAGTAATTTGCTGCTGCTGCTGCTGCTGATCAAGTCGCTGTTGCTGCTCCTGAATCAATCGCTGGCTCTGCTCAACCTGCTCCCGACTCTGGTGTAACTGCTCCTGCAACTCACCGACCTGAGACACAATCTATGAGCTCGTCCCCGTGCTGGTGGTCCCCATCGAACGATAAATCTGACCAGCAAGTACACGCCCAACAGCCTTCCTGTACCCTCGACGAGTGCTAAGCACATCATCGGCGATGGCAACCTCATCTAACTGTACAGGAGTCGTAGGCAAGCTAGTGGATGATACACTAGACTGTACATGTTGAGTCATGAGCTCAGTCATCGTCGCCTTAAATTATTAAAAAAAAGTAATAAGAAATCTATCTTAGAAGATATATTTATAAAATTTTATTTAAAATATGAAATTCAAATAACTTACATGTTGCCCTTGAGGGATCGGATGCACCCACTCCCCCGACCTGTATGTGTGTCGGTCCCTAAAGTTATCGGGCACCGACTGCAGCTCACCAGCATCTTTGTTTCTTTGTTCAAATTTTGTAACAAAAAAAAAGGATGAAGGGTAGCAATGCTATTTAACAAGTGGATATATTTAAAAAAGATACAAAAAAATTAAATTACCTTATCAAAGCGATGTGCAGCAATAGACTTTGACCAATGCCGGTCATTCACGACCTTTTGTGCTCTATTATTTGTATTTCTTGCAGACAGCTCCTGCAAATTAAGAAGAAAAAGTTAAATTTTTATGTTCACAATTTACTAATTATGAAATACTAACATAATACCATAAAATATCATACTTACCCTGTACTCGTCACTATCAAAGAAGTCCACACACTTCTGCCATGTCTGCGGTGAGACAGATCGAGTCACACAACGTCGAGCTCGATCCAAGTCATACTCCTAGGTATCGATCACCTCCATGCTCTAAGAAATACTTATTCAACCTGTACTTTCCAATCTCTGTACAGGTCGGCAGCAGTCCGCATCAAACCAGAGAGCGCTCTATCCCGATCACCCTCAGAGATGCCCTGGAACTCGAAATGGGACTGCATTAAAAGACATTTAATAAATTTATGAGTCATATATTTAGATATTTCAGTCTCAAAAATATTAATTCAAAAGGAAATGGATACTTACGCAAACCTCCTGGACAACTCTGTCTCGGATCTCCTGAGGTACAGCCCGCCAAGACTTATAATAGGGTGGCACGTGGGCGCGAATCATGCTGCCAATATCACGAGGGAGATGACTGGCATTCTCACCAACTGCATGCCATGTACCAGTCGTATCAAATTGTACAGGCATCGGTCTGCCTCCACCCCTACCTATCTTCTCGTGCAGTCTTAGGGACCTATTCGGTCCCCTCTTTTTAGCAGGTGCTACTTCATTTAATAAAGAAAAATATTAACAAAATAAACATAATATTTAATCAAGCTTAAGTATGTACAATTAATAACAAATACCTGAGCCCTGACACTGAGATAGAATATGGGTGGGTCGCTCCGGTGGATCGCCTCCAGCATCACCTCCGTGGTATCGTGCCTCGACATCCGCCATAACTTAAATAATACACATCATATAAGTAATTAGAAATAACTCAATGTCCAGTTGAATGATGAAATGATTCAACTTTTTACAATCATATTTATTATTTTAATAATCACGCTTACATAATTATGAGTTGTAGTTCGAATATGTTATTTTATCCCTAGTCAGAATCAGTGTCGATGAACCTAACAGACTGATGGTCATCGGATTCTTCCTCATTATCGGATTGTGTGGGCTCCTCATCCATATAATCATCAATTGTTTCGTCTTCAAGGCTCTCGTCATCATCGATGAAGGTGTCTTTTCCATGAGCACCACATCCAACATTCCTGTACGTTGGAATGATTGAAGGACTATTTCTTTCATTACCTAGGTGTACTAGATCGAAATCTCCCAGATCAACTGTGAGGTTGAAGCTAGACGAGTTACTATCCTGCAGAAATAACAGGTCTTGTGCATTATCTCTATCACTGGGTAGATCCCATATATCGCAATGCACCATATTATGGACGACCCTCCAATTTGGTCCATTAAGGAGATCCTCAGTGTAAAACACTTGTTTTGCTTGAGTAGCAAGTATGTAAGGATCATCCTTGTACCATTGTCCATTGATGGAGATACTTGTGATATTCTTATCAGTATAAAGTTTCTTCTTTGTAGGATCAGTGTCATACCACTTGCATTTAAATAAAGTCACATTGTACTTATTTAAATAAGTCAACTCAATTATTTCTTCCAATACACCATAAAACATGTTACCATCAATCCCCGGAACAGAAATGCCACTATTTTGCATTTTATGCTTCTCATCCCGAGCTTTGACTACAAAGCGTACTCCATTTACAATACACACAGAGTACACCATGTTAGTGAAACTGGGACCGGATGCTAATGATAATAACTCTTCGGTGGCCTCTGGGGAACCATTCCTATGTAAATAGTACATCTACAAAAGTAGCAATTATTCCAAGAATTAAATTAAAATATCAACAAGAGAAATGAATAATATTTAAGATATCCGTTCAATGGATTTGGGAAGAAAAAAATCCTTACCTTCGAGTAAAACCACGAGGGAAATTTGGTTCTTTGTAAGTTATCAATATCTTCAGCACCACTTCATTCGAGTTCCAATCGATGCTTACTGTAGAACATAACAATCTTAGTCTATTATAATCACAAAAGGGAGAAGAACACAACTGAAGTTTAAGATACTCACTGGAGATATTTTTCAATCTCAGTACAATTATTCAAGATGTACCAAACTGCAATATCCCGATCCTTTCTATCGAAATGAGAAATAATCTTCTTCCCTATCGGTCGACATTGGGACCGGAACACCGACAATGTCCTTCTTATTTGACTAGGTGTTACATCTTGATTTCTATCAGAGCGGTTGAATCTAGTTTCGACTCCTTCCAAATACATGGAGAAAAACGTTAATGCCTCATCAATAATATATCCTTCTGCAATTGAACCCTCCGGTCGAGCACGATTTCGAACATAATCCTTTAACTTTTTTATATACCTCTCATATGGGTACATCCACTGAAAATGAACGGGTCCTCCTTCCAATGCTTCGTCTAGCAGATGCATCACCAAGTGAACCATTATGTCAAAAAATGCTGGCGGGTATATCTTCTCAAGCTTGCACAAAATTATGATAATGTCTTGTTTGGCTTGCAGAATATCCTCCCTGTTCAGAGTTCTAGCACATATTTGACTAAAGAAATTGCATAACTCGACAAGTAATATGATAATTCCTTTGGCAAAAAAGCCCGGACACCTGGTCCTAACAGTCTTTGCATAATAACATGACAATCATGTGATTTCATCCCCTTTAACTTCAGGTCACGATCTGTGACGTTCTTACTAAGACTCCCAGCAAACCCATCTGGAAATTTCACATTCTTTATATACTGGCAAAATCATTTTCGCTCTTCCTGGTTAAGCGTATATCCAGCATGCGGCTTGAAAAGTTGACCCCTCTGCTCATACAGATGCAAGTTAGGCCTTATCTTCATATCTGCCAAATCTCGTCTTGCGTTGTCTGTATCCTTTGTTTTGTGCTCAATCTCCAATAATGTACCCAAGATGCTTTCACATGCATTTTTCTCAACATGCATGACATCAATGTTATGCCTTAAGTTCATTGTTGGCCAATAAGGAAGATTAAAAAATATACTTCTCTTGCTCCAATTAAGTTCGTCGGCACCTCTCTTTCGCTTTACACCACCAAATTCAGCATGTTTTCCTAGAAGTCTCTGTGGCACTTTGGCCAACTGTTCCATGATAACATTATTGGTAAGAGGCCGAGGAGGAGGTCTCCTCTCCAACCTTCCATTGAATTCCTTCCTATTTCTCCATGTGTGACTTCTTGGAAGCCAACGACGATGACCAACGTAAGCTATTTTTCCTCTAACTCGAATCGACGGAGTATCCGAATTACATGTAGGACATACTTTGTATCCTTGCCCGCTCCACCCGGATAGACTACTTCGAGCAGGAAAATCATTAATAGTCCAGAGCAATGCTGCCCGCATATTGAACACCGTATTTGTATTTGCATCTCGAGTTTCAACTCCTCTCTCCCAGAGATCCCTCAACTCTTCTACGACCAGCTGTAAGAACATGTCGATATCTTTACCTGGCGATTGCGGCCTTAGGATTAATAGGGTCAACATGAAAAAAGATTGGTTCATGCATATCCATGGTGGTAAGTTGTAAGTAGTCATAACCACTGGCCACATGCTATAAGATAGGTTCCTATCACCAAAAGGATTAAATCCATCTGCACTTAAACCCAACCTGACGTTTCGTGGGTCAGCGGAGAAATTAGGATACCTCTTATCGAACTCCTGCCAAGCTTTTCCATCCACGAGATGTCGCATTACCCCCCCTTCTTTTGATTTTCCAGTGTGATGCCATATCATGTTTTTTGCAGTATGTCTCGACCGATATAGACGTTGTAGTCGAGGAGTTAAAGGAAAATATCGAACCACTTTTTGGGGCACCTTCTTTCCTTTTGTAGTTTTATTTACCCATCGACTCTCCCCACAAATTGGACAATTATCTTTAGAAGCATGATCTTTCCAAAAAAGTGCGCAATCATGTTTGCATACATGGATTGATTCATACCCCAACCCCAACTTGTTGAGCCATTTCTTTGCACCATAGTACGATTCAGACAATTTATTATCATTTGGAAGTGCCTCTTTTAATAATCGAAGAAGAGCATCAAATGACTTGTTTGTCCACTTATGCAGAACCTTCAAATGCATAAGTTTGACCAAGAAGTTCAATGCTGAAAATGCTGTGCAACCTGGATACAACTCTGTTTCTACTTGCTCGAATAGGTTATCACAGTTACTATATTTTGTTCCAATGTCTTCGTCAGCCGCATTCTCACCCCTGTACTCGTCATTGTGAAAATCAACTTCAGTTGCCTCAGGGCCAATGAAATCATGTATAATATCTGCCAGCTCATCTCTATTGTTAGGAGATATCTCACTAGTTCCTCTAGAAGTCGAAACATCTGCTTCACCATGGTGTACCCAATTTATGTATAATGGATGAAATCCATTATCTATAATATGCGCCTCCAATGTTAGTAATGTCTGGAATATTAAATTCACACACTTTTTGCATGGACATCTTACCATACCCCTTTCATCGGCAAAGTTTTTGGCTCTTTGAACAAATCTTACTGCACCATTCCAATACTCATCCGACAATCGATTTGGTAGATGTATCCAACTTTTATCGACAGACATTGTATCACTGAACAGGAAGGAAATTGCTGTAGGTGAAATAAAGTATGTTGATTAATATTTGACAGTCACCCTAAATGCACCGTATCACTCCAATTTTGAAGGGTAGGATCCTATCCCATTCGAGATATTTCTATAGTTATTATTTTTTTCAATTTATCCACGCTCATCGATTGACTCGTGCAGAAATTTCGGCAGCATCTCCCTATGGTTCTCCAAGTGCCTAAACTATACACGTGTATAGTTTATACCCGGAGAACAGTTAGGATGCTAAGATATTTCCACAATATCAAACAAGAGCCCGATAAATTGTTAATAATAACTACATGATAATATCCCAAACTGTCCAACTTTTCAGGACAATTCAAGGGCTTGATTGATGTTCAGAAAACATCCAACCCTTGAACGGGTCTAAGCTTATAATTTAAATGCAAATGCAGTTCTATTTTAAATTATTGTAAAAATATATTTACAATAATTAAAATTAACGATACAACATTTTATGAGTATCGTTGTTTAAGTGTCAGTACTGTTATTTACGTAACTTATTATGTAGATTATTGATTTTTCTAAATATTCATAACAACTGTTATGTTTCACAATAAGCTTGTGGGAATTCAAAAGTATAATCTACTTTACTATGTTGATAAGGTGCACAATTCAGCTTCTTTATAAAGAGGTGTATACTATGAATACGGACTTCCTAGTTGTAAATTTAAGTAAGTTTAGTTTTATAAGGTATATATTATTAATAAGATGCACAATTCAGTTTCTTTGTTTAAGTAAATGTTGTTTTATCCAAGATGGGGGTGATTTTCATGCGAACTTCCTAGTGTTTTGAAATTTTTAATTTTTATGTAATGTAAATATCATAATTTGGATTGTTAGGGTTTTATTTTTATGTAGTCTCTAGTTTAATTGAATTTTTCTTAGTATGTGGTGTAAATAATACAATTTGAATTGTTAAGTTTCAATCTCAATTAAAAAAGAGATTATATTATTGTAATCTCTTATTTTCTAAGATAGATTTATATATTTATTCTAATTTTCTATCTTACATTATTTCATCGAATCTAATAAGTTTGAAGTTTCCTAAATTGCATCATAAATTTTAGATTTTGTGTACGGACTTCCTAGTTGTAAATTTAAGTAAGTTTAGTTTTATAAGGTGTATATTATTAATAAGATGCACAATTCAGCTTCTTTGTTTAAGTAAATGTTGTTTTATCCAAGATGGGGGTGATTTTCATGCGAACTTCCTAGTGTTTTGAAATTTTTAATTTTTATGTAATGTAAATATTATAATTTGGATTGTTAGGATTTTATTTTTATGTAGTCTCTAGTTTAATTGAATTTTTCTTAGTATGTGGTGTAAATAATACAATTTGAATTGTTAAGTTTCAATCTCAATTTAAAATCTAGCACATATTATCGTAATCTCTTATTTTCTAAGATAGATTAATATATTTATTCTAATTTTCTATCTTACATTATTTCATCAAATCTAGTAAGTTTGAAGTTTCTTAAATTGCATCACAAATTTTAAATTTTGTGAATAAAATATCATAACTATTTTATCTTACATTATTCTAAATGAATAATCTACACATATATTGTATACTTCAAAATTGTAAATTGAGGGATGCATAATAATAATTAAATTTATATTTATAAAATTAATGCTAAGTTAAATTTACATAAATAAATTTAAAATTTACAATATGAAAAATTAAATAATACAAAATTTCATATTAAATTAAACATACTATCAATTCCATTAATTCATTGTAAACTATTTGAGTAAATTAAATATATTAGTACACAAAAAAAATTATACTTTTTTATTTACGTACCTCAATGGTAAAAATCTACTGATCAACTCTGAATACTCTCCACGAACTAAGCTAAGTGCTAATAATAACTAACAAATTAAAAGATATAACATACAAAATTAATACATATCAACATATATAAAAAATAAATATACTAAAATTAAAAAAAATTAAAAGAGAGAGAGAATTCAGGAACTTACCTCAGGTCCAGAAATTTCAAACGCTGCAAATGAGGAGGGAGGAGGCGCAGGGGAATAAATAGCCTCCGGCTGCTTTCAGCGACGACACAAAAAATTCGGTCGTCGCTAAAGCTTTCAGCGACGACTGAATTTTTTTTCAACGACGACATTGTCGTCACTGAAAGTTTCGCCTTCACCGACGACAATATCGTCGCTAAAGCCTTGTCTCGAAATTCGCACAAGGCTTTTAGTGACGACAGTGTCGTCGCTGAAAATCGGGGACTTTCAGCGACGACAATGTCGTCGCTGATGGTCCACCCTTCAGCGACGACTTTGTCGTCGCTGAAAATGTTTGCTCTTCAGCGATGACAAGTCGTACGATTGAAGGACAAATTTTTTTTTGGGAAATTTTTACGGCCTTTCTGCGACGACGTTGTCGTCGCTGATTGTGCACCCTTCAGCGACGATAGTGTCGTCGCTGAAAGCCTTGCATTTTCAGCGACTGACAATGTCATCACTGAAGGACAAAATTTCCCGCCTGAAAGCCAAATTGTCCCACCCAAATTTTTTTAGGCTTTTAGCGACGAATTTTGTCATCGCTAAAAGCCTATTTCTTCCTGCCCCCCAATCCTGATCCCTCTGAAAAGATTTTTCATTTTTACCGACGACAACAGTCGCCAGAAATACCTTTAGCGACGATCGAAATTTTGTCGCCACTAACAGTATCATCGTTGTTGCTGCTTTTTGTTGTAGTGATATAAAGATGACAATTATGTCCCCATCTATAGAATTTTATTTGAACTATACCAAATAAATTATTTGATTTACTAATTAATATTTTAGATTTAGGTTTAATACAATTAAGTATTGAATGAATCTTGACTCTTATTTTGGATTAGAAAAAAATTAGACCCACTAGTTACTGTAAATATTTGGACCCAATCTGTTTAAAAGTGAATATTTCTTCACTTCATTTATTATCCATTATTGATACTTCATATGTATCACTAATAACTATTTTCAAGAATAATCTGATTTTTTTTTTACGGTAACATGCAATATGATTTTCAAATTTTTTCTTGATTGATGTAATTCCACGATTAGAGTTATATTTGAAAAGATTATACCCATTTTAAAAAAAAGTACATGAAAGAATTTTTTTGGGGGTAGCACATATGAAAGAATTTTAATAATTAAATAAAATGTTTAGTTATATTTCACACAATAAATAAGTTAATTTATAATTTATTGACTTAGTTAATAAGTTATAAATTAAATTCTAAAGGTGTCTTATATTCTAACTTATTGAAAACATTAAGTTTTAATTTAATAAGTTATCTTAAGTAACTAATAGCTTATAACCAAATAAATTTTTAAATGTTTTCCACATTTATCTCTTTTTCTTTTATTAATCTAAAATTATTCCCTTAAAATAACTATATTCCTATTTTAAATAATAAACAAATAAAAATTAAATAAATAAATAAATATATAATATCATAGATTTAGTGTGAATAATTAAATAAGAATAATCAAATAAATAAATGATATTACAAGTTATAATTAATTAAATTTTAGGAGATTATATTCATATCCAAAATCTTAAATAAATAAAATAAGTAAATAAATAAATGTATGATATCATAAATTATAGTTAATTTAATTTTAGTTAATTATATCCTATTTTAAAATATAAATATATAAAAATATATACATAAATAAATATGTAAGATCATAAAATATAATTAATTAAATTTTAGATAATTATATATTTAGTTTTAAAAAATATTTTGGTCTTTAAATAAATATGAATCAATTTAATTTATATATCTATTTATATTAACATATCTCTTTATATCATTTTATAATTTTAACTAGTTCAATAATTATTTTTATAAAACATCACTTCTTATATAATTAATTATTAATTATTAATTTATTTATTAATTAATTGCATAAAATAAAACATCTTAGTATAGAGAAATATATGTATCAAATGGGTCCAATCAGATCGGATATAAATCTCTGAGTTGAATCTAAGAGGATTTATCTTTCGGTAGCGAATCCAGAAGAATTTGCTTCTTTAATAGTCCTTATTTGATCGAGGTCCAACCGGGGAACCACTTTTTTACTATTCTACTCTTATGTAAACATTGTCAAGTTCATTATTTTTTTAATTTAATGATCTGATTTTTTATTAAAAAAACAATTGATTTACTAATAAATTAGATTATTGAATTAGAAAATTAATATATTTAATAATTATATAAGAGCAGCATTAAATTTTCAATATTAACATTAATGTAACATTAAAAATTTTTCCATCCAACCAGATTTGGGAGAGATTTTAATACACTCCTTGTATAAATGAATTCTTGCTTAGCTAGAAAAGATATAGATTCTAAAGCGTGCACCAATTCTACTTTTAGGACTCGCGTTTCTTCCTTTCATCTATATGTCTATTTGCCTCCCGAAAGTAAGAATCTTCGTTTATCATTCACGATCTATATTAAAGTTTTCTCAGATCTGGTTAGATTATTCCCAAATTCAGCCTGTGCCATCATTATAAACGCGGAATGCTCGCACGCTCAAGTTTAAAGCAAGAGCCCCTTTGATAAAGTCAATGCAAAAATGCCCTACCAACCTTCCAAGTCTTCTCCATTATTCTTCTGAAAAGGACCTTAACTAATCTTCTTCACCACACTACAATGGCCGCACCACTTGTGATTTTAATTGGTTACCGTATAAATAGGTTTTCCATGTTTTTCCAATCCGTTTTGACACCGTGTAATGGATGCTTTCAAGAAGCCGCAAAGGAGGAATTCAACCGTACTTTCCAAGGAGAGACTTGGACAAGTCAAAAAGCCAATTATGGCGTGTATGGTTTTAGGAAGTTCTTTCAAGAATGCAGAGAAGGTTCAACAAATAAACATGCAGTCTTCTTCTGCAAGAGGAGATTTTGACCTCAAGATTGGTCTCCCATTTCCCATGGATTGATCAACGTTAAAGAAGGGGGAAAAAAGTAAGTAAATCATATATTCAGATAGCTCCTCGAAATCTAACAAAATTGCAGTGGCGCGTCTTTATTTTTTATTTTTTTCCTTCCTTTATTTTTTAATAATAAAATTGATAAATCAATTAATACACATAATATCTTGAATTTAAATTCAAGATATTAAGAAACGTAGTTTGGAAGATAGTATCAATCATTGCATCATTAAAGATTAAAAATATTGACCCCTTTCTCTGGCCGTAAAATAACAGAAAGTCCTCATTTTTTTTTTTCTTAAATTTACATTGATATATTTGATCAAAACATGATATAAATCTCCATTTATTTTATAACTAAAAGAAAGTTAGTGTATTATAGAAAAGTAAGGGAGAGTGTAACTTCATGACACTTCACGAAGGGGTGGAACATTTATTAATTACCAGTTGAAGGAGAAATTCTCCTGTACTTTGTTTGACGCACATATTAATAAATAATTAAAAAAAATCCTTCTCAGTAATAATTCAAGTCAGTTAATTTAGTATTTAAAAGTCTCTTTAAATGTGTGTATATATATATATATATATATATATATATATATATATATATATATATATATATATATATATTGATATTGAGTTCTACATCACACGAAAGTTTTTAAAATGTGATTTCCCCCCCCCCCCCTAAATTCATATTCCCTTAAAAAATTAGGATGTTTTCATGGAAATTCTGAAGAATTCAATCTATTAAAAAGATTGTCCATAATTCTTGTTTTGTCCTCAAGGTCAACATACTTTATCAACACAAAAATAAAAAAAGAAAACAAAATGATATCTTTAATTTCCAACCGGTATATGTTTCAAATGATTAGTTAATTAAATTTATCAAGCTAACGTAACTTTATTAAATTAATTCAATAGATAAAAATTGTACATCAAGCCAATTTCAAACCGGTTTACTTTTTGACTAAATCGAGTTCATATGGGATTGTTATAATATCAATTCCAATTTTAGGTCGACATTTTTTAGATAAGTTCAAACAGGTTTTATAATTCATTACATATTATTATTATTATTATTATTTATTATTATTATTAATTTTATATTATTAATTAATTCAAATCATCATTATTATTTTATTAAATATAATTATATTTTATTATTATCACTTAAAATTTTATGATTTATATTAGTGAGCTATATATATATATATATATATATATATATATATATATTATTAAAATTTAGTAAATGCGTGAATTTTTACTTAATAATATATACATTTAATAAAACAATTTAGATTTTATATTAATTAAGAATTTTATATTATATATTTATTTTATTAATAAAAATAATATAATATATAAATAATATATTAATAAAAATAATTATAATTATTTATATATAATAATAAAAATAAATAATAATATATTATATTATATATGTATATAATATATTTAAAATTAATATAAAAATATTTATTTAAATTTTTTAGATAAATTAAAATTTTAATATAAAAGTACTAATTCAAATCTTAATATAATTATTTATTTTAATAAAATTATATAATATATATTAATAATATTAAATATATAAATTTATTAATTTTAATATTAAAAATTATGTAATATTGCTCATATATAATTTTAATATTATATATGTTAAAGTATAATTTTAATATACTAAAATTATTATTTTAATATATATAAATTAAATATATAATAAATTAATTATTTATTACTTACTTATTATTAATAGGCTAACGGATTAACTTAATAATTCGACAAATTAACACTTATCAGTTTCAATTTCTCATCAAGTTAAGTTAACCAATGCCAATTCTTAAATCCTAAATTTCTTACTAAATCGAGTTACTATTATCATTTTTCAGATTAATTCTAGTTCCAAACTAATCTATTAAATCAAATTCATTTTGAAACCTCTATAATTAATAAACCCCCTAAATAGTAGAGTTAGGGAATGGATGAGTTGGGTCGATGAACGACAGACAAAGCCAAGCCGAGCTGCACAGGCTGTCCATTAAATGGGTTGGACTAGACCCATCTGATTTTTTCATGAGCCTCTAATATAGTGGCCGTGTGATCCATAGGCTTTTTTTAATTTTAATTTTGTAAAAAATAAAATTTTTAATTTTTAAATAAAAAATTAAAATTATTAAAAAGTACAACAAATTTATTCATAAACTAGTCATAATATATTTTAAATTTATATATAACTTTAAAAAATATCATATATATAATATATAAGTCATAAAATATTTATAAAATAAAAATATTATTAATAAATTATTTATAATATAATTTTAAATAATTAAAAATAAAAAATAGAAATATAATTTCATATGAATTGAAGATATAATCTTATGTAAAATTTGGAATTAGAAATGTCAAAAAAAAAAAAAAAAACTTTCGTGAGCCTGTGGACCAACCCACGCAAGTTCCACTCATTTCAATGGCTCTAAAAAATAGCCACGCCAGCACCCATTTTCCAAGTCAACTGGCGTGTCCATCCCCCCAGTGCCCAATATATGTATCAAACTTCACTCAGAGCAACGGAACAACCCACTTTCTGCCCCATAAAAGTAAGCATTCAAAATGGTTGTCCCAGTTTCCATCTTTCAATTCCTCATATTCACTCACCTTTCACTGCTTCTCTATGCTCCGAATGCAACTGGAAACTCAAAATGTCCACATTCCTTCGACTGTGGAAATCTTGGCAGCTTCGGCTACCCTTTCACCACAACAGAACGCCAGGACTGTGGCTTATTGGCCATTCGAGGTTGCAGCGACCGTGATCCGGAGGCAGCTAAAGGCGTCCAGCTCGAAAAATCTGGAAAATGGTTTAATGTTACGCGAATTGAATGACATTTTTCCGGTGAAAAAATCATTGTCATCCGAGACGATGTTCTTGGCCAGCGTCTGGCATCCGGCAGTTGCGAAGCCTTCAGCAGTACTCTTGTTCTTCCTCCTAACTCTCCCTTGGTTTCATTTCAGTTTGTTAAAAATTTGACCATTTTCAAATGCAACCAGACTCCCAAAGTTTCTAACCCTAAAAGATTTATCAGAAATACTACAAGCTGTTATGGCTATGATATTTATTATGGCCCCCCGGAGAGTGATGAGACTGAGATCAGCTGTTTTAAGAATTGTTCTATGATTCAGCTTCCACTTAATGGGATGCCGATATCTCCCAATCCCTTTGATTTCTTAAGTGATGCGGTTCGTATTGAAGTGCGGTTGTCTAGTGACTGTCGGCGCTGTCGCCATGATAGAAAAGGCCAATGTAGACTTGACAGCAAAGGAAGTTTTTTCTGCTGCAAAGGTATGTTCACGAGCCAAAATTCTATATAACCGCTTTAAATTCCTTGAATCCACCTCAAATTCTCATGTTTGCACGTAATTAGCAAAATGCCAGAGTCATATTGAAGGAGACACATCTATATATGCAAATCAAAAGAAAGCTTCTGTGCTTTTTCATTCAAGTCCATGACTCATGTTTGCCCGTTCGGTTCCCCCAAACTGTCTAGAGGGGTAACCAGCGAGTCATAGAATTATGGATGTGGTATTTTTTTTTTTTTCTTCTCAAAGCTTTATCATGTCTTTAGTTGCAAGTTTAAGCACATGATTATTATTGTATATAACATTATTATATATGGTGTTGGAAATTTTAATTAGAGAAAAATATATGCAAGAATAAAATGGGATTTTCCATACTCTGTGAACTCATAAGTCAACTTACTTTGTAGACGTTGATCTTTCATCCAATTGCAAGAAAGTTAATTAAATCCACTGACTTTACAAATAAGATTGAATTTTTCGTATTGACTCTAAAGTTGACTGAAGTTGTTATGAATGAAGTCTTCTTAAAGTCAAAAGGGCTGGGATATTTTGAGCTTATTTTCTCAATTAATTGCTTCTTTTGTCTCTATATATTAGCATAGTTCTATCTTTCTCCGTGGCTGAAGCTGAAATTCATTGTTAGCACAACACTCAGAATCCTAGACCGAACATAGTTATTAGACATTATGTTTTGACCGATGTGTCATATTCCAGAAACTATGTTTTTTTGGGGAATCCTAGAGTGGCCCATGGGTTTTAAATAGAAGTATTAAAATAGGTTGGATTTAATAAATTGACCTAAAATTGATATAATTTTACTTAGTCTAAGACTGATACAAAAAATAATAATAGCGATATGACTCAATAAAAAATTGGAAATGTTTAACTCGACTTAATGAAGAATTGAAATTAATAAGTATTAGCACGTCAAGTTATTAAGTTAACTCATTAACATGATAATATTAATAAATAATAAATAATTAATTTATTATTATATGTTATTTTTTAAATAAATATTAAAATAATAATTTCAGTATATTAAAATTATACTTTAATATATAATATTAAAATTACATATATAAGTAATATTAAATAATTTTTAATATTAAAATTAGAAAATTTATATATTGTCAAGATATATTATATAAGTTTATCAAAATAAATAATTATATTAAAATTTGAATTAGTACTTTAATATTAAAATTTTGAATTATTTAAAAAATTTGAGTAAATAATTTTAAACATATTATATATACATATATATAATACAATACATTGTTATTTATTTTTTATTATATATAAATTACTATAATTATTTTATTAATATATTATTTATATAATTATTTATTTATATATATAATACTTTGAACTTGATCAATATATATTTAATAATATTTATTTATTTTCATATATAATATATGTCTAACTAACATATATAATAAAATTTTAAATTATAATAATTTATAATTATATTTAATAAATAATAATAATAGATTTTAATTAATTAATAATATAAAATTAATAATAAAAAAGTAATTAATATGATGATAATAATAAAATATAACAAGTTATAACAACCTGTTTGAACTTATTTGATAAATGTCAACTTGAGATTGAAATTGTGATAATTAAATTTGGATTCAATCTGATAAAAAAATAGTTTAGTTTGAAATTGACTGACATACAGGTTTTATTTATTAGATTAACTTAATAAAATTGGATTAGTCTAGTAAAATTGGATTAACCTATTTTGATAGGTCTAATTTTAAACCTATGAAGTACCAACTTCATAGAAGCCATCTATTTTTTCATACTCTTAATTCCTCAAAAAATGTATAATAAAGTGGTATACGACGTTTTGGTATTTACATAGGTATCAGTTTTTATAACTGTCTCAAATCAATCATCTTATAGTTTTTTTAAAATAATTTAAACATGACGCGTACTTCTTTCGTTCGAATCTAACCTAGTTACTTTTGAAATTATGCTGCAGGTAGGAGTTGGACTTTGAAGCTTGAACTGGGATTAGGTAGTGTAAATATCTATATATATATGCATCAAAATTTAGTGAAGAGTACTTCAAAATTTATCCATCTGAAATCAGAACTAAATTTGGAATTTCCCACTTATAGGTCTAGGAGTTGCCCCATCCATCCTGCTAACTGGGTTAATCCTTCTAAGACTCTATAAAAGGAAACATGATTCAGATTTCCAATTCCGATCAAGAAACAAAGATGATGATGAATATCATCAGGAACCTGGGAGCGCTAGGGTCTTCTTTTCGGTGCCTGTCTTCTCCTACAAGGAGCTCCAGGAAGCAACAGACAACTTTAACCGTATTAGAAAACTCGGAGATGGAGGCTTTGGGACTGTTCACTACGGTTAGTTACCCACTTTCATTTCTATTCAAACACAGAATATGTTTGTCTTCCACATTAATTATTTAGTAATTTACCAAAATATTAAGTTGCCACAATCACAATATTGCTATTTGTTCACAATTTTACTAATAAAAATGCAACCAAACATTCAATTTAGAATAATATGTAATTTAAATTAAACAATTAAATACATGCATACAAGATCCTAAAACTAAATTCAAGATGCAAAAAAAAAAATTTAATAAAATAAAACTTTCAAATAATAATATATACCATTTAAATTAAATGTTCTCATTTACATTTATTCTTATTTCCTATATCGACATGCCACTTATTGCATTTTGCATCCCTATCCATTTTGCATAATTTTGTTTCAAAATGATGGTCTTAGTTTAACAACTTGACATATGTTAAAATTTTACTCAACTGAAGTGAGTTCAACATTTTTTTAATGTTGTGTTTAGATAAAGTATTTAAGAAATGTTAGAAATTTTAAAGTTTTATACTTGAAAAAGAATAACTTTGCTCAATTTTCATGAATGAAGAATAATAATTGATATGATATTTTAAGAATAAATATGAAATTTATAAATAAATCTTATTTTAATTAAATTTGAAATATCAAATAACTTAAATTCTTCATTTCATTTAAATATGTAAGTCATAAGTTGTATTTAATTATTGTTAAGCAATATATTTTATGTTATAAAACTGAAATTTCTTAATAATTGAATCACTAACTTCAATTTTTAAATTCAAATACAATATTATTTAATTTATTCGTTTATCCTAATAATCAGGCAAACTCCGAGATGGACGAGAAGTTGCAGTTAAGCGCCTTCATGAAAACAACTACAGGCGAGTGAGACAGTTCATGAATGAAATCAAGATCCTCACTTGTATGCGGCACCAAAACCTTGTGTCCCTCTACGGCTGCACTTCTTATCGCAGCCGGGAACTCCTTCTTGTCTATGAATACATCCCAAACGGCACTGTCGCCAGCCATCTCCACGGTGGTTTAGCGAGGCCAGGCTTCCTCCCATGGCATACCCGAATGAAAATCGCTATAGAGACGGCGAGTGCATTGGCCTATCTCCATGCTTGCGACATCATTCATCGCGACGTGAAAACCAATAACATTCTTCTCGACAAGAATTTTTCTGTTAAGGTTGCGGATTTTGGACTTTCGAGACTCTTTCCTAATGATGTCACTCACATATCGACAGCTCCACAAGGAACGCCGGGTTATCTTGATCCAGAATATCATCAGTGTTACCAGCTTACTAGCAAGAGCGATGTATATAGCTTCGGTGTTGTTCTGATGGAGTTGATATCATCGTTGCCAGCGGTTGATATTCGCCGTCACAAGGATGATATAAACTTGGCAAACTTTGCCATGAGGAAGATTCGGAAATGTGAATTTAGTAAGCTTGTGGATCCTTCTCTTGGTTTTGAGACAGACGATGATGTTAAGAGACTAATAGTTTCAGTTGGTGAATTGGCGTTTCAGTGTTTACAGAGGGACAAGGAATTGAGGCCTTCCATGGATGAAGTTTTAAGGATCTTGAAGAGAATAGAGAATGGAAATTATAAGGATGAAGTTGAGGAAGCAGATGTGTTGCACGGAGGTAGGGTCTTACTCCACTTTGTACGGACACCACCACCAACCTCACCGGATTGTGAAGAGTTTGGATTACTGAGAACTTCCCCAAATATTGCGGTTGCGTCTGATAGATGGGAAAGTAAATGTATGGCACGTAGTGTCAGTTTCTAGTCAATTAACCTAATATCAGTTATTCGATAAATTTGTATTTATTTATTTATTTATTTTTGTTATTTCCTTATTCATAGACTTAAGGGTACATTTAGATCCAAAAGAACAGAGAGACGAAAGGCAAGGGTATTAGGGACAGGCTCAGGCTCGCAATGACGGGTCAATATGGCAGTTTTTTTTTTCTTTTTTAATCGCAAGTTTCTATTTAGTTTACCTACTTAGTTACAAAGTCAGTTTTATATTTCTTTTTTTTTTTCAATTTGGAATATTTTATGATGTAGATAAATATGTGTTTAAAAGTTAAAAATATGAGAATCCTATAAATACGAAGTGCTTACATTTTTTGGGTTTATCTCTCCCTTTCTATTTATTTAAAATATATTTTAAATTTGAAAATTATTTAAAAATATTACAAGAATTGAGAGGTAATCGGTTTCTATAAAACAATAATTGTACGTAAGCCCAAACAAATGGGGAATTCTTGGGTAATCATTTATTACAATATACAATGATACTCATAACAATTTTGAAAATTTTGAAGCATGGTTTCATATTGGAAGATGAGAATTCAATCTGTACCATTCAATTGCCAATGAAGGTAATTGTCGATGTTAGCTAGCGAGGAATAATAGAAGGATAAGATTGCCCTTGATATTAATTTAGAAGGCAATAGGCTTTCTGGAGCACTGCATTTCAATCCGTCACATAGCCTTGGCTTTCAACTTCTTCTTGTGCCGTCGACTATTGTGATGTCCGGTGGCCGTTGGTGCCACAGTTGAATCCCAACCTATATTCTTTCTTAACCATCATCGTGGCCTTCCGCTTTTATTGGCTATTGCTCAGTTATTAAATTTTTCAAGACAATGGTTACCGCTTATGACAAGGTCATCCCATATATATACATAAAACACACACACACACAATTTCAACTTCTAATATCTATTCCAGTTCAAATTTATAATTGTTTTTGGCCAATGGAACAGATTGGATAACATTATAATTATTTGAAAACAAGCAGTGAGCAATAGGCAAAGTGGAGCACCTGGTTTCATCCCATTCCGAGATAGAAGTTACATAGAAGGTAGAATTTTTTTTATCAAACAAAATTGAAGATGATAGGGAAAATAAGACAAAAAACCAAATTTAAGAAAATGCTAAATTTCACAAACTTGTTCAATTTTATCTTGATATTATCAGGATCATGAAAGAGATTTTGCCGGAGAGGGGTCTTCTATCAAGCAAAAATTCGTTACTTTGTTTAACGGCAGAGACGCCATTATACAATTTATTTTAGTTTCAGCCCAGTAAAGCCGGCCATTTACGTGTCCACCTGTGGTCACTAGAGCGGCTTTCATGAATGAGTACTTAAAAAGTACCATAAACATGAGGGGGAAAAAAAATTCTATCTTTCACGCGAGCTAACGTGAAAAGATAGCTCATGATTTGGTTCGACGAAATATTAATTATATTATGGCCCGGACTTCCACGCCCTAATAAAAAATTAGGGTGAATAAACCCCAGACACGTGGCAACTTTATTGCCACAAAAACTGTAAAGCCCAGAAGCAGACAAAATAATTTGATTGTATTGAGGGCACCGGTAACCTTTGCAATATGTAAAGCAGTTGTTCTCTTGTTGAATTTACACATTAGGGCATAGAAAGCCATTAATTACAAGTTGATCCTGTCCTTACAACAGGTTCGTGAGAACAAAAAGTGTGAGGAGCTTTCTGATTAAAGGGAAAAAAAACGGAACAATTTATCGGTAAACTAGGATAACGGTGAAAAAAGGCCTTTTTAAATATTAAAAATTGAGATCAAACAAATTTCATACAAATAAATATAAAATTAAAGAATTGATTTGTGTATTTGGAAGTATAATGGTTGTAATAAAATTGGTTTAGTATTTTTTTAAATTATAATTAAATAAATACATGCATAAAAATCAAAACATCCATCATTTACATGTGCACTGATGCATTTATGTTATCTATAAAGGAGTTCCTTTATTTTATATGTTTTCTTATATTAAAAAATAATAATTATCAAATAAAAAATTCTATATGTATTAAAGTGGAATCGAAAATTAAATTTTAAATTTTTTACATTTATTAAATTAAATTTTATAAATTATTTTATATTTAATTAATAATCTTTTATTTATATTTACAATTTAATTTTAAATATTATTTTTAATGTATATAACATTCTTAATATCAAATTTAACTTAAGTATAATATATGCATATTAAATGCTCATTAAAGTGAAAAATATAAAATTAAATTATACTAAGTATGAATTAAAAGCTAATTGAGGTCAAATAGTGCATTCAAGCTCATGATAATTAATAAAATAAAATAAAATTTCAAATTTGAAATATTTAAAAATGCTAAGAGTAAAAAATAAATCTACCATAAATATTGTTGATCGCAACAAAGTAGAGAACAAGACTACCACTAACAAAGTTATTTAAAATACAAGGTGCCATTCGAAAAACAACACCATTTCAAAAAGGTGGAAGGTGGTGCCTCAGTAAAACATAATACAAAAAGGAGTGACGAAGAGCCATGCAATGGCGGAAGAACGATAAGAAAGGAGGAGGAGGTGGCGGTGATTTGTTGAAGGCAGTGGAAAGATAGGGTGCGGTGCGGTGACTATTGGAATTGATAATGTAGTTGGAGAAGAAAATTATTCAGAAATTGCTAGCAAATTTTTCGACGAGCCACCGGAGAGGATGTCGAAGATCGCGAACAGCAAAAAGCTGCTAGTGGAGGAATCACAGATTCTCCACGGATGCCAGCGGAGAAGGTGTTGAAGATTGTAGACGGCAAAAAGGATGCACAATGCCGACACAGATGTTGGAACTAGTACTTAAGTAAGTCATTTTTAGAAAAAGATTCAATTGTTAGATAAATCATAAGAGAAGAAGAGAACAAAATAGAATTAGAGCAGACAGAACACAAAACAATAAAATTAAAATGGTGAATTAAAACATCTAAAAGGATGAAGTTGTAATTTTCTAAAACAATACTTCATCTATTCGAGAAACGGATTTTTATGACAGTTGACAATTATTTCAAACTTTTTGACTAGGGTTTATTAATCGTGGACAATCAAGTAAGGGATGGAAGTCTTGCCCTTATATTATCTTCATATAGCTGTTATCCATGCGATGGTATGATTTTATTCCTACCTACCAAATATTCTTGGATATTTAAAATTAAATTTTAAATATAAATAAAGAATTATTATTAGACATAAAATAATAGAATTAATTTATAAAACTTAATTTATTAAATATAAAAAATTTAAAATTTATTTTTTGATTTTTTTTAATCTTTATAACATTTTTTATCAAGTAACGATCCTAAATAATATAAATAAATATTGAGCGTTGACAATGTGTGGGCGGCAGAAAGGTGTTATATATACACGCAATGGGTAGCATGTTCCGGTTTCTCTTTAGGATCGTTCTATGAAAAGTTTGGGCTCCAAAATATGGGCAAAACCTTCGCCATAAGCAGAAGTTATTGTCCGATTTATAACGTGTATCAAATGTTAACTTTTATGATTTTTTTATTATACTAAAAATTAAATTATTAAATTTAGATGAACCCAATAATAAAATTGATAAATGATGATTAAAATTGACAAATAAATAAAAATTTGTATTATATGAGAGCATTAAAGAATTTTCCATTATAGGAAAAGATAATTCAGTCGCCACAAAAAGAAAAAGTTATCGCTGAAAATATTATCAGTATAGGTTCATTATTGAAATGACCTACACTCATGACATTTTGTCATCAGTAAAAATGAGGCTTTCCACTTTTTGCGATGACTTTATCATTACAAAAAGTCATTTCAATTTTTAAAATTTTAAGGTTTTTAGTATTGACTTTGTCGTCATTGAAAACTAAATTTTATCGTTGGTAAAAATTTGAATTTTAATGATGACACTTTGTCATCACTAAAAGTTTATAATATTTTGTCATAAAATGTAATTAAATTAATATGTTATATTTAATAATATAGATAATAATACTTTTTATTTTAAATTAATTAAATTAATTTGATAATTTTTAATTTAATTTTATATAATTTAAATTCTAGAAATAAAATATGCTAATGATACTAATAGTAATATGTAACAAGATCACATAATTCATATAAAAAAATTGAAAAATTGTTTATACACAAAAATTTTTATGTATATGATTCTTATAAATATCTGTACATAAAAAAATTCTAAAGATAAAATCTAAGGAGAAAGAAGATGTAGATAACTCGATATATCGTTATTTGTGCCAAAACTATCATCATCATCATCATCATCCTGCTGGTGATGTGGAAGATACATAAAGGGCGATGGTAAGGAGGAATCGGTTGGCTGGGATGGACTATTTGGCTGGGGCAAGGAGTGCAGTTGCAAATCTGCTTAATTCAGGCAATGCAATAACGAATGGTGGCATAAGTAGCACGAGACCTTGCTGTCTGAGTATGGAAGTTAACTCTGTCAAGTATGTCCCAAATTGTTATTGCTACTACTCTTGAATCAATAGCTGACTTTGCTGAAGTTGCTATTGACTCTGGTCCAGTTGCTATCGACTCTGCTACAACTGCTCTTGCAATTCACCCACCTAAGATACGTAATGGGAGCCTGCTCCTGAGTTGAAGGTGCCTGGCAAATAGTATGTTTAGCTAACCAGCACACGACCAACGGCTTTCTTGTACTGTCAATGAGTGTCAAGCACATCATCGACAATGGCAGTCTCATCAATTCATATAGGAGTGCTAAATAAACTAGTAAATGATACATTAGACTGCACGTGTTAAGTCGTCAACTTAGTCATCCTTATCTTGAATTTTTAAAATAAAAATTAATTATACAAACTACAAGAAAATTTGTATTATTAAAATATAAAGTTTAGGTAACTTACATATTGCTCTATGGAGGTTAGATGCACCCATTCCCCCGTCTTATACGTGTATTGGTCCTTGAAATTCTTTGGCACTAATTACAGCTCACTTATCTTCTTATTTCTCTATTCATATTTTATAAGAAGAAGAAAGGATAAATATAATTATTAAATTTGTAACAGATTGTACACTTAAATAATGAATAATAAGTTAAATTATCTTATCATAATGATGTGTGCAATAAATTTCAATCTATATCAATCATTCACCACCTTCTTTGCTCGGTTACTTACATTTATCGTAGATAGTTCCTGCAAATTAAGAAATAATCATATAATATAATTATGTTTACAATTTAAATATATGAAATACTAACATAATTTTATTATACATCATACTTATCCTATAATTGTCACTATCAAAGAAATCCATACACCTCTGCCATTTGCGGTGAGATAGATCACAACATAAAGCACCTAGCATAGTCCAGGTCAAAGTCCTAGTCCCGATCACCTTCGTGCTCTAAAAAGTGTCTGTTTAACTTGTACTTCCAATCTCTATACAGGTCGGCAACATTTTGCATCAGGCCACTGAATGCTCTATCCTATTTGGTCTCAATGATGCCTTAGAACTCAAAATAGGACTATAGTAAAAAATATTTAACAAATTAGTGAGAACTATATCTAAAAATTTTAATACCAAATATCACTAAGTTAAGATAAGGAGGAAATTGATACTTATACAAACTTCTTGCATAACTCTATCCCATAACTATTGAAGCACCAACTATCATGATTTATAATAAAGGGGCACATGTGCTCGAATGATACTACTTATGTTATGAGAGAGATGACTAGCATTCTCACCAACCGGATGCCATGTACCAATCGTATCGAACTATACAAGCACTAGTCTCCTTCCATTTCTCTCTATTTTTTCGTGTAGCCTAAAAGACCTATTCGGACTCCTCTTTCTTGAAGCTATAGCTTTGATGGATAACAAAAGGTATCAATACCATAAATTTATATTTAATAGATAATTGACATAAGTATGGATAGTTAAAAAAGATACTTAATCCCTCACACTGCTAGGGAATATGAGTAGGCTAACGTAAAGGATCCCCTCCAGTATCACCTCTATGGTATCGTGCCTCAACGTCTACCATGATTAGAATAATACATATTGTGTGAGCATTTGAGAGAAAAATCCACAATTGAATCAAATGATAAGATATAAATTAATATATTTATATAATAAAATTACACAATAACTCTTACTTAATTGTGAGTTATCATGTAAAAAAATAGTTTTGTTTCCTAATCTGATTCAATATCAATAAATCTAATAGACTCATATTGACAATCATCTATTTTTTTCAACATCATCAGATTCTAGAAGCACATCCTCCATATAATCTTCAATTGTTTCTTCTTCGAAGTTATCATCATCATCAATGGAGATATGCACTCCTTCTATTGTAGACCCAATATTCATAAAAGGTAAAATGATTGAAGGATAATTTCTTTAATACCTTAAGTTGACTAAATGGAAATCTCTAAGATCAATTATGAGGTTGGAATTGGAGGAGATGCTTTCCTGCAAGAATGATGAGTTTTGTACATTGACATCCTCATCAAGTAGATCCCATATGTTATGATGTACAATAGTAGGGACCACCCTCTAATTTGATCTATTAAGAAGATTCTCGATATAAAAGATTTATTGTGCTTGAGTTACAAGAATGTAAGGGTCATCTTTGTATCATTACCCGCTGACAGAGATGCTTGATGCTTGTAATGTTCCTATTAATGCAAAACTTCTTCTTTCTAAGATCAATATCATACCATTTGTATTTGAATAAACTCACAGTGTAGTTGTTTAGATAAGTCAATTCTATATTGTCCTTTATTACACTATAAAACATATTTCTGTTAGCTCCTAAAACAATAATGCCATTATTTTGTGTTTTATGCTTCACATATCATATTTCAACTACAAAACGCACTCCATTAACAATACATGCTGAGTATATCATAATAGTAAAGTTGATACCAAAAGCTAATGATAGTAGCTGTTCAATAGCTTCAAGGTAACCATTTCAATAGCTTCAAGGTAACCATTTCTATGTGAATGGTACATCTATGAAAATAGCATTTACATGAAAAGTTAAATTAGGAAAAAATTATAAGAAGGGAATAATATTTACATGATTGATATAACACATTTGGAAAGAATAAACTTTTACCTTAAAGTAAAACCATGTGGGAAATTTTTTTCTCTGTAACTTATCCATATTATTAACACCACTTTGTTCGAGCTCTTGTTGATGTTCACTACAGAACATATGTATTTTAGTCCATTGTAATTAATTAGGAGAAATCTATGAATATATATAAAAACTTATTGAAAATACTTTTTAATCTCCACAGTTATTCAAAATATACCATATAACAACTTCTCGACCTTTCTTATTAAAGTGAGATATGATCTATTTTTCCAGAGGTCGATATTGAGATCTAAACACTAACAATGCCTTTTTTGTATGTTTATATATTTTGATCTCTATATAGTTATTTAAGATGTACTGTATGGTAACAACTTGACCCTTTCTATCAAAGTGGGATATGATCTTTTTTCCTAGAGGTCAACATTAAGATTGGAACACTAATAATGCCCTTTTTGTATGTTTAGATGCTATATTCTGGTTTTAGTTAGGCCGATTAAATCTAGTTTCCACCTCTTCTAGATACATGGAACAAAATGTCAATACCTCATAAACAATATATCCTTCTACAATTGAACTCTCAAATCAAACATGATTCCTGATATAATCCTGTAACTTTTTTATATATTTCTCATATAGATACATCCATTGAAAATGAATAAGACCACCCTACAATGCTTCATTAAGTAAATACATCACCAGGTGAACCATTATATTAATGAATGTTGATGGGTATATCCTTTTAAGCTTGCATGAAATGATGATAATATCTTACTTGGCTTGCAAGATATCCCTCCTATTAAGAGTTTTGGCGCATATTTGGTTGAAAAAACTATACAACTCAACAATTGGATATAATAATTCCTTTAGTAAAAATGCTTAAATTGAAAGTCCTAACAATCTCTACATAATAATATGACAATCATGTGGTTTCAACTTTTTTAACCTCATATCACAATTAGTCACATTCTTCTTAAAACTTTTAGCAAACCCATTGAGAAATTTCATATTTTATATAAACTAGCAAAATCATCTTCATTCTTCCTAGTTAAGGGTGTATGCAACATGTGGTTTGAAGAGCTGATCCTTTTCTTCATACAAATGCAAGTCTAGCCTTAACTTTATATCTGCTAGATCTTGCCTCGCATTATCTATATCCTTTATCTTGTGCTCAATATCCAATAATGTACCCAGAATATTATCATATATATTCTTCTTAACGTCCATCACATCAATATTATGCCTCAAGTTCATTGTCGATTAATATAGGAGGTCAAAAAAGATGTTTCTCTTACTCCAATTAAGTTCATCAGTAACCTTTTTCCACTTTAAATTGCCAAACTAAACATGTTTATCAAGAAGTCTCTGTGCCACCTTACATAACTGGTTCATGATAATTTCATTAGTAAAAGGATAAGGAGGGGCTCTCCTCTTTAGCTTCCTATTTAATTCCTTTCGATTTCTCCTTGTGTGACTCTTTGGAAGCTAACAATGATGACCAATATAAGTAATTTTTTCCTAACTCAAATTGATGGAGTATCATATTGTACATAGGATATGCTTTATAACCTTATCCACTTTATCTAGAGAGACTGCTTCGAGTAAGAAAATTATTTATAGTTCATAATAAAGCAACTTGTATGTTAAATAAAGTATTTGTATTAACATTTTGAGTCTTAACTCTTTTCTCCCAAAGATGCCTTAACTCCTCCATAACTAGTCTTAAGAAGACATCTATATCCTTACTTGGCGATTGAGATCTCAGTATTAATAAAGTCAACACAAAAAAAACTAATTCATATAAATTCATAGTGACAAGTTATAAGTAGTCATAGCCACTGGCTACATGCTATATGATAAGTTCTTATCACCAAAAGAATTAAATTCATTTGCACTTAATCCCAGCATAACATTTTATGGGGTTGGTGGAAAAATTAGAATGTTTCTTATTGAATTTCTGCCAAGCTTCTCCATTAATAGGATATCGCATTACCCTATCCTTTATTAACTTGCCAGTAGGTTATCATATTATATCTTTTGCAATATACTTTAACTGATACAATTGCTTCAGTTGAGGAGTCAGTGGAAAATACTGAAGCATTTTTTAATGGACCTTTTTCTTTTTTTTGTTTTTGTCAACTTATTAGCTCTTCCTATAAATCAAACAATTATCTTTCAAAACATCTTCTTTTCATAAAAGTTCACAGTCATGCTACACATATGGATTAACTCATACCTTAATCTTAACTTGTTGAGTCATTTCTTTGCACCATAATGTAATTCAGGTAATTTATTGTCCATAAAAAATGCCTCTTTCAACAATTTTAAGAAAGCATTAAATGACTTGTTAATCCACTAATGTAACACCTTCAAGTGCATGAGTTTCATTAGAAAGTTTAAGGCTGAGAATGATATACATCTCGGATACAATTCTATTTTCATTTATGCAAATAGATTATCATAACAACTATGATTTGATCCAATGTCCCCCTTGGATACATCTTCATTCCCTTCTCTTTCATTACGAACTATTTCTTCAATTTCATGAAGGCCAATGAAATTGTGTATAATATCCACCATCTCATCCATATTACTAAGAGATACCCTTTCATTCCTCTAGAAGTTGAAACATCTACTTCACAATGGTATACTTAATTTATGTATAATGGGCAAGATCTATTACCTATAATATGTGCCTTCAATGCTCCTAAATTTTGAAATAGTAGATTCTTGCACTTCTTACGTGGACATCTTACTAAACCCTTTTCATCAACAAAGTTTCTAGCTTTATTAACAAACGTCATCACACCTATCCAATACTCATCCAACAAGCAATTTTGTAAATGAATCTAACTTTTATCTATAGACATCATACCACTAAATAGAAAAAAAAAAACTTCTCATGGAATTAAGTATTAGGATCAATATTTGTTATGTTCTAAATCCACCATATCACTCTAATTCTAAAAGGTAAGATCCTATCCAATTCAAGATATTTCTATAGTTATGCTCATTATTTCTTCCATACAAAAATTTTGGTAGCATCTCCCTGTAGTTCCTTGAGTGTATAAATTATACATCAATATAGTTCACACCCAGAGAATAGTTAAGATGCCAAAATTTTCTATAATATTAAACAAGAGCTAGATAAATTCTTAATAATAACTACAGGACATATCTCAAACTATCTAACTTTATAAAATAATTCAAGAGTTAGTTGACATATAGAGATTAACCAACCATTAAATGGGTCTAAGCTTACAATGCAAATACAAATGTAATTCTATTTAAAATTATTGTAAAAATATATTTACAATAATTTTAAACTTATATTACAACATTTTATAAGTACCAATATTCTGATGTATTATTATCTGTAGGGTTATATATTTTAAATATCTACATAAATTTCCATTGTTTAACAATTTGGAACTAGAAATTCAATTTTGTAACCTACTCCACCATATTCATAAGATTTATAGTTAAACTTTTTTGCCTTGATGCATATTTTATAAATAATCAACTCTTTTAACATATATTTTATGAGTACAGATATATTTTCAAGAGTTCAAAGTTTTCAAGTTTCTATTAATATACAATCATCAAATTCATATTCATTGCATTTTGTACGAGAATTTCCATTAATGTAAAAAATTTAAATCTTTATAATCCTTTTAAGATTCATACTCATATATAATCCTAGTGCTACTACTTTGTAATTTTCTAAAAATATATAATCATATGAAATCTTATTGTTACTACTTTGTGTGTAGTTTTCATATAATTTTTTTTTATTATGTATAAAATATCTAATATTATTATTGAATATATAAAAAATTAAATTTCAAATATTTAATATTCTATATTAATATATTCAAATGAAACATTTTTATGCATTTAATTTTTAAATTTTTAATATTTTTAATTCATATTTTCAAGTAAAATATTTTCAAATAGGTTTCATCTTATAAAAAATTCATATCATATTTGAAAATATTTGGATTGTATAAATACAAAAAATTAATATTGAGTAGATATTATTTTTATGCAAAATAAAAATATTAGATACTGTATAAATTCGTAAATAAAATGAAAAATTATATAAAAATTACAATGAAACCTATTTAAATTATTATTGAATGGTTATTATTTTTAATACATTTCCAATGAAATGTTGAATATATGGGAATTTGAATACATATTAATCATTATGGAATAAATATTATACATTGTTATAAAATTTATATGATTTGTAATCCCTATTAAAGTATATAACCATATGAAATTTTTATATTAGTACATAAATTGTAATATGAAATTTCTTTTTATATTGATAAATTATTTTATTTTAATCATTATACATTATTTTGAAATATTTATGGCAATAAAAATAGAAAAAAATTCATATGAATTTCTTACATTAAAAAATTAAAAAAAGAAATATTTCATAACACAATTTATCATATGAAAAATTTCATATAACAATTTATTTTCATCCTTTTTTATATTAAAAATTATTTCATACAATAATTTATCTTCATTCTTTTTTATTTTTAATATAAAATTTTTTCCATAAATTGTTATATGAACTATTCATTAAAAATTACATAACAATCATTATTGAATAATAATTTTTTTATTTTAATCATTATACATTGTTATGAAATTTTTATAAATTGTGATCCCTGTTAAATTGTATAATGATATGAAATTATATTACATTGTAAGAAATTCTTAAGATATTCTTGAATTTTTTAATATTATTATTAAATATAAAAAAATTTCATTACATACAATATTTCCATCAAATATTTTATTAACATTTACTTTCTTTATTATACATTTTTATTAAAGTATGTTTATAAAGTTATATTGAAAAAATTTAACTATATACTTAAAAGTTATTTTTGTGTGGATATTTTTTTTTAAAGATGTTTATATAATTATTCTAATTATGTATATTACTATGTTTCAACAAAACTAAAAAATCTTGTATTTCAAAACTGCATCCTAAATTGAATAACCTACGAACATATCTACTAATTGAATAATTTACACATATATCAAATTATTCAAAACTATAATTATACTCAATAGCATAACAATAATAAAATTTATATTTATAAATTGTACATGAAAATAAAATTACACAAATACATTTAACATTTATAACATATAAATCTAACTAACATTAATTTCATGCTAAAAATGCCATACCATCAAATCAAATAAATTCATTACATATTATTGCAGCAAATAAATTCATATCATATTATTCACTTCATAAATTGCATAATGAAATAAAATCTTATAAAATTTAATACACATATCTCACTTAAGTAAATGTACTGATCGGATATCCTCTAACTAAACATAAATAATAATAAACAATAAAAATATCTAATAAAATAAAATAATATATAATATACATAAATAATTATATTATATTATTAAAAAATATAAATAAAAAATATGCTAAAATATAGGAAAACATACCTAAATCTCTCTATCTTCAACTTCCCTACTTACCACGTGAAAATGAGGTTGAGAGAGCAATGTTGGGGTATTTATAGACTTCAACCTTTAGCAATAACAAATTTTTCGATTGTCATTGAAGGGTCATCGCTGAAGACTTTGACCTTCAGTGATGACTCATGTCGTTATTGAAGGCTTCATCCTTTAGTGACAACTCGTGTTGTGGCCAAAAGATGGCATGAGAAATTGTGCCATCTTTTAACAACGACACCAATCATTGTTGAAAACTTTAACGACAACTTTCAACAATGACATTTATCGTCAGTGAAAGGCTAGAACCTTTTGCAACAGCAAATGTCATCATTTGAGTATTTAATTTCCCACCCATTCAATTCATAATGGCATCGTGTTATCACCGACGACTATGTCATCGGTAAAAGTTGAAAGATTCATCACCAATGACCAAATATTTGTCGTTGTTAAAGATATCGTCGATATTGAGCTATTTTGTTGTAATGTTCCTATAGGAATTGTGTTTAAATTGGTTGCAATTTAGAATGCAAGTAGGTTAAATTTATTAGTTATATAATCTAATCTAATCTAATCTAATCTAATTTATTTATTTAAATATATCGAGTTAAAGCTAATAAATAAGCTTATTTAAATTAATAAGTTAAGTCTATTTTCTTTAATCTCAATTCATAAACTTATTAGATTAATCTATTTAAGTATTAATATATTTATATATTATAAATAATATAATATATTATATATTATATATAATGTAAATATTTTAAATCATGTATTTATATATATAAGCTTAATTAGATTATTGAATAATATTTTACTTTAAAAAAATTTTAATCTATTAATAAATTTAAAATTATATTTATACAAATAAGCTAACAGATCAGCTAAACTTTCAGTAAGTTAGGGCGTGCTTGAATTTTGATATAATTTAACGGATCACCAATTTAAGATAAACTCTAACTCGGTTGACCTAGTTGCAGTGATGATTTACTTAGCAGGACCACCTTATGCTTGGTAGAAATAACAAGCTAACTTGAAATTTTAAGAAAAAATAAAAATAATTTTCCTAAATGAAGACCTATCTCACACTGCTCCTTAACTCCTCTAAAGATTCAAATCTTATAAATAATATTCTAAAATATTAAAAATTTGAAGATATTAAAATTTTATCTTAAAAAAAAAAAGATATGTAAGCTAGCCATAATTCTTTCTTACTATATTTAGTCTGAATTTTAATCGGTTTGTAAATGAATTTTCTTCAAAAATAAATTCTAATGAAAGAGGTTGACTCTTTAATTGGTCTCGAGTATAACTCAAAATAACTATTTTAGATAAATCATTATTAAAGTTGGATTTGACTTCATTTGGGAAGATATAACATGTCATTCCTTTTTTTTTTTTTAAGAACTTCTTTTGGCTTATTGTGCTAAAAGATAATTACAAAGAAATCATTACAAGTGAATTATCTGTCTTCAATTGTTTCTCTTACTTGAAATTCAACATTTTTTATTTTTTGAAAACTTCAAAAAATTCCTCTATAGGATTTAATTAAAATTTTAAAAAAATTTGATATTAGAGCTCACTTTAGAGGAGTTATTTGTATTTTGCTAAAACAGAAACATTTACATTGGCACTAACTCATATCCAGGGTGAAATTGAATTAAGTCTAGCCGAATTGTACTTTTACGTTGTCCTATTTAAAATAAAATGAGTTCGAATGGAAGAGCTCAAATTAATATTTTTAATTAATTAAATAATAATAAAAGTATATTTCAAAAAAGTATAACATTTGATATAATTATAAATATTATTAAATAATATAGATCTAAATTTATGAAAATAAATTAGATCTTCACACACAAATATATTATATTATGTAGATAAATATTATAATTAAATATCATAATCAATTAATTACTCGCGAGTTAAATGTATCAAACAACAATTTAAACGAATTTAAAAGGATAGGCATGAGTCCATTTTTATTCTTGCCTTTAGTTGATTACCGCCAACCCCATCAATCATACTATTTAGAAATGAAGCAAAGAATCCTCGAAAAATGATATTAACTCATTAATCATTACAAGAAATAGTAGATTTCCCACCTCGACGCTGTGGGAAATACCCATAGAAAATAGCAATGGGAAACCGTAGGAAATAAATGGCGCTTTATTTTTCCAATATGCGTTCATTTTGCATGACAGTTAATCATTTTCCCACGAGGGTGGCCATAGGCATAAAAGATTTCATTCATGAATTTCACCGTTAAAAAAAAAAATTGAAGCGTACAATTTTATTTAACGTTCCCACAACATCTGTTGTGGTAAATGCCATGGAAAAAAATGATTATGTCTTGGGGAAGATAGATTCGGGAAGGTAGAAAGTGTGAATACAAAATGGAATCCTTTGGTGCGGTACATGGAAAGGGAGAAGGATAAATAGGATAGAAGGTCCTTTTTTTTTCTTTTTTTTTAACGTACTCTTTGAGACTCTTAGAGGGGCTATTCCATAGAATGCTGGCTAGGTAATAGTGAAGAAATAGATTGTGAAAATGATGGATCCTTGTTCTCTATTTTGGAGAAGTATTTATAGGGAATGGGTGTTGGTGGGTTGTCACATTCCAATCTTAGGCATGTAACTAATGTAGAAAGTCACTTACAAATGACTTATCACTTACCTTGCATCCTAAAAATACAAATTCTAACTTATAGAAATAACTTTATTTTTACAAAAGTTAGCATTTGTTGCTATTCTTAAAATAATATGAATAGAATTTTCTTTTTTTTAACACTTTTGAATGGGCCCACACTTTAAAATGTGAAATCTATGGCTTAAAAGAGAAAATACTGAAGACCATGTATAATTAAAAAAAAAAAAAAGATTGACACAACAACTCAATGGATGTGAATACACTCAAACTCCATTCCAATTGTTATGTTCTTTCTCCACTATGTTTTTTATCTCCATAAGAGTAATAAAATTAGCTAGTTTAACCTTATCCTGAAAATATGGGAAATAAAAAGAGTCATGAGAACTTAGTGATTATATATCTACTAAAATTTGCAACTATACCTATGAGTATGTTTATAATTAAAGAAGGTGAAAATAAAATAAAGGAGGAAAATATGTTTACCTCTTAGCCTTGCTAATTTGTAATAATAAACTTATTTATTTTAAGTTCTCCTATTTGCTTATTTCAAAATGCTACCTCGTTCAATTTCGGAAGCATCATGCGACTAATAGAGGCTAAATAAACCACAACACTCAACTCTTACATATAGATACTCAAAGAAAATCATTAAAAGCATACAACATAATATAGCCTTTCGAACAAGGCTACTCCACACCATTTGCACCATGTTTTTATAAATAATAATCAATATTCTCAAAAGCTCATAAGCATACTTTTACATAATTATCTAATTCCATAAGGGAAACAATAAATAACAATACAAAGACGACAACAAACCTCCTTATGACTTTCAAGTTATCCTTATATCTTTACAAATCTAACATTGTTCCTTTAGAGTCTGCCTTATGCCTCCATAAATAGTTTACCATATTATAATGTGTATCTAACTAATAAATCATCCCAAAATTCAAAAATCAAACCAAAAAAGAAGAACATTCACACCTTGTTTCAAATTTAAAAAGAAAGGAAGAAATAAGTGATGAAAAAATCATGTCACAAAAGATATAAATCCTTTTACAAGTAAGAACTGATGCCACAAAGATTGAAGCTCCTTTGAGAAGTTTGAAGTTCTTCTAAGAACTAAAAGAGAAAGCTCACAAAGAGTCTTAAATTTCAAATTCATTTAGAAGTTTTAACTATGAGGAACAACTTTCCTTAAATGAGCTACAAAGTCAATAAGTTAACCAAAATTAGTTAGGCTCTAATAAACTAATTGGTTCCAAACTAAGAAACTAATTAAACCATTAATATTGAAAAAAAGTAATTGGCCAAAATTACATTAATACATAAAGAGGCCTAAAATGACTTAAAGTCTAAGAAATACAAATCAACAAAGGCATAATGTGCATTAAGCTTCTTGTATTCAAATATAGTATTTGAATACTATAGAAAATTCCTTAGTATTCGAATATAGTGTTTGATGACTGGCACATGAAAATGAATTCTAAGCCTAGTAGTTGACTACATTACTTGACTACTCATGTGCAATCTACCAAGGTTGAAATACATATCATCTAAGCTCTTCCAAACTCTTCTATCTTACTTCTTCTTGCATTCAAGCTCCTTGAATCAATCCTTGAAAAGCTTCTTTGATCCTTTTGATTTTATTCCTTGTGATTAGACCTTTCAGTATATATAATTACTCCTCTTTACTCTTGAAGATCATATCATTTCCTCTTTCTTCAAAAAGATTCATTCTTAAATCTTCAAAAGTTACATCAAAAGAAAAAGGATTAACAACATTAAGAGTAGTACTAATATCATACTCACATGATAAATTCAACTTGTAAGCATTAACATTAATCTTCTCAAGCATTTGAAAAGAACCATCTCCCTTTAAATGTAACTTAGTTTTCCTTTGAGCTAGAAATCTATCTTTCATCATATGAACCTAAACCGAATCACTTGCTTAAACACATCCTTCTTTCACCCTTTATTGTCTTGTTAGACATATTGCTCGATCTTCTTCTCATATTCCTCTTTACTTGCTCATGCAACTTTTGTATTACTTCCACTTTTCTTCTCCCATCCAAACTAGAACACTCATCAATAGGTAATAACAATAAGTCCAAAGGGTTTAGGGGATTAAATCCATTAACAACTTCAAATGGAGAAAACTTAGTAGTAGAATAAACACTTCTATTATAATCAAATTCAACATAAGGTAAGTATTCTTCCCAATTCTTCAAAATTTTTTGAATAATAGATTTTAATAGAATTCCTAAAGTTCTATTTGCTATGTTAGTTTGTCCCTCAGTTTGAGGATGACAAGTAGTTGAAAACAATAGCTTAGTCCCCAATTTAGCCTATAAAACTTTCCAAAAGCAACTTGAAAACTTTGTATCTCTATTAGACATAAAGCTTTTGAGCACTCCATGCAATCTCACAATTTTTTTGGAGAAAAGATCAGCTATATTTGTTACATCATCCATCTTATGACATGAAATGAAATGAGCCATCTTTGAAAACTTATTAACAACAACAAACATGGAATTTTTTCCATTCTTAGTCCTTAGTAAACCTAGCATAAAATCCATGAAAATATCAATCCAAAGTTCACTAAGAATGAAATTGAAGTATAAAAACCATGTGGTAGAACTCTAGATTTAACCTCTTAGTAAGTAATAAAATTAGCACAATATTTTGTTGACATCATGCTTTATGTTAGGCTAAAATAAATGTTCACACAAAATGTTTAGAGTTTTTTTATGCTAAAATGCCTAACTAAACTTCCTCTATGAGCTTTTATCATAAGCAATTTCCTAAAAGAATACCGAGGCACACTTAGTTTATTTTCCTTAAATAGAAACCCTTCATGCCTATTGAATTTCTTAAAGGCTATTTCCTCACAAGCCTAAAAAATAGAGGAAAAATTGTGACCATTCCTATACAATTCCTTAATATGTTCAAAACCTAACAATTTAGATTATAAAATAGAGATAAGAAGATACTTTCGAGATAATGTATTAGTAACTATATTATCTTTAGCTTGATTATATTGATTCACATATAGGAATGTTTCAATAAATTCTATCCACCTTACATGCCTCCTATTTGATTTCCCTTAACTGTTCAAATGCTTCAATGATTCGTGGTTAGTGTGGATGACAAACTCCTTTGGCCATAGGTAGTTTTACCATGTTTACAAAGCCTAAACCAAAGCATAGAGCTCTTTGTCATAGGCAAGGTGATTGAAAGCCACTCCACTTAGTTTTTCACTAAAATATGCAATTGGTCTCTCTTTTTGTATTAAAATAACTTCAATACCTATGCCTAAGGCATCACACTCAATTTACAAAGTTTCAATAAAGCAGAAAAAGTAGCAAAGAGGTTGAATTTAACTTATCTTTCAATAAATTAAAAGCTCTCCCTTACTTTTTTTTCCCAATGAAATTCCACATTTTTTTCATTAATTCATTCAAAAGTGTAGCTAGATATTAAAATCCCTTATAAATCTTCTATAGAAACTAGATATCCTATGAAAATTTCTAACTTTACTAGCATTTTTAAGGGTAGATCACTCCCTAATTGCTTTAACTTTCTTTCCATCTATGTCAATTCCTTTGTTACTTACAACATAGCCTAAAAACATAATTTTATCCAAGCAAAAGGAACATTTTTTTCCATTTTTTCATTCAATTTCTTTTCTTTCAAAACTTGCAAAACACTTTTTAAATGTAAAAACATATTCATTAACATTTTTGCTATAGATAAGAATATCATCAAAATAGATCACCACAAACTTTCTAATGAAAAGGCATAGAACATGTTTCATCAATCTCATAAAAGTACTTGGTGCATTAAGCAAACCAAAAGGCATAACAAGCCACTTATACAAATCATGTTTTATCTTAAAAGATATTTTTCATTCATCACCCACTCTTATTCTAATTTGATAATACCTTTATTTCAAATCAATTTTTGAAAAGATACAAGACTTCTGTAACTCATTAAGGATATTATCAATTTTAAAAATAAGATGTCTATATTTTATAGTGATTTTGTTGTTTGGTCAGTAATTAATACACATTCTTTAAAACTTATCCTTCTTTGCCACTAACAAATTTGACACTGCATGTAAGTTCATACTCTTTTTTATGTATCCTTTAGACACAAGGTCTTTCACTTATTTTTGTATTTCCTTGGCTTCCTCTAGATTGATTCTATAAGGAGGATGGTTTTCAATAGAAGCTTTTGGAATAAAATTAACTTAATGCTTAGTTTCTCTTTTTGATGGCAACTCCCTTAAAGCATCCTTTGGAAGAACATCTTCATATTCCTACAAAGAAAATTTTATTACTCTTAGCAAAATAAGGCTTTCTTAGTTAATATTTATTTAGGCTTCTTTGTATAAAAGCACAAACATTGGCCTAGATGCATAACGAGTAATTCTTACATCACTTACTTTTGCAAAAACACTCAATTTTTCTTTCCTTTATTTTAAACACTCACCATTCTCATTTTTCTTTTCTTTCTTTTCACTCACACTCTTTATTATTTTTATCATTCTTATTCTTTTTTATACTATTTTCTTTTTTCTTCTTCCTCTTTTTTTTTTGCATTTTTTTTGTCCTTATACACTTATTTTAGGATCAAAAGCTTGAAGGTCACCTTTCTTTAATTCATTACAAGGCTACACTTGTTGAGAACTCCATTATGAGTGACATTCCTATCAAATTACCACTGTCTACCAAGTAATAAATGCTAAGCTTGCATGAGAACAATATCACAAAGTATCTCATTTTGGTATCTTTCAATAGAAAAAGACACTATCATTTACTTTATTACCCTTATTTCAACATTCTTATTCAGCCATTATAGTTTGTGAAGGAATAGGGTGTTGTAAGGTAGATAAACTCAAATTTTCAACCAAGATAGTACTAAGCACATTTGTATAACTACCACTATCAATTATAACATTACATACCTTCTTTTTACATGGCATTATATATGGAAAATATTCTCCTATTATTCATCACTTCCTTCTTTAACTTGCATATTTAAAGTTCTTCTAACAACCAAGGCATTACCATCCATGGCACTACACTTTCTTCCCTTCTTTCTTCTAAAGAAGACATAAAATCTTCATTATTAAAGTCACTTGTGGAATCTACATCACCATTTTCCTTAGCACCATCACTCTTTTATTTAGGCAATCACTAGAAATGTGACCATGACTTAAGCATCTGAAGCATTTGACATTAGAATGCTTTTGTGGTTCTTTAATCTTGGCTTTTCCTTTATGATCTTCTCTTTTTAGTCTTATAAAGGACTCTTGCTTTTGCTTTTTTTTTTATCTTCCTTCTTTTTAACCTTCTTCTCTTAAGGTTTTCTAAGAAGAACTTGAATTAAAATCATATTTAAAAAAACCTTTCCTCTTGAGTTTCCTTTTTACCTTTATAGCCATATGTACCATCTCCTCTAGCTCCATATAATGTTATGACTCGACTATATTTGCAACCTCCTTATTTAAACCATGGAGAAATCATATCGTTATAGCTTCATAATCTTTCACTATATTAAATTGGTCATTATAATCTTCATCTCCTTATAGTGATCTTCAACATTTTTTGAGCCTTGGGTGAGGTCTTATAATCTTTGATATAATTCTTTATAATAATGGCTAGAGACATGTCTCATAATAGCCTTCGTCTCCTCCTAAGTGATAACTAGTTTTTCTTCACATATTTTTCTAGTTAGTACAAGTTGTTTCCACCAAATGATAGCATAATTAAGAAATTTAAAGATGAAAATATTAACTTTCTTTTCTTTAGAGTAACAATGGCAATCAAAGATCAACTTTGTCTTTCTTTTCCACTCTAAATATGCATCCATATCATTTTTTCTTTCAAATGAAAGGATGTTTAATTTGATGTTATCAAAATTAGAGTCCACCCTTTCTTTTTTTTGTATATTTTCTCATTTTGATGATCTTTTCTTTCAACTCTCCTCCTTTCACCTCTTTTGGATTCATATGATCTCTTACTCTCTCCATCATTACTATCTCTTCCTTCTTCATAAGTTCCATCATTTTGTCTCCTCTCTCTCTTTTCCATCTTTTCACTATGGTAGTTTCTATAAGGTTGCTCACCCCTTAATTTTCTTAATTTTATTTTCCATTTCACTAAATATCATGGCCATCCTTTTAGTTTGTTATTGTATGGCCTTTAATATGGAGCAAATATCATTATTCATACTTCCTTCCAACATCTTGTAAATAAAGTTACAACAAAAGGCTAGACAAAGAAAAAGACCTCATAAGAGCCCATTTCTCACTTAAGTTAGAAGCACTCACTCTCATGTTTATACTCTAATTGTGGTTTTTACCTTTAAATAATCTTATACACTATTGTCTTTTTTTTCACTATTATCCTTCCCTTTTTATGGTTTCTTAAAAACTAAAAAAGACACAATCAATAGTTGTGACAATTAATGTTATTAATCAAGGTTTAAACAATGAAAATGGAACAATGAATGACACTTTAGGATTCAAGAATGGAACAACTAAAACTTAAACACAAGTAAAATTAAGCAAACAAAACTACGAACTAAAGACTAAAGGATGAAAACTTTAAATGATTGAAAGAAGTAATGAAAAAATTAAGTCAAAATGAGAAGGTTGAAGGTGAAATAAAACATACAATGAATAAATGACTTCTTTTCAAACAATTTTTTCTTTTGTTCTTTCTTCTTAGCATTTTTCTTTTCTTTTTTCTTTGTTCTTTCTTTCTTTCTTTTTATTTACTTTTTAATTTTCACTTTGTTTCTTTTTTTTCTTGATTCATTTTTTAACCACTTTTAGTTTTTTCTTTGATTTTTTATTTTCAATTAAACCTTAAATTAATCGTATAACACTTTCATGTTAAATGAATTAAGGTATTAGAATACTATACTTGACTACCTTAAGTGATAATGATGATATTCAAGTACAAAAGTCGACTACTAAAAGTTTAGGTAGCCTCTACCTTTGAGTACTTAACTATAAGATTTGAATACTGAAGAAACTTTTAAATTTTGCAAAAGGTAATCAAATATAAGATTCAACGACCTCAAATTTGGTTCTTTCTATCTTCAAATATTCAAGTACGTCACAAATTTTATGCAATACATGAGCACAATACTTAACTATTTAAAGTTGAAATTAATGATTTTAAACTTTGATTAATCATTTTCAAACTTAGTAAAACCCAATGAAATTTTCATGACTTTGAATGCAATTTCAACACAAATTTCCATTAAGTGACATAAAATGATGAATAAGAAATAGCAAGAACAACACAAGAACAAAAGAAGTAAAGATAGAATCATAAAAAATAATAATGAAAACTAGATCAAAAAAATAAAAAAGAAGACTAACTTAAAAAATAGGAAAAAAATGAATAATACAACTTAAAAATTAGGAAAACTTTTGCTTTAAATAAAAAATAATATGAATCTAACTGATGGATCATCCCAAAATTCAAAAATGAAATAAAAAAAGAAGGATATTCATGTCATACTTCATATTAGTGAAGAAAAGAAGTTATAAGTGATGAAGAATCATGTTATAAAAGATATAGTTCTTTTGATCAGTGAGAATTATGTCACAAAAGTTGAATCACCTTTGATGAATCCAAAGTTCCTATAAGAGCTAAGAAAGAAGTCCCACAAAGATTCTCAGATTTCAAATTCATCTAAAAGTTCTAATAATAAGGAACAACTTTCTTCAAATAAGCTAAAAATTCAAAAAGTAAACTAAAACTAATTGGGCTTTAAAAGACTAATTAGACCCAATCTAAAAAGCTAAAAGACTAATTAAACTGTTAATATTGTAAAAAAAATAATATCAAAAATACATTAACGCATAAAAGGTCCAAAATGACTTAAATTTCAAGAAATACAAATCAACAAAGGCATAATATGCATTAAGTTACTTGTATTTGAATACAATATTCAAATACAATGGAGAATTCCTTAGTATTCAAGTATAATATTCAACTACTAGCAGGTAGAAATGAATTCTAAGCTTGGTAATTGACTATAATACTCAATTACTCATATATAATCTACCAAGGTTGAAATGCATATCACCTTAGCTTTTCTAAACTCCTCCAATCTTCTTTCTTCTTGCACCCAAGCTCTTTGAATTAATCATTAAAAAGCTTCTTTGATCTTTTTGGCTTTAATCCTTGTGATTAGGGTTTTTGGCATGTGTAGTAACTTCTCTTTACTATTTAAGATGACATCAAATCTAGTATTCACATCCCTACCCCATTTCACATGTCAAAATGCACATCTTTTTTATCCCAAAGATCTTATACGTTCATCATATCTCACAATTTCATCATCAAATAATTCATTTTAAAAAATAATTAAATTAGATAATAGAACCACTATGCTTATATTGCTTGACCTCAAATATTTACTCTATAATAATAACCTACTTTATATATAAACATTCGATTTATATAGCATAGACTCAAATGATGACATTGTCATGCCTCCATTACGTGGTTACAAATAAGTGCTTAACAATAATTATTCTAATTGTATAAGTACCACAAATCATCATAATAGAATAATTAACAATGTTGTCATGCCTCAATTGCAAGGTCTCCAAGTCCTTTCAATAACAGTTTACATGATATATATATATATATATATATATATATATATATATATATATATATATATATATATATATATGTATATATTTCCTCTATATGTATTATGCAAACAACTCCATCATACTAAACATAAAACCATAAGGTAAATATGAAAGTAGATTCATGTTCACAAATAGATATGTACAAATGGATCCACAACACACACATAAACATTCATATGAAAATATAAAGTTTAAATATATTAAACTTTAGTAAGGTATACATTCACCTCTAAATGTCATTTTCTTCTTAGAATTCTAAAGAATCCAAGTTTGCTAACTTACTAACTACCCATCAATCTACAAGACCAAACCATGATTAAGCTCAAACTAACCACTTCTTTCCCTATAATCCTTCATTTAAATACCTAATATTGAACCCTAATAAACTAAATCATAAGTTTCTTTATTTTACTACATTTATTTTCAAAATATGAAATATAAATTAGGATTAGGCTCTTGGAATAAGCTTAAAACATGCATAAAAATTAAATCTTATGTTTTAGATATGCTTACCTCCTTTAAAGGAGACCACTTTTAGCTCAAGTAGCAAAAAGTCCAAGGCAATGCCAGCATTAAAGAGAGCAAATCTACCTTATTTAAAGCTAAAAAGAAGTTTTTCTAGGAGAAAAGTTCTCAAATTTTATTTATTGATAGATTAGATTACGAAGACTAATGTTATAAATAACCTCAATAAATGATTCAGATGTGATTCATGTATAAATTTGAAGAAAATGCAATGAACTTCTTACTTATAAAACAAAATCAAAGGGTATTTTTATGCAAAAGGTTAGGATGATAGGAATGTTATGCAAACAACACACAATATCACTAAAGCTTAATAGCATGAGTTAGGCAAGAAATTTCTTTTCAACAGAAGCATATTCTATTAAGGTTGTACCTACAACATTAATTTTGAGTGCTTGTACCTTTTTTTTCACCACAATAGATTTCACAAGGATTTCTATCAATAGTTATATCATTAGAAGAAAATGTGACTTCTTTTTGTGCATTTAGAGATATTATTTTAAAATTTTGCAATATATACATATTTTATATCTTCTACTATCTTGACCCAATTAAATGTAAAAAACTGTTATTGTTAAGCATTTATTAAATTTGGGATATTTTTTTTTTACTATAAAGATATCAAAATAGAGTTTGAATATTACTAACTTACTACTTGTATAATAATATGGTTGTTAGATTCTATAGTTAGGTTTAGATACTACTCTAGGGAGTAGTGGGATTTAAAAGAATACATTTAAAAAAACTAATAAATCATGCCAATTATTCTAGGAAACCATCATCTTATTATACATTACACGTTGGTTATTTAATAAAAACCAACATACTATGTTAAATTTAAGATATGAAAAAAGTCAATTTTCAATGTTAGTTTATGAAGTGACATTTGATATAAGCTATCATGTTAGTTATTAAACTAACAAAATGATATCATAGTTCAATTATTCAACAAGAAGGAGGAAGAAAGTTTGGATTCACTTTTAAAGAAGCTCCAATTAAGTAAAGGCCAGGAGGAAGAGTTAGAAGTATAAGTTTGATTCCTATTATAGTATAAAGCCTAGAATTTGTCCTTGTATTAAGGAAATATTTTTTCAATAGTAAATCAAGGCTAAGTTTCACTCCTATAGGTGATGTGATTGTAGCTATGGAATCTAGTGTGGCTGTGACCAAGTCAGGGATGCTATCAAAGTAGCTTTAACCCACATTTGATTGAAAGGAAGAGGCACTATAAACGTATTTAAAGAAATGAAGCACCAGTAAGTACTATGCAAGTCAAAATTAAGCACATTGATTTTCATGTAAAAAAATTAACGTTGTTACATGTATTCAACATTGGTTTAAGATCCAGCATTAAATATATCAAACATATAATAACATCTTTATTTACATTGGTGAATAATTGATGTGGAATTAGTTAAACAACTAACATTATATGACAATTCTATAGTAGTGATTTTCATTTAAGTCCTTTATAAATAATAGTTCAACTTCTTCAAAAATTTTCTTCTAACTTAGCTCCTGTGTCCTGACCATCAATCCTAAAAAATAAGTTACCAACTTTAAACTCCTCCATCATCTCGAAACTTATTCTCAATATGTCACTTCTTTATACTTTTATTCATAACTCTTTTTATCATCACCATTGATGTTATCAATGGTTAAGTCTATTTTAGTCTATTAAGTGGCATTTGATTCATAGAATCATGTATTCCTAGGATCTTAATATTCTAGGAAATGTGATTTTTCAAAAATTAAATTTTTTAAGAATGTGACATTATTATATTTGATTTATTTAAAATTATTCTTAAGGATTTTACAATGTTAAGTTTTAATTAATTTGCATATTTTTAATATATTATTAGATTATCAAAAATGTTCTCATTGAAAATTAAGTAGTCAACAATGGTGGTGAAGGTGATCAACGATGATCATTAATGGTGGCTAGTGGTGGTCTTTGGTAGTGGATAATAGTTAATGAAAACCACCAGTAATAGCCAGTGGTGATGGTAATCATCTATGGTAAATGATGGTTAGTAATGGGTGGTAGGTAAGGAAGATCACTAGCGATGAATAATAGCAATGACAATCATCTATGGTGGGTGTGGCCAATGATAGTTATCAGCAATAGATAATAGTTGAAGGTGACTTCACCAGCAATGGGTGATAATGAAGGCGGTTATCAATAGTGAATGATGAATAATGATAATGATGGAGGGTAATAGTCAATTGTAATGAGTAATGGTAGGCAGTGATTAACTGCAACGTAGGTAATGATGAAATTAGATGTTAATAGTGGTAAGGTTTTAATAGAAGGATGAGCAAAATAATGTATTTAAGTTATTAAAACATTTCTATATCATAGAATTGTAGGATTAAAACATTCATATATTATAGGAATATAGAATATTCACCTCTCATGAAAATATTTTCGAAAAATATTAGCCTAAATAATATTTCTAGGAATGTTTACATTTCCAACAATATTTTTCTAAAAATTAAATCAAATATAAAATCTTACATTCCTTTAAAACATTGCTAAAAATGCGGGAAAGATTCCACCTCCAAATGCCATTGTACTATCTTTTAATGTAATGACACTATTACATTTTGGAGGAATGAAAAATGCCCACCATTCCCTTTGTAAAACAGAATCTCCATCTAAGCAAATTAAACATAAGGCCACGTTTTTCTCATGTTATTATTTTTGTTACTTGAATTAATATGTCAAATTAAATTAAATAAGGATGAGATTGATATGTAATTATATTTATAAGCAACTATGAGTTTTTAATCTATAGTTTTAATTAACAGATTTTACCTAAAGGGTGAATAGTTGATTGAGTAACGAATCAAATGCGAACATTATCAATAATTGATTTCTTAGCCTAACAATATATAGTACATCATACAAATTTTAGGATGGGGTGGTACAGTCTGCATGGGCTTGCTTCCGTTGTGGGCGAGACTTCGTTGAAATGTCATTTTCTCTCGACCATTTGTACTCTTGTTAATGGAATGATTCATTTTTTCTAGATTATGGAATGATCATTTGTACTCTTGTTTATGGAATGATTCATTTTTTCTAGATTATAGAATTCGCAAATGTTTTTTTTTTTTATATATTTTTTATTAATTTTCTTTTTATAAATCGTGAGATCCAAAAATTTATGAATTTCATTCCTCATTAGAAGGAATATTCGCATCCTAAAAGAAAAGTATAAATAGTATTTTTTATAAAATTAACGAAAATTAATGGTACTTTTTTTATATAATAATATATTAATATATTATTAAATTTAATTATATATATCAAATTAATAATCTTTTACGATATATCATGATGATACATCAATCCCTTATCCGATACAGTACTAATACACCAGGGTTTCAACACTCTCTGAAGTTATCACGAAGAAAAGGACTGACGGAACGTACACAAAAAGATGGAAGGAAAGAGTTACTCCTGCCCTGAGAGAGAAATATTCGCATCCTTCAACTATAACATTATAATACGAATTTCCATTTTCACCAAATAGATATAAATTATTTTTCAGTTTTGTTGTCAAGGAAAGTATTTGATAAACAATTTTTTATTATCATTTAACTTATTTGCGTAATTTTAATAAATTAAGTAGAGTATGTTACTTATATATATATATATATATATATATATATATATATATATTAAAATTTTATTTTATTTTTAATTTTAAAATATTAAAAATTATAATTACATTTTTCTTTCTTAAATAGGGCAAAAACAGGAGAATTAACTTGAAATAGAAAAGTATCCCCTTAGATAGGTAGATGTGCCAGTGAGTTTCATTGAGGTTCTGTTTATTATTAGAAGGATATTTTTTATTAAAAATTTTATTTTTTATATATTAATAAAATAGAGGTAAATTATATATGTATCTTAACTGAAAAATTATGATATGCAAATGTTATTACATTGAGAGAAAACAATCTTTTGCCTAAAAGAGATAGTATTATTTTTACCACTTTTTACATTCAATATTAGGTAAATAAAGTATTTTTTATTATTTTAATATTTTATAATTATATTTATTTTTAGTGATTGAATATTTCATAAGTATATTTTTAAAAAATATATATATATGAGAGTAAAGGTTCATGGTATTTTTTTCTTGCAGTTGAAATAGGAAAATTCGTCACCAGAAGGTAAAAGACCTGGCGCAGAATCATGCTCAACTTGTCAAGGTATTTTTCCAGGGTACATACACTGCATTTTTTTTCTTTTTTTTTTCAAATCACTTTTTCCACCAAAGATGTGTCAAGTTGTAAACTAACATATATGTTTCTCTTTTTTTCTTTTTTCTTTTTTTTCGTGAATGCAACTATCATATATGTTACATCAACTTTAAAAAGCCCTAAAAAAAAAAAAAACGAATGCGGTTGCTCCCCTTCATAAAAACAATAAAAACAGGGTGACGCGTTTTTCTTTTTCGGTTAGAAATAAAAATAAAATTATATTTTATCTGAAATTATAATTTTTGACTAAAAAAAGAAGTTGTGAATTTTAGAATAAAATTTATGTTTTTTATTTTTCTAAAAATAATAGAAAATTGATGAAAAAAATGGACAGAATCCAGGGAAAAAATAAACCTTAAAAAAACTTACTTTTGTTCAAAACTTACGTTCATTTCAGAGGAAATTTTAATCATCTTATCTAATTTTGTTGGTTCATTTCACCTGCTCTCATGGCAGTTGATTTCATAATACCTAATTGATTAAAGCTGATCTACTAACAATATCACTCAACATAATTTTAAGTGGTTAATATGAATTTCTCGTTAATTATATAAATATATATAATAAACTTTGGCTTATTTGTATAAAAAAGTATAGTTTTCCTATTTTTATCAAATATTAATCCCCTTAATTTTTTTTAATTGTGTGGTGTGAAATACCATTTTTGTCCTTTTTTCACTGAAAATGATAATTAAATTTAATATTATTCCTTATGAATTGATTAAAAAAATTCATATTACTCATAATATTATTATTCCACATGGAAATTTAAAATTATATTATCTGAAAAAAATCATCACACTGCAAAAAAAAGAAGCAACAACGAAGACATCTTTAGCGATGACAAAATTTCGATCGTTGGTAAAAGTTTTTCCAATGACAACGTCGTCGGTGAAGTGTAAAAAAAATTCAGCAAAAAAATCAAGGTATTAGCAACGACAATTATCGCTGCTAAAGAGCTGAAAAAAATTTCAGTGGGAAACTTTGACCTTTAGCAGCAACTTTTGTCATCGCTAAAAATTGAAGCCTTCACCAATGACACGTGTCGTCGCTGAAGGTCTACCTCAAAAATTGCAGAAGACCTTTAGCGACGACATCTGTCGTCACTATAAGGTAAGCCTTTCAGTGACAATATTTGTCGTCGCTAAAGGTTCCCCAATTTTCGAGGCAAACCTTCAGCGACGACATGTGTCATTAGTGAAGGCTTTACCTTTTAGTGGCACCAAAAGTCACTACTAAAGGTCAATCTCAAAAATTGGGCATGCCTTCAACGATGACAATGTCGTTGCTTAAAGGCTTACCCTATAGCGAGGACTCTTCACTGACAACCGAATTTTTTTATCGTCACTGAAAAGTATGCCTATATATATCATCCGCGCCTCCTCACCTCTCATTCGGGCAGTTACAAAAGAAAAGTTGAACCTGAGGTAAGTTTCTTTTATAGTTTTTTCTCTAATTTAGTGTATTTATTTTTTATATATATTTACGTGTAATAATTTTTTATATTTGATATTTCAATTTGTTAGTTATTATTAGCATTCATAATTGTTCGTGAGGAGTATTCAGAGTATATTTGATTAGTAAATTTTTATCATTGAGGTATGTGAATTAAAATTTATAGTATTTTTATTGTATAATATTATTTGTGAGATTAATAGTTTGCAATGAATTAATAGAATTGATAGTATTTTCAATTTAATATGAAACTTCGTATTATTTTATTTTGCATATTGTAAATATTAATTTGTTTACATTAATTTATCTTAACATAAAATTTGTAAATATAAATTTTGTTATTATTATGTATTCCTTAAATTATAACTTTATATTATATGATATATGTGTAGATTAAATTATTATACTAATATAAGATAGAGTTGTTATGATATTTATCCATAAATTTTAAAATTTATGTTGTAATTTAGGAAATTTTAAAATTATTAATTTTGTTGAAATAATATAACATAGAAAATTAGAATAAGTATATAAAGATAGCTTAAAATAAGAGATTATAATAATATAATCTCTTTCTTTATTAAAATTGAAATTGAAATTGAGATTGAAATTTACCAATCCAAATTATACTATTTACACCACATAATAAGAAAAATTCAATGGTACTTTAAACTACATGAAAATCGAACTTAACAATCCAAATTATACTATCTACATTACATAAAAAGAAAAACTCAACTAAACTTAAGGTCACATGAAAATCACCCCCTTTATGGATAAATTAAATTTACTTTTTACTTTTGAAAATAGTAAAATTTATAATTGACCAATTTTTAAAATTTATTTGTTAAAATTATTTTTTAAAGCTAAACCTTACACACAACCAAAATAGATTATATTTTTATATTATTTGAAGAAGATTATATTTTGTTATTTTTAATGTCAAATTTGTGATTAAGTGAATTATTTTTACAATTAACAATTTCAACTGCTATGTAATATGATTTTTTTCTTGGATTAAACATTAATTTTCAAATTAAGGAATATAATTTTTTAAAATGATGAAATATTTCTCAATACTATTTTGAGAAATTATATATTATGTACCTAATTCTAATAGCTAAAATTACAATAACATTACATTAATGAATAACTTATGAAATTAACAATAACTGTACGATGAAAAAAATTTTAAGCCAAATCTACTAATACTATAATCTCTTGGATATTAATTCGGTGTTATTTATTCTAAAGTTTCTTAGAATTTGCTTAAATTTAAACGAAAAGAATAGAATTATAAAATATTAAAATGATAAAAATTATTTAATTTGTTTACTATTAGATTAAAAGAAATATTGAGAAATAATGATTTTCTATTTTGTGAGTAAAAACTTACTTTCTTTTAATGTTGTAATAATAAATGTTATTATTTAGTTATAATAACTTGTGACATATTACACTTGTATAATTGTTATATATAGTACTAGAGATGAAAAGACTTCCTGGCAAAACCGTCAAAACGATCTTATAATAATAGAAATTGAAAATTTTTCCTCATATGATAATTTACAAGCACTCATAAAATGCACGTCTCTTTAGAGATGTTGAATTGTGCACCTTATACATATAGTAAAGTAGGTTACACATTTGAATTCCTACAAATTTATTATGAAACATAACAATTGTTATTTTTGCAGGATAGTAACTCATCTAATTTCAACCTGACAGTTAATTTTGGAGATTTCCATCTAGTAGATCTAAGTAATCAATGAAATGGACCTTCAATAATTCCACCTTCCAAGAATGTTGATCTAGCGATCATGGAGAAGATGCCTTCATTAATGATGATGATAGTTTTTATGAAGAAATGATTGATGATTATACGGAGGAAGGGCCTTTACAATCGGATAACGAAGGAGAAATCAATAACAATGAGTCTATTAGGTTCATTGACACTGATTTAGATTAAGGATAAAATAAGATATTCGAACTACAACTCGTAATTGTGTAAGCATGATGGTTTAAATAATCTATATGGTTGCAAAAAGTTATACCCTATAATTTGCTTCATTTTACTATAAATTCTCCATTAATTACTTGTATAATGTGTATTATTTCAATTATGATGGATGTCGGGGCACGACACCATGGAGGTAATGCTGGAGGCAACCCATTGCAGCGTCATTGCAGCGTCCCACCCACATTCCATCATAATGCGAAGGTTCAAGTATCTGTTCTTAGTTGTACATACTTGAGATTGATTAAATATCTTGTTAGTGGTATTGATATTTTTCTTTATCTATTGAAGTGGCAGCTGCGAGAAAGAAGGGTCCGAATAGGTCCCTCAAGTTGCATGAGAAGATAGGTCGGGGTGAGGGGAGACCAATACCTATACAGTTCGATACGACTAGTACATGGCATGCAGTTGAGGAGGATGCTAACCATCTCCCTCATGACATTGGTAGCGTGATCCAAGCTTACATCCCGCCTTATTATAAGTCATAATGGGTTATACCTCAAGAGATCCGAGATAGAGTTGTGCAAGAGGTTTGCGTAAGTATCCATCTCTTCCATTTGGTGAATTAATCCTTCTGAGATTAAAATTCCTAAATATAAAACTCATAAATTTGTTAAATGTCTTCTATTATAGTCCCAGTTTGAGTTTTAGGGCATATCCGAGGGTGACTGAGATAGAGCGATTTTCGATTTAATGTGGTCTGCTGTAAACCTGCACAGGGATTGAAAATATAGGTTGAACAAGCACTTCTTAGAGCATAGGGGCCATCAGGACTAGGATTATGATCTGGATCGTACTAAATGTTGTATGCCCTGATCTGTTGCACCCGAGACATGGCAAAGGTGCATGGACTTTTTTGACAGTGACGCCTATAGGATAAGTATGACATTTAATAGGATTAAGTTATTTTTTCACATATCTTAATTATAAATTAAAAAACTTAATACTATTTTTTTTTAATTTGCAGGAGTTGTCTAGCAGGAATACAAATAATAGAGCGCAAAAGGTTGTGAATGATCGACATGGTTCAAAGTCTATTATTGCACATTAATTTGATAAGGTAAATTAAATTTTTTGTTTATTTTTTTAAATGTACATTTTACTAGATAGCTTTTTGTTTTTTATTTATTTATTTTCATTCTTTTTTTTCTTTTACAAAAAATGAACAGAGGAATAGAGATACTGATGAGTTGCAGTTGGTTTCCGAGAATTTTAGGGATCGACACACCTATAGATCAGGGGAGTGAGTGCATCCGATCTCATAGGGACAATATGTAAGTTAGTTAAAATTTATATTTTAAATATAATTTTACGAATATATGTGATAAGAATTATTATCCTAATTTTATTTTGGTAATTTAAGGCGAGGATGATTGAGCTCGTGATTCAGCACACACAGTCTAGTGTATCATCCATTAGCTTGCCTGTGACTCCTATACAAATTGATGAAGCTTCCACCGCCGATGAGGTACTTAGCACTCGTCGAGGGCACAGGAGGGCTGTTGGACATGTGTTGGCTAGTCAGTCCTATCAGTCGGCAGGGACTTCTAGCGCTGGGACGAGCTTGCAGTCCGTGTCTCAGGTCACTGAGTTGCAGGAGGAGCTACAACAGACTCGAGAGTAGTATCAGCATAAGCAGCAGTTGATTCAGGAGCAACAGCAACAACTAGATCATCAGCAGCAGTAGATTACACATCAAGGGCAGATGCGTGAACAGATGGAGCAGCAGATTCAGACTTACCTTACCCAGATGAGTTTCATTCTTAGACAACAGGGTATTCTCTTACTGTTGCTGCCATTTGCTACTGCTGCTACACCGCTTGGACCGAGCAGATTTGTGAGTACACTTGCCGCTTAACTACCTGGTCCTTCTTAGCCATCACCATCATTTTATCGTCCTCGTTGCCAGGATGATGATGATGACGATGCATCGGCATATTTTCACCTCCCTTCTTCGTAGTATCTTATGTATATGTATATTTATATTTCTCATATGTATACATTTACATGGATTGTATATATTTAATTTATTCATATAAATACTGTTTTTACAATTGCTTTATAAGTATTCTTTTTTTCTACGTTGGATCAAATTGTTAGATATTATTATTAGTATTATTGATGTACACTTTACATTAAATTAAATTAAAAAAAGATAAATATAATCCAAATGAATTCAAACAAAGAATATTTTAAATTATGTTGTTAAATATAATATATTATTTGAAATACACTTAATTATTTCAAACTTTTACCGACAACAAGTCATTGCTAAAACACAATATCGTCATTGAATCCAAGAGTTTAATAGCGATGACATTGTCGTCGCTAAAGATTGAATTTACAATGATGATAATGTCATCGTTGAAACTCCGACTTACAATGACGACAAAGTCCAGTTTCAGTAACGACTTTTTTGCTATAGCGACGACAATGTTGCCGTTGAAATTTAAATTTTAAATTTTTTTTAATTTTAAAATTATTTTCTACGATAACATAATTGTCGCTAAAAGTTATACTTTTAGTAACGACTAATTGTCATCAGTGTTAGTTGTTTCAGTTACAAAACTATCCCAATGACGACTTTTGCATTTATCGACGGCCGGGAACTCTTTACCTACAATAATTATCATCGCTAAAGGTCTTTTTTACGGTAGTGTCAATCATAATTATCTTTGTAACTACACGCACAACGCATATCATCCTTCATGAACATTCCCTGAAAAAATGCTAATTAATTACGAACATTCAAACTCAAACTATGCTACGTGAATTCTCTCAATTTTTTGAAGAAATTAAAAGTGTGAATTTATTTATTTATTTATTTATTGGTTTCGGTGAATATGGATCTCGTTTCCCTTTTCTTACGTTATTGTCCGTTTCGTTTGATCGGGATAAGGAAAGGAAGCCACGTGAACTTATGTGAGCAGTAGATGAAAAAAAAATTTTGTTAAAATAATCGATTTTAATTAACGTAAAGTGTGAGACTTAAAGGATAGGAAATTATTTCAAATTTATAATATCTCGTAGTAATTGGCCGGTAAAAGTTGGGGATAAAGGATGGAATCGGAAATTTTCTTTTTGACAAGATTTTATATACATAAGATATAATTGAAAATTATTATTAAACAAAATAAAAGAATAAATTATAACATTTTTTAATTTTCATTTAAATTTTTATGCACTAAAAAATTAAAAATTTTGAATTAAATAATTATTATATGCTACATAAAATTAATTTAAATAATTAATTGGATGAAATTAAAATAAAAATCATGAATTTAAAATGAATAATGACTTTTTCGTGTTATGAAAATAGACATTGTTACAATTTCTTACAAAAAAATCTAAAGCATAAAATATAAGAAAGATAAATTATGATAAATATATCAATAAAAATTTGGGGTTCTTTATGTAAAGTATAAATAAGTATAATTCAAGAAAATGAAAATAAATATAATTCGAGCTATATATATAATACATAAAAGAGATAATATTTTATACACACACATTCAATTCAAGATCCACATATAACAAAACTCTTAATAATAATTTTTCATATTATCAATGATATATTATAGTTAAATGTTAATCTAAGATTATTCTCATAAGCCAATAGATGTTTAAAAGGTTTTACATGTAATTCAATGTGATAATTTTTTAAAGGAGAAATGAACATAGAAAAAATAAGGCATAATATAAGTGATTAATAATCAACACACTGTCACTTCAAAATGGAAAATTTGATTCAAAATTTTATTTGAAGGCACCAACATTAAAGTTTAGGGGAGCTTGTAGATGTCTGTGGTAAAACCTTGTGGTTTGGAGCCATAAGGGAATTTTGCCTCTATTAGCGATATAATTTTTTGCTCTGTAAAATAAAAGTTTTCACTTCAAATAAAATAATAATAATAAGATAACAATGTTTTCTTTTATTCCATGAAACTTTATTATTATAAAATTATTATATTTTTTACCTTATATGCTAATATATATATATATATATATATATATATATATATATATATATATATATATATATATATATATATATATATATTCTAATAATTTAATTATTTAAAAATTTGGAAAAAATTAAGATTTTATTTGCAATGATAAAAACAAAAAATAATAATATTTTATTGATAATGTATTAACTTGAATTTTTTTAAGTTTCAAATTATATAAATTAATTATATATGAATTTAAACCTATACTATAACATTCTATTAATTATATATAATTTATAATATTTAAATATAGATTTTTTTCTTTTATTACTTATTTAATAGTATTTAAAATTACTTAATAATCACGTCATTAATTTTAATATTTTGTAATTTTTATCATTTTCTATAAAAATAATTAAATAATATTAATTAAAATAATTTTTTATCATTTTTTATCATACTATCCTTTCTTATTATTTATTTAAAAATTTAATTTCTCATAAAAAATTATTTTTATGCAAATCAAACGACCTCTATTTTTTTAGCTATTCAAATAATTTAATTATTTAAAGAATTTTAAAAAAATTTAAAATTTTACTTGCAATGATGAAAATAAAAAGTGATAATATTTTATTGATAATGTATTAACTTGAATTTTTTAAGTTTCAAATTATATAAATTAATTATATATGACTTTAAACTTGTATTATAACATTCTATTAATTATATATAATTTATAATATTTAAATATTTATTTTTTATTTTATTTCTTATTTAATAGTGTTTAAAATTACTTAATAATTACATATAAACTTATAATCATTAATTTTAATTTTTTGTAATTTTTTATCATTTTCTATAAAAATAGAGGAAATTTTATCCCAAACATGAAAAGGCTTGTATAACTCTGTTGTTCTTGTTCTGGTGGAGTAGAAGAATCGAAGGAATTTTGTTCCGGCCTATTAAATATGAATTAAAATAATATTTTATCTCTAATAAGTCATGAAAAAAAAAAGAAAAAATAAATAACTGACCTGCTCGTATATTGCCCATTATCATCTCTAGCGAGGCTGCGGGCGTGGATCAAAGCACCGTGTCCTTTCGGATTGGAATCCTACATTTTACACTTTAAAAGATAAAATACTAAAATTTATCATTAATTTTAATTCATAATTTTATAAATAAAAGTAAAAAAATTAATAATAAATTTTGACATTTTATCCTATAAAATATAAAAAATATTTTAGAGGATTCCAATCCCTGTCTTCCTACCTTTCTCTCAATCAAACGAAACGGACCGTGTAAGAAAAGAGAAACAAGATCCATATTCACTGGAAAAAAAAGAATTAAAACAACGTTTAATTTCTCGTCAATAAATTGGTAATTATTATATACATTAAAATTGACAATTTATTATTATTATTATTATGCATCTTTCTTTTTCCTCATAAAATTAAAATAAACAGAAAAAAAGTATAATTAAAATGTAAATATATATTTAATACTATTAAGATAAAATTTAACAATTTATTTTAATTTATTTTATTTATTTTAATATTATAAGTAAATAAAAATTAATAATTATAATCAAAGTAAAAATTAAATATTATAATTATCAGATAATAAAGAACTAACAGTATAAATTAATTTGAGGGATATAATAATAATTTTTTAAATAAGGAATTAATTATTATGTTTACGTATACAGATGGTAAAACTGAAATTTTACTCAAAATTTAAAAATTGGTGTAGCTATTGAACGGTATAACTGACATAATTATAATTTTAAAATCATATATGCAATTCCAATGTACTCTGTTATATGGATTGCTGTTTCCCATACGGCCACTCTAATCCAAGCCTTTCAAAAGAGTTTGAGCCTCTCTCTCCCATCATCAAATTCCCAAAGTAAGAAACAAAGCAAAGAACACCAATCAATAATGTCTTCCAAGAAATGATGCAACCATTTCCAAAACGGATCCCATACTTCCTCTTGGAAGCACTCTTTGTCCCCTCACAATCATCACACAATTTTCAAATTCAAAGTCACTGAAACTCATACAAAATCCAAACCCACAGCCACACACAGATTACTGCAGCCGAAAATCAAGATTCTCGCAATGTCGACGCTGCGGAAAATCAAGCTTCTCGCAACCCGATGTGTATTGTCTCCGAGCCCGACCCGAAGCCCGAGGCCCAGTCCGATGGTTCGACCAAATCGCCGGAAAACCAATCTCCGATTGCGCCGCCGACGGGATTTTCCGGTTCAGCAGAAACCACTGTTGGATTCATCGCAGAAGAAGGATAACAAAGTTAAGGATTTGGTGCGGAAGAACTCACTGAAGCAACTCTTTGTGTCTGCACCGCCCGAAGAAGACAACGATGTTGAAGAGAGCGGCGTGAAACTATCTGCTGGGGATATTGCTATTGGCGGGTCGGGTACATGGGGAGGTGGGTCCGGGTTGAATAGGCCGGTTTGGAATAGTTTTCGATGCAGGTCGTTACTGAGGAGAGCTTGGCGCCCTGTACTCGATACTATAATTGAGTGATTATCTGAAACCAGATTTGTTGAGCATTTTGATCCAAATTTATTTCGCGTTTCTCGTTGCAATCTGTTGCAGAATTTCAGCAAATCAAATTTAGTGCTAGTATTTTCTTAAAATTTGATTTTAGAGTTTATTTCAATCAATTACTTAATTTTAATAAATTGAAAATTTCTGGCGAGTAATACTATTTGCATAAATTAATTTCCAAAAAGGATTATAGTTTTTTCTCTTTTCTTTATTTTTTTATGTTAGAAATATAAACATTATGTTCTTTCTTGACGTATATAAAAAAAAATTATCTTTCTAATTCTTTTTAATCCCTAACATATAACAAATACATTACAAAACGTAGACAAAAAAATTATAACTATTTAACAAAAGTCGACAATGTTCTCTAATTATCAGGTGTAATTAAAAATAAATATTATAACCAAAAGATCTAAGAATTTTTCGGTTGTTTAAGTTTTTTTCACGTTATTTGCACGATCATAAAAGTGATAATATATTCATTTCAAAAGTTCAGAGAATGTAAATTTTAAGTAACAATTACGTTGGCAAAATAAATCACAACTATGTTAGTCCTTAATCTATATTTATATATATAAATAAATATAATTGTATGAATAAATTGTACTTTGTTTTATGTTAAATTGTATATTTTTATAATTTCAAAAGATGGTATCCGAGTCAGTAATTTGACTTGATTTAATAATTATTTAATTGGACTAATTTTTTACACGATTCAAACTCGATTCTAATTTTTTATAATACATTAATTTATAATTAAAATTTTAATTTATTTTTATAATTTTAAATTTATATATATTATATAAAAAAATTAATAACCTAATTAGATATTATATATTTTTTAAAATATATATTTATTATTTAATTGATTAAAAATATATTAATATGAATTCAAAATCGCCCTAATTTAAGGAGCATTAATCGATAAGATCAAAATCTGATTAGGCTCGAATTTTACCCCTAATTTTAGCTAAGATATCTGCTCATTTTCTTGAACAGAAATTGTGTTCTTCAGATTTTCTAGGCCCTTAATTTTTCATTTTTATGTCCTATGCTCACTCTTCCGTTCCTGCCACTCATTTATACGTAGGATTTAGCGTTTTTAAGCCCTTCATAAAACCATAAAACCAATAATGAAGGTGCGGAGGTAATGATGTGAGAAATAGATTTTGCATTTGATCCTACATTATTTTTTTTATAAAAATATTATATATATATATATATATATATATATATATATATATATATATATGTATATATATGTAAGTAAAAGTGATATATAATTTATTTTTACAATTAAAAATAATAAATTTATGATTAAAATTTTGTTTCAATTCTCCAACTTTTCAATTTTTATTAATTTAATTTTTGAAATAAGATTTGTATTAATTTTATTCTTAAAATTTTAAATTTAGGTAAAATTTTAATCCCTACAAAAATTAAAATTTATATTAATTTAATTCCTATGAAGAGTGAAAATTCATTTGAATTTAAAATTGAAAAGATTAAATTGGTATAAATATTATTTCAAGAATTAAATTAATAAAAATTAAAAATATGAAATACTAAAATAAGATTTTAATCTAAATTTATTTAATTGAAAAGTACTTTTATAATAAAATATTTATATATATATTAATATAAAAATAATATATCACCTATTTTAATGATTAAAAATTATATTAAAAATCATACCAATGAAAAAAAGAAAATTTTATTTTTAAAATTTTATATTAATATTAAATAAATAAAATATTTTTATATTTAATAATTCATAATTATAGTTTATAAAAAAATATTTTCTTTCGAATTAATCGGAACAAGAGCATTGAAATGGAAAGTTAGAGCGCATAAGGGTAAAAATAGGCGTCTGACCTTGTCAGAAAAGAGAAATACTAGCCCAGAGCAGGGAATGGACAGCTCAAAAGGATGAAAGATAGAGACAAACATTGTTTATTAAGGCACATGTAATGGCTCTGGATGGCCTTGAAAGGGACTTTCACAGAAAGTTTAAGCCCAAAGAAAATGAATTCTATTAAAAGTTAATTCTATCAATAAAACTAGTCTCCTATCATCTTAATACGACTTTTCCTGGTGGAAACTATCATGATTCTACGTATTATTTTATTTTAGTTATAAAATATAATGATACATAATATTTTATTATCTATATATAAAAATAAAATATTTTTATAAAAATATTTTTTAAAAAGTAAATGAATTTAAATATATGTATTATTTTCTTCTTATTTTTTATTATTTAGAAGAAATAAAAATAAAAATTTTTATTTATGGATAACATTATTCTTTTATTATAACTCATTATTTCAATAAAAAAATTATATTTATCACTCTTCTAAAATTATCATCTTTTTTAAAATCTCTTGTCCTACAATTAAATTTAAATTTTACTATAAGCAATTGAAATAAGTGATATGATGTATAAATATCACACCACCATAAAAGTTTACCAAGAAAATGACATCATACTTAAATCTCGCCTATCTTATTTTAAATTCATTTAAAAATATCATTTATTTATATAGTAATAAAAGATTTTTACACCATTTGTACTCTTTGTGAACAAAATATAAGGAATCATAATAAAAGAAAATATTTCTTTTTTTTAAATTGTATAAGTTGTAAACTCTTAGTCCACTTAAACAACACACGTATAAGGTTAAGAATTTGAACTCACGATATAAAAAAAAATTAAAATAATATTGAATGTCATTACATTATTAAAGGTGCTAACAAGCTAATTCCTTTCTTTAAAATGAAGAATTTTTTTTTATCATGATTGTCACACGTAACATTAAATAAGATCTTTTTATCATTTTAATATTTTACATTAATAAATACAAGTAAAAGAGACTATTTTTATGAAAATATCCTTAATTTTAAAATAAAATAACATACCTTACTTCTAAAAAGAAAGTACTCATTAAAAAATGAAAAAATTGCACTATTGTTCGATCTACAAGACCTAGATGTGCAAAGAGTTAATAAAAAAGTGAGATCAGTTGTTCACGGATAAAATACCATTTTACTATTTTTTACGAAACTTATTTCCATTTTACCGTCTTTTAAAAATTTATTACCAAAATACTGCACGAAGAAGGGAGGCGCCATTTGAGATGGTACCATTTAGGGGGGCGCCACCCAAGATGGCAGCCTCTGGGAGGCTTTGAGGGCGCCATTCAAGGTGGCGCCCTCGTTCCTATTTTTTGCTATTTTTTCTTTCAGAACTAATTAATAATTAATTTTGATATCATTTGAAAATAAAAATTTTAAAAATAAATAATATATGATTGTGACTTAAAATAAATTTTTAAAAATAAATTACTCATTTCATAATTATATTTGATGTCATAAAAAAATATGTTAACTCTATTTTGATATCTAATACATAAATTTATTATAGGAATTAAATAAGAAAGTAGTAATGATAATAATATAATCAATAAAATAATAATATTAGTAAATAATTAAATATTATTTAAAAAATATAGGATCAATAAAGAATAATTACGTAATTTATATTAATGTCTCTCAAAATTTGATCCAATGACACTTAATATTTATCAATTTTTGAAATTATAAACTTCCAACGTTTGGAATTATATTATTATAAGTAATTATTTAATACGTTATTACACATAAGTAAATTTATTGAATTATTCAATAATATTCTTTATATACGAAGTTGAAGATTGTTAAAAATGAAAAGAAATATAATGAAATAAATATTTTTTTATTTATATTTATTCCAATAATATTCTTGCTACTTTGTATTTATCTCAATAAAATTATTTTTATTTTGTAATAAAGTAAATGCGAAATTACGAGGTTGAGATAGCTGAAAATTTAAAAAAATGTGATTATTTCGTTACAATAATCTTTTCATTTTGTAATGAAATCAAAATTGTAACATGAATTAGTTATTTTTTATTTCGTCACAATGATAAAATATTTTGGCAATGAGAGGGAAAAGTACTAATTAACCATTTTTTTAAGAAACTATTATTCGTTTTATCGTTCCTTCGAAACATTTTATCGAAATAAGCACAGAAGATATGCACAGCGATGGAGAGATGCCAAATGGCGTGTTGAGGTACGCTAGATGAAATGGCAGTTGTTGGCGCTAAAGGGAAGGGACGTCAGGCGATATGACTGCTTTTGGCCTACAGCAGCCTCGCTCCTCATTTCTAAGTTAATTAGCCGGTGACCGTGTCAACTGTGAATCCAAGAGACTTGAATTTTGGTACTTGTACATGGACAACATCCCCATCTATGTTGACAATTGTACTACATTTTTTTATTCTTAAATATTTGGTAAACTCGACTCATAACGCATTGAATAAAGATTTTACATGAAAAAATCCTCTAAATATAACTTTCACCTAAGTCCTAAGACCTATATTAGGACACCTTTCTTTATCTTGTTTGTTGTTCTTTTAATAGCACAACCTATCACAGTACATATAAATTTCTACAAAATTTTCATAAATCATAACTTTACATCTTAAATCATAATTTCACATCATAAATCATAACAATCAATATAAAATAAAAAAATTTATATTATTTATATCATAACATTCTAAACAAATTTTCTCTACCAATATAAAAAATATTTTCATTGTGACTAATAAAAATTATAATATAAGCATAAAATTTATAAAAATACTAACCAGTAAGTATTCGGAGAAGCAAACAGAAAAAAGCCTCTGCATGAAAGAAAAATATGTTAGATAATTTAATAATTTTAATCTCTAAGTAAAATTTATTAGATATTATTGTATCAATAAAAAAAATTATGCAAAAAATACACTAAATTAAATATATTTTGTAAAATAATATATTAAAGGAATAAAAATAACAATATATATATAATTTTATTGATGTATATTCAATTTAAAATATAGTGTTTGAACTTTTATATCAAGAAAATATTAATAAATTTTAAAATATAATTAATTTTTATTCTTAACTACTTTTATTAAAACTAAAATATATAGTTAGTTATTTCAATTAGCATTTTTCATAACATGAATTTTTCAAAAAAAGATATTTGATCATTAAAAATAATTTTATGTCAAAAATATGAAATTATATTATATTAATATTATTCAATATATTGCATTTCAACTTTTAATAGAATGATTGAAGAAATAAAGAAGAAAAAATTTAGCAAAGTACATGAAATAAAGAATAAATTATGTACGAACTTGTAAACCCTTTGAAAACTCTTGGTTAATGTATTTTAAATTTAAAATATAATATTTAAAAATTATCATCAACAAAAATTTAAAAATATTTATATAAATAATATTTAATTTAATCACTAACTTTTTTCTATAAAATATAATATGAAATTAATTATTTTTGTTAATAAAATGTATATTAAAGCTTCAATTTACTTAAAATATTGTAATAAATTAAAAAATATAATTAATGATTGTAATAAGGCATTGTTAATAACATGTTAATTTTTTAAAAAATAAAATATGTTAAAGCTTCAATTTTTCCTAAATCCTATATCATCATTTCACATTATAAATCATAATAATGAACATAAAATAAAAATTATAATATAAATATAAAAAATATACAAATACTACCCAGTAAAAATTACAAACTATCACATATCACATAAATTTGTATAAATTTTTTCTAAATCCGAGATCATCATTTCCCATCATAAATCAAAATAATTAACATGAAATACAAATTATAATATACATACAGAAATTATAAAAATACTAACCAGTAAAAAATATAAACTATCACATATCACATAAATTTGTACAATTTTTTTCTAAATTCGAGATCATCATTTCACATTCATAAATTATAATAATCAACATAAAATAAATATTATAATATAAATATAAAAATTATCAAAATATTAACTAATAAAAATTATAAATTATCACAGATCATATAAATTTGTATAATTTTTTCTAAATCCTAGATCATCATTTCATATCATAAATCATAATAATTAATTTAAAAAAAATATAATATAAATACAGAAATTATAAAAATACTAACCAAGGAAAAGTTGAAAGAAGATCATATTTGCTCCAAAGAAGAAAATGCTTCTGAATGAAATGCACAAAAGAAAGAACAGATAATGATTTGTGAATGAAAGAATGTAAAATACTCCGAATGAGACGAACTGCGGGAAGTGGCTGGAAGATTTACGAAGAAAGAAGGGAAGAACAACGGCTGCGAGGGTTTCTGATTTGGAGTGCGGAGTGAGGGGGTGGCCGGATATATAAGGAAGGGGGAGAGGCGCCATTTCATTAGGCGCCTCCCAATTTGAATTTTGAAAATGGCGCCCTTATGGAGGGTGCCACTTTGAATGGTGCCTCCAAGGTAGGGGCGCCACTTCAAATGGCGCCTCCAACAGGAGGACGCCATTTTGAATGGCTCCTCCAAGCTTTGCGAGCGCCATTTGGAATGGCGTCTTGCGTATTCTGGTAATTAGTTTCTGAACTACTGGTAAAACGATAAATTATTTATAAAATCAACGTAATCCGATATTTTTGCCGTTGTTCACCAATGCTTTTAGTTCATTGAACAATATTCTATTGTTGTCTAACTTTGATCTTAAAGTTTGCATGCGTTGAGATCATGCAAGAAAATTATTCATACTATCGTTTGTTGCTGAATTAAAAAAAAAAGATTCGAAATTTCCAATGGTAAAGTGGACTACAGTTTGGCCGAAAATACAAAATTTCTGTCTATTGAGATGATCAAATTATTATTTTTTTATAATAGAGGGTTTAAATCACTAAATACAAAAATTAGATATTAAATTTTGAATATATCGAAATATATAAAATCTTAAAAAATTATTAAATATCATTTAAATTAAAAATTATTGTCTAAAATGATCTAATTATTTATTCACTATATAAATATGATTTCATTTTTAGAGTATCCTCTTAAAATCAATGCATTGCATTTCACCTAACACACGGACGAGTTTGGAAAAAAAATTTGAATCTTTTCTTCTTCTTTTTTAATTTTTTGTCATGAAACACATAAATAAGAAATTCTTTCATATATGGAACTTGGAATCCTTATTTATGTGTAATGAATCGAAAAAATTATTATAAAATTTATGAAAAATTTTGGATCTGTAAGTAATGTAAACAAACACAATATTTATATATAGATAAATTCTATAAATTATACTTTGATTAATACTTGTGTTTCTAGTTGCATCCATGATAAAGATATCAAGAGTCTTACAATTATAATCTTGGCCATGATTCAAATGATCAAATCAATGTCGATTATCCTTTCTTGTTTATAATGTAAACCTAATTACATAAGTCTTCTTAATCACATTGATTAATCAGGGTTATTTTTGAGAGGCTAATTTTACCAGATACTTACAAGGAACATGCAACATTTATTAGAGTGTAGAAGTAGGGATCCTATATTTATAAAAAAATATTGAACTAAGTAAAAACTGACCCATAATCGAATTCTATCCATTTCAATTATCAAGAATAATTACCACAATTCTACCCAATCCTGATTATCACTAATAGGCAATCAAAGCACATTAAAACATTAATGTTTGTATATTAAGTAATCTATAATAATAATTTAATCTAATTTATTTTATAATTAAAATTTGAGAATTAAATTCCAATAATCTTTTACTTGAACTATGATGTAGAATCTATGGCCACCATTATTATAAAATAGTTAATTGATGTTAGTTATTTAGCAAATTATACATCAAAATATGATTAGTGTCTTATCAAGTGTCATTGTAAATAAGTTATGATATTGGTTACATATTCAACATAGAAAAATAAAATAATGTTGGTTACTATATTCACTAAACCATCAATGTTTCTTCATGTATCATACAACCTAGTTCTTGAAAATTAGTTAAAAATGTTAGTTTTCACTAAGTAACCAACATGAAGTATTTGTGAAATATTTTTTTTAATCTTTGGCTTTCGCACAAGAATATTTACAGTAAAAATTGAATAAACTCAATATTCTATAAAAAAATGTATATTTTGAGTTAAAAATTTTGAAAGATTATAACTTTACACTCAATTATCTGTTTAAGGTGAATTTTATATCAATTTTATGTAACTTTTCAAGATTTATCCATTACAAGATCCCATATGAGGATTTTCCCTTCTTAAAAATTATGAAAAATGACCATTTTATGGACATTTTTCTCCATTTTTCATCATTGTTTGCCCAACTTTGGACTCTACTACAATTTTTTACCACATATATGATAAGTATCTAAAATTTATATATAACCTCAGAAGTTATGTAAAGGAAATACAAATAAAAATTTCTTAAAAAACTATGTAAAAAATAAAATAAATAGAAAAAGGCAAAGATTTAAGAAATAAAAGCAAGAAAAGCATTCAAGAAAACTTTAGACTCCACTGTAACATTTATCAAATACATAATAAGCATCCAAAAATTAAATATAATCTTAAAATTTATACAAAAGAAACAAAAACAAAAATATTTAAAAATTGCATAAAAAATAAAAAAAAATGGAAGAAGCAAGAAAGATACATCTTATGTTTTGAACTAGTAGTTTGGAATAGGCTATTTGCTTCATACTTAAGGTTAGTTAAAAGAGTATTGATAGTTCACTAATGTGTGATGAGGGATAGAATGACATTTAGGGTTCCATAGAAAGAGCTAGACAAAGAGAAATATGGAGCTTAGAAATAAATAAGAGGGAAAGTTAAAGTGATAATGAGAAAAAAAAAGATGTGCTATATTTTTAACACAAAAATGTCATTAGCTTTAAATGTTAGTTATTAACACAATACCAACATCCTATGTATCATCATTTTTCAAGTAGTTGGTTGTTGTCATACTATTAGAGATCAATTAAGTACAAAATTGACATGTTTATTTTTCATATTTCTCAACCAGTCGTTTAAAATACCTTGAAACAATAGTTATTGTCATGACCTAAAAGCTAGTTATAACCAATATGAATCTTGCTATTCAGTTTTTACTAACCTTAACACTAATGACACTAAACTCACCCCAATGGAAATTTCTCCATTTCTGAGGAGGCTCAAATTCATTTCAAAATTTAAAGAAAAGTGGATAAAGTTTCCTCTATTTTTAAGTACTTTCCAAAAGTCACACACTCTGAATTACAAAAACTTATAAATTTTGTATATTCAACATTAGAAAATACATATAAAAATTAAATAATTTGAATGTATGAATTACATAGACACCAATAAAATTTACTCCTAATCCAACTTTTAAAATCTCTTGACAAAGCAATCTTTGATCTTCATTGAGACAATAAGGTTCAAATGAATTGCATTCAACTTAAAAGCATTAAAAATAAAAAGAACGAGTTACAAGAATTTAATGAACATGTATTTACTATTGCACACTTAAAATTAAATAAACCAAATAATTAAATACAAAAATAGAATACAACAAGAAAGCTAGCTTTTGGATTTTTATAGCTTATAGTATCAAATTTCTTGTTTAACATATTCAACTTCTTATATCTCAAATTTCCTATTACAATTTATAATAATCTCCTTTACTTAAACTATACAACACAATTACAATTTCACACATGAACCATTCTAGGTAATCATCTCATTTTTGGGTAGCCAATAAAGGCTCAACTATAACCAAATCATCACAACCATACCAAACTAAAGTGTCTAAGGACACTAGATTATAAATTCATAACATAATATACAAATAATTTATAGTAAAATACATACATCCACTTTATGACTGTCATTTAATCTTATCCCTCACAAGCCATTTTGTACCTCTTATGTTAACCTTTTCCTTCACAAGCCTTTTTTATTGAAAATTTTTTGTCCAATATTCACAACATCTTCCTCATCATATTTCTCATCTCAATACTACTCATGGGATAATTTTACCATATAATACATATAACAAAGTGTAACTTTACACAATACAATCTTAACCAAATTTCAACATAAAGTAACTAATTTATCACCATAAGTTAATATCAAAATACATAACAATATATAACAATACCTAATGCCTTTTTTTCCATGGCCACAAACATCCACTCATATCATAAGACAATCCTTAATACATTTTCCAACACATGTTAAACATAATCACAATAATGTAAATTTGCAACCATACTACATTCTTTATATGTCGCCAAGGATTATTCATACTTTTACAATCTACAATTTCACTTCTACAAGATGCCACAACTAATAATGACAACACTATACTTTCATTGCATAAATTTAAGAGGTTAATTATCAACATTTTATGAGAAAGATCCTACTTTCATTAATTATGACTAAGGCACTTCCTTAAGTATTTCAAGAAGATAAATATCAATAAATAGTAATTTTATAGTTTTTCTAAATACAAAAATAAAAAATGTTTTACAATTATAAGTAAATGACTACATGAACTCTTGAATTCCATAAACCACAAACATAAGCATTTGTACTTGTATTAAGAGAAAGTATAGAAATTTAATTAAAACATTAGTTTAGCTATGATATATACTTATCTGGTGATGCCATTCACTTCAAGAATCCCTATGTATTCCATTTTTATCTTTCTCTTCTCGTCCTATTCAACAATTTATAATGATAAATTATAATCATATTGATATTACTAATTTTCTTCCTAAAATTTTTCATTCTAGGTTCTATTTATCATATCCTAACATTTTAGATCATCAATTTCTTATTTTCCTTATGTTAACTCATGAAATAAAAAATATGTCATTATACAAGCATTTTTTAGAATCAACCTTATATAAGGAAAAATATTAAAAATTGAAGTTCTAAGAAGCCTTTATTCATGTCACTTTATCATCCTAGATCATTATTTTTTCTTATATTTTTAAAGTTATTATTAAGAAATCAAATATTTTCATTAACTATAGTACTTCATCCTTTCTTAATCGAAGGCTTACTGAAGTTAATTTCCTAAGTTAAGGTAGGTTCAATGTCCTAAAGTTAGCAGAATTAGTAGTTGTTAGTGAAGGATTTCCCAAATCAAGTACAAACAATAGTACAAAATTGATGATTTACAATAGTTAATAAATATCAATTTAAAAAAATGACATTTATTTTAATATGCTTGCCTTTTTGAAATTATAAGAAAACTTAAAACAACAAGTAAGAATATAACTGACGTCTAAACATTGCTTAAAAATTTATAACATCAGTTATATACAAAACCATTATTAAAATGAATTTCAAAAAACTCATTGGAAATTGCAAAATCATAAGATATTGCTTATAGTCAATAATCGTCATCTAAAAGATACTTCAAAAGTCTCATTAAAAATTGGATGAGAATAGGACATTAGTCCCTTTTAACAATTATCCTTTAAAAAGCATTTAAGGAGTTATATGGAAACTGTAGAATTATAAAATATCAATTTTGTTTAATAACTGACATCAATTTTTTCTATATATCTTCACTCTCTTTTTTCCTATATGAACTCTTTTAACATTTCTCCAATATGCTCTTGAGTATGATGAGTTAGGTACATAATGTTACTGTTGATTTTTCACTCCACTTTCATTAAGAAAGTGTATAATGGAATAATGTTAACCTTTGTTTCTCTCCTATTGTATGCTTTCTCATTTCCTATGAAACAAAAATAGAATAAAAAAGCTAGTAAATAATAATTGTTACTAATCTCTCGCTCCATTTCCATCCACTTCTCTCATTGTATACATTTTTATTTTCCATTGAATAATTAAAGTGAAGAAATTTTAGCAACAACATTAGAGTTTGCATCAAAGATGAAATTTTGATACATAGTATTTTTCATTGTGTTTATCTATTCATATGTAAACATATAGTTGTTATCTATTAATGATTTAGTATAGTTATTTTGTATAAATTTACATAGATATTGTTTCTCTTTACTCATATATATATATATATATATATATATATATATATATATATATATATATATATATATATATATATATATATATATATATATACTTTCATTATGAACAGAGTAATAATAATTAAATTTTTTAAATTTGTAGATTTGTTTCTCTTTACTTCATTAGTATATTATTTTTAATTAAAATTTTATAATAAGCATTTGGATTACACAAATTAACTGAGAGAAGACATATTAAAATAAATATAAAATTTTGTGTTAAATTGATTTAAAAACAACTTTCTCTTCATATTCAATTTTATACATATAGAAATCTTTAAAAATTGAAAGGCCTATATTGATGAAATGGCAAACATCAAAACATTGATTTCTATAATTAATCAACATCTAATATGATGGTATTTTCTCATAATCTATTAATGTTTAAATGAATGTCATTTATGAAGAACTTTAAATGAATGAAATTAAAGACATCTAAATGAATGAATTTATGAAAAAATTTAAATAAATAAAATTAAAGAAGTTTAAATGAATAAAACTAAATAAATGAAATTGAAGATAACTTCATTAATGGAATTAATTAGGGAATTGAAAATGTTAGTCATTTTTTATGATTATTTTTAAAGTTCATTTCAATCGTTGTGATAGTTCATCAAATTAAAATTACAATGTCAATTTATTTTCATTGATTGTCATGTAAGTTATTTTCAATCACCATAACAGTTTATCAATAATTTACATATTATTTTATGATTCAATCGACATCTTGGATGTCAGTAAGATATTGATTTTAAATTAATAACTAACACTTAATTATTTTATACTTAACCTATAAATAGGGCTTTTCCTACCTATTTAAAATAAATCGGCAATATATGAAAATAGCTCTCCTTCCATAAAAAAGAAGGCTTTTTAAGCACTTCATTTCATTTATTTTATGTCTAATGAAGTGCTTAATTTTTTTATTTGGTATATGCCTTTAACTATCATTATGTTTTAATGCGAAATTGGAGACATGCTACTTACTTTATATATTATCTTAAACTTGATAAAACAAGTCTTATTTATGCTCTAGTAATTGGTACTATCTGATGTAGACCTATTTTTATGAAATCTCTCTCATGTATAAATACAAGATATAGATATGTAAAAATTGTGAGTTACAATAAGATTATGAATTATCAAAATTCACACCTTTATGAACCATGTTTCTATGCACTATAAGAGATATGGTTCATAAAGTCATGGGTTTTGATAATCTATAATTTTATTGCAACTCACAATTTCTACACCACTATATTCTACATTTCAAATGAAACTTTAAGAGAATCTAAAATAATTACCTAGCATCGAATAATACTAATTGGCATAACACAATTAGGACATTTATTATCAAATTTGAGATAGCATATAAAGTAAGTGGCTACCATGTTCTTGCATTGAAAAATGAGGACAATCAATAGCTTGTAGTAAATAAAGTAATCAAGCGATATTAATGAATTATGAACAGAAGATAACCACTTTTCCTTTTAATTTGTGTAAGGATGCCATGTTTGTTTATTATAAATGACAAGTTTGTGGTTCATTGTAAATAATAGTTTTTTCTTTGTATATATTCATATACTAATATAGAAATAAATAAAATGGCAGAATCAATTTTTGTAATACATTGTTTCTTTTCTTATATGTTTCATTTACACTTAATCTATTTCTATTTGTATTAATTTAACTGTATAAGAAAAATACCATAATATAAAAAAGAATTTTAATACTACTAATTCACTTAAAGTAACTTGAATAAAAACACAAAAGATCCATTCACAAAAATGATATTTGTGTACTTTATATGATTTAAACTAAAAACATATAATATTATCGCTTGTATAAATATGTGACATATATATATTAGTTGTATTTTTGGATTCATGTTTGATGTCTGTGTGTGAGTGTGTGTGTGTGTGTGTGTGTATGATATAAATTAGAAATTGTAAATTCTAATGCATATGATATATATAATTGAATCAGTTTTAGTTTAATATATACATGCTTATTGTATTTGGCTATTCTAGAATGATTTTGGGATTGTTCTAAAATGATTATAGAAAAAGTTTTCCAAAAGAAATGAAAACTCATTTTTAACCAAAAAAAATCATATATTAAAACATCAATTTTTGTGTAGTAACCAATGTTAAACATTACATGATAAGACAGTATTATTATACTAAAGACAATGATATTTTCTTTAAATCGACATCTAATACTAAATTTAGACATCAATTCATTGCAAAACTAACATGGAAACTTAGGCTACTAGAGTGAATTGAAAATTGAAAGATCAAAGGGTGGTATGAATTTAAAATAAAAGGAGTGAATCATGATACCATTTACAAATTTCATCCCAAAATTTTTCTAACCTTAAAATAATTCTCTATCTAATGAGATATACTTCCCTTCCAAAAGTAAGATGATTCTCTTTAATTTTTTTATTAATTATTTTATAGGAATGAAGGTCAGTTAGCATGTAGTAAAATATGTGAGATTTAGTACTCACAAGAAAAGTACCAAATACAATTATAAGGATTTTTTTATTTTGTATTTGTTTTTTCAATTTCAATTTTTCTTTTCTATTTGATCTTATTTTGTTACCTATCATTTTAATGTATCTTTTACAAGTTTGCATAGGTAAGAAATTTGATTTCATTTATCTTCTTTGGCATTCTATCATATTATCTACTATGTTTTCATATAAAAATGTCTAATACACCAATTTTCATGAATTCTCATTGTATTTGTAGGTATTGTATTCAAAAGGCTTTTTTGGAAATGTAAATTTCACATATTGAGCAATAAGTATAAAGATAGACTTAACAAAGCACCATCTTTGATTATGTTATTATATACAACCTTTCATCATTTTTAATTTTTTTGTTTCTCAATTTGTTCTTTAAAGATGTCTAAATTAGGATTCTCTAGAGTATTAATAAATGTTAACTTTCTATATTTAATTACGAATATATAAAGAATAAGGAAGATAGAAAGTGAGGAACATAGGGATAGGTTTAGGTTTTAGGATATAGGAGAAAGGAATTAAAGGCTAAAGCATAGGAATAGGATATAGGAGAAAGGAACTGAAGGCTAGAGCATAGGAATGGGGTTATAATTTAGGACAAAGAAATGAGAAACTAGGGACTAGGGTTTGTGGACATATAATATTAGTTATTTAAATGAATCTACAAGGTACTATAGGAATTAGATGTCAGTTGTTAAAAAGAATGACTTTTTATTGTTATTCCCTAATATTATAAAAATATAAATAATGTTAGTTTTCATGGAAATAAAACTAACATTGTTTTTCTATTTTACAATAGTTTACAAATCGATATTAAAACCACTTATACTATAATGGTTGATTGCACATTAGTTGCTTTCTAACATATAACACCTTAAATACCTAACATCCATTAGCTATTCTGTAATAGTGAAACAATCAAAATATTAAAACTTTATGCTTTAAGAATGCACTAATCACATCATTTTATGAATGTAAGATGTAATGCTCTAAAGGGACTCTAATCAAACTTATATTAACACCCTATAGTATGAAATTCTTATTTTTCTTAGTCTATATCAAGGAAATCAAAATTAGAACAAATGTTAAAGTTTTTATTTATGCATATATGCATAGAAATATTAAAAGCTTTTTTGTCTAGGAAGACTCACCTTTCTCTTTGGAAGTCATCGATGCTAAAAAAAGTGGTTCCACAAGCAAAGAAAAAGCTAACAATCTACCTTGTTTGTAGCAACACCAATAGCAATTATGAGACTTATTTTGCACCTCTAATAATGATGATTAACCAAGGATGAACAGAATGGCAGTAGTACAAGGTAGTTAATTAGAGGTGACACTAATAGTAAGGGAAGGCTATCATAAGAGGGAAAGAAGAAAACAAAAAAGAAGAAAACAAAAAAGAAGAAAAGAAGCAATTAAATTTTGTGGTAAGAGAGAGAGAGAGAAAAAATAAAAGTTAATAGAGATTAGGGTTTTGTTATAGTGTGTGAGGTGTAGCATGGACTTGACCTTCTCACCACTCATCATAATTACTATCCTATTTCTTTAAATCCTAGCCACCCAAATATTGATTTTTCCTTATTTTCCTTTTCTTTCCCTTTTTCCTATAATTTCTATAATAGCTTAATAATATAAAATTTTAAATTTAGATACTTCAAATTTCATAAATTTATATATAAAATCATGCACTAAAGTAGTTACAAGTATTTTATAAACCTTTCATTCAATTTTCAAAATATTCCAATTAAATCTAAATAACACTTTTATCAAATAAAATCATAATAATATTATTTGTTAAAATTCAAATATTCATATTTTACCTTGACATGAATTGAATAATAAAATTTTAATATTTGATACTAAAAATTCACTCCATTTCTAAAAATTGCTAGAATAAAAGAATAAATTTGCAAATGATTAAATAAATTGAATTATTTACTTTTAGAATTTTTAAATCCCATAAAACCCACTTAGAAGAAATTTTTGGGTATTATAATTGTAAATAAAATCAACATCCTAAGTTTTTGTAAACTTCCAATAACCTTGTAAATGCCATTATTTTAGACATCGATTTAGTTCAAAATCGACATGTTAAAGTTTGACATTTTTATTACTAAATTTTTGCAGGACATCTTTTAATTCCAAAAAATAAAGTCTTAACTTTTCTTATTTTCCTAATAACTTTTAAATGTCATACATTTTGATTTTGGTTAAATAAAAAATTTATATTTTAAATTTTCTAACAATTTCAATAATTCCATAACATCCAAGTAAATGTTAGTTAATTCTAAAATTGATGTCTTTAGCCTTTTTGTTTTCACAACAACTTTTAAATGCCATATACTTTGATATCAATTAAGTAAAAATTGATATCTTAAGTTTTTCAATAATTTTAAAAATATCATTTTATCCAAATAAATGTTAGTTAATTTTAAAATTGACATATTAAGATTTCTTATTTTCATAATGCCTTATATTATGACATCGATTAAGTAAAAAATTAATATCTTAACTTTTTTAATAATTTCAAAAATGCTATTAAGTCCAAATAAATGTTAGTTATATTTATGACCTATCATCTTAATTTTTTAAATAATTTCAAAAATATCATGATGTCAATATAAACATTAGTATTAATTTAGGTCAACATTTATACATTAACATAAGATCTTATTTCTATAGTAGTGCACTATAATATATTAATAAAAAATATGGCACATTATGCTCATAAGTCTAACTTAAAATCATAAGCATCCAATAGTGCACAATTATATCCAATAGAGATATTAACATTATACATACTATGTACTTACACCTTATTGACCAAAGAAAACTCAATATTTGATAAGGATATTATATAAAGCATGCATAACAACATTTACATTATGGTAAACATGATTATATGTAAATTTTCACACAATGATCCTACTATTCACCCAAGATGCCAAATGACGATCTATATCCCTAACACTATAATAGGACAAGGCCTAAACATCTTTATTAACATGCTATACCTATAAAATATGCACAATTAACAATGTATAAAAAAAATATGAATATTTTATTAATGTACCTCTTGAGATAAACAAATATATTAAAGTATTTCCACTAACTTAGAATACTAAAAGACCTAGCTAAACCCATATTAATTATATTATCATGATACATTTCTACTACTAAACCTTTGGTTAATAGATCTACAAACATATAATATATGGAAATATGTATAATACAAGCAATATGCATATGTGTCTTCTCTTTTATAAACTAGTACTTCACATCAAAGTATTTTGTACGGGTAAAACTTTTGTCATTTTAAGAGAAGTTCATAGTAACAACATTGTCATAATGGATGGTTAAGGGTCTTGAGATGATCTCAATAATGTTAAAACCAGCTATAAATTTATTTGGCCACAAAGTTTCATAAATAGCTTTATAACATGTGACATGTTCTTCTCCTATAGTGAATGCTCCTATAAAGGATTACTTAACACTTTTTCATGACATAACTCTTCTTGCCATCATAAAGATATACCCAAATGTCAATTTATAATCATACATATAACTAACAAATCTAAGTCCAAGTAGCCAGTAACCATAAGATCACCCGATTTTCCATAGATTAGTGTATAATCCTTTGTACCATGCAAGCACCTCATAACTCTTTTAGTAGCAATCTATTACTTCTGACCAAAATCATTTTAGTACCTCTCTAGTACACCAATAGCATAAGCAATATCAAGATATATACATACCAAACCATGCATCAAGTTAATTATGACTAACACATATGAAATATTTTTCATTTTCTCTTTTTTTCATTTTCATTCTAAGGACACTAGGATTTTGAGAAAACCTCACCTTTTAAAATAGATATTGAAACTTAAGAGCACATAACCATGTTGAACCTCTTTGATACCTTTTCAATATACATTTATTGAGATAAAACAAAACAAACCTAGAGATTCATCATGATAGATCTTTGTGCCTAAAACATATGATGCATTTCCAAGATCTTTTATATCAAAGTGTTTTGACAACATTTGCTTCATCTCAATAAGCAAGTTCACATTATTGTTAACAAGGAGAATATCATCAACATATAGTACTTGTACTACCCAATAGAAATTTAATAAATTAAAATTCCTAGAAGTTAATTAAAGTGCTATTATTAGTGGATAATTAAAATAGGAACCCATTAATGGATGGAAATCCATCACTAATTATTTTGGAGAAACCAAAGATTTTTAACAAGTATTCAAAACCAAATGTTAGTAAAACCCTAATGTAATGAAATATTTTTACCTAAAAGTACCTAATAAAAATCCATAAGGCATTAAAGCTAAAAATTTTAGGAGGAAAAAGAGCAATGCATGATTTTGGAAGAATCAAAGCATATAAAGCATGAATAGATGGCAAGGAGTGGTAATATCTCAAAAAGTGAAGGTTAGCATCCATGCATGTGTGAACTAGTGGCAAATGAAGGTAATTTTATGAATAAAAGGTGACTATAAGGAAATAGTATGTAAGAGTTAAAAACTTATTAGAAAAACTTAATTAAAAAGTTTTTCTAGGATTTTTCTTAAGATTCTAGTAACTATCATGTTTTAGAAAATTTTTAATTTGATTTATTAGTAAGGGAAATTGTTTAACATTCACTAAAGAAAAATTGTAATTTGATTTATTAGTAAGGGAAATTGTTTAACATTCACTAAAGCTACATAATTGAGCTAAGTTCTTGGAAGCACTATGAATTTAAGTAAGTCAAGATTTTATAATGAAAATTGAAAAGAACATTTTAGTATGTAATTTCTTAATTTTAATTTCATTTTCCAATATCAATTACTGGAGAAAATAATTTAATTGAAAAATTAGTTTAATTTTTCTAAGATTTCTCCAAGAGCTTGTCTAATTTTTTTTTTTTTTGAAAAAATTAATTGATGACTTAGATTAAAGCTCATTATCAAAGCAAATGATGAAGCCAAGAAAAGCTATCTTATGCCATGTCATCAAACTAGATCCTTCATGAGCACATAGGCATTTAATGAAGAAAATATGAACACATGATGCATTAAATGAGCAATATTTGTTTGGATTTAAGAGAGAAAGATGAGATTTTGTGAGATTTTGCCTTACAATATAGCACTAGATACCTATAAAAACTTGGAGCTTAAGTTTGGTGATATAATTTCATCTAAAGTGATATCATTAGGAGCTTAGCATTTATGCTAAAAATAGCCTTGTCCATTTGGTAGTTTTGCACACCACTATTAAAAGAGAAAAGAAAGGGATGTTGAGAAGAAAGAAAAACTATGAGAGTTTGCTCCATCTTTCCTCATGTTTTTTAAGAGTTTTCTTGAGTTTCTTAAAGAAGTTCTCTTTGATCTTCTAAGAAAAGGTAAAATATTATCTTTTCTTGTAATTTCATTTCTTCTCATAGTTCTTTTACCAAAACCCTTTACTAATTGTATTATTTTTGGAAAAAAAATGAAATTTAAATCTATAGGTGAATAAAGTAAGCAAGCCCACTCATTTTCTTTCAAGTTTTTATTAAGAAAATCTCTTATGAATGAGATGTATATTTGTTCTTAATTGATAGTGTTTTGAAGTCATAATTTTCATGGTGGGTCTTATTTTCTATAAAAGTATTTTCTAAAAGAAAAGACACAAATTGTCATTTCAAACATAAAAAGTATGGATGTTCAAAAGGATGTTTTAATTTCCAACTTTAGAAAAAGAAATGTTTTGGAAAAGTTTTAATTTTTGGAAAACATCCTATGTTTTGGAAAACTATCCTATGATTTGGAAAATCTAAATTGGAGACTGCCAAATAAAGTTTTAGTAACATAAAAGAAATTATTAGGCCATTTCTTTCAAAAAAGATAATTTACTTTAAATAGGATAGTTTCATTACTTTCTTTGATTTTGAAAGGAAGAAGTTTGACACTTTGTTTTAATGGAATGCACATTATCTCTAAAGTGAAATTTTGTAAAATGAATAAGATCATTTGATTTGTAATGGTTTTATTACCTAGTCCTATTATATTGTATTTATTTTATGGTTTAAACTTTTCTTTGAAAGAATTGGAAGAGTTTTTCATCAATTTTCAATAAAACATGTTTTTCTATTCTCTTGAAGAATTTTTCAAGGAAAATAATGATTATGCCTTTTAATGTTAATTCAAATAGTTTAATAAGTCTATTTCAAATATTACCTTTTCACTTGAATAAAAAGAATTTTTGATATGTCTATTTAGATAAGGTTCTGACTATTGCAAATGAATTAATAAGTATTTTTTATTAAAAGCACTTTTTTGAACCTCACCTATTAAAGATTTATGATGTCTACTTTTTGAATAAAAGTTTGAAATTTTGTGTATGTAGAAAAAAATTTAATGGAGTTTCTAACTATATATTTCCACATCTTACATGTTTTTAGAAAATAGTAAGTTTTATAAAATGGTTTTATTTGGAAAGGCTTATCAAAATCTTTAGTTGAAGTCACTACCTCATCAAATTTGAGATACTTCTAGATGCCTATTTTAAGACATATATAGACTTTCTAAGTTTATGCAAAAAGTGTTCTTTACCTTTCTCTTAGAAACCATCTAACTAGTTTATATAAACAATCTCTAACAAGTCACCATTTAAGAAGGTCATTTGACATCCAATTGATGTAATTCCAAATCAAAAGTAGCCACTATCATCTTCATAACTCGATATGAGTTTTTAGTTAAGATTAGCAAGAATATTATAGTTTATGCCTTCCTTTGGAGTGTAGCCCTTGACTATTAATCTAATCTTGTACCTTTTGATTTCACCTAGAGCATCTCTGTTGATCTTAAAGAAGCATTTGCATCCAACTAACTTACATCTTGTAGGTAATTTAATTAGATTCCATATCTCATTCTTATACATTGAAGCCACTTGATCCTTCATAGCACTTAACCATTTAGAAGAATTTGAATTGGAAACTACTTGTAAAAATGTCATACGATCAATATCATCATTGACATCATACTCTTACTTTTACAAATACACTAGATAATCATTAGAAAGTACTGATCTACAAACTCTCTAAAATCTTCTCAAAGAAATATTTTTAACTATCTCATTTGGTTCATTATTTTGTTATTAACTATACTAGATTATCTAATAGAATAAGAAAAGATAACTCTCCTAATATAGCTAATATACGAACAATTATGCTTTCTTCAATGAAATCTATGATAGGAGGTAGTTGGATTGCACTATTTAACTTATCCTCAAAGAAAATATCCTATTTTTATTCAATTATTCCAATTATGTAAGTTGAATAATAAAATTTGCTATTTCTTGGACCACTACAATACCTAATAAAGAATCCACTAATTTTCTTTAGATTAAGCTTCCTAATTGAAGAAATACACGGCTTCACCTTAGCCTTGCAACCTTAAGCATAAAAATGCTTCAAACTAGGTCTTTTACAATAACTCATAAACGGTTTCAAGTATTAACTTACTAAGAACTTGGTATGTAATATATGTAGCAATTTTTAACACATCACCTTATAAGATCTCTAGTAACAAAGTATAGGCTAACATACATTTTACCATGTCTATGAGTGTCTAGTTCATTCTTTCAGCATTTTGCTTCGATGTCTTAAACATGATGTACTACTCTTGTAGGTATCTTGTAAAGGGGTTAGGATTTCTTCTAGTTTTATCACTCTTAACATAATACTCACTATCTCTATCTAAGTTGACTTGCTTTATCTTTTTCCCCAATTTAAGCTCAACTATAGCCTTAAATAACTTAAAAGCTTCCAGTAATTCTAATCTCTTATTGGGCAGTTCCACCCAACCATATCTAAAGTAATTATCAATAAAGGTGATAAAGTATCTAAATTCACCTCTAGCAATTAGTCTTATAGATTCATTAATATCAATGTGGATCAACTCTAGAATACTTTCTTTTCTACTTTTTTTTAACCTTTTCTAGCTCAAGTAGGAAGTTTTCCTTTGAAGTAGTTTATATATGTTCCAAAATCTAAGAAATCCAAATCATGCAATACTCCTTCCTTTACAAGTATCTATATCTTTTCTTATGAAATATATCTTAGCCTTTTATGCCAGAGCATTGATAAACTTTCATAAATTCTATTCCTTTTCTTTCCAACAATAATATTTATGGAATTAGTGAAAATGAGATCTAAATCAATTCCATACAACCCATCACACAATGAGCTAGTACCAATAATTAAATATTTATTAAATAATTAAAATTTTTCATTTCTAAAATGACAAGAGCATCTAATACAATCCAAAGTTACTACCAAAATCAAACTCTTTTTTATGGAAAGCACATAAAATACATTATTTAAAATCCATTTGTGTCCAAATGATAGACTCAATGTAATTATTTCAATATGCTTTACTTATACTCTATTTCTATTTCCAAGCTATACAATTAATTTTTTCCACACTTGACTTCCTCAAGGCTCTTAATGCCTAAAAATAATTTATAGCATGAATTATAGCACCAATGTCTAATAACCTAGTGTTTAACAACACATGGACTATATTAGACTTAAAAAAATAAGCTAAAACTAGATGAGTACTTTTCTTTTTCTTGTTAGCCTACTTGTTATACTTGAAACAATTTTCCTTCTTATGCATATACTTCTTATAGAATCTATAATTACCTTTAAGGTAGGCTTTCTTGGACTTGTAGCATTATCCTTTAGTCTCACCCTTTTTCCTTCCATAGGTTTACTAGCCCTTATTATACTTTTGATTAGACCTCATACCCTATTCTAAAGTTGAACCACATGTTATATAGTTAACTACTTGGACTTTTCCCTTTTTCATATCTTTTTTAAGCTAACTATCAAGATTAGACTATTTATGGTCCACTCAATCTTTTAAATGTTATAAGATTCCTTCAAAACATCAAACTAATGTAGGAGAGATTCCATTACACATCAAGTCAAATAGCCATTACTTAATTCAACTTTCATACTCTTCAATTTATTGTAATAGTTCACCAATCTCAATATATGCTCTCGAACTTCATTGACACTATCATATGCTATTTTCTCAAGTAGCAAGAGGTGCTAACCTTTCTTAGCCCTATTGAATTTCTTATATTACTTAATTATAGAATCCATGAACACCTTAGCATTATCATTCTCAAGGATACTCTCTCTAATAGTTTTCTACATCATATATTTCAATACCATGAGACAAACCTTATTTGAATAGGGTCACTTCTCATGATGACTCTTTTATTTTACTATAGAATTAGTATCAATATTATATTTTATTTCCTTAATGGCTAGATCTAAATTGGAGATTGCCAAATAAAGTTTCAATGACTTAACTTAATCCTCATTATTTATCCCATTTAGCGTCTAACAACATTTAATTGCATAAGTAAGGTAACTAAGTAAAACAAATTCATTACATTAATGCATGTTTTATTTTAATCATACTTAAAATTTGTCTCGTTAAACTATGCAATTATACACATTATTATACTATAAAACCTAACACCAATAAGCTGAAAAATTTTAGAAATATAATATTTAATCCTAAACTTATATTATTGCTAACAAGTTATACTAATAATATTTTATCAATAAAGTGTTTAAATAATATTAATATAACACTCACCTTAGTCCAACTAACATTTTAATTAAATATTAACAAAATTTTATGCAATTAAAACCAGAATAAGTAGGTCCTCAATTACATAAATTTTTATGGTATGACATAAGCTCAAAATGATTCCTATAGAATATATTTCTTTATGCATGTATACATGCAAAATTCGTTCATGGGCAAACAATAACTAAAATTTTCAAAAAAATATATATGTGGATGCCCAAACCATAAGAATCAAATAATAAAAATTTCAAGCTCAAATAAATTAAATTTGACACATAAATAAAATGGACAAAAATAATAAAATTATATTTAGTTTCATAAAATTCTAAGAAACTGCCTATAACTATAAATTTGGAGAGTGAAACTTAATGGCATAATGTTTGTCACTATCTGACACGAAAAAAAGAGAGAAGTGGATTAAATTCTCTATTGGCAAAAGTGAAACTTGATGGCATAATGTTTGTCACTATCCAACACTAAAAAAAATGAGAAGTAGATTACACTCTCCATTAGCAAGAGTGAGATTAAGCACATGTGCACTATTCATCATTCTCTAACCTCCAATGAGGTTTGCAATAGGATCACTTTGACCCAGTTGGACCTTGCTCAAAAAAATTATTTTACACATTTTTAGTGCAGTTTTTGCATCAAATTAATCATAAATATATTTAATGCATTTTAATGCAAAAACCTTTCTAAAAAACGCATCAAAAACCCATTTGAAATTCAAAATAATTACGAAAAAGGTGCATTAATGGCCTTTACAACCAACTCATGTTCTGACATTAAAATGTTTAATTTTGGTTCTTTTAAATACATTTTCATAAATGACAATTATCAGTCATTCAAAAACATTCCAAAAAGAATGAAAAAAAATTAAAATTATTGGTGGCTATTTCTAGAAAAAAAACTCAACAACAAAACTAGGATTTCTTCTTCCAACATTTTTCAAACATGAATGTTTTAAATTTACTCATAATGTGTTCATTAGCTTCCTTTTGGAAACCCTAGTCGATTTATACAAATAGTCTCTAATAGATCACCATTTAGAAAAGCTATTTTGACATCCATCTAATATAACTCTAAACTAAAATGAGCCACCAGTATCATTACAACTCAAAATGAGTTTTTAGTTAAAACTGGATAGAATACTTCTTTATAATCTATACGTTTCTTCTTAGTGTAGTCTTTGGCTACTAATTTGGCCCTTATACCTCTCAATTTTACCTCAGGTGGCTCTCTTGATCTTAAAGACTCATTTGTATCCAACTTGGCTTTGATACCAATTGTTATTAATTTTATGAAAAATTTTGAATCCCTAAATCATGTAAATAGGCACAATATTTATATGTAGATAAATTCTATAAATTAAACTTTCATTAATACATGCACTTCCAACTATGTCTATGATGAAAATATTAAAAGTCTCAGAAATTACAATCTCTACCACAATCCAATCAACACCAATTCTCCTTTTCGATTTACAGTGTAAATTTGGTTATAGAAGTCACTCCTTTTAATCACTCTGGTCGTTTGGCGTTACTTTTAAAAGACTAGTTTTACTCGCTATTTATGGGGAAGCTACAATGTATATTAGATTATAAGAGTAGAGACCCTATATTCATAGAAAATATTGAATGAAGTAAAAACCAACTCATAATCGGATTCTACCCATTTTAGTTACTAGGAATAATTACCATAATTTTGCCCAATCTTAATTCTCACCCGTGGGAAATTATAGCATATAAACACATTAATTTTACTACATAATGTGATCCATAATAGAAATTTAATCTAATTTATTTTATGATTAAAATTTGAGAATTAAATTCGAACAAAAAAAAATCTTAAACTATGTTTGTCTTGCTAGAAGATATTTTTTATTAGAAAATCTCATTCTATTTGTATAAAGTAAATGAATGACATGTGACTTGTAAATTTTAATTAAAAAATTTAAATACTCAATAATATAGTATTGAAAAAAAAATAACTTTCTCTTGAAAATGGAGGATATTATTTTCAACCATATTTTTTAAATTCAACATTAAATAAATAAATTTTTCGCTATTTAAATATTTTATAACTATATTCATTTGAAAGATGTTTTCTGTTAAAATAAGCAAATCCATCTACCTCTCTCTTATGTGATAGAAAAATAAGTAAAAAGGAAAAAAAATACAGATCTGATCGAAAAGAGGCCTGGAGGGGAGAAACAAATTCTTATGTAATACTGGAATCCGCACATGATTTATCACACTTGGGCCCTTGGGCCTTGACAATGGTTGAATATTAGTATATTAAGGTACTCTTGAAATCTCCACGTAATGCTACACCGACAACTAAAAATATTAAAAAAAGCAATTAGTTTGAATTATGTCATTGAACTGATAGGAATTATGTCATTGAACTGAAAGGAATACCATTACAAGCAATATTTCATTCACCTCTGAAGGAATCAAAACCTTCCCAAAATTGTGAAATTACATGTTTTTTTTTATAAATTTTATTTTGTGATATTCTTTTTTTATCCTATTAAATTATTCTTTCACAACCTTTTCGGGATGCCCTCCACTTTTCATGCTCGTTCGGCAACGACACATATTGCATATTTCTTTCTTTCTCTCTTTCTTTTTTAATGTTTGATCCCTGTTGAATAGAATAAATCTCAACTCACATCCAATAATAAATAATAAATGTGAAAAATATTAGGTGAAAATATTACACTCAAATAAAGAATGTGAAGAATGTGAAATTCACAGTGGATCTCTTTATTTATGAGAAAATGTGAAAATAAAATGAGACATATGACATAAGAATAATAAAACTGATTGAATATGACTTGTCCAACTAACCAGTTAAGAATGGCTCTCGCCACTTTTGAAATCACCTACTAACATATAAACTTCAACTTTATCCATCAACCTCCAAAGTTGTGGAAAGACTATACGATAACAATTAGAATGGAAGCAAATAAACAGAACATGCCAAGGTACAAATCAAACGCTTATTAATTTACAAAGACAGAAAAGGCTATCTGGCAATTATAACCAAAGAACCACTTTCTATTTTGCTTATCATGATGGCATTAATCTTATTCTCTAAACCCGCTTTTGGGCTTGCATATTCTAATTAACCGACGATTTGATCCCAGGCTCAAAAAGTATTCAGAAATCAGCTCAAAAAAATGTAAAAGAATACAAAAAGGAAAAGAAGTGTGTCAGTGTCTCGTTAGAGGCCCATTATTCCCCAGGGGAACTGATGAAGCATTCTTATTGGACTGCGACGATGATTCCCGCCAATCAGTCCCATGTTTAAATTTTACGTCATCGCCTTCTGTGTGGCGATCATTAACACCACTGGATTTAGGGTACCCTTGTGAATGCGCCCTGTCCTGAGGCAAAGCACTCAGTAAGAACCTGTGTATCATCTCGTAACTGGTGAATGTAATAACAGCTGATGGAGTTGTTCTTAATAAATTTGTTGCACAACCGCGATAAAAGCCAGGAATTCCTTCCTTTCGGAAAACTTTTCTGGCACAGTCAACAAGCCCTGCATACCGAACCCCTGCATTTTTGGCATGGCCTTGCTCCTGCAGCTTAGATCGCACAACCTGAAAACATCAATTACAAAAGCTCAGTTTAACAAATATGTGCCACGCCTGAGAAAATATAGCAGAGATGTAGGCAATTGTATCGTTAGAAAATATATTTTGTAGGAAAATATCATTCGTATATATATATATATATTAATGAATGGGTGATATGCCACTTATATTAATGACTAAGGAAAAAAAAATTGATACCCATGAAGGAAAGCAAATTCCTTTTTGCAATAAAAGAGATTACTTTCCTCAAACTTTTTATATTTATCATTTTACACAAATAAAACACTTTCTCTCATCTCACATTCTATAACTATATTTTACGAAAAATATTTGCCATCAAACCAAATGGAACTATACATAGAACACTTTTTTCCCGTAACAATTCAGTGAGAAGGTTTGACATACCTCGTGTGGATAAGTCATTACAGAGGCAAGTATTTTGGAAATTGATGAGGCAACAGCAACATGTCCTGGACTTAGCTTGTCAACAGTTGTATTTTCTGAATATATGAAAATTTTACTTAATCAGAGTGTATATACATAGAAAACTTTATTCATGCCAACAAACACCGATAAAATGAACTACTGCTATATACTTACCCTTTTTGGCAATATATGACTTGATCTTTTCATATGATGGGAATTGAATTGCAACATGACTTACGCCAGCCAATGAAGGCACAATGCCACTGCCTCATAAGAACATATATCATCAGGACTCAGTTAAATTCATAGACATCATTGGCTGAAGATCATCATAGCCAACAACCATCATTTGCTTGTAGAATCCACACATAACATAGTTAAAACAAAGCCACTACAGTCCCAATTTAAGCTCTATAAATGTTTCAATATTAAAATTGGACACTAAATCCCCACCCTCCAATAAATAAATAAATAAAACAAAAACTGGACTTTATAAAATAATAAATAAATATTTTTAAAAAAGAAAAAAGAAGACGCCTTACCTATACAGTCCTCTCATGCCTTCCTCACGTGTAATCCTTGTCAAAGCAGAGAGAACACTTTTGTAAGGGATAACATCAGGCCTCATTCCTTGTGTCTATTGTATTTATGTAAGAGAAAGGAATCAATTAATGTCCAACTCCAAAGTGAAATAAAACTAGATATTGATGAAATGCAATTATAAGGATCCTAATCAACCATCCGAAGTATGCACCAGGATAAGATTAAGAATTTAAAATAACATTGACATATGAAAGGTATCACAAAAATATGAATGCATAGGAATAGTAAGAACTACTGACAAGAAGTAATGAGCAGGCAACCAAACACAGGCAGCAGAAATAAACAAAGACTCCTAACTTGATATATTTAGTGGTGTTATGGACACTATAAACAACTTTCATCCCAAAAAAAAAATTTTATAAGGCGAAAAAAAAGGACTTTGGAATCACCAACTTACTTGCAGTCTGGTCTTAACAACCCACAATGGATTTGTAGAAATTGCAGTGGCTGCCCCAGCACTAGCAGCAGCTATCATATGTTCACCAGTTGTGAGTTGGTCACAGCCATCTGACACAAGATTAAGAGTGTTATAGACAATCAATTTGACCCATTACCATTTAGAAGCAACCAACATCAGAAAGATACACTTCTAAGAACTTGTGAGATGATGAAAGTACCAAAGGTATGTGTTAAGTGCTATGACATAGAACTTACCAAGTGCACGAAGCAGGCCTTTTAGTTGCTCATAAACAGTGAAGTACACCTATATATGAAATAACATTTTTGTCATTTGGACAGATACAAGGAATAATTTTTACAAACACAAAAGCAGTAGATATTAGCAAGATTGTTGCCTCTAGGTAGAAAAATTATACAAAAAAGAAATCAGCAGACCATTATGGGCCAGCAAATGAAATTGGAAGATTAATTTGACTGATTTTTCATTTGTTGACACAAAAGTAACTTCGCAGATACATTGCTTCAGGGGCAAAACAGAGGAATATGTGGTCCAATCTTAATTTTACAAGGGAATATGAGGTCACTGATATGATGTTTAAGTTAATAAGTTCTCTCTTCAAAACTTGGAAATGTTTCTATTGGGAAAAAGAAAGGTACCCAAAAGAAACAGAACTACAAATCTACTTAGAATTACATCAATACTGAACAGATGACAACTGATGGGAGGACTTATTTAAACGAGTAAACAAAAAAACTTCAATCCAATATGAAGTATATGAAAAGGGAGGGAACAAATGTAAGAAGAAGACTCATAATTTGGTAGTAATGATAATTAAATAAATGGAAGCAAGAAGGCCTGTAAATACTGCAGCCCTATAGACAACCAAATGAAAATCAGAATGTATGTGAAAATTCTATTCAGTTCTGATCAAGACACACATAACTCTAAATTTGAGATTAATGGCTTGTATTTATTATTTCAAAAGGATTTCAAGTAAGCATGCTTAGAAACATTTCCTTAGTGTAAGCTTAGAAAAACCTCACAATTATTCCCGTAATGATCACTAATCACAGCATAACAATATGGCAAGGCAAATAGAAGAGAAACTCACAGCCCAGTTTGGAAGTAATGCTAGTATTGTTGGTGAAAGGCCCCGGTACATCCCTCTAAAACCTTCAGTCTTTACTATATTCTGCAAACCTGTGACAATGACACTACCTAAGGGAATAGAAAAGTTAGACTTGAGACTTTAATAATAGTGAAATTGTACTGTCAACATATGATTTTGACACAACATTGTATTCACATGCCCCACATTATCAAAAGAAAAACATTTCACAATGGCACTGACATAGAAAAAGTAGAATATTTGATATTAGCTAGGAAGGTTATGTATCCATGTTTGATTATCACATATTAATAAATACAGTACGTGGTCATAAAATTCACAACTCTACAATAAAAGAATATCCAAAATAATATTTGAACCCAAGGGAATAAATCAAATCTCTCAGGTTCTCAAACTCATGTCAGCTGAAAACCAACTAGTACTTCTCCATTATAATAGATGTTCAATGCAAGTAATCCAATCACAACTCTTTAAAAAGGAAATATTTTCAGCATACCTTTCTGCCCAGCAGGAAGGCCATGAACTTGTAGTCTAGTCTTGATCACATCCAATGGGCACACAAATGTAGCTGCTATTGCCCCTGAAATGCAAATAAAGTGAATCCTCCGTGAACAAATACTAGACATACGAAACATTCCAGCAGGCATGACAAAATCAAACCAAAAGATGACCAAGATTCTCATTCAAGATAACAATATACAAAGGAGGATCAAAACTTAAAGTACGTGTGAATTAAAAAAGAACTGAGTATTAAGGCGGGAACAATATTGAATAAAGAGCGAAAAGAAAGGGATAGATTATTAGCTCAAAATCCTAAAAAGGGGCCGAAGTCTGAAAAGCTTACCAGCAGAAGCACCAGCAACAGCATTGCACATTAAATCACTGATGTTGTGACTACCACCGGAAGATTGGCCATTGATAGTCATATTAACACAAACCCTTAAAACGAAATTTCTAAAAATCAACAAATCAAGAGCAATTCCCTATCGATCGAGGAATAACCAAAACGAATTCTCATGGCTGATCTTCAAGCACGTGCCGCTTATATACACTCTCCACAAAAGGGCAAGAGGGTTTTGGTTTGCAAGGGTTTACGCGGCAAATTGGTCCAAGAAAGGGTCGTGTGAAACACTCTACGAAATTGGATTGAACTGATGACGAACTTCTTGTTGGGGTTTGAGAGTTGAAGCAAAGACTGCGAATTTGTTGAATTTTTTCGTTTCAGTTTCTGTGTTCGTTTCTTTTCCGGGTCTTCGAAGTGCCAGAATGATTGCTAAAGTTGAAAACTTTTGGATTTGTTCAAACTCTACGTGTTAAACTCGGAGCGGGGTCTGCAAAATTCTGTAGTTTTCGTTTAGTAAAAGGAAATTGCTTGTGTAATCTCTTGGATGATTCCCAAATTCCACCTTATCAGGGTGCTTTAACGTGGGCAAGAATAGCAAAATGAAGTTAGGCGGGTTTTTCCAGGTTTTTTTTTTTTCTTTTTAAGAAGGCTTCGTATTTTCCTCCTAAAGTAAAAATTACACCTTTTTTTAGTGAAATTCCCAAAAAAAAAAAAAATTGCCCGCGTACAGTTGATTGCCGTCAAAAAGATCCGAGTTTAGAGATTTTCGTTTTAATTTATTTATATTAATATCATTTTTATATTAGAATAAATATCAAATTTTTTTTTAGACAAGCAGTGGGGCTAGAGGCCCAAAGAAAACAAGTTAAATTAAACATGTATATGGTTATAATAACGACCCAAAGCATTCTCTTACAGTATTTCCCTAGCCACGGAGGGAGACTCATGTACAAGTAGAGTGCCATATGAATCATCATATCCTAAAAGGTTTAACTTACTTGAAACTGCATTTGCTCTCTTGCAAATATGGCATATTTTAATCAAGCCAATGCATTGAATGCGATCATTAATGTTTCTTATCATTTCAGCAATTAAGTGTAAGATAAGACAACCTTCTCTGAGCAGTTAAATAGCTTCCAAACAATCTATTTTCACCACGCATCTTTGCACTATTTTTCTTCAATAAAATGTAGTATTGAGGATGCCCCACAGTTCACCTTGAGGAGGAGAACAAACTCCTATGAAACTCAACATCTATGCATAGTATTTCCTATGAAGAGAGCTTCATTTTTGTGAAATCATGATCTCCAACAAGTCATTCCAAACATAGTACTCCCTGTAAATTTTATATTAATTTTATTTTTTATAAATATATCTTTCTTAATTTTTTTTTCTTAACTTATTTAAATTTTTCAATTTTATCTTTCAAACTTTTTTTTATTAATTTTATTTCTCACTTATTTGAATTTATTTAATTTTAAACCCTGTTTGTGAAATTAATAATTATTATGAATAAAATTGAATAAACTTAAATAGATAAAAGATAAAATTGAGAAAAAAATGTTTATGTGAGATAAAATTAGATAAATTTAAATAAATGAAAGATGAAGTTATAAAAAACATTTTATAAAAGTAAAATTAATACAAACTATATTTTATAGAAATACAGAAGGACGGTTACTTTTTATATCATTATGTTACGTGGCGTCTTGAATTGAAATTAATGTTACACCATACACCTTAGACACACCATAACAAATTCTATGAAGTTTAGCCGGACATTATTGACATTAGTCATCACATTACGGTATATAAAGTCAAGTCTTTCTTCTTACAATATTTAGATGGGAAAGTGTAAGAACAATAATAACTTCTATTCTTTTTACATACAAGCAGTCTGGTCAAAAAAGAAAATTCAAATCCTAAAAAATTGACCGAATTAAATATACTTAAGAGTAATTTAAATTTTAAAATCAGTTTTGTAATGGATAAAATTTTTTAAAAGAAATTAATTTATAATTAAAGGAGGTTTGAAATTTCTTAACTATTTTCAATCGAACTCACTAGAAATAATTTATTTTGCAGAAATTAGAAAGTTTTTATGTTCAATTATTTTTTTACAATTACATCATATTTTAGTAATATAAAATAAATATTATACAATATACTTATAGGTCTAATAATAATTATAAATTTGTAATGGCTGTAAGTTCAATCTTGCTTTAATATTATATTTCTACGTTAATAATTGATATAAATACTGTAATATTTAGATCTCATGATAAATATGAAAATTTTAAATCCATAAACCATATGTTATATTTTTCACGTTAATAATTTGACAGTTATACATGATAATTATTAATAATGTTGAATTAAAATAACTAGACTCTTACATAAAAATATAAGACTCAAATATAAATAAGTTAAATGATTGTAACAAAATTAATTTTGATACAAATTAATATGTTCAAATTGATATTAATCATTCAACAACATTAAAAATTGACTTTAACAATTAAAATCAGTTCCAATATTTGAATCAATTAAAATCGGGTTATTATCAATATAAAAAATTAAAATATTAATTCGGTAAAAAAAATTTCATGTAAATCACTCTTCATCAAACTACGCGCGCACATCCCTACTGCCGAGGGACTTGTCATGGGAGTTAAATAGAAATGCCATGGCTTTTTTTTTTAATCCTAATTATTTTTATACCTTTTTTATGTTAAATTTGAAATTAATTTCTATTTAATACAGGAATAATAAACAGTAAATTTCTCTATTCAACAATTAAATTGAGTACCATTTATTATGTCTGAAATGTCTCAACTTACTTCTATTAAATCAATTAACTGATGATGAAATGCCAAAAGTTTTAAAGATTGTTTTTCAAAATTTTATAATTACGTAAAAAAGTTATATAAGTTGATTGATCTTTAAATTTTCCTTTTACCTTGTGACTTTTAAAATTTTATGTTAACATCACAGTCATTAAAATCGATTTGTTCCTGGTAAGATTAACTGGGTTCGAAATCTCGTTAAAGTATTTTACAAGTAAATTCTGAATACATTTGGTAAAAAGTGTGACCAGAAATCAACCTCAATTGTTGTGAAAACTGACTTAGGGGTCACTCTTGATTATATTAACCAAAGAACAAGGTTAAATTAATCAACAATTCTTCGTATTTAATACTTTCATACTATGGCTGTCGATAATATAAAAACTTATAATTGATTTCCTATACTTTTTTCATTTTTTATTAATTAAGTACCTATTATTAATTTTCCATTTAATTCCGTCGGTTGCACTACAAGAAAAGTCTAAAATTGTGATAGAATTTTGGGGCAAAATACTTTTCATCCTAATTAATGACGGAAATTTTGTCAAATTTTTGTATATTTTTTTTAAATTGGGATGAAATTTGGCATGAAAATGAATTTAAAATTTTACATTAAATTTCCACCGAAAATTCCATCCAAAAAGTTGAACTTTTGAATTTGCAATAGAATATTTCTTTGCAAAATATTTTAAAATTATAATTTTGTCAATTTTCCTATGCGTTTTATTCAAAAAATGGTGTGAATTTTTATTTTAAAATTGGGATGGAGTTGCAATGGAATTTCTGTCCCAAATGAATAATGCCCCAAATTGAAAAAATAAATTGAATTTTTAAAAATTTTCCTCCTAAATTTTGTTAAAAAAATTGGCATGAACTTTGAATTTTAAAATTGAAATGTAATTGTGATGGAAGAAAATTTTTTTAATGGTAGCTTTTTTCCCACACTTGCATCACTTATTTCAAAATTTCAAAGAACATTCACTTTCACCTACACTTGAAGATGTCATTTGTCACCAAAATTACAAAAAGCAAATCACCTTCCTTACTATACATCTTCAAAGAAAAAGAAAAGTAAATAAAGAAAGAGGCTGAAAGAAATTAGTAGGGATGTCTAATTAACTTAAGTTAGCTGACGAGCCATTTGATCCATAGAATTTGGCAAACTCAAACCTTGAAATTTTGGTCCATTTTTTTGTATGAGTTCACATGGACAAGATGAATATGAATTGACTTGTAAACTCACAAATATAGACCAAGTCCTATACCCCTCAAATTTTGATCCTTTTTTTTCATGGGTAATACAACCTGGTTCAGTCATTTTACACTCTTAAAAATCAAAAGAAGAGTTAGAAAATGTAGTAAAAGGAACTTACCTCTCCAATTGATGTGTACAATAGTAGTTGACTCCTTTACTGCTCTACCTCTTTTCTTTTGTGGTTGAAGAAAATGAGTCCTAAACTTTTAAAGATCTAATAAACTATTTTTTTTATTTTTAATAATACTCAAAGGAATAAAATAGTCACATAAATTTTGAAAAATATATTTGAAAACACTCAACAAAAACTTATGTTAGCTTCACTAACTAGCCATTACTAATATAGGGGCAAAGTGTAACAAAGTGGCATCTTTGATAGGACATTTATGATATTTTTCAAAAACAAAGGGTGAAAGTGTAATTACTTCCTAGTCTCAGGCTAAGTGAAGGTAAATTGCCCTTTTCTTTATAAATGCTAAATTTCATATGATGAACCTTTAGAAATGCCAAATAAAATAGTGACATATATTTTTTAATTTTTAATTATTTTTTCAACTTTGGTATGGAATTTTTTGTCCCAAAATTTTCTCTGCATTTTATTAATTTTTGGGATAAAAAATCCCATACCAAATTTTTTTATTTGCAATGGAAATTCTATACAAATATTTTATTTATGAAGACAATATTTTCCTTCCTAAATTTAGGGACTAAATTATATTTCCATGGCAAATCTATTATGAGAAGCATTTTTGTAACTGTGATTTTTTATCATTCTAATTTCCATTCAAAACATAAATTGGGATGAACTTTTTAAAATTTTAAGACATAATTTATCATCCCAACTTTATTTTATTTTATTTTATTTTTTGTAGTGTTTGCTGCTGACGTGCTAACTTGATGTTTTATATGCCAATAAATTGTTTGTTTGTTGCCAAGATGATCTACTTTAGATACTGATAATGTTTGAAAATGACTTTTTAATTAGTTTTTAACTTGATTTGAGTAATATTAACTCTTTAATTAAGTTAATTAGTTAACTTGAATGTTTGATAGATAGTTATTTTAGTTTACTTATTAATTTTTAATAGGATTAGTAATAAGTTGAGTCAAGTTAAGCCTAAGTTAGTGTCAATTCAAGTTCAATTCGATCTAATTTTGTTCAAGCTCATGGATCAACTCAAATTTGATTCAAATTAATTTTTTTAACTCGAACTTAACTTAAATTAGGTTTATAGTTAACTTAGTTTAACTTGATAAGTTCAAATTAATATTCAAAAATTCAAACTAAGCTAATTGAATTGACTAGAAAACTTATGAACTGAATACATGTTCAAGTCCAACTTATTATTAAAATGGAAATGCCTAAAATCATATTAAAAAAACTTGTTGAACTAACATTGAACTAATTAATAGATATGAATAAGTCACTTTCTTATGGTTCTTACAACTTCAAATTTTGTATTATCACCCTATTTTATAATAAAAATATTTGCATCAAACCATTATAATATTTGATATGGGCTTTTGTTGGAAGAGTTTTCACACCTTGTCACCCTTTTTTAAATAATATTTTTATATTACATCTTGACTACATGATTTATTTCAAAATGAAAATATTGTTAATAATGTCCATTATTAACTTTATTTATTTTTCTATTTTGATTATAATTAAAATTCAAATGCAAATATTAAATTACAAATTTATAATCATTATGGTTACTAGTGTTTCTCCATAACAAGTATTTAATTTAGAATATATATTACAAAATAACTTATAATTTATATATATGAACATATTAGTAAATCTTAAGTTATATACATTATTTGAGTTAACTCATGATATAATCAAGTTAAACATTTTTAAGTTCAAGCTCGACCTCATTTGATATAGAGTCAATTTATTTAGTTCATTCATCACTCATTTAATTCATATGTTTAGCTTACTAGGTTAAAAGTTGAATCGAGTTTCAATTGTCTTATAATATGCCTAACTTATTGTCAGCCCTAGTCCACAATCAACCACTTTAAAAAAAATTATCATAACTTATTGAAGTAACTTATTTACATATAGGAATCACACTCGCTAAAAACATAAATAAATATATTACATAAAATTATTGTCATACTTTCCTTTATCAATAAAAAGAGAAAAAAATTACCTTAAACAAAAGATAAAAATTTTACAATCTAATTTACTATAGACATTATTACATACAAAAGAAACATTAAAAATCAAGATATTATACTTTTATTTAAACATTTAATTTTTATAATACTTTTAAAATTTTATTTTTATAACTACACATTGCCCTCACAAATTAAAAGTTCTTGATCCTTCGGTCTATTTCTAATGTGCTAAACTAGGGGTTTGTTTGGTATCAATATTTTCCAAAATTGATTTTATTTCATTTCAATTAAAAATAATTTTAATTCATTTATAAATAAATTCTATTCTTTGAAAGCTTTATAAAAAATAATAATTTCAATTCATTTGCAAATAAATTCTTTTGTTTGAAATATATTGAAAAACACATAAAATTTAATTAAAAAATAGATTTTGATACTATTATAATAAATATACCATTAGAAAGGAGGTGAAATTTTTATTAAATTTAATAAATTTGATGATGACACAAATATAATTAAATTAGAAATTATAAATAAAATAAAATTCCTTTTAACTTAAAGTCAAGCACTATTTTAAAAAGGAATTCATCTGAAAATGAGATAAAATATTCTTTTTAGTATGTTAAATAAAGAGTAATATATGACATCATGGTGGCAAATTTGTGAAAAGTTAAAACTTAAAATAGAGAAATCACGCTTTTAATATGTGCACAACTTACTAAGCAAATAAAAAAGTTTTGAAAATTACTGAAAAGTAAAAATTAATTGAAAATAAAGTTTTGGAGCTAATTTCTTTAATTATTGTCTAAAAATATTAGTTATTTTGTACATAAATTTTTAAATAATTACAATTATTATTAAATATGGATGTATATAGGTCAAGTGTTATATTCTCGTTATGATTAATTATCATATTTTAATTTTCTTTATAAGGCATTATTATGTCATTACCTTATAAATATGAGTTATATGAATAATTCTATATACAATTGAATAAAATATACTTCTTCATTTCTTTCATATATTTCATTGGCTATTTCTTTAGTAATGATCATTTTTTTATAACACATTATCAATCTAAAACTCTTCCAGTTTAAGTTTTTAAGTTTGAAAGAAAATTATTCTTTTTTTATTTTTAAATTCTTTTAAATTAAAATTTTCAATTAAAAAAGGTTCTTCTTTCATTTTTATTTATCTCTTGTTTTCAATTCATACTCAAAAATTATTTATAAATTCCAAAATTCTAAAGAATGGGATAACTAATATGTTATTTTTCAAAGCTTATTTTTTATTTGTTTAAACTATATATATCAATTATACTTGTTATAAAAAAATGGAAAACATGCCTATTTTCATGAGAATATGTTATTAAAACCCATTAACACTAATATCTTAGAAAACAAATCATTCCAATGAAAAACCAACCTATAAGAGATGCCAAAATAGATCTAGTGGAAAAAGTGATGCACATAGAAAGCTAACAAAAAATGATGCTGAAGGAAAAACTAAATGGATTTTAGATGTAAGGAGAATTCATGACTATAGAATATGTCAAATTCATTATTAGGAACATCAAATTGACAATTAAGTATAATCTTTATATTAAGATATTTTTTGATTAACTATTTAACATAAATTCATATGCCATGTAATATGATAAACCTAATCCTATCATTGATTTTCAAATTCTTGATTTGATTTTTCTAATAGTGGTATTAGAGCTAAATTCTATCATGTTATATGTTTATGATTTATGCAAATTTTTTGGAAAAACTATATGTTATCTTAGCTTTTAAAATACAAAAATGCTTTAAGAATCTATGATAATTTTTCATCTCATAACAATAGATTAATGAAAATTTTTATCTAAATAATTTCTCATGAGTTTTTGAATAATTTACATGAATCAAATAAATGATTTATTCTATTTTTTTAGGTTGAAACCCTAATATTACAAGTGTTATGGTCTTCAAAAAAATAATTTGTAAAATTAGATTAAATATGTGATTATTTAATCAAATTATTTCGGTGGTTGATCTCAAAATGAGAGTTTTAAGGTAGCTTATATCCTAATTTGATTAGTTGCAGATAGTATAGCAATTTAAAACAAAAAAGATGAAGAAAACCATGGTGTTCTTGTGTCCAAAATTTCATATTAAGAATTAGATGTTTTTCATCCATTTTTTATCAATTTTTCATAAAATTTAGTCTTAGATTTTATGTTTGATAAAAACTAGTAAAGAAATTTAGATAAAATACATAGATAATATTTGAGTTCAAATGTGTATGAATTAGATTAGAAAACTCATGTTGAAATTGTTGAAGAAAAAGTTCACAAATTTATTGAAGGTACCATTCCTATTATTGACTTTTGATTTAGTTTGGATAATTTTACTTTATTAAATGACCAATTATTTACCTCATATTTTTACTATTTGGTAACCTATTATTTGCTTCAAGTGCGCCAAAGTCATCATGTATAAAAGGCTTTAGATTTTTCCTTTTACTATTGAATTTCAAAAAGCAAGTGTGGATACATGGGCTCAAACACTTTATCTTTGTGTCAAAAGACTTATGCTTCCCACTAAATTGCAATCGGATTATAAAGGTAATGGTTTTCTTTTCATACCATCTTCATAACAAATAAAATTTATGGTGATAATGATAAAGTAGGTAGATGAAGTAGAATTTAATTTAGTATTATTTTTTATTAATTACATAATCTAGTTTTTTTCCTTTTTTTTCTTTTATCATCATGTAATGCTTCTTCATCCATTCTTTTGGCTAAATAAAATTGCAAAATTTTTATGAAAAATAATGAAATTCATTCCACTAACCTTGAAATGAATATCTTATTAGTAAAAGAACATTTAGATGTGGATGAGGTCCCAGCTATAAATCATATATGTGAAAATGGTCAAATTAATTTATGTAATCATGATGGTTATAAGAATAATAAAATAATCATGAAATAGTAATTGTATCTAGTTAATACATCAAAACTAATATATACGTTGGTTGATAATCATGATCATGATATGAGAATCAATGTGCATTAGTTGATGACCATGATCATGGATATAAGATATCAACATGGATACATATTACTAACAATGATGTATGTGATCCTTTAACTTGAAATTACTATTGTTTCTCATATGAGAAGTTATATACTTTGATGCTATTGAATGTCACCTATAATAGAGTTTCCTAAAAGGCAATGATTAGATATACCATGAATCGATTGGAAGATATGAATAATTTAGATGAGATTTTATCCTATTATATTGAAGAAGTAATATTTATAAGCCCCTTGATTGATATAACATATTTTAATATAGTAAATTTTTTTTGTAAATCCTAAAGAATGAATTGATAATTTAATTAGTAATGATATTGGACAATTCAATTTCTATTAAATTAATATTGAATATTTGTCTTTTATGGATTGTATGATATAGCACTCCATTCTCAAAAATAGAAAATAATTTTCCTAATTAATGATTGATGAAAATTATGTAAATATAATATTTGATGGTACAAAGTTAATTGAAAACTCTTGAAAAGCTAATATAATTTTACCAGGAAATATACAATGTTTATAGATGCATTATTGTTAATTAAGTCTTGAATATATTTACTAAATTTTAGAAACATACAAAGAAATAAATATTATATTGAGATAATAAAATATTGAATATTTTTATATTATAGTGCTTATCTAAAAAAAAAAACATATTAGACAATTTATTGTTGTCTTCTTCTAGTTTGTACTACAAATATAAATCTAATTGAAACAAATATTATAGTAAACTAAAAGTTTATTGCCTAAAATATTTTCACTACTTGGCATAATCACTTAGGCTCTCTTAAATTGATAAAGATGTGAAAATATTGAAGAACTAGAACAAGACAATTAGGACAATTGCGCATAAAATTTTATGTAAGAACATATATACCTCACCTTTTAAAATAGGTGCTGAAACTTAAGAACATGTAACCATGTTAAACTTTTTTAGTACTTTTTCAATGTAAATCTATTGAGATAAACAGTACAAACCCAGAGATCCATCATGATAGATCTTTGTACCCAAAACATATGATGCATTTCTAAGATTTTTCATATCAAAGTGTTTTAACAACATTTGCTTCATCTTGACAAACAAGTTCACATTATTGCTAATAATGAGAATATCATTAACACATAGTAATTGTATTACCTGATAGAAATCTAATAAATTAAAATTACTAGAAGTTAATTAAAATGCTATTATTAGTGGATAATTAGAAGAAGAATCCATTAATGGATGAAAATCCACTAATAATTATTTTGCAGAAAGTAAATATTTTTAAAGAACATTCAAAACCATAGGTTAGTAAAACCTTAATGTAATGAAATATTTTTACCTAAAAGCATCCAATAAAAATCAGTAAGGCATTAAAGCTAAAAATTTTAGGAGGAAAAAGAGCAATACCCAATTTTGGAAGAATTAAAGCATATAATGCATGAATGGATGGCAAGGAGTAGTAATATCTTAGAAAGTAAAGCTTAGTATTGATGCATGTGTGAACTAGTGGCAAATGAAGGTAATTTTGTGAATAAACTAAAGATAACTTTAAGGAAATAGTATGTAGGAGTTGACAACTTATTAGAAAACATAACTAAAAGGTTTTTTTCTAGGATTTTGCTTAAAATTCTAGTAACTTTCATGTTTTAGAAAAAATGTGATTTGATTTGATTAGTAAGGAAAATAGTATAACATTCACTAAAGCTACATAATTGAGTTTAGTTCTTGTAAGCACTATGAATTTAAGTAAGTGGAAATTTTATAATGAAAATTGAAGATAACATTTTAGTGTGTAATTTTTTAATTTTAATTTCATTTCCAATACTAATTATTTGAGAAAATAATTTTATTGGAAAATTGGTTTAATTTTCTAAGAATTTTCAAAAACTTTTCCTAAATTATTTTTTTTGAAAAATTTGAATTGATGACTTAGATTAAATCTCATCATCAAAGCAAATGATAAAGCCATGAAAAGTTATTTTATGCCATGTCATCAAACCAAAACCTTCATGAGCACATAGGCATTTAATGAAGAAAATATGAGCACATGATGCATTAAATGAACAATATTTGCTTGGATAAGAGAGAAAGATGAGATTTTGTGAGATTTTGCTCACAATATAGTAGTAGATACCTATAAAAACTTGGAGCCCAAGTTTGCTAATGTAATTTCATCTAAAATGATGTCATTAGGAGCTTAGCATTTTGCTAAAAATAGCCTTGTCCATTTGATGATTTTGCACATTAATGTTAAGAGAGAAAAAGGAGAGGCATTGAGAAGAAAGAAAAGCTATGAGAGTTTTCTCCATCTTTCTTCATTTTTTTTGAGAGTTTTCTTAAGTTTCTTGAAGAAGTTCTCTTTGATCTTCTAACAAGAGGTAAAATATTATCTTGTCTTGTAATTTCATTTCTTTTCATAGTTCTTTTACCAAAATCCTTTACTAACTTGTATTGTTTTTGGAAAAAAAATGAAACTTAAATCCATAGGTGAACAAAGTAAGCAAGTGAACTTAAAAGAGTGAGTAGGGATCCTTTTTTTTTCTTCAAGGTTTTTATTAAGAAAATATCTTATGAATGAGATGTATATTTGTTCCTAATTGATAGTGTGTTGAAGTTATAATTTTCATGGTGGATTTTGTTTTCTATAAGAGTATTTTCCAAAAGAAAAGACATAAGTTGTCATTTTGAACTTAAAAAAGTGTGGATTTTTTAAAAGGATGTTTTAATTTCGAACTTTAGAAAAAGAAGTGCTTTGGAAAAGTTTTAATTCTTGAAAACATCTTATGTTTTAGAAAACTATCCTATGATTTGGTAAATCTAAAACCTTGAAGAAGTTTCTTGAAAAAGAAAGGAAACTGAAAGCATTTTTGGGCATGATTTGAAAAGAAAGTAAAAATGAATTCTCTAAAAATAACTTAAGAAAAATAATATTCTATTTTAAATCTTGGATGGTTATCCTTTACAACATGTTTTTCTCCACAAGTGGAGGAAAAAATCATGTTAGGAACATCACATGAAAGTCACATATTTCCCCATGAAACCTTAAGCAAAGTTTTGATTTTTAAAAGAAAACTAAGAAGGCTATGCTTCAAATATTAAGACTAATATTTACATCAAAGTTTTTAATAAAAAATGGTGTTTGAATGCATCCTAGAAATTATTAGGTCTTACATTAAACTCTCTATTATAAAACCTTAAGTAAAACTTTAATTTTATGAAAAAATTTATTATCTTTTTTTATAAACTCTTTTAGAAATTTTAGGTAACATTTATATCAATGTTTTAAGATAAAAATACATTAAAAATTAAGTTGAGGCAACCACAATTTTTGTTGGAAAATAGCACTTGAAAATGTGATTTTCAAAATGATTTTTTGTTTCCTTTGATGTTCTTTATTAGTAAAATGTTTTGGTAACTTGTGTAATATGTTTGAAGCAAGAAAATTTTGAAAAAGGACCTTCTAGGTCATTGTTTTTAGGCTGGAAATTTTTCTTAAAAATTTGCTTTAAAAATTGGTATTTTACAACATAAGTGGTATTGAAGGTTTATACTTGATTTTATGACTTTTTGATATGGAAAAATGAGGTGTTTATCATGGTATTACACTATTGTAACCATGAGTTTATTTCTTGATTTGGTAAGGAAAAATAGTTTTCCCATTTGTTAGAATGATGGGAAAAGCTTAGGCTTAAATGTAATTAGTTTTGAGAAAAATAAAGGTTGAAAAGTGGATATGTCACATCACTACTTCTTACTAGAAAACTATGAATGCATTATTATTTTTAAAGCTAATATTGCTTTGTTATAAAGTGGAATAGTATAAATTAATGATCTTGAAATATTCTTGATTGTAGAAGAAATTATTTGTGAAAATATAAAATAATGCCACACGATTGATGCCAAAAACTGTAAGCTTATTATGCTTTTAGTGCATGAAATATGTTTATGATTTATTATACATGCACTAGTGAAATTTTATGCAAAGGTAATTGAGAAAGAACCCTTAAAATGTTTAATGAGAATTTTGAAAAATAGTTAATGAAAATGTCTTGGCAAAATGCATAAAAACGATAAGGAATTAATGAATTCTTATATGCAAAATATAATATGATAGAGTTATTAAAATCTTGAGAAATGAATGATATATCATGATCATTATAATGTATGATTAGAGTTTTTAAACTCTTGATAAATCTATCATTTGAATATGAAATCTTGAATGCTTAAAAAGGACCGCTTAAAATGTGATGAGTTAATTATGAATACTTTTGGCTAGAGTTTGTGATTATTATAATGGTTATGCATTGTTTATGTGATATTTATGGCATGGAAGGTATTCTAAACCTACCTTGACAATCAATGTGAAATTGTGAAATGATGTTTTATGAATATGATAAAAAGCATTTGTTGACTGCATAAGTCTGCCTTCACTAACAAAAGCATCAAAAGATCATAATCTTGTATTCACTAAAATGAAAAAATGTTAGCAGCCTAAGAGTCTATCTTCACTATAATGATCTAAATGAAATAGTGTCAAAAGCTTGAAAGGTGTAGGATTTAATTTCACTTTTATTTTTATTTACTTCTTCAATTTTTCTAATATAAAAGGCTAAAATAATTTTATAATCATAGTTAACAAATCAATGCAATAAGATGTTCTAAGTGAATCACTATAGGTTCGACCTAATTTGTTGTCTTATATTACAAGTTTTCATCAAATCAATAATTTTTAATTTTGATTGGCTTCAATAACAGTCAAATTTTTAGTGTTGTTGCCAAGGATAAAACTTAAGTTGCTTGTGTGATAGGTGAGAATACTTACCACTATAATATAATGATTGTTGAAACTAATAAAATTGAAATTTATTAATTTGATGAAAACTTATAGTACAAGGTAACAAATTAGGTCAAACCCCTTTATGATTTCCTTAATACATCCTATCACATTAATTTATTAGCTATGATTACAAAATTATTTAAGCTTTTTATATCAAAAAAAAATAAAAGAAGTAAATGGAAAAAAAAGTGAAATTTAATCTTTCATACTAAAGCAATAACGCAAAAAGTATGCAAGCAGGATGTAGGAATATAAACAAAACTAAATTAAAGGGTTTAAATTCAAAATTAAATAGAATAAAAGATTAAAAATAGAATAATGAATAATCATCAAAATATTAGAAAAAATGATTGATATAAGAAAATTAAAGACTACTTAATAAATTAATCATAAATTTGTTTACATTTGACAATTGTAATAAAATTTTAGCCTAAAATTATCTAAAACCCCCATAATAATTTAGCATTTCTATGCTAGATTACCATTTAGAATTTCATCAATTTAGATTAATAGAATTAAGTAATCGATATAATCCATAAAACTATATTTAAATTAATTTGAATATAGAATTGAACTGAATTAAAGGATGAAATTAGAAACTTTTAATTTAATCATTTAATCCTCTATTCTTATATAAAGAATGATAATTAACTAACCAAAATTCAACATAAAATAAGATAAAATCATAGATCATATAAATGAATACAAATTATACCAAATCTATATCTAATTCATGCAAATCCAAAAAATTAAATAAGAAAATTAGAGAAAGAGAAAAAATTAATTAACAATAATTAGTATTATAAATTAAGATCTTAAAATTCAAACAAAATCAAGTCTCAAAATCCATGAATCAATCTAAAATTTAGTCTTCTATAGATGAACAAGGGAGAAAAACTCTAAGAAAATGATAGAGAAAAGTTAAAAGAAAAGTACTCTAAAAAACTAAAGAGTTAAATATGACTAAAAGTCCCTTATTAGAGATCTAATTACAACTTGGTCCTAATTAATGAAATTTAAGCTTGTATTTTAGAATTTCAACCCTAAAATTTACAATTTAATCTAATCTAAATTGAACTAGCACCCAATAATTACCCTCTTTTGACATCTAAAACTATATAGTTTTACTTTTGTAACTTCATGGAGGTATAACTTTGGTCTTGGCTAACTTTTGAGATAACTTTGCATGATTTGGCCACTTGGAGCTTGAGTTATGCCTTAAACATTGATCCAAGGTTAGAACCAGACTAGACAACAACTTTACTTCATCTTCATGCTAACTTTCAACCTCTAAGATGTTTGAATTTGGTCTTTAGCTCACATGAAACTTGTATAACTTTTCTTTAACTTTTTTACAATATAAAGAATTTTCAATTTTAACATGTAGAGCTTAGGTTATGATTAAAAATCTAAAATAGTGCCAAGAATCCAATATTTAGCAAATAACTCAATTAATTCCAAATGATGTGGTCTTTCTCAAAATAAGGTAAATTTGATTCAATTAAGCATTGTCACACCCTAAGAAACCTAAATATGAAGGAAAATATATATAAAACATTGTACACATGAACCTATATAAAAAAATGTTGGAAGTTTGATAAAGTATCTTTACTATACCTAAATGTGAGGTGGTATAGGATTAATAAAGAGCCATAATGAATTAACTATGCATACCTTTTATCATTATTATATGCTCATTAATATTATTTACTTACATGTTTGTAAGTACAACATGGTTATATGTTTGTAAGTGCAGAAAAATAATTACAAAAGTGATTTGGTAAGATTACGAAAGTGTTTTGATATATATATGTGATTTTCTAGTTGAAACCCATTGTAAAATGGACTAAAAAGTCATTCACTAAGTGATTTATTTCTCACACCCTATTTATTAATGTTTTTCAAATGTTTTTCCACATAATAGGACCTATTTCTTTGACAAATTATTAGTGGAAAACAATAATGATCAGGTATGGGCTTAAAAGGTAGGATTTGAATTTTTAAGAAATTTGTAATAAATTTACCGTTTAGCACATTTCCAAACAATTGTGAATTTTATGATGCATATTTTAGGCTTAGTATAATTTTTTCCTGGGGACAATTTTATAGATGGTTAATCAGTAATATATATTCTTTATTAAGCTATGATTTCATATTTTGACATACATATAATATCATTATTGCTTGTGAAAGTATACTATGAATCATTTTATGAAACAGAAGAGAGAAAATGACTTTTGAAAACCAAAATGATTTGCAAAGAGGTATATGTTTTTAAATTAGTACATGGCTACCTTTGAAATGCTTTTATGAATAAAAGAAATCTGATAAATGCACAATTGCACTTAAATTTTATGTGTTTTATCACTTATTTACTTAGTATCTTGTGCAAATTAATTGAAAAAGGGTACTTAAATGCTCAATATTTTATTTTCAGGTTTTGAAGTGACACAATTAAGCAGTAGAAAAGGATCCGGAGCCAAAACCATACAAATTGTGGAGAATCGAAGCAAAGTTGCTCACCTAACAAAGAACACGGGGTATAGGAGCCCCGTGTGGAAGGCCGTGTATCTTTCTGGAATGCTTTGAAGCTTCATTAAGCTGCTCGCAGAAGAACACGAGGTTAAACACGGGCCGTGTCATGCCCCATGTACGATACTGCTTGACACTTTGTAAGTAAACACGGGGAGTATCATACCCCATGTATCATGCTGCTCAACCTTCGTAGAGAAACACGAGGTACAACACGAGCCGTGTCATACCCTGTGTACATTACCCATATAAGTTTTGTGCAAAAAATCAAGCGGGGGAGGAAGGAGAACTAAAAAATTAAAAGGAAGAGCCATTAGTAGAAACCCTAGGAGAGACCCAAAGTCACTAAGGGCAACTACTAACCTTGGATTCAAGCAAAGGATTGAAGATTCAAGCAAGGAATTTATAGAGCTTCATGACTAGTTTGATTTCCTTCTCTATTTTCTAGTCTTCTGCTAGTTCTGTAATGAATTCACACTAAACCCTAGTGCTCAACTGGGATAAACTTGTTCATGGATTTATGGAATTGATTTTTATATAATCTAGCTAGATTTACTGTTGATTTATGATTTGATTATACTGTTTTGTATTTCAACAGTTCAATACTTCCGGAATATTGGATTTGTGTAAAGGATTAGTTGATTCTAGGTTGAAATGACTAATTAATTAATCAGACCTTGCATAATCATTGGGAATCTCCATTAGACTTAGGAATTAAGCTAATTGGATTCTTTTGCATAGGATGAAATGTCTAAAATTGGATTCTCAAGCCATGTTAATGCAACCTAGATGAGTGATTACTAAAGAAATTCTGGGCACTTTATCTTTTGATTAGTAGCTAGTAGCTTTGCAATGAGGTATAGCTTATTTTTGGTAATCCAGCAATCTAAATTAATAGTAAACCAAGTTAGAGGATTATCTTCATTCCATAATGAAATGTACAAGGGAACTCTAAAGCTGAGTACACTTCCATCTCATTTGAATTAAATCTTTACCTAATCTATAAGCTTTGTTTTACATTTTACCTTTAATTCACAATATCAATCGGTACACCTAGATAATTTACCTTGAAATTTAGTTAGTATTCAACACTCAATCCCTATGGAGACGATATCTTTTATACTATAACTCGACTAAACCTGTGCACTTGCGAAGATCACATTAAGTTTTTGGCACCGTTGCCAGGGAATTGCAACTAGTTTATATTAACAGAAACTTTTGAGTGAATTAGACTAAGCAATTCATTTTCTTTTTAGTTTTTAATTCATCTTGTTTTGATTTTCTTATTTTTATATATAGTATTTCTTTCTTATTTTGTTCTGTTTGAGTATTACCTACTCTTTTATAGAAAATCTTTGTATATGCGAAGGAGAAGTCTTGAAGGAATTCTTGACTTAAACCCGGAGATTGAAAGAACTCTGCTTAAGAGAAGGAGAGAGCAAAAATCAGTATATATCCAAGAGGCAATTAACCTTGAAACAGTGATTAAAGACATGGATAACAGATCTCTTAGAGAATTTGCAGCACCTGATGCCATTGGGCTTCAATCCAGTATAAGAAGGCCTACTGTTGAGGCTAACAACTTCGAATTGAAGCCAGCTCTTTTGTCTATGGTGCAGTAAAATCAGTTTGGTGGAGGACCAATGGAGGATCCCAACCTCCATATTCAGATTTTCTTAGAGTATTGTGATACAATCAAGATAAATGGTGTAGCAACGGATGCCATCAAGCTTAGACTCTTCCCATTCTCCTTGAGGGATAGAGCAAGGGCGTGGCTACACTCTTTACCAGCAGGATCTATCACAACATGGGAAGAGCTACTGAGGGCTTTTCTGTCATGATATTTTCCTCCAAGCAAGACTGCTCAATTAAGGAATGAAATCACCATATTTTCTCAAGGAGAAGGGGAATCTCTATTTGATGCTTGGGATAGATATAAAGACCTTCTGAGGTTGTGCCCACATCATGGGCTAGAGAAATGGCTAGTTCTTCATACCTTCTATAATGGTTTGAACTACAATACTAAGCTAACTGTGGATACTGCTGCTGGAGGTGCTTTGATGAATAAAAGGTTAGATGAAGCATATGAATTAATTGAGGATATAGCTTTGAACCACTACCAATGGTCAAATGAGAGGGGATCTTCAAGGAAAACTCCAGGTAAGTATGAATTGGATGCTTTTAATCATTTGTCGGCTAAGGTAGATGCACAAGGAATTCTAGGTAGCAAAGTAGATGCACTTATGGCTAAGTTTGATAAATTTCAAGTTAGTAGTGTAAATGCAACAGGTGCCACTGACCTTCCTTGTGAGATTTGTGGTATGATAGGTCATATGGCAATTAAGTGTAAATTGGGGCAGGATTTCACTGAGCAAGTGAACTATGTGCATAACAGTGGGTATGGACAGAAGAATCGGAATGAACCCTTTGGAAACACCTACAATCCATCATGGAGGAACCATCTAAATCTATCCTACAAGCCCAACCAGTTATACAACACTCAAAACACTCACAATAGGCCGCCGCCGCCACCACCACCCGATTTTCAAAACCAAAGACCTTACAACCCACCAGCTCAACCCTCTTCCATTTCTAAATTAGAAGGCTTCCTAGAGAAATTTCTCATTTCCTAAGAGAAAACTAATGAAGAGCTTAGGCAGCATGGTAAAGCCATGGAGGATTCTATTAGGCAACTGTCCTCCCAAGTTAACTCATTAGCCACACATGGAAAATGTTGGAGACCTAAATAACTCAACAAGCTTCTGCTTCTTCTTTTAGAGCTTTTGGTCAACTCTCTGCTCAACCTGAATCAAATCCCAGGGAGCATTGTAAAGTAATCACTCTTAGGAATGGGAGGCTGTTGAAGGTTCCAAATGCCATTCATGAAGGTGAAGAAGAGATAGTTGAGGGGGAAGTGCAGAAAGAAGGCAAAAAGGCTTCAATTCCTAATGATGCTGAAGTGAAAGAAGGGGAATTAACCGAAAAGTCAAAGTATGTCCCTCCAGAACCATACAAACCACCTATCCCTTATCCTCAAAGACTAGCAAAGGCTAAATTTGATGAGCAGTTTGGGAAGTTCTTGGAAGTATTGAAGAAGTTGTATATAAATATTCCCTTCACTGATGCTCTTTCACAAATGCCGTCATATGCAAAGTTCTTGAAGGACATTCTCTCAAATAAAAGGAAGCTAGAGGAGCATGAGACTGTAGCCCTAACGGAGGAGTGTAGTGCCATCATCCAGAATAAACTACCTCCTAAGCTTAAGGACCCAGGCGGCTTCTCCATTCCTTATGTGATTGGAAATGTTCCTATCGATCGGGCATTGTGTGACTTGGGAGCAAGTGTGAGCCTCATGCCATTGTCGGTTGCAATGAGACTGAACATAGAAGAAATGAAGCCCACCACAGTTTCACTTCAATTAGCAGATCGTTCAATGAAATACCCAGTAGGTATACTTGAGGATATACCTATCAAGGTTGGTAAGTTTTTCATTCCTGTTAATTTTATTGCACTTGAAATGGAAGAGGATACACAAATCTCTATCATTTTGGGTAGACCCTTTTTGGCCACTGCGGGTGCTTTGATTGATGTAAAAAATGGAAGGCTTTCATTATTTGTTGGAGATGAAAAATTTGAGTTTAATTTGAATGAATCAATTAAATTACTTATTTGTGAAGATTCAATATGCAGGATTGATGTGCTAGACAAAGTTGTGAAAGAAATCCTTCTTTTGGGGTGCCTTCAAGATCCACTTGAAGCATGTCTAGTAACAGATGGAGTTGTTGAAAATGAGGAGATTGCTGCATATGCAGAATTTTTGGAGGCAAGCCCACTACTTAATGGCCAGAGATTGAAACATTATATTGTCGGGCCACTAATAACCGTAGCTTCAGACTGATTGAAACAGGGGTCGAGCTTATGACCTTAAACAAGTGCTTCTTGGAAGGCAACCCAAGCTTATTTTTCTATTTTTATTGCTTTTAATCTTCATTTTTTCCATTTTCATTTTGAGTTTCTGAGTAGTTTGAGGCATATAAGTCATTAGTTGTTGATTTAATATGTTCATTTTTGCACTTGGTCTCTGTCTCTAGGGTAAATTAGGCATATATGCATGTTTGTTGCTCATTTTCGTGCACAGAAGGCTCAAAATGCAGTCCAATGAGATACATGGTGTACAACACGGGCCATGTCATACACCGTGTACCTCACTATCTAGTTAGTATAAAAGATTTATGATTTTTATGGCATTCCAGCAAGATACACGATGTTAAATACGGGACGTGTATCACCCCGTGTATCTCATTGACTAAACCAATGATAAGGATTTTTGAACATGAGCCTTCCAGAGAGAAACATGGGGTACAACACAGGACATGTTAAACCCCGTGTACTGTTGCGAAGTCTATTAGCATCTTTCAGAGAGAAACATGGGGAAGAACACGGGGTATGTCAAACCTCATGTATGTTTGCGAAACCTAGAACACTCATTCGCAGAGAAACATGGGGTACAACACGGGCCGTGTCTCACCCCGTGTTCCTAGGCGGACGAGCTTTTAATGGTGAAAACCCTTCATTTTCCTTCATTCTCTTCATCTTCCTCCGTGCTCTAGTCTCTCTATACTCATTTTCGGCCATTGTCTTCCCAAAATACACCGATTAAAGTGCTTTATTTGGCTATTTGAAGCGATTTTGCTACTTGATCTTCGATTTAATCGGTCTATTTCAACTTTTTGATTCCTCTTTAGCTTTAACCAAGAATTTAGGATTTTTATCTGAAATTCATGAGGTAAGAGCATTTCTCTTGAATTCTTTGAAGTTATTTGCAATTACTTGTGTTTATTGACCTTCAATGAATGGTAGAACTTATAGAAATGTTCATATCCTTTGAATTTTTCCTTGGCTAGATTTAATTGATTGAATTTAAATCCTTTAAGGTTTAATGTTTATTTGGGGGGCCTGATTGCATGATTTACCTCATTGATCTGCTCACTTATTTGCATTGATGGCATCGAACTTTGAATTACACTTCGTTTGACATTGGATGGATATTGAAATTGCTTGCTGAACTTTTGCCCTTGAAATCTACTGACTGACAAACTCTCAACACTCTTTCTCACATTGTAATTTTCTTTTGCAAATCATGTCAAAGAGACAAAAGATAACTGCTAGGAAGACCTCTAAGGGTAGTACTTCTAGAGGGACCGGCTACATCGCAATTCTTAGAGTTCACAAATGAGGCCCATATTCAAGCATTCAATAGACACAAAGACCGGTCATTTGTGGAAGGCCGATACTAAGATTGGGCAGTATTGAGAGAGTTTGGCCTTGATAATGAGATCTAAGAACTCATAAGTGTAGGTGCTTGGGAGATGTTCTTTCAGATTATAGAGCCTACCTACAGATAACTTACTTTGGAGTTTCTCAGCACTTTCTATTTAGAGAGATACTTCGGGACTGTTGATTCGGCCGACACAGTGCAGTTCCATCTCGGGGGAGTCATATATTCCATGAGTGTGACCCAGCTCTCAGTGCACATGGGAATTTACTCTAAAGAATTTATGACCACTTCTGAGTATCATGATATGCTGATAGGATTGCCATATGGGACCCAAGAGTGGCGAGTATGGTTTGATATTGCTACCGGGAGCACCTATGATCCTACAAAGAGCAAGGCGTCTAGCCTTAGAAGAGTTGCATGACGAGTCATCCACTCCATCTTCAATCACACTTTGAGTGGTCGGGGGCACAGTCATAAAGTAGTGAGCACTGCTGATGTCCTCTTCCTGTATAGCATGATACAGAGAGTTCCCATCCACATTGGAGGTGCATTTGCACATTTCTTCTTGACTCAGGCATCAGATAGACGAGCTGGGAGTATTGCTGCCGATCCATACATCACCAGACTAACCAGGTGGTTAGGAGTATTTGACCGACCTTATGGATCCCTCTCTATAGCATCTCATATGACCCCCCTCCGTAGGGGTATTCTTCTAACTATGGGGATCCAGCCTGTGCAGCAGCCACTCCATGAGGAAGAGCATGATTTTTCAGGAGATGATGGCGATGGTGATGTCGCTCCTGATATCGGACCATCATCTTCTGCGGGGGGCAGAGTTTCATCCGAGGCTTACTTTCGAGACATATTGTCTGGTCAGCAGCAGATTCTGGCTGAGCTTCAGCATATCTCTGAGCGTCAGATGAGGATTGAGGGCCTTTATGACGACTTGGACAGGATATTCAGACACATTGAGAGCATGGTCAAACCCCTATTCAAGCTTTTCCACCCCTCTTCCCCAGTTGATCCAGATCCTCCTACTCAGTAGCTCGGATTGCTTCTTTTTCCTTTTACTTATATATTCTGCTTTTTACTTATTTCTCATCTCTATTTCCATTTATCTTGGTCTGTACTTATATTGGCTATGCACTTTCATTTACTTTTTATTATTTTAACTATTTATTTTTTATTATTTATATCTATAATAACTAACAGCATATTTTATCCCAGTATTGCATCTTCTTTCTTTTAGATTAGCAATCTCCTCTTTCTCTCCTAATCTATCTCTGCTTATGGATTTCCCTGAAGTCATGATCTGTAATGAACGATAATGCTCCACTTGTCAGGGAAGTTCCAGTCCCCCATCTATTCTCTGTCTCTTTTCCATTTACCTTTTTGTACATTGAGGACAATGTCCAATTTAAGTGTGGGGGAGTAGCTTTTATAATGTTTTGCACTTGAATCTGCTTGATTGATTTATAGTTTTGAAATTTTCTCCAAATTCAATGATATGTAAAAAATAATAATAATAAATAATAAATAAATAAATTTTTAAGGCAATCTTTTGACTAAAATGATTTATTCATGTCTTGTTCTTTTAATGATTAATTAGTAACTTAATAAGGAAAATCTAAAGCTTGAAGTTAAGAGTAATGAGCATAATTGATCCTCGTGAGATTTGAGCCTTTTTGAGCAACTTTCATATTAGAATTTGAAGCTCATTTTTATCTTCTTGAGGGATTATGTCTCACTCTTGACTTTTTGCTCTAGAACTTGTATTTTCTCTTTTTGAGGTTATATTTTATGTATTTTGCATGTCAAAAATGATGAGGCCATGTTTCTTCACCCTTTTTATTTGTTTTGCTTATTTGAATCCTTTTCTTTGATATACCCTAAATTATTTTCAGCTTTGCCCCTAGTTAGCCACTTTGAGCCTTGGACCCTCATTTCTAGCCTAACCCATCCTATGTGCATTTAAAGTCACTGCCCAAGTGAACTTGAACTTTAGAGTTTAAGGGAACTTAGACACATTAAATGAGTTTAGCTATCACTTAGATGTTCTTACATAAAGCTACTCAGTTGGATAATTTGATTTATAGCTTTGATTTAAAAAAAATGGTGTTAAATAAATAATTTGGGAAGAAGAAGAGGAAGAAAAGCTTGTTGGGAAATAAATAAGAAAGAAAAGTTTTGTTTGCTAATTTACTGTTAAAAAAAAAAGGGTTGAGTCAAGGAATAGAAGTAAGGTAATATGCTAAACTGAGCGATGGAACTCGACAGTGGTCAAACTTAAGACCAATGTGTCTTTTCCCTTCTCTAACTCTATCACTTTTCATCCCTTGATTTTTCTTTCCTCTATCCTCACCATTTTCTCTAATAAAATCCTCTGATTTGCATGCATTTTACAATATAGCAGTAGAGATTAGAGTTTTTGCAAGCATATGGTAGCATTAAGTCCTGAACTGATTGATTTGAGAGTATACACAAGCCTTATCTTAAGAGTTTGAGCAAACATTTTACCTGTGAGGCTATTCTCTTTTGCTTTTATGCTGAGGATTGACTTATTTAGTTGCTTTATTTTCATTTAGTTGCTTGACATAACTTGATCCTAATTTCTGATTCGTTGAATTATTGCCCGATGTTGATTTATATATATAAAAAAATTTTTGGAGTAGATTTTTTGTTCTCGTACTTCCTTACTCGAGGACGAGCAAGATTTAAGTGTGGGGGAATTGATAAATGCACAATTGCACTTAAATTTTATGTGTTTTATCACTTATTTACTTAGTATCTTGTACAAATTAATTGAAAAAGGGTACTTAAATGCTCAATATTTTATTTTCAGGTTTTAAAGTGACACAATTGAGCAGTAGAAAAGGATCCGGAGCCAAAACCATGCAAATTGTGGAGAATCGAAGCAAAGTTACTTACCTGACAAAGAACATGGGGTATAGGAGCCTTGTGTGGAAGGCCGTGTATCTTTCTGGAATGCTTCGAAGCTTCACTGAGCTGCTCGCAGAAGAACACGGGGTTAAACACGGGCCATGTCATACCCCGTGTACCATACTGCCTGACACTTCGTAAGTAAACACGGGGAGTGTCATACCTCGTGTATCATGCTGCTCAACCTTCGCAGAGAAACACGAGGTACAACACGGGCCATGTCATACCCTGTGTACATTACCCATATAAGTTTTGTGCGAAAAATCAAGCGGGGGAGGAAGGAGAACTAAAAAATTAAAAGGAAGAGTCGTTAGTAGAAACCCTAGGAGAGACCCAAAGTCACTAAGGGTAACTGCTAACCTTGGATTCGAGCAAAGGATTGAAGATTCAAGTAAGGAATTTGTAAAGCTTATTGACTAGTTTGATTTCCTTCTCTATTTTTTGGTTTTCTGCTGGTTGTGTAATGAATTCACACTAAACCCTAGTGCTCAGCTGGGGTAAACTTGTTCATGGATTTATGGAATTGATTTTTATATAATCTAGCTAGATTTACTGTTGATTTATGATTTGATTATGCTATTTTGTATTTCAACAGTTCAATACTTCCGGAATATTGGATTTGTATAAAAGATTAGTTGATTCTAGGTTGGAATGACCAATTAATTAATCAGACCTTGCATAATCATTGGGAATCTCCATTAGACTTAGGAATTAAGCTAATTGGATTCTTTTGCACAGGATGAAATGTCTAAAATTGGATTCTCAAGCCATGTTAATGCAACCTAGATGAGTGATTACTTGAGAAATTCTAGGCACTTTATCTTTTGGTTAGTAACTAGTAGCCTTGCAATGAGGTATAGCTTATTTTTGGTAATCTAGCAATCTAAATTAACAGTAAATCAAGTTAGAGGATTATCTTCATTCCATAATGAAATGTACAAGGGAACCCTAAAGCTGAGTACACTTCCATCTCATTTGAATTAAATCTTTACCTAATCTATAAGCTTTGTTTTGCATTTTATCCTTAATTCACAATATCAATCGGTACACCTAGATAATTTACCTTGAAATTCAGTTAGTATTCAACATTCAATCCCTGAGGAGACGATATCTTTTATATTATAACTCAACTAAACTCGTGCACTTGCGGGATCACGTCAAAATCATAAAGCCATTTCTTTTGAAAATGATCATTTACTTTAAATAGTATAGTTTCATTGCCTTCCCTAATTTCATAAAGAAAAAGTTCAATACTTTGTTTTAATGGAAAATTTGTTATCTTAAAAATGAAATTTTGTAATGTTTATATTAAACCAATCCTATTCTGTTGTATTTGTTTTATGGTTTGAACTTCTATTTTAAAGATGAAACTTATTTTTTTTAAAAGAGTTCTTCATCAATTTTCATTCAAAAAAGTCTTTCTAGTTTCATGAAGAATTTTCAAGAAAAATAATGATTGTGTTATTTAATGTTCATTTAGATAATTTCATAAATTTGTTACAAACATTATCTTTTCACTTGAACAAAAAGAAAAAAGCTTTTGATATGTCTGTTTAGATAATATTTTATCTATTATAAATAAATTACTAAGTGTTTTCTATATAAAAAAGACTTTTTCGAACCTCATATGTTAAAGATTTATGATATCTATTTTATAAATAAAAGGTTGGAAATTTTTATACATAAAAAAATAGTAGAATTTTTAACTATATATTTTTACGCCTTGCATCTTTCCAAAAGAATAATAAGTTTTATAAAATCATTTTATTTGAAAAGGCTTGTATAAATGTCTAGTTGATGTCTTTACTTTAATCATGATGGTCCAAAATTGAGTCATGACAAAGTTAATATTAAAGTATGATTTAGGTAAACTACGGAAAGAAGGGTCATCTTAAATGGAAAAAAAAAACTATGGCAAACTAATGATCAGTCATGTCTTAAACAAGAACATCATTAAGGATAGATATGTTTTATTTTGAACAAAAAGAAATTTTATTTTCAAAAATAATCTATCCTATAAAAATTAGGTTAAAAGAATAAAACAAAGTTAGGTAAATCTAGGCATATTTAAACATGTAAGAACTCCCTTAATAATGAAAATAAGAACGAATAAAAACAACCTGAAACCCTAACTTTGGTTATTGTTCTATAGCCAACCCTAGAAAGAGTACTTGCTTAGGGAAATATAAATTAAGATAGACAAAAAAATAAATAACCTTCCCCTCCTATTCCCTATTGAAATAGGTTATAGATAGTTTATGAATTTTTGAAAGCAAAACCCATGAGTTATAATGGTACTAACCCATCAATTGACCCTTATCAATTTCTCGATTGAATATAAAGGATATATAAGATGCTAAGGTGTAATGAAGCTATGATGGTAGAGATAGCTGGCTATTAGTTAGAGGATGTAACGCACCAATGGTGTAGTTAAAATATAAAGTCAAATGTTAAAGCTAAAAACCCAATTACTTAGGAATAATTTTAAAAAGAGCTTATAGATCAATTATTACCACCTAGTCTAAAAAATGCAAAAGCTCCAAAATTTAAGTAGTTAACTCAAAGATTGATTATAGTACTGCAATATGATGCCTAATTCACACAACTTCTATAGTATGCTAGATATTTGGTATCAATAGAGAATCATCACAAACTTTGTGATTACTACTATGATCAAGTTAATGTTAATGATGACACTACTTGCAAGCAAGTGTTGAATCTAAAAATGTAAGCATAATTGTGCTCCAACAAAAAGCATGAAAGAACAATAAGTTCTAGGAAAACATAATGCCATTTTAATGTTAAAGTAGTAGAAAGGTGAGTAAAATTGTTATAAATCTAGTAGGAGGAAAAATTAGGAGCAAGAAAATTACCATTTCACTAACTTTTTATTTGAATTAACCATGAAAACCTTAGTTAGATTCATTTAGTACCAAATTAACTAAATAGACTATCTTATTGTGAATAATGTAAATTTAACCATTATGGACCTTATGGATAAGGATCATTAATAGATGTGGACAATAGGGTCATAAGGCTCAAAATTATACAATAACTTAGTATAAAAGTAATGTTCTGACACCTAGCATGTAAAATACCTAAAACATAGCTTCAAGTCATTAACAATACTTGTATGAGGAATAGGAAGAGGTGATAACGATCAGATCATAAGCTAAAAGGTTCAAGCCTTAGATATTATTGCAACAGGTACTTTACAAAACCTTTCTATTTTAGTAAAGCTAATGGGTCAAAAGTGAAGAATGCTTAGTTAGTATAATAGGTGATATAAGAGATTTGGTTAATATGTTAACAAATAGTGCAAGTCTGGGTATTAGTAAGATAAATGTATATCTAAAGTATTATGGAAAAAATGATGACTAAATGAATAAACTAAGTGAGTAATAGTTTCATAAAAACTCAAATAGAATATAAACTAAGTTATAGTATGTTTACCTGAGAATATATGATATAAATGGTTGTGTTAAACTCTATGTAGATGATTTTGGTCTTGGAAACTCTATACAAGATAATGGTACTTAAACTAATATGCTAGCTAAAGATTTGAAATCATAGTTATGGAATGTTATTTATCAATAGATGATCTTAGATATAATAGTGGTGAAATTGAATCTTAACGAAATGATGTTATTTGTACAATAACAAACATTTCTTTAAGGTTATGTAAGTAATGTCAATTATAAGAATTACTAATGGAAGAACTAGTAGGATTCAAATGTTGGTGTATGCCCTAAGAGCCAATCATAGGATGATTGTATAAGCATACATTATATTATATTTTCATTATTTATATGAGGTATTTTCAGATTATTATTTCTTTGCGTTAAATAAATAGATATAGTAATTTATCTTTAGAGTAATCATTTCTTAAATAAATACTCTTAAATGTCCCTAGTCAAGTATAATTGTGAAAGGGATAACAATGATGCATAGAGACTAGTATGTTAGTTGATTGATATGAGATATTAAGTTAACACATAGATACATGTTAGAGAACAATTATACTGGACTAACCCGCTATGAGATTGCTACATGGATTATCTTATGAGTGTCATAAGCAACTCTCATAGTGACAGTGACGCATATGGTCTTTTAACTTGAAGTCACCATGATTTTTAACATAGTTAATTATATGCTTTAATATTGTCTAACGTTAACTTTAAAGGATTGACTTGAAGATAGTGATTGGGTATACTACTAATTATGTAGAGGAATATGAGTGATGTAGATGAGTTCTTATCCCTCCTTTTAAACGAACAATATCTATAGGCCCCTTGATTGAGTTCGACTATGAAATGCATGGCCATGCTCAAATGAGTTAACATGTGATGTTGATCTCATTTGCTTCTTTTTTATCAACTCATGAATTAAGAAACACAGAGATCGAATTATAAAGGGGATGACACTTTCCATGCCTTGAGTTCGATCTAGATATCTAGGATAAAAGGGGACTTGATTGGGTAGTCACTGAAAGGTTATGTCAGATCACTGGCATTCTCATTACTTGGGTAGCAATGATGCATTACTAGATGTCGCTTATTATTTATGATTCTAAAATATGATTTTAAAATCATTGCCAACGTGATGGGAACCTATTGGGTCACAAACAAAGAACGAATCAAAATTGGAATTGGAGTAACATAATTAGAAAATTCTAGTTGGACTATAATTTCTAATTAATGAAAAGACCAATTAGATTGGGCCCTTTTGTTAATGTTATATTACTTAGGGGCCAATTATTAATTAAGTCATAATATTGGACCTAATTAATAATCAGCCCATAATACTCACCTCTCATTAGGGTTTTAATAGGTGTCTATATATATATATATATAAGATGCTATTCACGCTCAGATGTATCAATAGATAATCTGGGAGGCATTTTAAGAGAAAAGAAAATAGGAGACCCTAAACACCCTATCATTTGGCTAGAAATTTTGAGATCGTTCTGTGTGGATACCAAAGAGGTGCAGCCACATTAAGCGCTACCCTGGTGACCTGATCTTCTAGTTTCTATTTTAGTTCGTGATTTGGAGAGCAGATTGGATTGAAAAACGAACAGAAGTAGATCATATTTGTTATGTAGCGGATAAAAGATTTTTTTTTTAAAGGTATAAACCCTAATCCCTAATCTATGGCGTCCTAAATTTGCATGGATCCTTGGTGAAAATCGTGCAAAATTTTTATTTCGCTGTGCATGTATGATGCGCGATTTTCTAGCATCAAAAGCATCCTAGATTATTTAATAAAATCCTTTAAACATATACACAAGTTGGTGATGATTCTATGCAATTCTATCATATTTAGTGAAAACTTGAGAACAAATTTTCCTTAAAGAGGTAGAATTTGAAATACCTAATAAAAATTTAATAAATTAAAATTATAAAAATCTAATTAAAGTGTTATTATCAGTGAGTAATTAGAAGAAAGGTCTATTAATGGATAAAAATCCATTAGTAATTATTTTGAAGAAACTAGAATTTTTTAAGAAGCATTCAAACTCAAAGGTTAGTAGAATGTTAGTGTAATGAAAGTTTTTTATCTAGTGGCACCAAATAAAAACCCATAAAGCATAAAAGTTAGAAATTTTGGGAGGAAAAAGAGTGATACATGGTTTTAGAAGAATTAAAGCATGTAGTGTGTGAATGAATGGCAAAGAGTAGTAATATATTGGAAAAGTAAAGGTTAGTATCCAAGCATCTGTAAACTAGTTGTAAAGAAGGTAATTTTGTGAATAAACTAAGGGTGACTATGAAGAAATAGTATAAAGGAATTGATAACTTATTAGAAAGCCTAATTAATTTTTTTTTTTAGAATTTTGCTTAAGATCCTTATAAGTGTCATAATTTGATTTCATTAGTAAAGGAAATAGTGTAATATTCACTAAAGTTACTTAGGTGAGCTTAATTCTTGAAAGTACTATCAATTCAAGTAAGTGAAAATTTTATAATGAAAATTGAAGAGATAATTTTTGTATATAATTTATGAATTTTGATTTCATTTTCCATTACAAGTATTTGAGAAAATAGTTTGATTAGGAAATTGGTTTAATTTTTCAAGAATTTTATAAGAGTTTTCCTATTTTTCTTTTAGAAAATTTGAATTGATAACTTGGATTAAAACTCACAATTGAGAGAGAAAAAGGGAATGACTTTGAAAAGAGAGAGTGAGCTAGTGAGAATTTTCCCCCTCTTTCTTTATATTTTCTAAAATAATTTTTAAGAATTTTTTTCATTTCTTGAAAAAAGAAAGCTCCCCTTGATCTTCTAAGAGAAGATAAAAGGCTATCTTTTCTTATGATTTCATTTCTTTTCTTAGTTCTTTTACTGAAATCCTTTACTGACTTAGGTTATTTTTGGAAAATGAATCTCGAATCCATAGGTACATAAAGCTACCAAGCAAAGCTCAGTAGAAATCTACTCATTTTCCAAAACCTCTTATATATGAGATGTATAGAAAGTTAGGACAATCAAGTATAAAATTTTACTCACATATTATAATTTTTCTAAATCGCATAATTTCTCTTATAATAAGCTTGATTGCATGGGAATTATGGAATTAGATGTATAAAGAAAGGCTGATAAGTAATTGCATGTGATAATGTGCTCAAGAATAGGTTATGATAGTATCTTTTATGAAGGTTTGTTGGAAGCATCTTGGAATGGAAGAAGTTACATAAAAACTAGTAATTTTAAGAAAAGGAAGTATTGCTTTATCCCTATGAAATTTTAAAATTTTATTTTGAGAGTGAAGTAATTAATTAATTATAATAATAGTAATGAAAATGGAATTTTATGAGAAATGGATAAATTATAGTAAGGAAATGTGGGATAGAATATTAGGTAAAGAAGAATTAATTAATTGAATGAAATTTTAAATGGAAACTTTGTGTGAATTAGTTAATAAAAAGTAAAGGAAATGAAATGTTTAAATGTTAAATATGTTTAAAATGAATAATTAAGTATGGAAGAGATTTATGATTTTTTTTATTTTGCCCTTGCCCTCATTTCCTTTTGTATTCCTCCCAAATTAGCCAACCCTTTTTAAATCCTTAATATCAACCATTTGTTACTCCCTTCATCTTATTTTCTTCATGTTCTTCAAATAAGCCAAAGGAAATCAATTTTTATCAAATTCTTCATACAATCAATGTAAGAATTCCTTTACTCTATTATTATTAAGCTCTTCTTCAAATTTTCCTTTAGGTTTAGTAAAATTTAAGCATTTAGCTTAAAAGGGGAAATATGAACCCGAATCTCAAGTTCAATGATTTTTAATGCTTACCAAATGTCAATTTAATCTTTCCATTATCTCTTTAAATTAAGGTGAGTGAACATTCTAACTTCACTTCAAAGATTAAATTGAATTTGTTTAGTTTAAGGTGAGTTCTTTAGGTTTTTTAAGGATTATATAAGAAATGCAGTTATTATGATATTTGATTTAATGTTGTTATTGAATTTGGTATTAATAAGGTGACATAAATATCTATTAATGAGTGGGTGAAGTTTAGTTGGCTAATAAATGAGTTTTAGGTGAATGCATTGCAATATGAATAATAAAATAGCAGTTAGATTTGTAGAAATTTTGGTAGTAGTTGACTATGCTTATGAGAAATCTAATTTTAGCACTTTGTACTTGACTATATAGTCAATTATGTGCTTGCATGATTGCTTTTAGGTATAGCATAATTGACTACTTGCCTAAAGACTTACCTTTAAACCTTTGTAGTTCATTACATTGCTAACTATATGCCCTCAAGGTTGCTCTTGAGCCATGCATAATTAGTTACATAATCAACTATTGAGCAAGTAATTTTGTCTTTGGACCTTTATATATTTGACTACATAGTCAACTATGCTTCACTAGGGTTGCTCGTGGAATAGTATAGTCAATTACACCATTTAGAATCACATATATTATAACATATAAAGGGTCAAGTGAATCAAGTGTTGTATGATATTAAGTATAGATGTTATTTACAGATTGATGATAAAAATAAGATAAGAAACTATGCAAAAAGCATGGTAACGATGTAATTGAATTGATTGTTACAAATAAGCTCAAATATGTCATGTTTAATAAGAATTGAGATGAATGCGAAGTGATATGCTTAATAAATCAAATACTAGATTTAACAATAGCTTGTTAGGGATAAGGCTAACTTAGAGAGATAAAGATGGGCTTATAATAGATAAGGATGGATGGGAGTGTTAGCCTTAAGATTATATTTGATGAGTTTTGATGATGACAAATCAGTGTTGAAATAGTATTGTATGTCTTGTGCTAAAGTGATATATTATATAAGCCTTATAGACATATCATGTTATAGTTGATGCATATACTTGATTATATGCTAAAAGATCTATACTTTATACAAGCATCATTAAGCATATGATTAATTAAGATATATAAAAAGATGATTATGCATGTTCTTGTGCTAATTAGTTTTATATGGATCATGCATATTAATATAAGATTATGAGATTGGACTAACTATATGATTTGCAAAGTTTATGAATTTGTATACAGGAAAGTTCAAAAGGAAGAAGAGTGAGCATTGAAGCAAAGAAATAGAAGATCATATCATGCTTAACTCAAGAACAAGAAAGAAAGACAAGAAAGAAGATATGATCCAAGTATTGAAGATTAAGAAGATCAAAAGCTTGGAAGCATCAAGAAAAGCCAAGGAACTTTATTGTTATAGTCTTTTCATTTTAGGCATAGTCTTTCTTGTAAAATAAAGTATTTCATGATATAAAACTCAAACATATTTTTCATATTCTTAGCTTGATCAAACTATTTTAAAAGATAGCTCACAATCACATTTTAACAAGATAGCTTATGGGGACATTTCAAAAATCAATGAGATATGAGGTTTTAATGTTTTCATTTTTTACCTCTAGTCATTCTTTTAATCATTTCTCATAAAATACTTCTAATTTTATTGCCAAACTTTTTCCATATGAAAATAGACTCAAAGAGCTTTTCATGGGCATATCATTTGCTTAAAATGATCAATATATGAAAGAGTAATGATCTCTTCAAATTGAGTTTAAAAATTAGCTTTTTGCATGCTAGCCATTTCTGACGTGTGCTTATTTTTTTGATCATATCTTGAAAAATACAAATGATATGAACATGAAACTATTTTTATGTGAAAATAGACTCAAAGGTATTTCCATCTACTATTCATTTTCTTAAAATGACTAAGATATAAAAGAGTTATGAATTTTACAAATTGAGTCTTAAAATTAGATTTTTACTAATTCACTATTTCTGACCTTTGCTCATTTTTTTGAACATATCTTAAAAATGACATCAGATATGAGCATGAAACTAGTCCCATTTGAATGTAGACTCAACTAGCTTTTTAATGATAAGTCATTTGCTTAAAAGGGACTTACAATGAAGAAGTTATGATCTTTAAAATTGAGTTTGCATTTCTGTCTAGGTGAATCGATTGGCCAATCGATTCCAGATATCCAGAGAGCACTCTGGACATCCTGAATCGATTCACCACTCGATTGCAGCAGTTCTGGTGCGCGAATAATGGCTAGTTTTCATTCCTAACAATCCTAAACGGCTATAATACTTCATGGGCTTCATATATAAGCTAAGAAACATAAAATACAATGTAGAGAAAGCCTGAACATCAATTGTAAACATCATTTTACATCCTTTTTCATCCAAATCATGATTTAAGCTTTAATTTCTAAATTTTCTCTATTCTTGGTGCTTCATTTGTATTATCTACTCTTGAAGAGAGTTTGTATGAGTTATTATTCATCATATATCATTTCTTAATTGTAAAGGGTGAGGTGTCCCTTAGAAAAACTTAAAGAGGGTGAGGAATCCCTTGTAAGAGAGTTTTTGCTCAAAAAAGAGCAAGGGCTTCTTCAAGTACCATTGAAACTTGAAAGGATAGTGGATTAACACAAGCTTGGAGAGTGGATGCACACCTTGGTAAGGATATCCAAAGGAGGACCACTATAAATCCTTGTGTTTGATCTCTCTACCCTTGCTCTTTATTTTTCTACACCTTGCTCTGTTTTTTAGTTTTTGCTCTGCTCTATTTTTGCTGTTACTGGTTGTTGCAGGCATTATGTTACAAAGCTTATGTTATCACTTGAGTAATTGAATGGTTGAAAGATAAATACTCTTATATTGATCTTGATGCTTGAGTGATTGAATAATTAAAAAGAAATCCATTTATGATTACTTATTTATGCATAAACTTCATGATTTTTTTGTTTATGCATAGTTAATGAACTAGTTAAATGAATTGTGCTTCAATATTGATCTTGTTGATTCAATAGCTGAAAAAGAACTTAATTTATGCATTAATTTCTTGATTCTTATTCATGCATAATTGAATGAGTTACTTTGTACAAGTGAATTGAATTGTTATATCTTAAGTGCAAACATATTCATAAAGTTTCTTGGAAGTGTTTAAAGCAAAATTATTCTCATGACTTCCCAAAATAAAAGGCTTCTAAAAAAGAATTTGAAAAATAAAAAAAGTTTTAAAACACCCCCTCTTGGGTGTGGGTTGCTAAGGCCAACAGAGAGTTATAAGGAGATTTATTTACTTTCTTTTATTTATTATCTTTACATTTTGTGTTATGTGGATGTCAGATGAATGTCTTTGAGTAATGGTACAAGCGAGTACATATAACCATATGGTTGACATGTCAATGGTAGTAAGAATTATATGGTTGACATACTTAGGTATAAAGAAGGGTAAATCTAGTTAGTAATCTTATATTAAATTTTCAAATTAATTATGTTTGAATGTTTATTCACTAAACCTTAAACTTACCTCTTTGTATTTTGTTTTATAGATTTTTAAGTTGAGTCACCTTTCCACCACCACCTTAAGGTTAGACTCATCAAGAGTTCTTTGGTACAGCCATAAATAGCAATAGATATTTTGATTGTGATAAATATTTTAGGCCTTGGATCATGTAGGAAAAAAGGAAGAGGAATATAAGTACACCTTACTTAGAGCCAATTAGGATAACTTATCCTTAAATTAGAATGAATTATAAGTAGGCTTAACTCTTCTCCATTAAAGACATATTTTGACAAATGAAATTTCATAACTTTTTTATGTGGTTTTAATATCTTTCTTGCTTATTACATGCATGCCTAAGTATATTAGTAGGAGAGATAGATTAGGCTAGTGAAAACTAGTTAATCAGGTTCCATATTAATTATGACTAGGGTTGGGGTTGTAACATGTTCATTCTCTTTCTCTTGAGTGACTCTTAAATTTGTGTTTGAAGCTTTTGATTGGTAAATTTCATAAGTTTATATATTATTATGAGCTTTATCAATCATATTGTTGTAAACTTAATGTGTATATATCATGTAGTGGTTTCATCATTCAAGCTGTAAGGATCAAAATCTTTATTAATCTCTAATTATTAGTTTGTGCAATCTTATTATCTTTTGTTATTTTAGCTATCTATCATAATTGTTATTTATCCATTTATTCCTAACTTTGTTTGATAATTGTGGAATAAATTACAAACAAGAAATTTGTTATTGAAATAATTTTCTTTTTTTATTTTGAGAATTACTTTTGATTGAATCAAGATTAAGGAAGGAAGGATTTTTTTTGTGTTACATGTGACTTCTCCATTAATTTTTTGACAAAAAATAATTTACATGGATAAAGTACTAATGATTGAAATGAATGGGTGGGTGAATTTTAATGTTCAAAATCACACGTGTGATCAATGAAAAAGAGTAAAACTATAAATAGGCTAAATTTAATTTTCTCTAAAATCATTAAAAACTTTGATAGTAGTGTTATCCTTGGTCTTGGCAATTGAAATTGAGAGAAATTATTGTATACACATGTATTTTTATTCTTAGCCAATGTCAAGAAATTAGTTATTAGTTTTGTAGAATTCACATCTACTGAAAATTACTAATTTCAACTTTCAATGCATTGAAAAATATAACTTTTTTTTCTCTATTAGTTGAGAGCAAAGATACGTATTATATTTAAAGTATACAAAAAATTCCTTAAAATGGTGGGGATATTTAGGAACAACAGTACATCTTTTGTCTAAAATAGCCATATCTTTGTGTTGTAATTTTTTTATCAGAAAAAACGTAAAATACTCATTTCAATTTTAAAACAATTAGATTTTATCCCTTATAACTTATAAAACTAAAAAATCAGACCTTAAAATCACATAAAACCTAAAATTAATATCTTTTAATAATTTAATTAACTATTTTATTATATTAGATATTTTTTATGAATATTTTAAATAAGCATCCCAATGTTATTATATATTAGTTTATCTCATCTTTTTTTAGCAAATAATTTCTAACTTGTGTAATTAATATAAATTAAATTAGATAAATAAAATTTTAATCAAATACTTGGAAATGAATTATGAGATTATGTGTGAAAAATGAAGTAGTAAATAAACATACAATAATATTATTATCCTTATTTAATTTTGTGAAATGATCAATTAAGTGAATGAAATAATAATATTACAAAATTTTTATAGAATTTATAAACATTTAGAAAAAATCATAATTTTTTTTAAAAAATTTACAAATCTAAAAAATGATTACTGAGAGTTGTCAAAAGTTTCGTAAGAAATAAATTTTGTTAATTTATCTAAGTAATAAGGATATTAAAATTTATTATTAATAAAAATGCTTATCTTATACAAACTTAAGTATCTTCCATGAGCATAAAAAAAATGAATTTAAATTTAATTTAATCTTAGTATAAATCAATTTTACATTATTGCTATGTTATTAAAATCTATTAAAACTTCTCACTATTAGTAAAAATTCTTGTTTATTATTATTTTCTTTAAATGACATGTTAACTAATCATTCACTGACGATATAAAAAATTAGATATTAATACTAAATTAAATTCAAATTCTAAAAATATTCTCATATAAGCCATTACGCACCGGGATAGTCACAAGGGGCCTAAATTGTACGTCTAAGTTTAAATTTTCCTGATCTCGACATAAAAAAAATCTTATAATAAATTTAATACGAAAATAAATTTGACAGTGAATTGTTTTGATAATTTATTAGTGGAACATTTATTTTCTTTAACAAAAAAAGATAATTTATTTAGATAAATGTACAAAATTTTCTCGGTGAATAAATGTACAAAGTTTTTTTTTTATATAGCTTATTTTAGAGATGCCTTAGGTAATTATATTAATTTTTAATTTTAACTCTCCACCTGAGATTGCATAAAAAAATTATTTATAATTTTATAACCAAAAAATTTAATTTATTGCAAAGCTATAGTTTTCAAAATACTCATAAATCCGTAATATTTGAATTATGAAAGCCAATTTTCAGAAGACCTTTCGGCCTATGGTCCATTTTATGTCTAATGGAGTGTGAAATTCTGAATAATAAAATTTAATTTCTTTGCCGGGAGGTTTAAAGGAAACTCAAATGGAAAAAGTGAACCCGGGGGGAGGGGGGGAACAGAGGCGCCCTTTAATGTAGCTTCTAACATTCTTTCCTTTCTATTGGGGATATAAAATAGATGTATCAAATTATCTAGGTGGAATTATATTTTATTCATTTGATTTCGTTCTCTATTACTTAATTTGTACGTAAGTATTGTAATTTATTTATTTATATTTTTAATTATTAATATTTTATTTATTTAAAAAAAATATTTACATATATTGAAGTTCTCTAAATTTTGACATAATTCAAAGTCTATTTAACATTGGAAAATTCTATTAGGTATCCTATAGTCAATAATTATAAAATTAAATTATAGGTGATAAATTATTAATAATATTAAATTTTTTAATAATTTGAATTAAAATGAACGATAAATTGTATCAAAGTTTAAAACAAGTAAAAATTACTTACAATTCATGAGTTTTATGTTATTTTTAATAAAAATAATTTAAATAAAAAAGTATTAATGATTAGGAGTATTGATAAATAGATCATAATATTTAAATTTATATATAATAAAGTATAATTTTATCGATAATCATATTATATGAATTGAAAATTAAATTTAAAATTAAGTTTTGAATATAAATTAAATATTATTATTATTAAATATAAAGTAATAGATAAATTCGTAAAATTAAAGTATAAAAAATTCTAAACTTTTCAATCTCATCTTCACCACCCATCGCATTTTCATTTTCTCAATTACCTGTTAGGTCATCCAACATTCCTTCGCACCCAGCTGTCATACTCTTCTCTTTGGCAGTTCGTTCTTGTTCGCTGTACATTTTCCCGGAAAGTAAAAGAAAAATTGGGCTTCTTTTTGGTTCCTGGAAAGGAAATAGAAAAAAAAGGTTAGTGATATAGACTTTTAACCGAAGCAGAATGCGGGTTTTGGGAAGTGTCTCTGGTCAGCAAAGTCACTTTCTTTCAATATTCCGCTTCAACAGTGTATGAAAGTTAGCTTGATACCAAAGTTCCTACGCAATTGAGTTTGTCGTTATTCCTTTTGGCCGACAAAAACTGAATTTATGTAAAATAAATACTATTGTCCGAGACTGATGGGTGAATGAAAAGTCACTTTTCGATGCTTGAGGTCTATGATAACCGTTCTTTCTCTAGAAATTGAGGTTTTAAATTGAAGATCGTAGCTTTTTCGAGTATGGGTTTTACAGTTCAAACCTTTGTCATCGATACGCGTTTCGTGGCCGAGTTGATATCCTGCTGTCCTCTCTGTACGTTTGGTTGCTTAGGACCACAGTCGGGTCTGCATCATGGCCTGCGCGGAGATGCATCCAGACATTCTCGCGGGTATATCGGCTACTTTTTATGTCTTCTAAATTAGTACTGTTGCTACTTTGTTTGTCTTATGTGAAGGTTCATTATTTGTAACCTCTGGGTGCTATGAAATTGCAGTAAAAGAAACATCGGGTTGCCTTTTCCTTCATTATATGTATAATATATGAATTCCATTTGAAAATTGGAGTCTTATTTGCTTATTGCCAGAGTTCAGTAGGCAACTGGTAAATCCAAGCTTGACAGCTTTGTTTGTGTTGAATGCAGATCAAGTTGGATATAATTGATTTGAAGAGAGATTGAATTCTGGATTTCTTTTTTCCCTATTAGTGTTTACTGTGAAGGACTTGGTTGAGTTCTGCTTGCTTGTTGTCGAGCTTGTTATGCTTGCGAGAAAGAGAAATAGTGAATTTGCATTATTGGGTGTGAGAGGAAGATATTGGCGGGGCTACAAGTATGGGCTATTGGGAAGGGAGGAGTGGTAATCACGGTTTTGTGCCTCTTGGTGCATTGATTAGCAGAGACGTGAGGAGTGAGAAAATGGAGAAGCCGACTGTCAAGTATGGACATGCTGCTCGGTCTAAGAAAGGGGAGGATTACTTTCTCATTAAAACTGATTGTCAGCGTGTACCAGGGAACTCTTCATCAACATTTTCTGTATATGCGGTATTTCTTTTACCCTTTATCTCAGACTTCACTATCTCCTCTTGAACTGTATGCCGCAGTAATTAGCAGTTATGAGATTGCTGATTTCCAGTTTTAACTTAAAAAATTCATTTATCTGATAAATCTGTGGTTATAACAACAGCTTTTCAGAATTCATATTGTAAATTTGTAGTTGTATATGTGGTTTGTGTGCTAAAATGAATATTCTTTGGATGGAAATGTATTTTATTTGAGATGCTCGTTGGTTTCTTCTGGTTTTCAGATCTTTGATGGGCACAATGGAAACGCTGCAGCCATTTTTACCAGGGAGAATTTGTTAAGTCACGTGTTGAGTGCTATTCCTCGAGGTCTTGGAAGAGAGGAGTGGCTTCAAGCTCTCCCACGGGCATTGGTTGCTGGGTTTGTGAAGACAGACAAGGAATTTCAGAGTAGAGGTGTGGAGTTTGGTCTTTATTCTTCAAATTTAGTTCTGTACCTTGTATTCTGTTCTGACTCGTTGTCTGGGCTAAGATCAATGATTTTACATGTCAATATCTGGTTTTGTTCAGGAGAAACATCTGGAACCACTGCTACATTTGTGGTAGTTGATAGATGGACTGTGACAGTTGCTTCTGTTGGAGATTCTCGTTGTATTCTAGAAACCCAGGGTGGTGCTGTTAACACCTTAACTGTTGATCACAGACTTGAAGAGAATATTGAAGAGTGTGTTTCTTTCTTTAAGGCATTGTTAGTTACCTTTTTTATATGGACTTAGTAATCAGTTGCACTCTATAAGCAGGAGGGAACGTGTTACTGCAAGTGGAGGTGAGGTTGGGAGGCTTAGCATTTGTGATGGTACTGAGGTGGGTATATTACTTCATGATACCTCCTCTCGTCCATTCAGTGGAAGAAAGGAAGAGAGGACACATTTGCATTTTGATATCCCTTTACAACATCAGATTCAAGCTTTGCTTTTCCGATTCTTATTTAATGAAATGTCTTTCTAAATTATTGCAGATTGGTCCTCTCCGCTGCTGGCCAGGGGGTCTATGCCTTTCTCGGTCAATTGGAGACATAGATGTGGGGGAGTTTATTGTTCCAATACCTTATGTCAAACAAGTGAAGGTACAGTTTGCCACCGGATCAATCACTTTCATTTTGCAAAATATATTAAAAAAAAGGGAAATAAAAATATTAATCACTTTTACATTCTTCGTTGATTGCAGCTATCAAATAAAGGTGGGAGGCTTATTATTGCTTCTGATGGTATTTGGGATGCTCTCTCCTCAGACATGGCAACAAAATCTTGTTGTAGTTTGCCTGCTGAACATGCTGCCGGGCAGGTTGTGAAGGTATAATTCATGAATAATGCTCAATGCTAATTCTGTTGAAATCACATGCATTTGGCTCTTGATTTAAAATTAGCTCCACACAAAACATATTTCATATTGACTTACATTTATGATCAAGTCTTTACATGTTCTTGATGATATTTAGGAGGCCTTAAGGACAAGAGGCTTAAAGGATGATACAACTTGCATAGTAGTTGACATAATTCCACCTGATAATGAATTGCCACTGCTTACCTCCAAAAAGCAGAACAAGTTGAAAGCTCTGCTATTCAGGAAGAGTTCCCATAGTTCTGTTAGGAAACTGGCAAAAACGCTTTCAGCTGTAGACATAGTTGAGGAACTATTTGAAGAAGGGTCGGCGATGCTTGCTGAAAGGTAATATCTAAATTCAATATTCTTTACATTTTCAAGTATTTAAGAATTACAAACAGTCCCCTGCATATTGTTTTGTTTGATGCTCCCCACTTCTCACAGACTGAGGAAAGGAGGGAATGGGAAGAGACCTGTTCCCCCGCACCGGGGGGGGGGGGGTTATATTGAATTAGCTACAAAGCTAACTAACATTATTGAAATATTGAATTAACTGCAAAGCTAACTAATATTATTTACAGTCTACTGAAAAGAGCAAATATTCAGTTTGAGTTTAGTGTCTTCGTACATAATGAGCTCAAATTGTGTGACACCTGCTTTCTATACATTTTTTTTGAACATCTTGTTTCTTTATATCCTATTCTTTCCTCCATTGTCCCTTTTTCCCCCCTTTCTGTTTAGGTGCTATTAGATTTAATGGTGCTATTTTGTGGCATATATCTAGAGGGTTGGGGGGGGGGGGGATGGATTCAGTATAGTTGGGAAAAGATAATTAATAGTATGTTCACTAATTTGCTGAAGTCGTTGCATTTTCACCTTTTGAAAGAAAAGACGAGCTAGGATAGTTAAATTGGTTCAATTTTGATATCAAAGCCAATGAGAAAACATTAATGAGAAAATATAATGATAAAAAGTCTATTGATACTCTGAGCAATTGAATGAAGTATGTAAATTTATCTACCCAATCTTACGTGACCTCTCATTGTTCTAAAGAATCTGTTTTGCCACAACCATTCCAGATTGAATTCTAGGCATTTCATTGCAAATAAATCTATTATATTATGTCTTCTTGCGTAGAATTCATAGGCAATTCTTTTTAAGATTCACAAACTTACTTAGGATGCTATGTTTGGTAATTGACATAGCTTTCCAAAACAAACACAAAATATGTTCTGCATTTCTGGAAACATTTAATATTTGTAAGATTTGGTTTGCCTTGTATTCTTGTTGGATGTACTGAAATCAAATCTAATTGTCTTCTCATGTGCATTTTTATTTTGTGGGAAAATTATCATGGAAAGTTTTCTTGTTCATAAAATATTAATACCTACCAGGGGCTGCAGGCTAGGAATCGATGAAAACTCAGGACCCCCAACATCATCTGCACTTTTCGTCTGTGCTGTATGCCAAGTCGATCTTGCTTCAAGTGAGGGCATCTCAGTTCATGCTGGTTCCATTTTCTCCACCGGCTCAAAGCCCTGGGAAGGTCCTTTTCTTTGTTTTGACTGCCGTGATAAGAAGGATGCTATGGAAGGAAAACGTCCCAGCAGAGTTGGTGTGTCATAGGATCTCAAATTGGTTACCTATTTTTTATGCCATCATTCATTTTATTTTTTTCATCACATTTTATAGGCTAATTAATTGTTTGAATCCTAGCAACAGATTTATATGTAATATCCACATGTTAGTAGTGTAAAATGAGCATTGAATACAGAGTAGCAAAGGCTCGGGGAGAATCTGGTCTGATTTTTGAGTGGTCAGCAAATCTATTAATGGAAGATTGGCTGTCAAAACTGGGTGATCAGATCATGACGGGTAGATTATTTTTTATTGTGATATGTCATCTAATTCATGATAATATTTAATAATTTGCACCATTGCAAAATGCAGACCCTGAATTCATGTAAATTTGATTTATATAACCAATGTTACAAAGTCAGGAAAGATAATGATTCCGAAGAAGTTTCCTCGTTTACTGAAAAAGTAATCTGAAATTTAGTGCAAGAGATAGTTATTCTTTCTTCTTTCTCCTCCTCATCCTTCTTCTGTGTCTTTCATGTTTTAAAATTAAGCGATGGAAGACTGATTAAAGTTGATTGATCTAGTGAACTACGCTTTTCACATTGGCTATATAAGCATATTGAATAAAATCAAGAGCTTGTGCTGCGGTTTATTAGATGCATAGGATTGAGAAAGCAATGGTAAACAGTAAGAAATTAGACACAGAGAATTGAGAAAGCAGCAAGAAACTAGATACATAGAATTGAGAAAGCAATGGTAAACAGTAAGAAATGTGGCTTAGGTGAGCAGCGAGGTTATGGTTCAGTGCAGGCTATATATAAGATGATTGTGGAGTCATTGTCCTGTCAAGTTCGACTTACACACGTCACAGATCGAGACGAGTGGATTGCTCAGATCAACTATCACCCCCAATTAGAATATTAAACTTACAAAAAGTAGAATTCATTTGTAAGGACCTCAAGTGTTTAGGAAGTCAACAAAATTAATACACATTATCTTATAGATTATAAATCATTTTGGCTCTTTCTTTTCTTCTCTCATTCTAAATGAAGCCAAATGCCATGAATTTTTAGTTTGGTTTCTTCAACTTGTACCTATATTTTTCATGCCTCGGTGACTTGTGTGGCATAATGGCTTTAACTTTTTGTTAGGATTTGGTTCAAATTTTAATAATTGCTAATTTATGATTATTTTTTTATTTTGAATTATTCTCTAATTCAAATTAGAATTATTACCAAATTGTAATTAGTTCCTATTTTAAGTTTTCTTTCTATTTAAATTAGGTTTTTGTGTTAAACTTTGAGTTCTAGTTAGATTTGATCATTGTTTTTTCTTATTATATATAGAGAGTCCTTTGTGTGTAATTTGCTTGAGAGGATTAGTTGAAAGAGAATTGAGTATAATTGGGATTCGAGTTTGTGAGAAAGCTAGAGTCTATAATTTTTTGTAATTTAATAGTGAAAATTTTGTTCATTCTCCTGTGATTTTTCTATAAGTGTAAAGGGTTTTTCATGCAAAATTGTGTGTTTACGTTATTATTATTTTTATTTGTTTCTTTTATTTTCTACACATTTTGAAAGTGGGATTTTTTTTCGATAAGTGATTTCAAGAGCACGAGTTGATCTTGTATAGAGTTATGATTTGAGATGGTAAAATTTCAAGGTGGAGTAAGCAATAGATTTGAGGTAGGGGTATTTGATAGAATGAGCAATTTGTGGCAAAATATGATGAAAGAAATTTTAGTGCAACAAGGACTAATTGAAGTGCTAAATGGGAAGGAAAAAAAAGCCAACAAATATGATAGATTAAGTTAGGAAGAGATAGATATGAATGTAGCCAGTACTATTTAGCTATTCTTGACACTTAAGGTAAAATATAATGTTTTAGATGAAACATATGTTGTAGATTAGAAAATTTCTATATGTCAAAATATGTCACAACTTGATTGTATTTAAATAAAAAATTATATAGGCTGAGGATGGAGGAAGGCATTGATATGAGATATCATTTGAATTATTTTAATAAGTTGCTATCTTAGTTAATAAGCATGAGAGTTATGATAAAGAATAAGAATAGAGTTTTGCTATTGTTAACATTTCTTCTAAAATTTTATCATAGTTTGGTGATTGTATTGTTGGTTAGAAAAAATACATCTATGATGAATGATATAATTTTTACTATATTGGAAAATGAAATGTTGAGAAAGCTTACAATTAGATTCAAGTAAATTGGTTATGTAGTTGATCATTTCTTGCTTCTCTAGCTTTCTTTCATTTTTCTCAAAATTTTCTTTTGAAAGACACTGAACTTTGCCCCTAATTCTAGTTATATTCCTTGTTACTATTTCATACTCTGGCTAAAGCACACATCTTGATGATAGTCCAAATAAAAAGACTTATAGATCCAATTCAAAGGGGTCAATAAGAGATTATGTGATAAAAAGTGTTTTTATAGTTAGAAGAAGGGACATCTTAAATGAATGTGTGAAAAGATATATAATGATTTAGATGAGTTTAATGGAATCAAAGAGAAAAAAGAAGTTGAATATAATATTGTTGGCACTATAGCTATACAAGATGAAGATTATGTGATTTTAATGAATGATGAATGTCAAAAATAATATTGATAATTGTTAGCTATTTGATTTTGCTTGCTTTAGTCATGTTTGTGCAAATAAGATGTTTAATATGTATAATGATTATTAACTTAGAGTTATGAATATGGCTAATGGTGGCACTATGAATATGTAAGGTATTGGTAATGTAAAACTTAAGTTACACAATGGTAGTATAAAAGCTTTGAAGGACATGAGATATATGTTGACATTGAAAAAGAATTTAATATTTTTTTGGGTAAATTAGATGTATTGAGATTTGGATATTCTACTAGAGATAGAGTTTTGAAAATTATTAAAGGCATATTGATCATTAAGAAGGGTGAGAAATCTAATGAGAAATACAATTGTGAGAAATATAAATGGTGAAGAGTATAATGAAGTAAAGAAAGTGAAGCATGTGAGAGTTCCTACTATAATTCTTAGGGGTGGGCTCGGGTCGGGTTTAGGCGAGTTTTGGTACTTCGGACACCCGACCCAAAACACATCGGGTCAGGACTGCTGGACCCGAAATCGACCAGGTGTGAAAAGAACCCGATTGTGCGGGTTTATAACGGGTAATTTTCGAGTTGGGTGGGTTTTTTGGTTAAATAAAAATTAAATTTGCAACCATTATAAAATTATAATTGTAATTATTATTAAAATTATAATTATATTATACTCAAATATAGAGACTTTTTAAATTATAAAAAAATATTTTGGATAAGTTGGGTTAGAAATGGTTAAGAAATTCAAAACTCTTTTAATCATCAACTAACTATTGGCACTTTGGGTCGGGGTCGGGTTTGGGTTAGGGTTAAATTGGGTCTAAATACCTCAACTCGAACCCGATCGAATGGACCCGTTTGATTTCTTTTTCTAAACCTGATCTAACCTAATTTTTCAATTCGGGTTTGGGCGGGTCGACCCATTCTGCCCACCCCTAATAATTCTCGAATAAAGAGATTTGATTTCTATCAAGGTGGATATAGTTAGGATTTGATTTAAATTTTAGTAATTACTAATTTGTGATTATTTTTTATTTTGAGTTATTTTTCAATTCAAATTAAAATTTTTATCAATTTTTAATTATTTTTTATTGTGAGTTTTTTTTTATTTAAATTAAGTTTTTGTGTTAGATTTTGAGTTCTAATCAAATTTGGTTATCACTTTTGCTTATTATATACATGATTATACAAAGAGTCATTTGTATATAATTTGAGTGAGAGAGTTGTCTAAGAGAGAATTAAGTGTAATTAAGATGTATGTTTGTGAGAAAGATAGAATTTGTAATCTTTGTAATTTAATAATGAGAATTTTGTTCATTTGCTTGTAATTTTCCCTTTTGATTTAAAAGCTTTTTCCTCCTCAAAATCATATATTTTTTTGTTTATTTCATTTTTGACATATTTTGGAATGTAAAATAATTTTCCTAACACTTCTAAGAGTAACAATATGCATATTACAACTAGGTATGGAAATTGCTAGGCAATTAGGAGGTTGAAAAAAAAATCAAGTCTAATAAGAAAATTAAAGAAATATAGTTAAAAAAAAGAGGAATAGGGATTACAATTGGAAGGTTTACTAAGCCAACCGCTTCAAAGATGGTAGTATGGTATAGCACTTGGTTAAGCAAGAAAATTTTCATCCAGCTCTTAATCAAGTAAGAGAATGGATGTCATAATGCACAACAATTGTTGTGTTACCACTCATAATTAGTGGATATTTATAATTTTTACTCATTCAAATATGCATGTAGGCCTTAAAAAATGAATACAAGCAAGAGTAAAAGATTTTAATAGTAATTTTATTGAGTATAGTTACAAGTATAGATATTAGGATTATACTATTCATTACTCAATCCTCCTGTTGCATATATTATATGATATATAACAATAGATATTTATGTATGCAAGTTTAATTATATCATAATGTATATTAAATAATATGTAATTAACCAATATGGTAATTAATTGTAATAGTTAATAGTTAATTACTCATGCACCACAATATGAAAGCCAATTTTTTATTAGTTTTTAAGTTTTCAATTAATTTAATTAGTTAAAATGTTAATTATTGATGGATTGACTTTTAACTTTTGATTATTTTACAGCTTTGTACCTTTAACATTGAATGACTTTTATTAAATAAAATTCAATTATAATACCCTTTAACAAAAAGATATCTTAATTTTATTTATTTAATTTTATTACTATTCACAATTATACTATTTATCAATATCTACCTTGTAAAATCAAGCTAATCATTTACTTATATTCTAAATTGAATAAATTTCCTTCTTAAAAATAATTTTATATAATATTATTTATGATAATTAGTTATATAAATTAGATATTTTAAATTATTCACTTACCTTTAAAATATATTCCATAATCAATGAAAGGTTTTATTAAATATTTGTCATTGTGAATGACTTTCAAAATCAAGTTAACATTTCTACTTGTTTTAAAATGTTTTTTTTAAATTATTTTCCTCCAAGAGAATATATATTTTTGATAGTATAATTAAATATATTATAATCAATAATCGTTTGTTTGGTATTGTTCATTTATAGAATGAGTGTAAGTATGAACTTGCATGAAACAATCACAAAGTTGAATGACATATTGTGTAATAAAATTATGGTAATAATCAAGATCTACATCATTTGATTATGGTTTGTTTCAAAGTATAAAAAGTCAAATAAACTTTGTTTTGTTGAACTTCTAGTCACACAATAAGATAATAAATCAATGATCTCTTTAATTCTACTTTGTTTTCTATTTAAATTTTTTTATGAGAAGATTAATTGTTGGGAGTAATGATTGATGAGAAAAAATTTTTCTCTTAAGGATCAACTATATATAGTTTTGTTGCCAATTGTCATTTCCCTTTTCTTCTATATACGTAGGAGAGATGTCTATGATTTACACCATGGTATTCTAAGCCTTCTATTTACTGTTCTTATCATAGTAGTCTTGATAGATGGAATAAAAAAATAGAGTTGGCTAGCCTCAATCACACTTCTCTTGACGATACTTTCCTAATGGAGTAGAGTTGGACTTGTAACACCAAACACACATTGGGTGAATATATTGATCCTTGGATTTCCATCTTTTCTTGAGTTAGCTGATATTCTTTATCACACGGTTGCATTGTGGTTTTGGTGGCAATATTGCAGATCTTAACAAATTAACATGCATATCGAGCTAGAATTACTTATCATAAATATTGGATTTTAAAATTTAACGAATCTAATAGATACAATTAAATAGGGAAATAAAGCATTAATACGAATGCTTGTAAAGGTAATAATTTGTATTATATATATGTTCTTTTTTATCATCATGAAAATTTTCTTTATTCATTCATGTCTTCTCATCATTAATTTAAATAAAAATTTTGCAATAAAAATCACAAAACCTATCCAATTGGTTGAATTATATTCCCTAAAGTGAATGCATTAACAACATAAAAATTTAGATATAAATGAGGTTGCAATAATAATCATAGATGTTGAAAAAGCTAAATTAATTACTATATTCATGATAATTATATGAATAATCCAAATAATCACAAAATTATTTTTCACCATAAGAAGTAAGGTCCATATAATAAGAGCTTAATTGTTCTAAAATATTAATATAGTATGAAAAGGCATTGGTTGCATAACTATCATTTGTCCAATTATTTTGTGGAACTTTATAAAAGCTCACTAAAGGAAAAGATACAAGGATATAATTATAAAATTTAATTTGTATATGAATAATAGTATTTGTATAATTTCTTTTACCATAACTTTGTTGAAAATTCATTGGTTTTGATCTATATGTTTATTATTTTTCTCAATGATTGTTAAAATTTAAATCACATTAATAAGAAATTATTTATAATCCCAAAAATAAAATATTATTGTATAAAGTTATGAAGTTAGGTTTTTTTGATTTATATATATCATTTACTCTGGGCATATTTATGTTAATTAATAACTTTCTTAATATACACTCTTTATTTTATTGAAAGTTTTCTACTTCATTTTTTACGTTTATGATAATATCATTATGTTGAACCTCATAAACTTGAATTTGTGGCTTTTGGACTATATTTGGTAGCACAAAATTAATTGAATGATATGGAAGAGTTAGTATATAATCATTACTAGGGGAATAAAATTTTAAGTTGATGATACATTATATTCTATTAAATTCAAAGAAACTTATTAAATTTCATAGATAACCATTGAAGTGGTTATCATATTGAGATAACAAATGAAGAAAAAATACTAGAATACATCTATTGTTCTGGGTAAAGAAATGTATTGCAAAATTTCCCACATTTCCTTGTAGTTTGTATTTTATGAACATTAGTTTTGTTGAATCACATGCTATAGTAAACTCCAAGTTTACTAATCACAATAATTTGTTGTTTGGCAGGATCCATTGGATTATCTTGAATCAATAATGATGTAAAAAAAATACAAGGCTATTCTTTGAAAAGTTAGAAGATTTTTCGATCTAATAAATTTTTGTATCCTATTTGTTCTCCAAATAAATTAATTATAAGGTCATCATTAATCAAAGTTAAGAATGAATTCACAATATATATTTTTTTAATGAATTCAAGTTTACATATGTGAATCTATTTATCCACCATATGGAACATTTGGCTACTTTATGATTTTAATTAATGCTTCAACAAGATGGTTACATATGTGTTTATTATCAACTCATAACCTAGTGTTTACAATATTTATATGCATTAAGCTAACACTTGAATTTGTTAAAATGTTTTGAGCTAATTGTCTAGTGTTGCGTTCTATTTATTTATAAAAAGTTATAATCAATTAACTTAACAATACTAATCAAAATCAATGTTATCAATCTAAGAAATAAAATCTAATCAATCTAATCCTAATAAAATCATTCTAAAAATATTTGAGAATCACAATATCTAATTTCCTAATGTAACTCTGCATTCTCTCTTAAGTTGGAGCATAAGTGTTATATGTACCAAACTTGTTCTATATACAATCAATTATTATATCTTAGAAGGACTTGGTGAACACATTGGCTAGTTGATTATGAGAATTTACAAAAACAATGTTGATTTCCTTTAAGATGATCTTTTTTCAAATGAAGTGATAGTCAAGCTCAATATGCTTTATATTTTCATGGAAAATAGGATTTAATGCAATGTGTAATATTACTTGATTATCACATATAATCTTTATAGGCCTAGTTTCGTTCAATTTCAGCTCTTGCATCAACTATTTTAGCCATATAAGTTCACATGTTACCAATGCCATGGCCAAATACTTAGCCTTTGTACTTGATCTTGCCACCATGTTTTACTTTTTACTTTTCAATAAAATAAGATTCCTATTAATAAAAATGCAATATCTCAAGGTGTAACATCAATCACTTAGAGATCTAATCCAATTAGTATGAGAGTATTCAACAATTCAATTATATCTGTTATCTTCATATAATAACCATTTTCTTAGATTTCCTTTGATGTATTTAAGAATTTGAATTGTGACATCCTAATAAACTTCATAAGCTAAGTTAAGAAATTGACTCACTATGCTTACAACAAATGAAATATCAAGTCAGGTGATTGTGAGATAATTCAATTTTTCAATAAGTCTCAAATATCTTTCTGGGTTTGCAAAAGGCTCCCCCTTATTTTTCATAATTTTAACATTTGGATATGTAGGAGTATCAATTTGTTAAGAGTACATCATGCCAGTTTTATTAGGGATGTCAAGAGCTTACTTCCTTTAGTAAACAAAGATACTAGAATGAGATTAAATCATCTCAATGCCAAGAATGTACTAAAGCTTCCCTAAATCCTTAGTTCGGAAGTGATGGAATTAATGTTATTTAAGCTAATCAATTCCTTTGTGATAATTTTCTATAATTATTATATCATCAATATAAACAATTAGATATATGGATCTTGAATTAGAAAAATGATAAAAAAAGAGAATGATTAGCTTTACTTGGTAGCATGCTAAAATCTTGAATAATTTTGTTGAATCATCTAAGCCAAGCTCATTGGGATTATTTAAGACCATAAAGATATTTTCTTAATCTATATACTAGACTAATGTCCCCTCAAGCAATAAAACTCAGAGGTTATTCCATGAGAACCTCTTCTTAAAGATCACTATGTAAAAATTCAATTTTTATGTCTAATTGATGTAAAGGCTAATAATAAATGGCAGCTATAGATAGAAGGAGGTAGACCAAAGCATTCTTTGTAACTAGGGAGAATCTTGTATTTTAAGCCAAAAATCCAGGTGTAATCTTTAGCAACCAATCAAGCTTTTAACCAGATAATTTTTCCATTTGGACTAACTTTAATTGTATATATCCAATGGCATCTAACTAGAGATTTTCTAAAACATAGAGACACTAGATCCTAAGTATCACTAGTGTGTTATGCAATCATTTGATCAAGCATTATATAATGCCACCTTGGGTGAAAGAGTTTTTTTGTACAATTTTGGGAATAGAAATAGAGGACAAGATAGAAACAAAAAGTATGAGAGGATGTGGACAAATGATGATAACTTAAAAAATTATAAATAGAACATGAGTTTTGAGTAGAACAATTGTCTTTTCAAAGTGTAATAGAAAAGTTATCAAGACTTTCTAATAGATCAGATTTTGGAGATGAGGCTAATATAGGAGTTAAATTTGCAAAATCTTCTTTAATAATTTAGGCTAATATTGAATCTTCAGTAACCTAAGCTAGATATGGTTGTCACTAATAAGTAATAAAAGGCTTATCCTATAGAGATGAGGAAGATACAAATGTAGGATTATAAAAAAGAATAAGTAAAAACTTAGTTACTAAGGTAGATTTTGTGGAGGAAAAGAGAAAAAGAGAAAATTCAAAGAATTTAATGTTAATAGAAGAAAAAAATTTATGTAAGATTGGTGAATAATAATTTTATCTTTTTTCAATCTCGAAAATCTTAGAAAAATGCATTTTGTAGATTTAGGAGACAATTTGTCTTTTTCTGGAGAGAGATTATGAATAAAATAAGTATATCCAAACATATTAAATGGAAGTTTATGCATAATTTTTTTTTTGGAAAAAAACTAGAGAGTAAAGAACTTGGACAACATTTGCTAAAAAAAAAAAGGAATATTTATATGCAACAACAGAGTTCATGTAGTTTTAATTAAATGTTGATTTCTTCTTTTAATAATACCATTTTATTAAGGTGTATATGTTCATGTGGATTGATAAAGAATGTCTTCAAAGGACATGAAAGAAGGAAAAGATGCAAAAAAAGGGGATATTTATATGTAACATTTACTCCAAAATTAAAAGGAATATTTATATGCAACAACATAATTCATGTAATTTTAATTAAATGTTAATTTCTTCTTTTAACAATGCCATTTTATTAAGTTGTATATGTTTATGTGGATTGATGAAGAATACTTTCAAAGGATATGAAAGAAGGAAAAAATGCCAAAAAAAAAAATCTCAAGCATTGTCATTTTAAAATATACAAAATTTTAAACCAAATTGATTGTTTATTTTAGAACAAAAAGACTTAAAAATTGAAAATAACTCATAATAATATTTCATTAAATATAACAAAATGCATCTAGAATAATCAAAGTTGAAGTGACAAGACTTGAACCCCAAACTTCCACTCTAAAAGCTTTAAGGTTGAAACATTAGGAACCATTCTACAAAGCTTTCTTATATTAGGATGACCTAAATGATAGTGAAGCAATTTAGGAGATCTAGCAATAGTACAAATTAATGGAGAAGTTAGTTAGGTGTATTCCTAGTGCCAATCATTATCCTTGTACTTTATTCCTTTATAATAGAGGAATTAGAATCAAATGTCATAAAACAATTAAGAGTACATGTAAGTTAACTAACAGAAATCAAATTGAGAGGATAACTAAGTATATAAAGAAATTATTGTAATGATAAAGAAGGAAGGGGTTTTGCCTCACTAATACCTTGGGTAACAATTTTAGATTAATTGATTAATGTAATAATAGGAAGGGATTTGTTTCTATAATTAAACTATGTAAATTAAGATTGGTTACCAAATATGTAATAAAAAACTTATGAATTAAATACCTAATGTTCAAAAGATATTGATTTTGAATGAGGTAGACATGTTGTAGGATTATTAGATGAAAAGAAAGAAATAATACTAGATGAGGAATTATTAGTTGATGCTTCAGACAATAGTCTAAAACCAACATTGATCTATCTAGGCAAAAAGGGGTATTTTATCATTGCAATAGAGGATATAATGTTACAAAAGGATTTAGTAGAACAACATGGTTCAAGTGGCAAATGTAGCACACACATACTTAACAAAGGTGGTGATTGGGCTTCACATTTGTTTGGAGTAAATGGCATGTGTCATACACATGCTACTAGAAATTATTGGAAAGATGCTAAAGAAGTCGAATAAAAACTTAGTTTTGCAAAAATTAGTGAGGATACTTTGTGAATCAAATCAAGTAGTAACATTGTTATGCTTGTTGTGCAGAAATAAATGTGTGAAGGTCCAAATTGAAGGACATGAATATTAATAATTTGAGTAACAAATGAACTGTGAAATGTTGTTTGTTAAGTTAGAGATACAGAACTATAAGAAATGTTATTTATGAGATGGAAAGTGTTTAGGTTTATATTTTGGTTGACTTTGATGGTAGGTTTTGAAGATTTAGAAAGAAAAGGAATTACAAAGATTAGAAATAGAAAGTTTTGAAATGATGAAGCAATGTAGAATAGGTAGTAGAAGCATAGTCCTTTAAGGATGGGGGCTTTAATACAAACTTGAATTTATTGGAATGGCTTAAGCTAATTACCTCATCATTGTATTCTATTTATTTACATAAAGTTACAATTAATTAACCTAACTATATTAATAAAAATCAATTTAAGAAATAAAATTTAATTAATCTAAAAGTATTTTAGAATCATAATATCTAATTTCCTAATATAACTTTACATCAGCAAGTTATAATTCCTTCATATAATTGGGTTTGCTTAAGAACCAAAAGTTTTCATATAAAAATTTTTGAATGTGTACCATATTTTTTAATTGGTCCACTATAATGTAAAAATATGATCTTGAAAAATGGTTCAAAATATAAGTCCATGTGTAATATTTTTTAAATTAGGAGAGAAAATATACAGCTATAGCAATAATATAATATACAATTATTTTAATTCTTATACAAAGAAGTATGAACCAAAAGATCATAAGATGATTAATTTATAAAGTATAGTAAAATTGTTAAATATATTATTCACCAATAAATAATAAATAGATATTATATGTTAGCTGCAAATGTCTCTAGGGTAAAATACAAATTATGATAAATGCATTAACTACAAATATAAATATCCTTAAAATAAAGAAAAAGCAAATAAATACAATGATTTTATTGAGGAATCAAATCCTCTTAAAAAGAGTTAAGTTATAATTAAGAACAAACTCTTGGAAGAAGTATAGGTACTTGAAATTTATGAAAATAAGGTGATTTCAATTAATTATATCTTTAATGTAAAATATGGAACCAAAAAGAAATTATTGTTGATAATATCTATTTTTAAATGTAGCGCTTAAAATTATAAAAGATGGTGAGAATCTCAAATTTATTGAAAAAGTTGATATATAAGTATTTACTAAAGAGACAAGAAGCAATTTACATAAAAATGCAAAATTAACTTGTAAAGTGAAAAAAACACTTAGAAACTGTCAAGCTAATGAAACATTCAAGAGATGTGAAGGTAATATGGTACAAATGTATAGTTATACCAAGAAATTACATAATTAAAATTGTCATATAAAGTATAATTTATTGCACAAAGATTTTTATAAAGGTAGTCTTTGGCTTAAGAAATATATTTTACATGTGTTGGATGCAATTTTCTAACATTGTATGAAAACTTGATATGTGTCTAAGGGATTTTGTTATTTCATATGACACACTTGATAATTAATAATAATATTATATAGAAGTTTTTGAATAAAAGAAAGTGCTTGAAGCAAGTAATTTAGGTTCTTGATAAGTGTATTTAAAGACCTTTATATAGATTAAAGCAATTTAAATATATGTGATATAATAATTTTAGTAAATATTTCTTGAAATGAGGAAATAAAAATGATTCTATTTGCTTTTGTATTTGTAAAAACAAACTTGAATATGATTTTGTTGTATATGTTAATGATTTAAATATTATTAGAATTCCTGAAGAGTTTTCAAAAGCAATAGGTTACTCAAAGAAAGAATTTGAAATGAAGAATTTTGGAAAGTAAAACTTTACCTTGTTCTACAAATTAAACATTTAGTAAATAAAATTCTTGTGCATCAAATAAGTTATATAATAAATGTGCTAAAATACTTTATATGTACAGAGTGTACTTGTTGAATGCCCCAATGATTATAAGATCATTGGGTATGAATAAAGACTTTTTTCAATAATGAAGAATTTTTTAATCTTGAAATAATATATATATGAGTTCTATTGAAATATTAATGTAATCTTGTCAATCATATATAACTGGATATATTAGCAAGTTATAATTATTCCCTAATAGAAAGGCAATAAAATGGAGTAGCATATACTTCAATATTTTTAAGGTATAATGGATATAAGTTTGTTATTCTTAAAGAAGTCTCTAACAATCTTGTATAAAGATAATGTTGCATGCATAACCTAATTGAAAAGAGGATACATAAATGTGACATAATGAAATATATCTCACCAAAAATTCATTTTCATAGGCTAACCCAACAAATCATAGCTTTATTGATATGAGAGTTTTCTTTAATATAAATTTATTTTTCAGGTATATTCTATCTTTTTAGGCTAATATTTGGTGTAGTTAGCTTATAATAATTGTATGAAATAAGTTAACAATAAGAGCATTCACTATTATATATAAAAATGATATATTTATTTTGCACTAAGTGAACAAGCTAACTATATAAGATGAAAAAAATTATTTGTGATGATTTCATATTTGAAATATTTTTTGGTATTTAGTAATAACTTATGCCATTTTTGTTATATGTAGTATTATAGTCTCACAATGAAAATCTTTACTATATTTATCAACTTACTATTTATTAAGGCTTTATGGTAAGATAATAATAAATGTTAAAAATGAGGAGGAATTTCTTATATGTGTGATCCTAGAGCTTATGGTATATATTCTCTTATATTTGTCATTACTTTAATTAATCTATTTAAGAATTTATCATATTACTAGATATCTTGCAAATAGTAAAGCCAACAAGAAATTACACAAAATGCTTCCAGAATATATTCTTTACTTTACAATTTTAAGAGTAAGAGAATATTTTGTGATATTAAATACTCTTATTAATTATGTGAATTTTTTTTCCTATACAGAAGATAAATTGTATACTTGTAATTTTTTTGTAACAATTCTTTATATTGAAATATTATTTATGGAGATGTGTAATTGCATACACATGTGAAAAGAAAAGAATATATGATTTGTGAATACCTTATTTAAATTTATAGGATGTAAATTTATGAGCATATATAAAATCTATTGTGACTTGAGAAAGTGATGGCTTTAATAACTTTATTTGAAATTAGAAAGTGATGTGTAGTTGCCCTATCACCATGATATGGATGACATTTATTTTACAAATTAGAATATGCTAATATCCTCTCACAACAAAATTTGTAATTAAGAAAATCATTTAATATCTAAACAAAAACAAAGAACTTGAAATGATCACCATTTGGTAAGAAGAACATGGACCCTATTTGTTTGGCATGAAATGCATTTCCTACCATAATTTACTTTTTGCTAAGGTTCACTTGGTGGTGATGGAGTAACTAATTCTTCTTGTTGTTTAGTGGCTTTAACAACTTTATTATACTTGAAATCTCTTACTAAATCTATAGAAATTGTCCTTGTGGTGTTGTAATGTGCTTGAAATCTCTTACTTAAGTCTACGTATATTGTTTGTATGGTATTATAAATAAATCTCATTCTTTAAGTCTAATTCTGCCATCTTACATATATTGTCTTTATGGTATTATAAACAAATCTCATTCTTTAAGTCTAATTCTACCATCTTTTTGTTAATTTCAGCGTTCTCTACTTAGTGAAAGAATTGTTTTGTAATAACTTGAGCTTTGGCTTCATTTGTAACCATCATCTCTTCTTTCAACTTACCCTATTATAAAATATTATGTACCATTTTTTGCTTTATGAGAAGCATATGCTCCTAAAATAAAAATTTCTAGTATAAAATATTTTCGAGGCCAATTTTTAATAGCATGTAATTTATACAAAATAGAAAAAATATTAATGAATAAGTAAAAAAGTTTGGTTTCAAGTTGAATAATGAAGAAATCATGAGATGATAATTAAATGGACTTAAGAGGGGCTAAAAAGGAAATTTTATATCAAACATTATAAATGCCAAAGAATTGCATAATAATTTTAGATCATTAAAGTACATAACTTCCATTAACAAAACACATCATCATTGCATGCATATTTGCTGGAATGTAGTCATGCAAAAATAAATGAAATATACCTATTTATTTGAGAAGATCATCAACTATGAATAATAATTATAACTTTCATTGAATGGAACATCAGAAATAGAAAATTATATCCCCTAAGCACTAAAATCACATTTGCCTATATAACTCACAATAATGCATACAAATTGAAAATGCTTTTCATTTTATCATCATTAAATAGATATTTTTTCATTATCAATAATGCTAATGAAACATGCTTATGTTAATCAATACTTTCCTATTTCTAATTATGTTTATTCAATGAAAGTTAAATCTATTATTTACAATTGATTATATTCTCAAATAAATACGCATGCCATTATATCTCCTTATGTATAAAAAAGAAAACAGAGTGAATCTCTACTTATAGTACGCATTAGAAATATTTCATTAGCAATCTCATACAAATATTATGCGACCTACCTAAAATAGATTATAATCTTTAATAGTCGAACTTAAATTTTTTTTAAAAAATATAATCTGATGTCTAAATGATCCAAACTTAAGATAAAAAATCTAAATTATTTCAAATCCTATTAATCATGCTGCTAACAAATACTTTATTTGATAAATTCACATTTATACAAAAGTAAAATTTTATAATCCTAATTTCTTACTTTTATATCACAATTATTCTTATTCTATAATTTAAAGTTATAAATTTTGTTTCTTAAATGGATAGAAATTAGTTTATATAAGTTAAATTATGCTAAAATTTAAAATTCATGAATAAGTATACACATTCATTATTTTTTTACTATTCTCTTGAATAAGATAAGTAAAAAAAATATAATTTTTATTTTACTAAGTTCTAATTTGGTTATTATACACATTGAACCATGATATATAAACACAAGCCCTAAAAATAAAACATGTGAGCCTATAACATGTTAATTAAAACTTTGCAAACTCTAATTTCAACTTAAATATGCATTATATTTGTGAGTCTACAAAATAGATCACATAGAATGCATTATATCATAGCAAATATAACATTATTAATGTGTATGAGAATTGAATTTTTAATAGTGTTGATAAATTAAAAAAAATTAAAGGTGGAAAGTAAAAAAAAAAAGAAAGAAAATAGCCATTGGTTCTTCAAAAAATTATTGAATTATAGCTAACATTGTCTTTAACTTTGATCTCTTCTCTTTTTTCTCAAAAATATTGTGTCCTGACTTAGCTATATTTTTTTTAGCGCTGAAATCCTTCTCAAAGTGTCTTTCTCCATTTTCATATTTTGCAAACCAATTATGACTGACTCTAAAGTGCTTCACTTGCAAGCCTTAATATTAGTTTTTACTTCAGCATTCTATATCTTAAACTTTCTTAGATAACCACGTGTATTCTCTAATTTAACATTTATGCTTCTTATAAAATTCTCTATGAATCTTATTCTTTTTGATATTGTATTGTCCAACATTAACTTTCTTTTTATTAACATTTGAGTCTTTCCCTTTTCCACGGCCTTCATAGCTATATGATACCACTCTTGACTTTCCTCCCCTATTTTTCAAGATCTTCAATCTATTTAATTATAGAGACTATCATGTTTTGTTTTTCTTCATATGATACGGATTTCAATTTCTCCATTTGTTGGATTAAATCCATACTCAGATCAATATGATAGATTTATGGGGAAAATTCATGGAGATTATGTGCAAAATTGAATTGTTGAGAGATTTGCCTGAAAGTGAGCTGAAATTTTAGAGTTTAGTGTTGAAAGTTATGCCATATAGTACCCCTTATATAAAATGCTTGAAACAAATAAATAAGGTGGGTCATTGAAAATTATTAAAAATAATATTAAATTTAAATGGAGTTATATATTTGAACCATAAATATGTATAAATCAAATTATAGACAAATTTAAACTCAATTTTGTTTTCTTTTTCTAAAAATAGTTTTCATTTTTGTGATTGGTTTTATATATTTAGAATCAAAGATTAAATCCTAACTGAATTTTTTGGATTAAAAAAGAATCTTTCAATTTAAAATTCAAGAAAAAAATAATACATGTTATTGATTTGGTATATATTTAATTAATTAATTTAATATTATACATACAAACCTCTATATAATGCATAAAAAATTTTCATCTTATTTTTGTGTAATGAAAAAGAGGAAAGGAATGGAAAACCTTTTTATTAACTTCCTTTTAATTTGATATATCACCTACTAAACTACCATTTTTATAGTGGGTAAGATAATCTAATTATATTAAACTACACACTTTCACTTAATAAAATATCACCTTAATCAATATATATAACATATGATAATATTGAGATACAATTTTTGGTTTGCACTAAGGTATCCTCTAACCTGACTAATGAGAAACTAATTCTATAAGGTTCTATAAGATGCTAAAGGCAAGGACCTCTCTCAAATAAGATTTTTTTTATACATAAAGCTTGGATCAAATCCAAGACATCTTATTTAAGATGTTAGAACTCCTTCACTCAAGCCAACTTATATTGGTAAAATATTGAAATACAATTTAAATATTAAGCAATAGAAACTAACAAGCAAATTAACAATAAAAGTCATCAATTTTTTTCTTTTTTTTTACTTGATTAATTGTTTTCTTTATTAAATTACAAATATATACTTGAACGTAAAACATATATTAGATAAGAGATGTCTATATTACATCACTGAAATATATAATCAAGTTATGGTCAAATTTTCATTTAAAATTTAAATTTAATTTCCATTTTAAAAGATTTTTTCCACTTTCATTGACTTTCAATGTTTAGAATTAAATATTATATCTTAAAAATAAATATTGGAGAGGAAAATATTTCAACTAATAATTAAAGAAAAGTAGAATTATGATGCTATTTATTTAGTATAGGATTTAATGTTACACGAAGTTTAATTTGCACATATATTTTTCATCATAAATTTCTTATCTTTTTTGTTAACTAATCAATATATGTAATGAAATAGATGGAAAAAAAAGAGAAGCATTTTTTTTCATTTATTTAATTTCATATTGAACAAAGCTATTATTTTGGTAGATAGTAAATATTTAAATTCATATTTTTTAATTAAGATAGAAATGACTTAATTTTATTAAACGTGCCCTAGGATTTGACATATATTAAATGAGACATTAATCGATACTCATAGAATTCAAAATTTTGAAATGCAATTCAAATACTAGGCAGAAGAAACTAAACAAATAAACAATGAAAGTAACTTAATTTTTTTACTAATTTATAATTATATAATTGTGTATGAAATGAAGTATACCATGTGTAATTGGATTTGAAACTTATACGAGACAAGAGATGTCAACACATCAATAAAATAAAAATATTGTTATAGCCAAATTTGACTTCAGCATTTTTATTACATTTCTCTAAAATAATTTTTCTTACCTTGTGACTTGGTTTAAATATTTAAATTGTAATTAACTTCATAATTTATGTGATCATGTCTTTTAATATTTCCTTTCACTTATATGATTTTTTTTGGAATGGTAATATGGTTAAATATTTTTTGCTCTAAAATAAATGATATGTAACTAAAAAAATGTTATCATCTTTTTCATGGGTTAAGGTCAAAAGGAAATTTCAAAGGTAAGGAAAGTTTATACTTAAATTTGGGTTTTGAAAAACCAATACTACCATAAAATTGAACCAAAACTATCTCTCTCTATGGCTATTTTTAGATTGAAAATAGCAAAACATAGATGATTGTAAGCAGTTGGTATCTAACAAGTGTCTCTCTAATCTTAAATTTACTTATCATTTTGTGCATCTTTCTTTTAGCTTTTGTTGTTAGTGTTTTGTCATTGTATATACTTCTCTTTATTTTCACTTTTTTCCTTATTTTATATCATGAATAATCATATATATATATATATATATATATATATATATATATATATATATTATAATATATGCATTCATATACTTTATTTTTTTGATTCAGTTGACTCTCTAACTTCTTTTGATTTTAAAATTGTTTTGATATTCACTTAAAATTTAAGTTAGGTTTTGATTAATCATTATTCCATATATAGTAGAAGTTTTCAAAATTCAAACATAAGGCAAATTTGCACGCAATTAATTAATTTAGATTATATTTATGAATTAGTTGTAAAAAAGTTATCAATAGTCTCTTTAGAAGCTTGATTCTTTCTTTGATAAGCTCTTACTTAAGATTCCTATACTTACCCTAAGACAACCTATATTTATATGTATTCTTAGCTTGGTTTGCCTTATTCTTTGCACTTTGAGCCTACTATGCAAAAAAGAATAATAAAAAAACTAATAAGAAGACATTTTTCATTGGCAATAGTGAAAAAAAAGACAATAGTGATATGAACACATTTTCCAAGAACACCTCTAACTTGCATGTTTTCCGCAAACTCCTTCCATATCTTGGAGTCAATTTAGTGATATTTTTTAATGGGAACTTTCACCTTTCTTCCCTTCGATAAAGATGTAGTTATGCACCAAAGTTATATTTAAAATCTTTCCACCTCTTGCATGCCACCATTAAGACATGTGTTTTTGTGCTCCTTGAGCATACTGAATGTACTCTTCAAGGCAATGCACACATGAATAACAAACATGATTAGTAATCTAGAAACATTGTTATGTACATATAAAAAATGAAATGTAAATGAGTATTAAGGTTCTTTACAAATGTTTCTTCCTTGTAACACTTGGTAAAAACCTAATAGACAAAAAATAATCAAAATTAAGTTAAATAATGTTTATTAATGAAAAATTAGTAAAAATACTTATTTTATAAGTAGAAGTATTTAATAGTTTTAGTGGATAGAAAAGCTATTAAAAGTTATTCGAGAAAATTTAAGAAAATTAAAAGTATTCAAGATCTAAGATTGATAGAATTTTAGAGTAACTTATTATTTTTATGTAAAGACATCTTATAATTAACCTAAGGTGGCATAAATGCAAATTTTCACCTATTTTAAAGGGATTGATGGTTGTATAGGGAGAATAAGGGAATTTTTTGCTTATTTAAAGGTCTTTGAGCAAAACTTGGAGAAATGAGAAAGTATAGTTAAACGGCATAGGAACAAAACATAAGGAGAAAGTAATGGAATGAGAATATATCCCTAAGATGATACAAGATAACATAAGCAAGATGATGTAAGATGGTATCATCTTACTTCGAATCTAATCCGAATTCTCATGTAAAGAACTAAGTAAAACATATATTTCCTCACACTAACAAAAGTTCCCTCATCGTAAGAGAGAGAAAGGATTTCTTGAGAGTTCTTGCTATTTTTTTAATGAGTTTTCATTAGTATTTTAAGTGTTCTTGAGGATTGGTTCAAGTTAGAAGCCTTCTTGATCTTCTAGTAAGGGTAGAAGTTTATAAACTTCCATAAATTTAGTCTTCTTTTCATATTTTTTTCTTTATATTATTCACTTACCTTATGTTGTTTTGGATGCTACACTTTGAATTTTAAGTGAAGGAAACAAGTTCTACAAGAATCCTTGAGTAAGTAAAGATTCACTTTTTTTCTTTTTAATTTTCTTCTTATAAGATGTTTATGCATAAGATTTATATATGGTTGTTTGTGATAGTTGTGTTGAAACCATGGCTATCATGGTGGATTACTTGTAAACAAGTTTCCTTAAGTTTTCAAGAAAAGGTTTTGAAGAAATCAGTTTTTTGGAAATTAATTTCAAAATGATTCTTTTAAATAACAAAGCTTGAAAACATGATTTTATATGGAAATGGAAAAAAATTAACAAGAAAGCATGAAACAACTCTTGAATTTCTTGCCTTGAATTATGAAAAATTCTATTTTTATACTACAAAAATTGTTACACTAAGTTTAAAATTAACTTGAAGGTGATAGAATGCATGAATATCGAATTTTAAAAACAAAGATGGTTTTGAAAAGCATGAAAAAGGCTTTTGAGTTTATCTATGATATATAAGGAAAATTTCTATTTTTCATAATAAAATGAAGTAAACATCTAAACTATATTTTTATATAGATGTTTTAGATTGATTACATCAAAGTTTTCAAAAATCACTTTCAAACAAAATTTACAAAGTTCTAGGTTTTTTGTCAGTTTCATGGAAAAAAAATCTATTTTTACAAGAAAAACTTATTATATTATGTTATAAACTATTTAATTAATATTATTAAGTATCTATACTAAAGTTTGTTGCAAGTACATGACTAAAAACATGTTTGAAAGTTTATAAAAAGATGTAGAAAAAAATTTCTTTTGAAACTATATTTTCAAATAGTTAAAGTCTTCTAATTTGAATGGTATTTACTAGGCAAAGCTCTTTGGGTTACTTATATAATTATTTTATGACTAAAATGGATTTTTAAATGAAGTTTATAATTTGAAAACTTGGCTGTATATTTTAAGAAAAATTCATAAAAGAAATTGCACATAAAATGAGTTTTTGAAAACCAAGTAAGCCCACTTTAAGGTGTCTTGATAGTTAAAAGTTATGGATAATTTATGCAACCTATTCTGGGTGTAAAAATGGTTGGAAAATGATATTTTATGGCTTATTATTAATTTTAAATTTTTTATTAAATTTCATTAAATTTTGGTATTTTATATGGAATTTCAAAATTAAAGATGTCTCCTTTGAGGTGTTTTGATAGTTAATTATAATGGTACCTTGGATCATCATCCTAATGGGTGTGCACGTGCAATGAGTTGTGAATGTAGAAGCCTTCTTTAGTGCTATTAAAATATTAGAAATATACATAGACCAATTGTTTCTTTTGAATTAACAAATACAGTGATAAACAAATGATACTATTTGCAACAATCAATATTATGATTCATCAAACACCAGGTCGTTGCATTCTGGAGCCATTGCATATTGGCTACGGCTTTGTAGCCATTGTGTAACAGCTAATTTTTATATATTTAATATTTTATATATTTTCTACTACTATAAATACTTATCTCCAATTTTCATTTCTCAATCATAACAAATATTCATTCTTTCTCTCTTCAATCTCATTTCTATAATTTTTATTTTTAAAATTTTTATTTCTCTATAGATATTAAAGATTGAAGGTGGAAGTAGTGCATGAAGTTGTAAAGTATTAGAATTTCACTTAAAAGGAAAATACTGGTGACACTATTCAACCTTTTTATAATCTCTACTTATATTTTTATATTTTTTATTAAGTTTTGCATATTTTAATTTTTATAGTATTTTAGTTAATTATTATTATTGTTAAATTTTTATAGTATTTCAGTCTCATTTCTATAATTTTTATTTTTAAAATTTTTATTTCTCTATAGATATTGAAGATTGAAGGTGGAAGTAGCGCATGAAGTTGTAAAGTATTAAAATTCCACTTAAAAGGAAAATATTGGTGACACTGTTCAACCTTTTTGTAATCTCTACTTATATTTTTATATTTTTTTATTAAGTTTTGCATATTTTAATTTTTATAGTATTTCAGTTAATTATTATTCTTGTTAAATTTAATATTAGTAATTTTATTTTTATATTATTAATAAATTTTAATTATAAATTTGAATGATCCTAATAATATACAAAATTATTTTGATGATCAATATTTTTAAAAAAATATAGTTACTAATTTTTTAAATAATAATTTTACAAATAATCTTTCAAGTACACCCGAATTTACATCATCTCCTCCTTCTTCTTAACATCCATCTTCACAATGTGCTCGTAGTCGTAAGAATATAAACACACCTGTATTCTCATCTAATTTAACAAAAAGATCTAAAAATTCTGATATATAGAATCATTTTGATTTAAAAAATATAGATGGTGCAGTTAAAATATTTTACAAATATTGTCCAAAAAATTATAACTATGATAGTTATAGTGGTACTAGTACAATGAGACGTCATTATTCTTTTAAACATGTAGATATTGTGAATATTTCAAAGGAAAATTCTAACATGCTTAGTTAAGATAGTTATGAGTATGAATTATATAAATGGATTTGTCATGCTGAAATAGCTTTTAGTATAGCTAGTTCTCCAAAATTAAATATATTTTTTCAACATTTTAATCCTCAATGGCGTGGTATAAGTAGGAATACTAGTGTAAATAAATTGAATAAAATTTTTAAAGAGCAAAAAATGAGCTTGGCTAACTTTTTTTCAAAATTCAAAGGTAGAGTTTGCACTTACATCTGATATTTATATATCACCATCTCAAATGGGTTATGTTTGTGTAACTTCCTATTATATTGATGATAATTTTATTTTGCATAAAAGAATTATTTGTTTTAAACTAATTTCACTACCACATGATGCATTACTATTACTTGTTATATAAAAAATACTTGTATTGAATACATGATATTGGATAAAATATTTTTCAATTATCTTTAATAATGCATCTAATAATACTAGTGCTATTAGAATTTTAATTCTAACTCTAAATCCTATACTTAAAGCTTAATTTTTTCATCTTAGATGTGCATGCCATATTTTAAATTTAGTTATTCAAGATGCATTAAAAGTTATTTTTATACTTATACAAAATCTTAGAAATATAGTTTTATATGTCAAATCATCACAAGTTAGAAAGTATGATTGGAAACAATTATGTAAACAAATGTCTAAGAAACCTAAGACACCTCCACAAGATATTTGTACATGATGGAATTCTACTTTTAAAATAGTGAAATTTTGTTTAGAGTATAAAACTGTCATAGATACTTTTTATTCAATAAAATTTCAAGTTAATTATCAACTTGAAAATATTGAATGGGAAAGGACACAAATTTACTTATAATTTTTAAAAATATTTTATAAAGCAACTAATCTTTTATTTAGTTCTTATTATTCGATATATTATTTGACATCTCACTCAATATTTAGTGTTTTATTTAATTGTAATTTTGTATTTTTAAAATTTGAAAGTATTAATGGGTTTGAAATTATTATTAATGAATATTTACCAAAATGAAATAAGTACTTTAAAAATATTCCTTATTTATATGTTATAGTTGCAATTATGGATCCTAGAATTAAACAAGAAAAAGTGAAAAAATTGCTACAAAATTATCATGAAAATATGCAATATGAATTTGACTTTGAGTTTTACATGAATGATATAAATAATTTACTATTTGAAATATTTCAAATATATAGCAATAAATATAGTTCTTTGCATTCATACATAGTTCTTCATCTTCTTCAAAAATAAGTATCCTATTTTATGAAGAATATGATGATTTTTTAGATTTAACTGATGATACTCTTTCAATCAATAATGAGTTAAGTTCTTACTTATTTACACCTATTGTAGCTAATATGCCAAATTTTGCCATTTTAGAATGGTGGAAGCACAAATGACATAATATCTTATATTTTCTCTTATGACACGTGATATACTAACCCCTTCAATGTCTTCAATAGCATAAAAAGATACATTTTCTCTTGGTCAGTGAATTTTGGATGACAAGCATTTATTTATGAATGATCAGAATGTAGAGATGACTATCTATTTAAAGGATTAGTTTAATGCAGAAGGTAGACAACAAAATAATATGCAAGAAGATGAATCATCATCGAGTGAAGGAGATAAATTAGATAATTAGAAATAATGATATATTTATATGTTATAAATTTAGTTAACAAAATATTTATACTTATTTTATTTAATAGTAAAATTTTTCTGGACAAGGTCCATCCTGTAGTTTTTATCCTTCTTAATGGGGATTTTTCACGTTAAAAATTATTATATTTTAATTTATTTTTAATTTTTAATTTTATTAAATAATAATAATAATAAAAATAACAACAATAATTTTTAAGTAATAATAATATAATATAATTATATTTTATAATAATAAGAGTAATTATAATAAAAATAATGATATATAATAATTATAAGAAGGAATTTTATAAGTTAAACGACATAAAATATGATATGTTTTACATAAATTAAAACTTTAATATGAAATGCATTCATTTTAATTTCTATTATTTATAAATTATAATCTAAACACTAATATATTTTTCTAAATAATAGAATACAAAATATATTTTTTTATTGTAAATATATTTTAAATAATTTTAAGATTAATTTAATTAAATTACTTAACTATATATTTTATTTTTAACCATTGTTACTTTTCATATGTGAATGTGATGCATTATTTTTATTATTTTATTTACCTAATTATATTTTTTTATATGTTCATTCCTACTTCTATATATATTTCAAGTACTAATATTATTATATAGTATTGTATATATTATTTGATATATTTTATTTTTATTATAAATTATATAAATAAATAATCTATAATTCTAATACTAATATCACTAGGTAGTATAGATATAATATAATATAATTTACTTTTATTATAAAATTAGTTTAAATAAGTTAAATATTTAATATAAAATATATCAATTGAACTAATTATTCTATTTTTTGATAAACATATTTGAAAATTCAAATTAAAATTTATTTACTTAAATTTTATTAATATATTTTAATATCAATCTTTTAAGTACTATATTTAAAATTAAACATATATCAATTAAATTTTTATTAAAGTTTTACAGCTCATAGACATTATTTTTATTACTTTTATTTACTTCATTGTATATATTTCTTTTTTTTCCCTATATATTCATCACATTTATTTACCATTTATATGTCAATGTCACTAAATAATATAAGCACTAACATAATATAGGTTATTTTTGTTATAATTTTTTTATGTAAGTTACCAGTAATATTAACTTGTTAATTTAGTTAATTAGTTCAATGTTCCATTTTTAAGTAAAAAATATTTGAAATTTAAAATCCAAATTATTTATTTAAATTTTAATATATTGAAAAGTTATATCTCAAATTTAAATTTAATTGATAATATATAAATTATTAAATATATTTATTTTTATAAATAATACTTTGAACTTGATCAATATATATTTAATAATATATATTTATTTTATTAAATAAAATATATAATTTTAAAAAATAATAAAATTTTAAATTATAATAATACATAATTATATTTAATAAATAATAATAATCAATTAATTAATGGCATAAATTAATAATAAGTAACTAATATGATAATAATAATAATAAAGTGTAACATGTTATAAAAATTTGCCTAAATTTGCCTACTAAATGTCAACTGGGATTGGTATTGTAATAATTCGATTTGAACTTGACTTGATGAAAAGTAACCAGGCCTAGAACTGGCTTGATGTACAGTTTTTACCTATTGAGTTAGCCTGATAGGGTTAGATTAACCCATTTTAACAGGTTTAATTGCATAGCTTAGGTAACTTTTCATATAACTAATATATGTCTACATATATAGTTTTTAATTTTATTTTGATTACTTTATGATTTCTGTAAAAATGATTTTATAATGAATACTAAGTTGGCTTGCACATTTTCTTTTTGAAATGAAAAGGAAAAGGAAATAATTTTTATTGTTATTAAAGGTGAATATGAATCTCCTCCAAAGAATCTTCTAAGTATATTTCTAAGTGCTTCCTCAAATAGTATCCATTGGGTTTCAAACCAAAACTATTTTTTATTTGTTTCGTGAATTTGATGCTATCTCTAAAGTATTTTAAATCAGAATAAGATCTTTTAAAATTTCTGACTTGATCTTATTCTAATATATTTATTTCATGGTTTGAACCTTTAAAGTAAATCCATTAAATGCCATTCATAGAATTTTCTTAAAAAATATCTTCCTAGTTTTTTAAGAAATATTCTTAGGAAAATGTTGTTTAGACAAGTTTCATAAGTTTGCTTTTCTTTGTCCTTTATAATTTTGTTTAACAAATCATCTCTTTTGAAAATAGTTTACTACAAAATTAGTTGTTTAAGAATCTACTGGAAGTAATAACTTTTTGAAGAATGGATTTTTTTTAAATCACTTCACTCATATTTCTTATTTTTCTAAGTTTATTATGTTTTAACTATTCCCTAATCATAAAAAAAATCTTCTATTTGTGTTAGATTTTAACTCAAAAAAGTTATTGTAAATATCCTTTCAGAAAGAAAGAAAAAAGTGAAAAAATCCTAAACATATTTGATTTTTTGTCTAATGGTTTTACTTACTATTTTTCAAGAAAAATAGTTAAAAGACTAAGCCTTATTAATTGTGAAAGATAGTTTTCTAATTAATTTCAATTTGTTTTTAGAAGAAGAAAGAGTTTTGGAAACGGATTTACAAAGAAAGACAAAAAAAGAGATTAGCAAATTTTCCAACTTCTATTTATGCATGATGCATATTTTAGAAAATAATTAATTTTATAAATTAGTTGCCTTAGAAAAGTTTGTAAATATATTTTGTTGATATCTTTACGGTGGTTATGATAATCTAAAAAATGGGTCGTGACACTCCTAGATGGTGCCATTTCTTAGTCATAATGAGCACTTTGGTTTGTGTTAAGCAATCGATGTAGTTGTTGAATTCTATTGTACCAGGTCCACATGCTTGGCACTTGTTATTGAAACCTACTCTTAATTTCTATCTTTTGATATGCTTGAGAATCATATCCTTCATAATTTTAAGATCCCTAGCTTCCTTCCTTTTATGACCATCTTTATTGAAATTAGTTGAATATATGTTGTTTTTATTTAAAGAGTTATAACAAAAGCGATACAAACATTTGACAAAAGCAAATCATTGTACGGAATAAGTTTGTTTGCAATTTTGAAAAATAGTGGTGAAGATATGTTAGTGGTAGCATTTTTGACGTTAGTTATTAATAAACAACTGATATTTATACATTTCTAAGTTGGTTATTACCAAAACCAATATTTAATGTTTTTTTTTTTGTATAATTACAAAACCACTTGAGAAAGACTTTTAACATTGACTATATATAGGAATTGACATCTAATGTTTAGCCCATATTCAAATATAATTATTCACTTTTATTTTCAATGTTAATTTTTAAACACTTGATATGGAAAGTTATGATTTTTCTAAACCTATTTTCTAAGCTAACTTTTAAGCTCCCATTAGATGTTAGTTTACTAATAACTAGTATAGAAAATATATGATTGTTTTGCAATGTTAATTGTTAATACTCGTATTTTAAGAAATAATACCATACCATTATATATATATTAATTTTCACTTTAATTGACATTAATGTAATGACGTTATATGCAAAATTTGTACTAATGTGATGAGATCGAAAAGCTTTTAAATTTATGAAATTCAATTAAAGTTCTTGTGGTTCATAATAGTAATACTATAATTTTTCACAATTTTATTAATAGTAGTAAAATCACAACAACAACCATAACCATAATTTCAAACTATAAATTCAATAAAAACCTAGTTGTTATTTTGCATGTTGGTTGATCTAGCTTCTATAGTCTAGTTCTACACTATCTCTTAGGATCCAAAATCTTTAAGGCTTTCAATGATAATTTCCTTTCTCTAACTTCCCTTTTAGCTTCTTATCTTTCTTACAATTTTACTAATAGTAGTAAAATACAACCATTATCAAAAAAATAATTTGAAACTATAAATCAATGATAGAAATCTAGTTGTTATTTTGCACATTGGTCAATCTTGCCTCAATAATCTAGTTCTCCATTCTTTCTTAAGACCCAAAAATTGTGAGACCTTCAATGTTAATTTTCTTCTTTCTCCAATTTTTGTGTTGGCTTCTTGTCATTCAATGATAATTTCCCTTCTCTAATTTCCCTTTTAGCTTCTTATCTTTCTTACAATTTTACTAATAGCAGTAAAATGCAGCCACTACCAAAAAAATAATTTGAAACTATAAATCAATGATAAAAATCTAGCTGTTGTTTTGCACATTGGTCAATCTTGCCTCAATAATCTAGTTCTCCCATTCTCTTTTGAGACCCAAAAATTGTGAGACCTTCAATATTAATTTTCTTCTTTCTCTAATTTTTGTTTTGGCTTCTTATCATTATCATATTTGGGATAATTAGCTAATAAGTTAACTAATAGTTAATAAGTTAATTGATAATATTAAAAGTTCTTTCTAAAATTAGTTATACATTGAAATATTTGAAAAGAAATGTAAAATAACATAAATGGTATGTCAATATAAATAGATATGTGAATTAAATAATTTTACTTCATTTTGTGATCAAATCATATTAATGCAATTAGGATATTCAAAATAAAAATGTAATTACTCAAAATTCAATTATTTATATTTTATGACATAATATTTACTAACTATTATTTATTTATTTATATTGAGTTACTAGCATAGAAAAAAAATTTACTTATATAATTAGGATGTAAATTGTAATTTAACTAAAAATGGTAGGATAAATTTTAAAAAAAATTAAAAGGTTATCAATTATAAGTTACTTGTAAAGTATATCAAATTAAGTGTACCAACATTTATAGAGGTTAACTTATAATTTATTAATTAAAACAATAACTTTTAGCTTTTTTATTACTCCAAACACACTCCTTATTTATTTTAATGGAAAATATGTTTCATAAGAAAATGCTTACTACATTTAATCTTAAATAAAAGAAGTTGATAAAAGATAATTCCTTATTTTTTAATTAGGTATAGATGTGATGTGATATACCCCTCCTTATTTATATAAAATTTTTTTATGAAAAATATCTTCCAACAGAATAAACTGAATGTAAATGCAACCACCCTCTCAATGTAACTCTCTCATCAAATCATTTTTTTAAATTTAGCTGCCTTGAACGTATAGATATCTATAAGGACACCTTTCAAGCTGGGAGGAAAACAATAGCTCTCTATCAACTTGTTCAATTGTTCAGTTCAAGGTTTAAATTGTGGCCGTGGATGCGGATGGCCTGGCAGTTGCAATTTTTTACAATTCTGCATTGCAGCGCTTGCATTTTGCCACATTTATTAACAATTTTGTTAATTATAGCATAACCACAATTTAAAATCATAATTCAGCTTCCAAGCGAAGACTTGCTTGAGAATGCAGAATCTTACTTTCATTCTTCTGAGACCACTCTTGAACTAGGATTGTCTGATGATTGTGTAAGTGTTACTACTAAAAAGGAGACCATTGGCAACTTGACGACAAAAATTTTCTCTGCAATCAAGGTAGAATTGAACTTGTATCTTTTGACAGAAGAATATTATATATAGCAAACGCTTTTACGCGGCTTCTACTTGCTTGGGTAAATTACTAATGATTTATTCTTCTTGATGTTGATGTGACTCCTCAATACTGATTTGTGTTCTACTTTTGTGTTTTTATTTATTTTTTCTTTTTTTCTTTTTGGTACTCTGAGGATGAAGAGGTAGAAGTTAAAATCTTCAGTGTACTACCCAAATCTCTTATCATTAACCCATCACCTAACGGCTTATTTTTAGTGAGTTTATATCCTCAATATTCATATCATACCGCTGAAAGCGTTGGATTCTCATGAATGGATTCTTTCGTATTTAAGAAACTACCCCAATTATCTCTTTTGATAACAATACCTAGCATTGATTGCACACTCAATTATTGTACATTTTAGAATAACACTAATAATTACTTGCGTAAAATTACCAGGAGAAAACTTTTTTGATCCTGCCACATGACTGAGAAGTAATTGCTGCTGCTTCTTTTTCTCCCCCTTCCTTTTTACAGTCCTCTGCAGTGGATAAAAATTTAATGATCAAGCTAGAACTAGGATTGTCATTCGGACTTCGAGGGCTGCCAGGTAACTTACATATATAATGTATTCATTTTCAGTAGCGTGCCGTCAGATTTCACCATAATGACTCTTGTTAATTTATAGCACACCCTCAAATTCATTAGATGTAGTTTAAATTAATAGCTCCTTTTCTTTTCGATTCACTGACTTTTAATTTAAAATCAATCTTTTATGTATAGCTGTTATAGCAGGAGGGTTAGTTGTAAAGGTCGGCTTTCTTATATGGAAGAAGCAGAGTCCAAACAATGAGTTCCTTCTGAAAAAACATAGATTCCTTCAAACTACAAGGTAGAGTTATTCAGAGGAGTATACCATGTGGCTGATCGTTAACAATGAACACAACGGAAAATACTTGCGATTGATTTGACATGGGTGAAACCAGTAACCTGTGTAACACATTTTGGAGATGTTAGGCAGGTCTTTCGCTTTTATTGATCTTGACCCTGACACATATAACTAAAGCCAAAAGGAAAGACTTCGTTGAATCTAAACAAGTTTCCAGTCAATGGTAAGAAGATTAGTTAGTTCTCAGCCAAAGCAACACAGTTAAGATTCAAGTCCCACGCCATGTGTGTGTACTAGCATTTGGTTTATGTGTTTTGTTTTCTGATGTTTTCACTCCTAATGCAACATTTTTCAGCTGCAGAAGAAGGCAAGTGTCCAACCTCCTTCAATTAATGTGGCTTTCTTAGCATGATACAGTTCCTTTTCATCCCGCAAAACGCCAAGACTGAGGCTCATTGTACAATGTTGGATGTGATGGTCACCATTTGAACTCTACTAAAAATCCCAAATGGAATGATAAATTTCCATGTACAATCTGGGAAGTTAGTCCATCAAGCCCCTTATTACGTGACGTCCTTCTTCATGGTCTTTTAGAATCGAGAATCTGTGATGCTTTCAGCAGTAATTTTACTCTCCCTCCCAATTCCCCTTTGGCTTCTTATTATGTCTCAACTAAATGCAAGTCACTTCCCAAATCATTTTCTAAAATATAGCTGCCTTGACATAATGACATTGACATTATAGATGTCTATTACGACTTTAACCCTCCAAACAGTAAGGAAATCAGTAATTATTTATCAGCATGTTCAAAGGTTCAGCTTTCGTGCAAAGACGTGACAGTGCAGACCCTTTTTAATTTGTATCTTCTGAGATCCTTCTTCAAAAACTATTTACAATCAAGGGGAAGCCGATGCCAACTTGACAGCAGCAAAAAACTTCTCCGCGCGCAAGGTATTATTGAACATCGGTATCTTGTTTGCAGATGTTATTACTTGGCTTCTACTCTCCTTCTGTTCTATTTTTGTTGATATAATTCTTTATTTTCGAATGATACTAAATTACAAATAATTAGTTGTGTAAGGTTATTTGGTTGAAAACCGTTTTGTTCTGCTGCATGACTCTGACAAATAATTGCTGCTTCCTTCTTTTTTATAGTGTCATCGGCCATGGATAAAAATTCAATGAAGGTAAAACCAGATTGACACCGGGACTTGGAGGGTTGCTGGGTAATTTAATTAGTGCAGTCATTTTCTTCAGTGTTGCATCAAATTTCATGATCCTGGCTATTATAAACTCAGGATACGCCACTCTGTTAAGTTGATTAGATACACCTTTTAAATCAATACTCTTCTTTTCGATTTGCTAATTTTCTATTTAGATCAATTTTCTATATGTAGGTGTTATAGCAGCAGGTTGGATTGTAAAGGTCTACTTTCGTAAACGGAAGAAGCAAGTCCAAACAATCAAATGGTAGGGTCTTTTTTGAAGAAACATGGTTACCTCCAACCCAGAAGGTACAGTTATTCAGAGTTAAAGAGATGACCGATTCCTTCCAAAATAAATTAGGCCAAGGATGATATGGAAGTTTATATAAAGGACAGTTAGATGATGGACTGTTGCAGTCAAAGTGTTGGTTGAATCCAAACTGTGCTTGTCATGTTAACATTGTCCGACTTGGTTTTTTCTAAGGTTTGAAAAGAGCTTTAATTTATGAGTTAGTGATAAATAGATTTCTTGAAAAGTTTTTAAGGGAGAATTTTGAGATTGTTGGTTGTCAATTGGATTACAAAATTCTGTGCAATATTGCAATAGGTGTTGCTTAGGGATTAGAGTATTTTGCACATAGGCTGTAATAGTAGAATCTTGCATTTTGACATTAAGCCTCACAACATATTACTAGATGAAGAGCTTTACCCAGAGAGTTTAGATTTTGGGCTTGCAAAGATATGTCCCAAAAGGGAGTGTCAAATCTCTCACTAATGCAAGGGGAACTATAGAATATATTATTCTTAAGGTATTTTTAGAAATTTTGGTGGTATCTTTCAAAGGTCAAATATTTATAGTTATGGAATGATAATTTTACAAATGGTTAGAGAGAGAGAGTATACAAATGCATAAGTTGACTATTCTAATAAGATATATTTTCCACATTGCATCTACAAGTATGTTGAATTAAATTTGGAACTTGAACTATGTTGTATCAAAAATGAAAGTGACAATGAAATGGTGAAAAAGATGATGATAGTTGGCTTATAGTGCATGCAAATCGACCTTAAAAATCGACCAATGATGAGTAAAGTGGTTGAAATGCTAGAAGGAAGCTTGGAATCCTTGCAATTGCCACCCAAACCTTATATTTCTTTTCTCACAACATCTCCAACTTAAGACACTTCTAGTTCTTTGAAACTTTAGAAATAATTGTAATTGTATATTTGTGAATCATGTTATCTTTCTCAATTTTAGAAGTTTCAATGTCAAGTATGAATACTTGAATGTTGGTGGAAGAATGTGATGTTTAGTGATCAATAAAAATTCCAAGTAAGATTCACTAGTACATTGAACTTGCATTATTTCAAGCTTCTGATGCAATATGTCAATTAAAAACATGATCAAATCAAGAATACATATAAATAATAAGATTTGCATTAATATATAGTATGTATTAATATTGAACAATTGGTTGTCACTTTTGATAGAAACTAGTTGATTCCTATGTTCTTTTTGGAGTGCAGTATACTAAACATCGGCTAATACCTTGATGTGAAAAATATCTACTATATTATTTTCTCTTATTTCATGTCTCTTAATATATTACATTTGTTCAATTTCATAGAATTAATCTTATTTCATAATTTAGGATTAGTTTTACAATGTTCTAAATTTATTTGGTTAATGTTGAATTTTGTTACTATTTTAAGTTTTTTGGGCTATATCTTGAGCTCTGGTATTGGATTGGGGTGATTTTTATATTGTTGGAAAACTTAAAGAAATTTCTACAACTTTGATGTTTTGGTCAAAGACCAGTTTGGACTCCTTAAAGGTTCTATTTAGCTAAAAAATTGAAGTTTTTTTTTGTATCCTAGTTGAGCTAGTTTTAGTTCTTGGGCCATAACTAGAGCTACAGAGATTCAATTAATATGAAATCAGTGCTAAATCTTTCTAATACCTAACTTTGCAACTTTTTTATTTATGATTTACCAAAATTATGTTGTTTTAGTGTTCTTATATTTGGTGGAAGTCAGATCTGTGAGATTTCACTATTGTAATTTTTAGAGTTAATTACGTTGTAAAAATAAGTTCTAGGCTTCTAAAAATTGGCAAGGCCCTAATCTTGTAACCCTAAGAGGAATAGGATTTAGGTCCAATAAGGTTTTAGAATTATCAAGTTAGATGTAAGGCAAGCACACAATTAGACTTTTAGACTTTACATAGAATTCAACAATGAAATTTTCTCTCTTTTTATATCTTTTGTTCTTCAGCCATGGAGGGCTAAACACCTAGAGTTAATTCAAGGATTTTAAAGCTTTTCTTTACTAGATTATGAGGTCTTAATTTGTAATATTGATTTCTTCTAATTAACTTTTTTCTTTTCCTAATTCTTTGTATTAATTTCTTGAAATTGTATGTATTGAATATTGATTTGGTATAATTAATATTCGTTCTTGTGATTTCTTATCTTCTACTATTTTGATATTGAATTGTAATTAGTTAATCACAGTTTTACACATAGGGGTGGAGAGAGAAATTAATTTAAAGGTTTCTAATTTAATTTCTCAATTCAATCAAATTCTTTCTTTAAATCAATTTCAATCTAACTTCTTAAGAATTATAATGATTGCTTAATTCAACTAATCTTAATTGATAAAATCTTAGATAGTTATTTAGCATAGGGTTCACAAATTATTGCAAGGATTCTATATAATTCAGGGTTGAAAAGTTAATTAGAATAGTCAAATATCAAGTGATCCATGATTAATTTGAACTAGAGTTATCAAATTTTTGAATTGGCTACTTCATTATGTTAGTTTTCTTTCTTGCTAATTTACTTTGTGTTCTGCATTGTTTAATACACTTATTTTAATTTTGAATCACAAATCCCTCAACTTTGATCTTATGTTAATACTGCATACTGCATTCTATTCTCTACATTCTATTATAGTTTCTATGCATCATATATGCATATTCTGTTTGGTTCCGCTTGCATTCATTCTTAGTGTTTTTAGTGCATAAATAACTTAAACAATTGTTTAAATATTGTTAGCAAGTCAATTGAGAAAAGATAATTCAAGGGATTATTGGGGTACAACTTAATTTATTTCACTGTATTGCATTATTTTCAATCAATTAGTAATAATCCAATTTTGATACTTAGCGATGCGCATGCTATACCTCCATTACAATATTTCTCTCTCTCTCTCTCTCTCTCTCTCTCTATTGGAGGCAACGAAAGACTAACTAAAAGCTTAATGATATATATATATATATATATATATATATATCATTAAGCTTTTAGTTGAGTCTTTCGTTTGCCTCCACCTTAGAGTGATTGCAATAGTAATGTTGTCCAAGTCATTGGCATTACAAACACTTCGCTAAAACAAGAAAGTAAGTCAGGTCTCAGCAAATCAAAAGGAGATTTGGGGTTATGAAACACTTCGCTAAACAATAAGCTTGATGACTTCAAATCTACTGGTTAATAGCACAATTTACTTTACTTTTGTTCCGCCACCTTTTGTTATGAATCCTGCATCAATAGTAATAAACTTAAGCTCTCCAATTTCAAAAGAAAGTTTTTCCCTTTGGCTTGGCTTTGATGCTGAAGGATAAGTTGATACAATTAAATGAATGAATTTAGGCCAATCTATCATGAATTAGTAAAATTCAATGTATATATGAATTGACTTTATTGGTAAGTTGTCAGCTATTAGATTAAATATTTTTCACTTCAAAAAAAAAATATAAAATTCATTTTGAATCATGAAATTCCATACATTGACTTACTTAATTCATTGAAGAACTCCGTCAGCAATTTATTGCGGAAATGATTTATTCAATACATGAAGGAATTCGCTATCAATTTATTGTGAAAATAACCCTTTCAAAAATGAAGGTCAGTATTATTAGGTTGTAACCTCTGATATTTAAATAAAAGTAGAATTATAGATTTTAAATATATTTCTGGTGTAAATCGCCTTACACTGGAAGGAAAGAGAAGGAGATAGAAGTTGAATCCACAATAAAGTGGGCGTCTCAAGTGAAATCCATCCCACTTTTTATTTCTTCTTGCTCTTCTCATGCAAGGCATGATGCTTTGTACCAGGAATGTATTAAAATTTCTCGTTAAAGTAGAGGGATAAGTTGAATTCTCCGTTTCTTGGCCACAGGAGAGGAGAGATTGTTTTAAGTAAAGAAGTCAAAGAGATCTTGGCTACCCAATAACAATAATTGACGTCATAGGAAAGACTTGGTGGACTCTGAGCAACTTCCATGTAAATAAGCGTAGAAGTCATTGACGATATAGACAACACTAAAACGAGAAGATAAGTTTGGACTTGGTCAAATCAAAGAAAGAAACGGAGTTAAGATACATGCCAAGCATAGTATATGGCTCCCATCGCAAGTTAAACAATGGCATGATTGCCAGACATTTGTTGGTTGATAGCAGAATTCATTTTCGTCTTATTCTTTGGCACTTACAAATTACATGACTTTAGTCCCATATCGATATTCATAAAATGAAACACTAATATAAGATGTTTTATAGAATTCAAAATCTCTAAATTGATTTGTTGGGCTATTTGGTTGCCTATTTAATTAGTATGTACCCTGAATTGATACTTTCAAATTGATTGAAGTAATGTATTATTATTCTAAGGATCAAACTCAGAAAAAGAATATAGCTTCATAGGACATTAAATTAAAAGATAAAATCTTGTTTGATACATTATTTATTTAATAAATTTATTATTGTATTTTTATTTGAAGACACAAGTTTATGGCCTTTGTACTTCTATTTATAAGTTTTGACAGATTTTTTCTATAAATATAATTATAAAATATTAAGATGAGAAAAGAATATTATTTATTTAATATTAAATATGAAGAATTTAAAAAAAAGTAACTTTTCTATTTTAAAAAAAAATTTACTTTCCTTTACTATCATATCTCTAAGTATTATATTTTTTAAACCATCAATTTAAGCAGCAAATCACTCTTTCATTGTGATATTTTCCTATAAAATATATTTTTTAATAAAACAAATGATGGCATAATTTCTTATAAGTATTTCTATACTTTTAACTAGCTTCTTCACACACACTTCCGCCATGTTTAGAGGCTTTTCTTTAATTTAAAGAAATTGTATGTTTATGAATAAATTCAAATACATTTGTGTGTTTAATTTTTTATATTTGGAGAAATCATATATTTTCAAAATATTAGCTATTTAATATAATGAGCAAATTTAGGTAAGTTATTCTATTAATAAAACTGGATTGAAAGAAAATTCTATTATAAATTAATTTAAGGCAAACAAAATATATAATAGTGCAATAATTTTTCTAGATTATTATTAGTTTAGTTGCCACACCAAAGTAAATCTTATGAACTTTAATCCATAAATACTTTTCTTCTTTAATTGTTCTACAAATATTTGTTTAGTTAAATTATGTACTAAATCTTCTCAATACAAATAATGATTAGCACGTACCAAAAAATTATTGAAAAACAATTAATCCTAAGTTCTATTATATAAAATCATAATTTTATAGAATTATTAAAATATTAATATAACTTATATTATTTCAATCAATCTCAGTAATTGTCAAATGTATTAGTAAATATATGAATGCGGCCTTTGACCATGCAACCCTTGAATCCTTGTTCATGCCTCTTGACACTATATACATATCTATAAACAAGTACTCTTCCACAATTATAAGCTCTCAAATACCTATTCTCATGTAGCTTCCTTTGTTTTGCTGACTTATGCATTAAAGGATACTTAATAGTTTCTTGACTATTTGATGTGATTGATGCTCTATTTGGTAGGATATCTGATCATCTAATCTTATTTTGAGGATGCTTAAATAACTCTAAATACTTCAATGTGAAGTTTTTGAAATGATTTTGATTTGAAGCATTAGTATAAGATGTTCAATTTTAATTTAATTAATAATGACTTCAATGATTTTTTCTTACTTTTTTCTTTTATTTAAATAATGAATAAGGTGTTATTCTATGAGTATCATCGTGTGATAAAATAGGGAGTGATACAAAGAGAAAGAGGAAGAAAGAAGTAGATTAGGTGATTATGTAATGGAAAGTTTAATAGATGAAATGCTTTGACTATTATTATTATTATTTTTACATTTGATCTAATGATATATCTTATAGATGTTTTGATGGATTATTACTTATAAAATGACCATCCAAAATAGTATATCTTGAAAGCTAATATCATTGTAAAGTAAAATAGAAAATAAAGATGTGCATGGTAGCACTTGAATAGTTTTAAGTTGGATAGTTTTAATTTCTTTCAATTGATATTTTTAAGTATTAATTGATATAGAACTTATACTTATCCAAGTAATTTTAAGTGTAAAAGATGATTGAATTTTTTTTTAGTAAATAGATGGGCTTCAATCTAAAAAAGATTGATCTATTTTTTTAACTATCATTTAAAGTGATTAAAACTTCATGTAAATAGACACTCTTAAGCTTGTGATATATGAATTAAAGATTTTTGAAAAGAAGAAAAGTAAGATGGGATAATACATGAAAGAGATAAATTGAAAATGTTGCATGAGAAAGAAAAAGAAGTGATTATAAATAATGTATGGAGGAAATTATATTTGAAAACTGAAAACATGGGGGCGAAAGAGAAAAGGAAAAAGAAATTAATTAATGAAAGTTTTCAAAAATTATATTGAATTTTTGAAATCTAATAAATGAATTAAAATTATGGAATTATCCTCCATTTTCTTAAAATTTGAAACATATAAATATGAGCTATTTTGGAAATAAATAAAATGGAATCCATCCCTTTCCAATCCTTTTTTTATTAGTATAGATAGATTTTAAGATCCAAATTTGATAGGTTTGGTTAATATGAGATTTTTCATATTTTTTCTAGGACATGCCTAAGGGGGACATAGCCTCTCTAAAATTTGAAAATATTTGATAATATATATGAAAAAAATTGAAAAAAATATTAATTTGGCCCCTTTTAAAAATAAAATAAGCATTAAAGATAGGGTAAGGAATAAGAATATATCACATTGATAAATAATTAAAAAGATTTATATTTAAAATTAATTTTTATTTATTTAATTTTTTAAGATTAAATATTAAATTAAGCAAAATTTTTGCTAAATCTGTTCAGTCACTAAATACATTCAGTAGTTGCTTTTATTTTGATTAAAATTTGTTTGATAATTATATCTAATATTACCACTATTTTTAGGATAACAACTAAATATATAATATATATTATATCATTTAAGGGTTTATCATATACAATTTTTAAAATTATAATCAAGGATAATTGTTAATTATTGTGTTTACTCTTAGAATTGTTTAAGATCTTAATATTTTATAGTAAAATTTTCAAGTTATTAGCTAAATTCAATATCTAAAATAAAAAACTATTCAAATAACTATAAAGTTAGCACTAAATATATTTAGCACTATATGTTATATTATTATCAAACAAATCTTATTTGTAGTTTGCTCAACTTAACTTATTTACAATTCTAATTTCCTATACTAAGAAATTTTTGTCTTCTTTTCTTATCAATCTTGCTGTGACCATAAAAATTACCTTTGACCTTTGATTTATTTTGCACTAGATTTTAAACATTGCAAAAAAGAATTTAGTTTTTGGAGCTTGTCTTTCGCCTCTTTACTTCCAAGCATAAAATCCCCATATCATATTTGATTAATTGCTGGTTAAAAACTAGAAACTCCAAGAGAAAATTTTGTGTCTCTTGTTAACTTTTAGCTTTTGATATTTTCTTCATTTTTTTTAACTTTATTATTACAAGATCTATTAAGGAATAAACATGTATTTGGTTTATGTGTTTTGTTTTCTAATTTTGTCTTACCTTTTGCAACATTTTTTAGCTCTAGAAGAAGGCAAATGTCCAACATCCTTTAATTGTGACTCTTTTGGCATGATATAATTCCCTTTCACCACCACAGAATGCCCAAACTTTAGCTTATTGTACATTTTTTTAATAATTTATAGACTACACATAATTTATAAATAAAAAAGGAGTATTGTTAATTAGGCCTCTATAATATAATCAATAGGTAATTAAGTACTTAGACCTAACACTAGTATGGATTAATTAATAAGCATTTGGATACTTAAGCTTAACACTAGTATAGGTCCTATGATAGATAAGATCCATAGCCTAGACTGGTTTATAAATATGGGTCTTTGCCTCATATCTTTGGAGTTTAAGGTTTCATGTTCCATCGATTAAACCTATTACATAGATAATGAGATTGCTGAAGGAGATAATCCCTTGTGACTTATGATATCAAGTGTGTCATTTGTATTATCTTTTTAATTATAATTAATTTGCAAATTTCTCATGTTATAATTCAATAGTCAAGATTAGTTAATATTTGGTAAATATTATATAATTTTGGATATTGGTATCAAAGCCTAGTTCAAGTTTTGAATTATGGTTGAAAAGTTTTAATTTCTGTGATGTAACTTTGAGAATAGTGTAATTCATTCTCTCCTTTTCAATATTATGGATTCTCTATGTAATATGTCATTTTTAAAATGCAATTGTCTTTTATTACTTCTATATGGGTATGCGATAGTTGCCCATCTTTCTTTTTCAGTAGTTTTTAGTTTGGTTATCTAATTTTATAACCAACTACAAGCTTATATAACTACCAATATATAAAAATGTAAAATGTTTTACATGTTGGTTTGGTTTATGTTATGTTTTTCTAAACTATTATATGTTGGTTTTGATTGTGTACATAATACTATTGTTTAGTTTTTCTATAAGAATTGAGATGCTCTTTTCCTTTTGCTTGTGTATATGTTGCATTATTAGGAACCCAAAAAATTGCACAAATTTGAAATTATTGGAATTACATAAAACTCTACTTTTTAGGATTAAGTTATTTAATTTCATAAAACTTTAGAAGGTAGAACAAGAAGCACCAAACCTAGAAAAACTCCTTATCTTGAATCAGGTATTGTGTTGGTTAATTACATAAAACATGCTAGAAGCTAGAAGAGTGGTAGGAAGCCATTGTTGTTTTTTTTTTCTTGGAAGCCATTGATGAACCTCCATGATGCATCAAACTATGAAAGGAATGTGGATAATTAAAATCAGGCCTAAAAGGGATAATGGCGATGAGAAAAACCATGAAACATGTGAGATACCTCCCCTAAAAAATTAAAATCTCTATAACCATCAGTTTAGAATTTTTTTTAAAAAATTTAAAAGTAAAAAACCACTATTTTTTGGGATGAGAATAGTTGAATTAGGTTGATGGGGGATGCATTTGTAATTTTAGGTGAAATTTCAACAAAAATCACAAAGAAAATAGGCTAAAAATTGTACTAGGTTGCAATCGGATCAAATCTCAGTTGGGCTTAACCTATGTGCTATAAATAGGTGAGGAAGAAGATGATATAGTGTGCATTACGCACTCACCTAGGTGCTTAGTGGCCATGCACCACCTTTTTAGTGGCAGTTTAGGGCGGTGATTACACCAACTTAAGGCAATGATTACAACTTTTTATTCCACTCTCCAATGACATTTTATAGGAATTTTTTTGAAAATTTTTCAAACAAAAATATTTTATGATATTTATTGCCCAATTTATTTGGATATTTATTTGAAATTATTTTTTCTTAAAATTTTTCTTAGGTAATTCCTATGTTATTAGCTACCCATTATCATTTTTTTTATAGCATTTATGAACATTATTTACACAATGCAATAATTTTTGAAGGATTATTATGTTTAATAGGAATTATTGTATACTCATGTTATGCCACGAAGATGTGTAATTATGTACTAGCTTTCGTAGAATCAATTGTATAAAATTTTGTTCAAAAAAATTTTGGAAAAGGAAAAATTATTTTAAAATTTATAAGGGAAAAACTATATTGGTGATATTAAATATCCTTCGATATTATATAATTAGTATAATAAGATCGTAATAATATGAGTGTAGAGTTGAGTGTTTTATTCTTAGAATTTTGAACACACTTCGGTGTTAAATTTTAGGAATATGATATTTAGCTCTTGTATTTTGTTAATTTTCCATATTATATTGGATTTTATAATACAATGTTGTATAAAAATTGTGTGATTAAGAAAAATATATGAGCATGATAAGTAAATACATGCACTAATGGATTGATATATTTTTCTCAATTGTTTTACACACATAATTAGCCTCCATAAAGACATTACATAGGATAAATTATAAGAATAAGTTGAATATGTGAAGTCATATCTGGCAATTGCTAGATTGGACGTGGCAATCAATGAACTAGAACCCAAAATTAAACTAAATTCACCTATAGATGTAAAAGTAAAATATGAAAAAATGGAAGGAATCAAACAAGATTTGTTTAATGATTTTAAAGTATTCTATAAACTCAACCATTAGAAAAAGCATCCTTATGACTGAGACTATAGATGTAAAGATTTTTGTAGAATTTATGGCCAAAGAATTTAAGAAATTTGATAAAGAACAAAAAGTGTACTATCTTCCACTACTTGAAAAAACCTTTTATGATGGAGTCAGTGAAATGCAGGAGCACATTCTAAAGCTTAATAATTATCATAACAAATTAAAGACCCTTGGACTTTATCTGGATGATAATTTTCTTGTCTAGAGAGTATTGGAATCACTACCTTCAAAATTTGATATTCAAAAGACTACTTATCAAGTTCAAAAGAATGAATGGATAGTAAATGACAAGATAACCATTTTAAGTCAAGTAGAAGAGAACGTGAGAAAAGGGAGAACCCATATAGTTAGTTTAATGGCTCATGGTTTTACTTTTGGACAAGGAATGAGAGAACAATTTAAAAAGAATCGTGGGAAGTTTTCAAGTGATTAGAAAAAAAGACAAAATGATAATTATCTTAAACCTAAAAAGGCCTAGTTTAAAAGAAAGTGTTGATTTTGCAAGAAATTCGCATAAGAAAGCGAATTACTTTAAAATTAAGAAATCGGTGAAGAATAAAAAGAAAAAGCCACAGAAATTTAAAGAAAAAGCCTACTAGTTAGGGATATTTGTTTTCATTGAGCTTGTACTCAAATTTTCCATTAAGAATTTGTTTAGTTTATGTTTGATGGATGCTTCATCTAGTATTATGGAATTAAATAAAATATTTGCTTTAGTACATAGCTCAATTATTTTTATATTTATTTGAAGATTATTACTTGAATTTGTCAAAGTTTTGAAACCATCTTTATATTTCAAATTATTTTAAGATATTTTTTGACAGTGGGAGCTATCAAAATGCTTAGATAATGGGAGCTAAAGATAATATGTATCAATTCTATTGCCAAAAAATTCATTTGCTACTTCTCATAGTTTGGTCCAATGCAAAATAGATGTATATACATATATATATATTGACAACAAAAGAGGCTGTTGAATAGAATTATAGGTTTTAGATTAGGTTAATAGGCAAAAACTATGTTTAATTAAAACATATAGACTATAAAGACTTTTCTCTTTAGATGTGTTTAAAAATCACTTATGGTCTAAAGTAGTTCATTTTAGTAGGAGTAATGTTAACTAAAGGAAAGTATAGTCTTGTAGTCTGTTAAAATAATCTATAATATATGTAAGATAACCAGATAATTATCAAGAAAGGTTAAATGAAGTTGCCTAACTTACTATTTATATCTCATTTACTTTTATAACTTGGTGAAAAGAATTGTTATTTCTCTTCTAGGAAATTAGGAGAGAAAAACAGACTACAATATATTAATATTTTGGTAATTCTAGATCTGTGTGATGTGGAAGCACATGTTAATTAAGATAAAGCAGTGTTAAAGCCCAGAGAAAGTGTAATAGGCCTAAAATCATTATATGATTGCCCATAATACAAAGGCTCTAAGGGCATCCAGCTTGTCTGTAGTTCTAAAGGAGTCTAACATGTTAATATGCTTTTATGTTAATTTGGAAGAATCAAAATTTATTAGGCCTAAGTATTTTCTAAATGATAAGGGTTATCTCATATGCATTGGTCATATGTAGCTTATTATTAATTTAGGTCAATGGCTTTGGATTGTAAATGGTCTTGTATCTAGGTGGTATAATTAATTACATACTAACCTATAGAAGATAAAAAAATCTTATATGTACAGGTTTCTTAGACTTACTCTATCAATTGTCTAGGTAATTATAAATTTGTGACTGGATATGTGCTAAAAGGAGTTATGTTATGGAATTACTTTTAGTCAATTATAGCAACCTCCATTAAAAGACATGTCATGTTATATGTTATAAATACTTTATTGAGTTGATAAGTTAAAGGTTTTCTGTGGCCTTAACTAGGTTCATGTCATAATAATATTACTACTATAGAATTCTTTCTCTATAATGATTAATTTGCTCATGAAAAGGACTTCAAATTGAAGTACCTATTTGTGAGAGAGAAAATATGCGAGTGTATTACTTATCTTCTACGGATTGTATGCTTATAAATCCATTAACTAAAAGGCCTAATGGTGAATATAATGTATGGTCATAAGAATAAATTACATTTTCCTAGGCCTTTTCAATGTCTCAGGTTAATAAGAATTTTATTAATGTGAGCTTATCAATATCTTAAGATATATTTAAACAAAATACTTATAATGAGATATTCATATTGTCGCCATGCAATTTGTGCACATTCTGAGGGTATAGCGTGTGATTAGAGACATTTAGACCTCATCTTATTATTGTTGAGAATTTTATTTTTATCATGTATCTAGATAGACTTATACATAATCATATTAAGTTGTGTAAGTCTTATTCTACACATATAGATATCTATGATCTTAATTAGACAAATGAGTGTAAAAATAATATTTTCATATTAACATTAACCCCTTTTTATTACCGCTATTAATAAATGATATATATCCAAGTAGGAGATCATTAATAATTTGTGGACTATACATAATTTATTAATTAAAAAAAGACTATTGTTAATTAAGTCCTATGTGGCATAATTAATAGACAATTAAATACTTAGGCCCAATACTGATAAAATAAATATAAATCCTATGATTGATAGGATTCACAACCTAAACTAATTTATAAATATGGGTTCCTACCTCACATTTAAGTCTAAGGTTTCATGTTCCATATATCAAACCTGTTACACAGACAAATAGATTGTTGAGGAAGGCAATCTCCTATGACTTGTGATACTAAGTGATGGATTTAAGCAAATAAGGTATGTCATCTTGTATTATCTTTTTAATTGTAATTGATTTGTGAATTTCTCATGCTATAATTTGAAAGGCCAGATTAATTAATATTTGATAAATATTAAATAACTTTAGCAATTTTTGGATGCAATGGCTGTCAACCATACTCTATTAAAATTGTTAAATGGAATGATAAATTTCCATATAAAGTTTTGCTAGTTCATCCATTGAGCCTTATATTATGTGATGACCTTCTTCATGATATTTTAGGAAGCAAAATCTATGATGCCTATGGGAATTTTCAAATCTATAATTGACAAATAATATTTATACAAGCCAAAAATCCATAAAGAAAAGTACAAGAATTGCACAAACAGTATAAGAAATTTTAAATTACTTGCTCCTTCTATTGCATTCATTTGGTTAGATTAGAAAATTTTGTAGAAGAAGAAGGAAGAAAACAAGGGATGGTTCACTACCTGCATGCCCTTTAAGTGAGTCTTTTAAAGAGAATTCTAGTAAAAAAAATATACAATCTAATGGGAAATTGTAACTCAACTTATAAGGAGATGGGTAGGGACCTAAACTTTGATTATAACTTAACTAGGATTAACTAACCTATCACAGTTAACCTAAAGTCAAGTTATACACATACACCTTTTATATTTTATATTATACAACATGATTTAGGTATTATTATTATATTAATGATATAGAATTATTCATTTAATTCAACCATATTAAAATGTGTTAGTCACTAAAAAATGTTTAAATATTTTACTTGGATAACATATTTTAATACATAAAAATTTGGATTACAATATGTGGCCATATTCAAATAATGTCAATAATACAATTCATACCATTATAGCCATCGGTCAAATGTAAGTATTTAGCAAATGCATACCTGATCATCCAATAGGGTTGAAAAGATATATATTTATAAAACACCCATTTTAAAATGACCAAACAAAAGAAATAAGTGTACAATCAAAATAATCCGTTCATCAACCCAAAATGCATTTACAATAATTTAAGATAGGGTCTAAACATCTCTTTATATTGCTATAATACAATATTTGCACCTTTTACAATATAAGAAAATGACAATATTATATTATCATAAGATCTTAAGATCAATATTATTTTGTGTTTCAAAATACAAAATACTCTAATGAACTTAAAACATAAAAAAATTTAACAAGGCCCATATCTAATACATGTTTTTTAAACATTCCTATAGCAAGGCCCTTGGTTAATGGGTTTGCAAGCAAATAATCTAATGAAATGTGTTGTATTTGAGTGAGATGCTTGTGTATCTTCTCTTTCATAAACTGATAGTTCACATCAAAATGTTTCATGTAGGCTAAACTTTTATTATTTTAAGAAAAGCTTATAGCATAGTATTGTCAAAATAAATAGTCAAATATTTTGAAATGCTTTCAATTAAGCAAAACTCAAAAATAAAATTCTTTAACCATATTGCCTCTCAAGTTATTTTATAGCAAGTGACATACTTCACTTCTATAGTAGAGGTTGCTATTAATGACTGTTTAACACTTTTCCATGACATAACTCCTCCTATAAGCATAAAGATATATTCAGATGTTGATATCTTATCATTTGGATAACCTGTAAAGTCAGAATCTGAATAACATATACAAACTAGATCACTGGACCTTTTATATGTCGATATATAATTCATTGTGCCTTGAAGGTATCTTATGACTTTCTTCGTTGTTGTCTAGTGCCTTTAACCAGGATTACTTAAGTACCTTATAAGTACACTAATCTTAAAAGCAATATTTGGGCATGTATACATTTAAGCATATATCATGCTATTGATGACTGAAGCATATGAGACTACACTTATTCTAAATTTCTTATCATCATTCTGAGGACACTAGGCCTTTGAAAACACTTCACCTTTTTGCATAGGTGACGAATTGTATGAGCACAAAGTCATATTAAATCTCTAAAATCCTTCATCAATGTATGATTTTTTAGATAAAGAAAGTAAACCCTGGGATCTATTATGATAGATCTCTATGCCAAGCATAAAAAATGCATTTATGAGATCTTTCATATCAAAATTCTATGACAATGTCTTTTTTATCTCATTCAATAGGCTCACATCATTGCTTGTAAGGAGAATGTCATCAATACATAATACAGGATTACAAAATTGCTTGCATTCATCAAATAATAGATGTATTGATCCACTGCATTCTCCTTTAAACCAAAAGAAGTTACAACCTCATCAGACTTGAGGCACCATTGCCTTCAGGCCATATATTGACTTATTTAACTTGCACATTAAGTGCTTTTTTTCCTTTTCTTAGAAACTATCTAGTTATTTCATGTAAACTATCTCTAATAGGTCACCATTAAAGATAGTAGTCTTTATATCCATTTGGTGTAGCTCCAGATCAAAATGAGCTACTAAATCCATCACAACTTAAAATGAATCCTTAGTCAAGACTGGTAAAAAAGTCTTCTTATAATCCACCCCTTCCTTCTAAGTATAGTCTTTTACTATTAATCTAGCCCTGTATTTTTCAATCTCACCTTGGGCAGTATATTTAATCTTAAAAATTCATTAGCACCCAACAAGTTGATGCCCTATAGGTAATTTCACCAGATCCTATACATTATTTTTATACATCAAATCAATTTCCTCTTCCATAACATGTCTCCATTTTAAAGAATTAGAACTTGAAATAGCTTTTAAGAAATTAATGGGATTTGAATCGTCACTTACATCAAACTTATGTTCTTGTAAATAAACCACATAGTAATCTATAATTGCCTATTGACGAGTTTTGTGTGATCTTTTTAGAGGAACTTCTTCAATCATGATATTCAGTTCAATCATCGATTGAACTAGATTGATTTGTGGCTCAATCATTGATTAATCTAGATCAATTTATGGCTTTATATGAGATGGTTCGACAAAAAGAAGTATAATAAGAACAATACTTTGCTTATTAGCCATTTGCAAGACATTGCTTTATTCTTCTCCAAGAGTAATCTATGATGACTTGTTCTCATTATTTTATTCATCCTCAGAATAGACAAAACGATCTAACTCAATAATTCTTATTAAATGAGTGCTTCCTTTTGAACCGGTGTAATAACTAATGAAATACCCACTAATCATTCTCGATTAAATTTTCCTAGTATACGGGTTATAAGGCCTAATTTCTACTTTACAACCCCATACATGAAAATATTTTAAGCTAGGCTTCTTCCCATATATTACTCATAAGGAGTCTTTAACAAAGATTTACTTGGAACTTGATTCAATGTATACATAGCAGTTCTTAAAGCATCACCCCATAAAAATTCTAGTAAGGTGGAATAAGCAATCATACATTGTATCATCTCTATAAGTGTTTTATTTCTTCGTTCTATAATTCTATTCTGCTCTAATGTACCAAGCATAATGTAATTGGCTTCTATTCCACACTTTTGTAGTATCTTGCAAAAAGACCAAGATTCCTTCCTATTTCATCATATTTACAATAAAATTCACCACCTCTGTCTAAATACACACATTTAATTTGTTTCCCTCGTTTTAGTTCAATCGCAACCTTAAAGCTTTTGAATACTTCTAATGCTCTAAAATTTTTAAAATTATTATTTAAGTCAATTTTATATAAACCACAACATAAATTACCCATTCTAATAATAGAAGAGTCATGATATAACTTAAAATTATTATTTTTAAATAAATATGAATATCCATCCTTGTCTAACAAGTTATAGAAATTAAATTCTTTCTCATGGAAGGTATAAAAATAACATTTTTTAATTCTAAAACATGACTAATAGGTAGAAACAAAGAAATAACTCCTATATATTTAACTTGTATTTTGTCTTCATTTCCAAGTTTCAAGATTGTTTCACCCTTACTGGGCTTCCTCAAATTTCTTAATGGTTGTAAGCAATTTGTGACACGGGTAGTGACACTAGCATCCAGCCACCAAGTGTTAGAAGGAACTTCAATAATATTTGATTGCAAACAAACTAGAGCTAAAAGGTTACCTTTCTTTTTTTTTTAAGCCACTTCTTGAATTTGAAATAGTTAACTCTTTTGTGCCCATATTTTTTTATAGAATTTGCAATTTCCTTTAAATGAAGCTTTCTTGGGCTAATGTCATTGCTCTTTCATGTCACTCTTCTTCTTTTCATGACTAAGCTTCCTTCTAGATAGGCTTATTTCCTTATCTAGAACTTAAACCATGAAAGATAAAATTTGCAGTTTGCATCTTTGTTTTCTTTATATCTTTCTCCACTTAACTCACTATAGAAATTATTTCATTAATAACCTATTCTCCTTTTTAAGCATTGTATGACATTTTCAACATATCAAACTAAGGAAGAAGTAACTCTAAAGCATAGCAAATAAAAAACTATCTCCTAAGTTAACATTCATACTATTCAGCTAGTTATGATAATTCACCAACTTTAATATATGCTTTTGAGCACCACTCACTCCATTATAAATAATTTTTTTTCTAATAAGGATAGATAATGCCCTTTCTTTTCTTTGTCAAACTTGGCTTATTTCTCTACCATTGAATTTAGGAATGCTTTTACATTCTGATTATCAGGAATACTTTGCCTTATGGTTTTCTCCATAATGTACTTTATCATTATGAGATAGACTCTATTGGAGTGAGTCCATTTTTCATGTTGTGTTCTTTGAACAAGAGTTAACTTTTCATTAATTACTGGTTCCTCTTCACACAAGACTAGATTAAGATTGGAAACTGCTAAATATAATTTTAAAGATTCCACACAGTTCTCATGATTGGTCTCATTCAACATTTTTACATAAGTCAGTTGCATAGGAACTGAAGTTACGAAAAATCATTAAAGAATTTATGAAACTAATAATAAATTATCAACATTGCATGTCAAACATTAATTATGCTAAAATTTTCCTCATAATGATGCACTTGTTTACAATATAATGTTATAAGACTTAGTCCTTATTTGGTAATTAACTGATAGCTGTAGCGGTTAGCTAATTCAATTAGCTATTAACTAATGGCTGATTATGTTAACTGATTTGATCACTTGATTGCATTAGTTATTTGAACAAGAGTGTTTGCTAAAATCAGCTATTTATGTGCAAAATAACATAGAGAGGTATGAGTATATTTTATAAATTATTCAAGTATTCTTTTATTTTAATATTTTAGATTATATATGTTATTTAGTAAGTTAATTTTTTTTATAAATAATATATCATTATAATTATTATATATTAAATATTTTTTAAAATTAAATTAATATAATTTTTATAGTAAATAAATTTATTAATAAAAAATTAGTAACTATAATTATTTAATATATTTTTCCTAATCATAAGTTGTAAGATATTTATTTACTGGTTATTTTAAAGTTAAAAGTTCACCAGTTTTGGTACTAATCCGATTCATCAATAGTTTGCTTCTTCAACTTTTAATTATTGATAAATCTTCTGCCATAGTCAAATGAAGCCTGTGTAGTATGCTGTATTTAAATTAATGTTTTCTAGAATCTTAAAAGGGTTAACTTCAAAAATAAAAATTTTATCAAAAAAGAAATTGAAAGAAAAAGAAGTAGAATACCAGGGAAGGTTGTGGGGAAATGACGGGAGAATGACATGAAAGAAGTAGAAAATAGGAAGAGTAAGGCGAGCTAAAGGAAGGATAAATCGAAGAATATGAAGAATTATCGGGGGTATTTCATCCATTTAATAATTTGATAGCCCAACAACTGTTTGAAAATGTTGCTAATGCTGGCGTTTTGAAAAATAGTTGATTCAAAGCCATCAACCATTCCAAAAAACTAATTACTAAACAACTTATTCAATTATGAATTAACTAAATTTAGTCAATTGGTTAAAAGCTAACTTAAAAGCCATCTACCAAATATCACTTTAGTAATGATAGGGTATAAGTATCACAACATAATACAAGAATTATATGCTAAATTCCTAAAATCAAACTCCAATAAAGAATTCAATAATTTAAAAAAAATAACATACAATTCTAGCATTTATGTCATCACTTACAAACTACATTAACATTATTGTACCAATATAGTACAATACCACTAATATAGTACTCTCCTTTATTCACATTTTTATTTTGATCAATATATATAGTTAAACAACATAATAGATATTTTCATACAAGATCATGAAATTCTATGCAATTAACCAATGATAGGTGAGTATAAATTACATAAAATTTAGAGGCATAACATGAGTAATTGCAATCTTTTCATAAATGAAATAATTGTATATTATTACTAAAATTAAGGAAAATATGCATACAGTATATAAATGATCTAATAAATTTTGATATAATAGATAATCAAGCAAAGATTGTACAGTAAAATTCTTAGGTTGAATTTTTCATTAAATTAATATTTATAAAAATAGGATAAAATTAATAAAATATTTAGTTTCCTACAAAAATTTGGAAAAATCACTAAAAAAAATAAGTGTCGAGAGTGGAGCTTGATAGTATTTCGATTCAGAATGATTTGCCATAAAAGGTAGCATATGGCTTGAATACACCATTCATTTGAAATTGACCTAATTTCTAATTTAGTGTATTCAACGATTTTTATCATGATTTTTTAGTGGTAATTTTCTTCTTTTAATTCCTATCATTTTGAACTTACTTCCCTAATTTAATTCACAACATTGAGACCAATTTATTTCTAAAATTGCTCATTAAATGAGATCAATTTTACACAATTAACATTAATTGTTGCTTAGAACCCATTATTTATAATTAATGAGATCAATTTTACATAATTATTTCAGTATCTATCATAACTCCTTCATCTAGAACCATGTAACATTGATTGCTAACTTAGACAATTTTTTTAAACACTTTAATTTGTAAAGGTCCTAAATGAATTCATTTATAATACACCAAATTACACATGAATTTTATCAAGGCTCTAATCAATTTTTTCATGGAAAACAACCCAAAAATAATTTTCCCTTTAATTCTATGAATCAATCACCACAAGTTTCGTACAAAATTAAGGAAAACATTCTATTCTATATCTAGAAAATTCTCATGAAAAATCCATCACCACAAATTGCTTACACATGAACTATGTTACAATTTTTCTCAATTGACAATATAAATAATAAGAAAATAAACAAAAAATTAAGAATAAAGTTGCCATAATTTTTCTCAATTATTTTGGCTAAAAAGCATATGAAGAATTCAAGTTAGATGGAATATAAAATCATACAACATCAAAAAATTATATAGCTTGTGTAATCTGATTCATCAATATGAATTTTAGGCTCTTAGATCATTTTGTGAAAATTTTCAAATCTATAATTCATAAATAATATTTATACAAATCAAAAGTCCATAAAGAAGAGTAGAAGAATTGCACTTGCACAAATAGTAGAAAAAGTTTTTGAATTATCTGATCCTCCTGTTGCATCCATTTGATCACTTAAAGGGCTTGAAGGCAATGAATCATCTCTTGTCTTCTTCCTTTCCCTTCTATAAAATTTTTTGATCTGATCAAATGAATGTAATAGGAGGGCAAGGTAATTCAAAAACTCCTTTTACCATTCATGCAATTCTTGTATTCTTCTTTATGAACTTTTGACTTGTATAAATATTGTTTATCAATTATAGATTTGAAAATTTCCACAATGCCTTCAACCTTAATTTTACTCTTCCTCCAAGTTCCCCTTTGGCTTCCTATTATATGTCAACTGATGTGACCCTGTTCAGATGCAACCGCATTCTCAATGTACGTCACCTCCCAAATAGTGCTACAAAATATGGCTGCGCTGGTTACAATATAGATGTCTCTTACGACTCTGACCCTCGGAAAAAGTAAGGAAATCAATAGCTATTTATCTGCATGTTCAATGGTTCAGCTTCCGAGCAAAGACATTCCTGACAGTGCAGACCCTTTTACATTCGCATCTTCTCAGATCCCTCTTCAAGTACAATTGTATGATGATTGTGGAAAGTGTTACAACCAGGAGGGAGGCTGGTGCCAACTTGACAGCAACCAAAAATTTCTATGCGCCCAAGGTTATTGCACATAGGTATCATAATTGCAGATTACTTGGCTTCTACTTTCCTTCTGTGTTCTATTCTTGTTGATGTTCATGTGACTCCTAAGTACCGAGTCGCTGATACTTACGTTCTCCTTTGAAATGTTTCATTCTTGGTGAGTTCATACGTTTTTGATAATGATATATAGCCTTGATTGCTCACCGATGCTAATAATTAGTTTTCTAAAATTTTCGGTTGAAAATAGTTTTGATTCTGCTGCGTGACTGTCATAAGTAATTGTTGCTTCCTTTTTCTTCAATGGTCAAACTACAACAAGGAGTGGCACCGGCAACTGGAGGGCTGCTAGGTAATTTAATTAATGTACATAGATCTTTTGTAGTGTTGCATCAAATTTCATAATCCTGGCCATCATAAACTCATAATACACCACTCGGTTAAATTCATTAGATACACATTTTAAAACCACTGGACTCTTCTTTTTATCACTGATTTTTAATTTAAATCACTTCCTCATTTATAGCTGTTATAGCAGGAGGTTGATTAATGGTCGACTTTCTTAAATGGAAGAAGCAAAGGCCATCCAATCAAATGATCAATTCCTCTTTAAAGAAACATGATTCCTCCATACCAATAGGTATGCTTATTCAGAGTTAAAGAAAATGACCAATTCCTTCTGGAACAAATTAAGCCAAGGAGGATATGGAAGTGTATATAGAGGACAGTTATATGGTGGGTGACTAGTTGCAGTCAAAGTATTGGTTGAATCCAATGCTAATGGTGAGGAATTCATCAATGAAATTGTAAGTATTAGCCATGCTTGTCATATTAACATTGTCACACTTCCTAGTTTCTATATCCAAGGATTGAAAAGAGCTTTAATTTATGAGTTAATGCCAAATGGATCTCTCAAAAAGTTTCTAAAAGAGGGGAATAGTGAGATGCTCCATCATTAATTAGATTGTAAAACTTTGTATGCTATTGCAATAGGTGTTGCTTGGGGATTAGACTATTTGCATAGATGCTACAGTACTATAATCTTGCATTTTGACATTAAGTCTCACAACGTTATGCTAGATGAACAATTTTGTCTAAAGATTTCAAATTTTAAGCTTGCAAAAATATGTCCTAAAAGGGAAAGCATCATATCCCTCACTAGTGCAAGGGGAACTATTAGATATATTGCTCCCAAGGTATTTTCTATAAATTTTGGTGGAGTTTCTCACAAATCAAATGTTTATACTTATGGAATGATTTTAGAAACTGTTGGAGGGAGAAAGAATACAAATATGAAAGTTGATTATTCTAGTAAAATGTATTTTCCACGTTGGATCCATAAATGTCTTGAATGAAACCTAGATCTTGTTCTCCATTGTATTAAAAATGAAAGTGACAATAAAAATTAAGCCTGCTAATAATGAGTAAGATGGTTGAAATGCTAGATAGAAGCTTGGAATCCTTACAAATGCCACCCAAACCTTATATTTCTTATCCCATGTCATCTCCACCTCATGACACTTCTAGTTCTTTGAAACTTCTGAAATAATTCATAGCCATAAAATTGTGAATTATATTATTTTTCTCAATTTCAAAAGTTTCAATGTCAAGCATGGATACTTGGATGCTAGTGGAATAATGTAATGTTTAGTGATCAATAGAAATTCCTTGTTTCACTAGTATATTTAACTTGCATAATTTTAAGCTTATGATGTGATATTTAGCTAAAAATTAAGATCAAATCAAGAATACCTATAAATAATTAGATTTGCATTGATATAATGTATGTGTACATATTGAACAATTGATTGCCACACTTTGGAATGAAATTAGTTGATTCAATTGTTCCTTTTGGAGAGTAGTGTGTGCTAAACATTTGTTAACACCTCCATAACGATGTTTCTTTTTGTTTTTCTTCTATAGATGTCTTTTTAAGCTTTTACTTGAGTATTTAATCTTGGGCTAAAGTTCTTGGTCACCTAATAGTGATTATAGTAGCCAGTTGTCCTAATCATTGGCATTATAAATGCTAAACTAAAACAAGAAGATAAATTAGGGCTTAATAAATCAAAATGAAATTTGGGGTTTTAAGAAACACACCATGCATAGTGGTGTGCCCATTGCAATTTAAACAAAGTATAATGACCCCAAATTTGTTGGCTAATAGCAGAATTTATGTTCTCATTATTCTACCTCTCTATCTTATGAGTCAACTTAGCAAAGCTAACATTTTTAACTTGATAAGATTGAGTATGAAAAAATTGTCAAAACATTTATAACTTTCAATTTTGGGGATCAATCTAAAATTGCATATAAAATTGAAATATCAATATTTTTTAGGCCAAAAGCATTGTTTGCCCCCCTTTCTCTCTACCTTAATGGCATTGAACTTAGCTTTCCAATCTTGAAAGTTTTTCTCTTACCTTGGCATTAATGTTCCAATAATTGAAGGACAAATAAATGAATGAATTTATTATGAAAAAGTACTATTTCAAAATTGAATTTCAATATTATTATGTTGTAAACTCTAATATTTAAATAAAAGTTTAAAGATTAAAAATTTATTTTAATCACTATAAGATTGGATTTTTATCAATTTCATTTCTAATTAAAAGTTTGTATCAATTTAGTTCTTGTAATATTAAAATATTCAAATTTTAATCCTTTCTTATAGTAATCTAGCATTTAATCTCATGTGCAAAAATACTAAAATTTAAGGATTTTTAATCTTATGAGGATCAAATTAATACAAATTTTTAGTCATGGATAAAATTAATAAAAATTTAATTTTATAGGGACAAAAATAAATTTTTATAAAATTAAATTTTTAATCAAAGTTAAATTATAGGCATCAATGTAATTTTTTGTCTTTTAACTACATGATATGAAAGATTATTTTAAATAAAATACTCAAAAAGAAAAAGGTAAAGGAAAAAAGACCTTGCTCACCTAATAACTAATGTTATAGGAAAGATTGGGAAGAATCTGAGTAACTTCAAAGTAATTAAGAGGAATCTAAGTAACTCTGAAGTAAATAAGCATAGAAGTCATTGGTGTAATAAACACTAAAGCAAGAAGATAAGACTTAGCCAAATTAAAAAGAGGGTTGAAGTTAAGACACATACAAGAATAGTAGAATAATCCCATTGCAAGTTAAACAACTAGCAGCATTACTTCCAATTTGTTGGTTGATAGCAAAATTTGTTATTGAATTTTTTACTAAAATGCATGCTTATAGTATATTATACTCATTTTTATATTATCAGCTTATCAATAACTTATTTTAATTTCAATAGTCTATTCCACTCTTCATGATCAAAGATATTGGGATGTTGATGTTATGCATTACCTATAAAAAAGATAATTTTTGTATAGATTGGATGGCTAACTACAACTTATTTTTGGATTCTAGATTATTTGATCCACACACATTCTCCTTAAATATTATATTACTCTTGACCGATGTTTTAAAAGTCTATAAGACTTCCATTGTGTAATCTTTTTTCTTTGGATTTTGGTCCTGTTTTATCACATAAAAGAATATTTATAAATTAGATCAAACTTCTTATATTTTATAAACAGTTCTAATTAGGCATGTTAGGTCAAATATCAATGAGCTATTTTAATGTAATGGTTTAGTTTAAATAAGCCTATAAATCAAGTCAAACTTCCTTAATTTTATAAACAAATCAGGATAACCTAAAATTTTAACTTATAAATAGATCATAAGTCAAACAAAGGTCAAAATTATAATGTAAACTAGTGATACTATGAAATAGAGTCTGTGCTCATTAGCATGGATCTCATAAATATCATTAAATGATAACATTAGAATACATATGCATAAAAAATTATTAATAGATACTAGTATAAACAAATATGCAATGACAAGTTCTAAATTTGATCAGATTTTATAGTGTACTTATTGCAATATATCTATAGAAATAAATATACATTTATAATTTTTTTATTTATGCAATTTCAAGTTTTAAATTTGAAAATTTTAAACATTTCATATAAAAATTATAACTACATTAAAAAGTACATAAAAAGTGAATTTTGATTAATCAAAGTTACATAAAATATTCAATTCTAGTCTTTATGAGTCTTCATTGATAAAATATGTCATCATCAATTTCCTAGGTTATCATGGAAGAAAATATAGACATCATAGGTAGCCTTCATTGCATTTTAAGACATTCATAATTTCTTCATTTGTAGTGTTACCATTACTTTATTTATTTATTCTTAAAACTAAATCAAACATCAATCAATCATTGTTGAGCATACGTTGTCTCAACCATTTTATTAGAAGTAACTAATTCCTTATTTTTTATGTATTTTACTGCATTTTTTTATTTACAAAAACTACATATTACTAAGCAATTAAAATTATAATTTAACAATAATGATATATTACTATAACAATAATAATTGAAGATTGAACAAAATGTTTACAATTAAACTTAAAGGATTAAATTTGAATTATTGTCAATATAAAATATCTTACCCTATTACTAGATGAGAATAAGATATATCATTAAATAAGAAAAATTAATTAAGAATATTCAACTACAATAAAGAATTTTTATTTTTTTTTATTGATATGGCAATATGTGGGTGATTGATAGGTAAAAAAAAATTTACATTGACAATGAATCAAATATAAATCCTAAACTTAATGTATATTAAAAAAAATTTATTATGTATAAAAAGAATATAAGAATTTTTACAATTCATGTTATTAAAATTTGTAATTTTATACAAAAATAAAAATTTTACAAATATTTTTATGTATTTTTATTTAACTTTTCACAATTTATATAATTCTAAAGTTTTGTAATTTCTTGTATGACAAAATTTTCAAAAAATTATAAAAATAAATTTAATTCTATGTTTTTATGTACTTTTTATTAATATAATTGTAATTTTTATATAAAAGGTTCAAAATTTTCACATTTAAAAATTGAAATTGCATAAATAAAAAATTTAAATATAAGTTTATTTCTATAAATATATTGTAATTAATATATAATAAGATTTAAGTAGATACAAAACTAGTAATTAAATGATTGATTATAATGTGTATTGATAATTTTTTAAATATATGTACTCTAAGTTGCCATTTAATGATATATATACAATTCATACCAGTCAGAACAATCTCTAACTCATAATATTATTTAATGACATTTATAAAATTTGTATTAAAGAGAACAAATTCTAACTCATAAATTATGAGTTATAAATAGGTTAGGTCGAATTAAGCTTTATCCTAAATAGGCTATGTTTGCTTTCTAAATTATTGGCCTAAGCTTGGCCTGTTAGCTTATATAAGGCCAAAATTTTGGCTTGACTTAACCTATTAAAGAAGTCTGATTAGACCTATTAACTTATTTAAAAGTCTCCCAATATAAATAAGTTTTCAAATTTGCAAATAGATTAAAACTTTTTTAAGATCCAAAATTATCCAATGGCCTAATTAGACTTATACACATACATTCATATATATGTGTATGTGTATCAAAATATTTATATTATTTGTATGTATAATATATATTATATTATATTATTTATAATTAAATAAGCCAGCCTAATAAACTTATATATCAAGTCTAAAGAAAAAAAACTTATCTTATTTATCTAAATAGGTCAATTTATTAGTTTAAACCTAGTTTATTTAGATAAATAGATCAAGTTAGATTAAGTTTTAGATATATTAAGTCATAAGCTCCTGATAGATCGCTTGACTTACTTACACCCCTACTTATAATATCGTTACCCAATTATAATTACTATTTACACAAATATGTAAGATAGAAATATGATAGATGAATAAATAACAATGCTGTAGGTATAAAAAGGTAAATACTAAAATATGTTGGACAATACAAAATTTAAATAGCTATGTTTTAAAGTTTAGAAGATAAAGTTTGGAGCATTATGCTACTAATTTTAGAATTAAAAATGACTAGATAATCCCTTAGTGTCTTCCCAATTCCTATGGGCGGAAAGTAAGTAAGGGCGTTTGATTTGTAGAATATTTTTAATATTTTTGAAAATATTTCAACAAAATATTATATTCTCATATTTGATTCAAAATTTTTAAAAAAATTAGGAATGTCATATTTTCAGGAATGTTTGTAACTTAATTTTTTCCTAAAATATTTTTATAGAAGGAGGTGGATATCTTAAATTACTATAGAATGAAAATATTAATACTAAAATAAAATAATAAAATTATCCTTGCATTTAATTTTCTTTCTTATTTGTCACTTTATCAAATAATTTTTAATTTAAATTAGGAAATAATTATTACCTTATTTTTAAAATATTTTTATTATTAAAAATGCAATGATATTAATTTTTAATTTTAATTCCTTTCCTATTATTGTTCCCAATGTTTGATAGATTATTTTAACATATTTATATATACATATGATTTCTTTTATTGAAGAATAATATAATAGGCTTAGAATTTCTTTTAAAAAAACATGCATATTTATACATACAAGTATAAAATAATAATATTTTTATATTAAAGAAGAAACTACAATGTAAAATTTTATACTAGTATGAAGCAAAGTTGTGAAAATAATATAATGATGAAAATTTATAATTTTGCGAAAGGAGAAATGTTAAGTATAGTTAATACTATAATAATAATTTAAATAAATTACATTCACTTTATTTTGAAAATTGATCTAATAATAATAATAATGTGACTAATAATAAATATACTTTGTAAATGTAAAGAATATAGAAAAACAAACAAATAACCAGCTTATATATGACTTATTTTTAGCAAGGGTTATAGTATTTGATTACTATCAAGAATAATAACCAAATTTTATTCTAAAATAAAAATATATTAATTTTTAAAATAAAATATATTAAATATTAAAAAATAATAAAGTATAAAATATTTTTATATATATTTTAATAAAATTTTAGATGTTAAATATAAAAATTTAACTTATAATGTGTTAAAAAATAATTATTTATTTAGTTTTAAATAAAAATATAATTTATTATATTATATTTTATAATTAAAAATTTTAATAAAGATATTTTTGGAATAATATCAAAATTCTCAAAAATATTAAATATGAATCAAACATATTAATATAATAAATATGAGAATTTGACAAAATATTCTTAAAAAAATTTATAGTGAATTAAATATAAGAATATTATATTCTTATTAATTAAATTCCTAAAAATCATATTTTTTAGAATGTATACTTTCCTAAAAATATAGATTCTACAAATCAAATACTACCTTAAAGCAAACATCGAAAGACTCAGTCTTGATCAATATCACCTTTTCAAGTTATTTTATGATTATAATATTTAATTAAATAATTAATGTAAATTCATTACATTCCTTTAGTTTTTTTACTTCGACTTCATTAATTTGTTAAAATTAATTAATTTTTAAAATTATAATAGGAGTAAAAAGAGATTAAATCAAATTAAATTTCACTTAAAATAAATTATAAAGGTATTTGGTAAATGGTTGATATTCATCAGGTTTTAACTTATTTGGAGAGCTTTTAATATTAGTCGAATTAAATAATTATTTTACATGTCAGTAAGTAGCTGCTTTGATCAATAAATTAACTAAATTTAGTATTTTTAATTAATTGATTCATAAAAAATATGTAAAAAATATTAGCCTCAAATTGCGCACACACACACTTATAATATTTTAATATTATGCTATATGATTAGTTAATGAAATTAATTTTTTTATATAAAAAAAGTAATAAGGTTAATTTATACACATATATAAACAATAGCTTTTCCAATTTGTCATTTAGTCCAATTCTTAAAACATTGCTTAAAGAAAAAGAGATTATTTAAGGTATAAAATATTATAAAAATAATTATTTTTGATCAAGCCATATTCTTCTTAAGAAAAATGACGATGAACTATATATATATATATATATATATTGAAAACTTAATATAAAATAACCAAAAGTGAACATGGACATTTAAATATATTTATTTCTTAAATTAAAATTAAATAATTATAACAAATTATAATAATAAATTTTATTAAATAATTTAATAAATAATAAATTATAATAATATATTTTTAGGAGAAATTTTAATTTAATATATAATATATGAAATTTGAAATAATATTAAAGTAAAATAATATATTCAAATAAATTATAAAATATACTTATATTTTTATACATCATTTTATATGTAAATAAATAATTTTAAAAAACATCTTTTTTTAAATAATGTTATCAACTAATTAAAACAACAATCAACTAATTGATAATTAAATTAACTAGTTTTAATATAATTGGTTAATTACTAAATAGGACTTATAACTATATAAAAAAAATTGGACTAGCCAAACTTGATCTATAACTTATTATAAATTTATAAATTTATAAATTTAGCTTGAAATACTCATGCATAAATTTTTTAAAGAATAACCTAATCTATAAGTCTATATAAACCTATTAATCATTAATATATATTTCCTAAAAATAATAAAATGAATGAAATTATGTCAAACTAAAATTTAATATTATCAAGTATAATTCAATTAATATAAAAAATTGCTTGAACAAGATTTCATGTTAATATTTTGATTTGAACTCACATCAACTAAAAATTATAAAATTCAAAGTTTGGCTCAATTTGACTATACAAAAATTGATAGATAAAAAATTTTTTAATAAATTTAAAATTCATTTCAAAATTACTAATATATAAACTTCTTAATTTTAATATTAAAATCTTAAAATGAATATTAATATATAATTTTTTTAACAAAACGGGCCAGAGCCCCAATATATATATATATATATATATATAGACATGCGCACGCACACAAATTATAATTAATTATAATTCTTTAAGTATTATTTATTTAGTTGTATGTTAACGAGTATTAATTTACAATCCGTTTATGTCTTAGGTTATTTAGTATGACACAAATTATTAGTTTGTATTAGAGGTCAAGTTAAATTGAACATTTATATTTTTAAAATTGAACTTGCTAAAAATAAATAAACTTGCAATTGAGTTAAATATTATGAAATTTAAATAATTCGAACTTGAACCTAGTTTGAACATAAATTTAAATATGTTTGCATAAGCTTATTTGAATAGAACCTAGTTTGAACATAAATTTAAATATGTTTGCATAAGCTTATTTGAATAATGTATTATTAAGCCTCTCTGATCAAATTTAAAACATTTAAATTTTAATTTTAATTTATACAATTTTATCTAAATAGTTGCATAAATTTAAGAATTTATTTTTCATATATAGATCAAACACTATTTTTTATTTCATTTTATTATTAATATAAATTTTTTAAGATAATTTTATTTATCTCCCCTAAAGTTCGGGTATATGTAATTCACCACCCTCCCATATTTTTAAAAATTTCACAAACCTTCCTTAATAGTTAATCCACATTGACTCTTTTCATTTAATTCTAATTCTACCCTTTAAGTATTATAGTGTTATAAGTCTTTCTAAAAATGCTATATAAATTAATAAGATTAATTATAATAATTCTTTTAAAATGATCAATAAGATAATGTTTTAATATATATTTTTAAAATATTTTAAATTTATTTAAATACTTTCATAGAAGATGTAAATTTATAAAAATTTTATAGCTTTTTATATATTTTATATATTACAGATAAAATAAAATTTGCATTTTTTTAATTTTATAAAAAAATTTCAATGTTTTAGTTTATGTAATTATTTGATTAACATGTACAACACCAAAATTTATATTTTTAGTGTTTTAACTAAACAAATTATCTCATACAGTATGCAAAGTGTGATTACTCAATTTTGTGAGAATTAAGGTTTGATAGGAAAAGTGAACCTATGCACAAGAAACTTGGAATTGTGATTAGTGCAAATCCTGCATCTCTAATTGCAAGGTTCGTAATTCATTTTAATAATTGGTATTAAAGCCTATAATTATAGTTGGATTATACGTGGATTTGTGAAAAATACTATGAAATAATAAATTTAATAATCTGCAATGGTAGACTTTCTCGAATGAAAATTTGTTATCAACTTTAAAATTATATCATAGCTTCGTTTTATTGTAAATTTCATATTTGATTATTGTTATATATTTTGTTATCTATGATAAGCATATTTTCTCATTCAAATTGATTTAATTTTATATTTGCTCATTGAAACCGATTTGTGTTGTGGAGAAATAAAAGTCAATTTATGTGTGTATCTTTTTGGGCTTACTGTTTGACAAAATCAAGTCCTATATTCATACTAATTGATTCAACAAAAAAAACTTGCAAAAGTAGTGATGTTTATGCATGTCTTGAATATAAAATATTATATAGTACCGTTTTATGCCTTTATAGTTCATAGGTCTACCAAAATCATAGTATTACATATGGCTACAACGATTGCCCAAATTTGTGCAGAATTTTGTGAAAATGTTTTTCGAGTATGGTACTTTGAGGTTTGTTCTTATTTTTATAGAAAATTGGTACTGCATAATTGTGTTCATGTATGTGTTCCATATTAATTACCAAAATAATTTAACGAATTAAAATATTAAAAATATAAAATTTAATATTGTCCATATTAATTACATAAGTTAATAAATTAAAACACCAAAAACATAAACAAAATTTTATGAAAATATTTTTTTTCTTTAAGATAATAAGTAACTTTTACATAAAAAATAAAATAATATAATTTCTATCAATATGTTTTTTTTTTATATTTGTAACATGCAAAGTATACAAAATATTACAAATTTTTTATAAAATTACACCTTTTATAAAAATATTTATAAAATATACATTGGTATAAAACAAAAAGAGTCAAAGTTGTAAACTTTTAAGAGAAGTTTATGAAGTTTTTGAAAATAGAAGGGAGGTTAGTGAATTATGCTCAAACCTCAGGGAGGCAAATAAAATTTATCCATTTTTCTATAACCATCAAATTTATTAAAAAGTTAAGTATAATCATTACATAATAACAATAATTACATTTAGTAAAAAAAATGCATACTAGAAAGCTAATTACTTAAACCAACACACTTTTTTTTATATAACCTCAATAATTATAAGTGTAATTGAACTTTTTTATGCATTATATTATTTATATGTAGTATAAATAGGTTTGTTTAGGCTCGTGATTGAGTCAAGTAGTATGAAATTTAAATTTGACATATAAATTAATTGAGTCAAGCTCATTTAAACTTAACTTGTTCAAAGTCGAACTCAAATTAAACTTTTTGTAAATCAATTTCAAGCCACTCATAAATAACTTGATTCATTCTACATTCCTAATCTTTATGATGAAAGCCTTTAACTCAAGCAGTATTTGATATTCTTTGAAAGCTTTGTATTTTTCTTTACATTCACTATTTGATCTTTAATCTTTACACATACATGTCTAGTGGTTTAACGACTCCAATTATGGCATAAAAAATAAAAAAATATTAGTGTGAGAATTTTCAATTTTTAGGATCTCATGTATGATAATTAGAACACCATAAATATACAATTTATATTTACTTGATGGATTTGCGCTATAATTGAATTCAACAGAAGCTAATGAATTCTCCTTAACTAGATCTTCCTATTTGCTCTTCTCTTTAGTGGTGACTTTCAATGGGTAGAAACAGTGTATGTGAGAAGTGAAGAGGGGACCTAGTCATAATCCTTATTTATAAAACCTAATAATCCTCCCCATAAAAGGTTTACTAGGCCTTTAGCCTACACAACCGTTAAACCACACTAATCTTTATGAATGTGCTAAGCCCAATCTTTAATATCACAATTTAAAAATGGGCCTCATGCATGTCTTAAAATTAAGCTAAATTTTAATCAGTTAATTTTATTAAATTAAAAATTACCAATTAATAGTAGCTCATTTTATGAAAAATTTCAACATTCTCCTACTTGAGCAATATTAATTAGGTTTTATAAAAGTTTTAACAAAATACATTTTGAAAACATGACTTCAGACTGATTGATTAAAAACTTTCATGTGGCTACAATTAAAAATAATTTAGCCCTCTAAGACAACATCATAACAATTTTATCTAATACAGTTAATTAATACTAAATCATAGCGGCCTTTATGCCCCTTATTGACATATGACCAATCCATAGTTACAAGTGTTTGTGACTTTATTAACAATGAATTTTAGTATGGCTATGTAGTAAGAAAATAGTACCAAATGTGATCAAATGTGCTATTTTCATTATCAATCCTCCATGATTTCTTTAAACTTGATGAGAAATCCATATGTTGTATGTATGTCTCATCCATATTCTTGAGATTATTCAATAGTATCATTCTATGAGATATACTTTCTTGATACTAAAGTCATACTTAAGACAAATGCTAGTTTTAAGAAACAAAATTTCAATACTTATAAGTACAAGTAAAAGTATATAATAGCATAGAATATTCACTTTATAATGATTATCAATGAAATTAAATATCTCATATAAAAGAAGGTTTAACATAACAAATTATAATATGAGGGTATCAAATAGAGGAAATATGCTCCAATTAATTAAATACATTAAAAGACCCTAAGACACCTATACTCTTAACATATTTGTTAAAAACTACAGGTCTTAACCCTTTAGTCAAAGGATTAGCAATCATGTTGTTTATATCAATATACTTTATAGTATTTCATAAAATCTCTAACCATAAGATACCTTATTTCTAAATGCTTAGATTCACATGTAGTTTTGTTATTTTTGAAAAATAATACAGTAGATTTGTTATCACAGTAAATCCTTAGTGAATTAGAGATAAAGTCAATAATGCGAAAATTAAAGATAAAATTCTTTAGCCAAATAGCTTGCACAACTGCTCTATGACATATAATAAACTTAGCCTATATAGTAGAAGAAGCCAAGAGTATTTATTTTACACTTTTTCAATATACAGCTCATCCAACTAACATGAAAATATATCCTAAGGTAGATTTCATATCATCTTGATAGCCAGCAAAGTCAGAATCTATGTATCCAACAATCTCAAGATTGTTAATTTTTCTATAAACTAGCATGTAATCTTTCATCTTTTGTAAGTACCTTAAAACTTTTTTGATAGGAACCCAATGATGTATACTAAAGTTAAAAAAGTACCTACTAAGAACTCCCATTGCAAATGCAATGTCTAGCCTAGTACAGACCTACATACATAAGACTCCCTACTGTACTAGAATAAGAAATGTTCTTTACTGATTATCTTTCTAAATCATTCTTAGGACATTGACTAAGGTTGAGTTTATTACCTTTTATAATAGGTACATCCCTATCCTTACAATTTTGCATATGAAATCTAATAAGTACGTGATTAATGTAAAACCTTTGTGAAAATCCTAACAAACCTCTAAATCGACCTCTGCTACTCTCTATTCTAAGAACAAATGAAGCATTTCCAAGATCTTTCATGTTAAAAATCTTAAATAATGATCGTTTAGTCTCATACAGCAATTTATTATCATTACTAGCTAATAAAATATCATTCATATAGAGGACAAAAAAATGTACTTACTCTCACTAATCTTAAGGTATATGCACTTATCAACTTTATTTTCCTTAAAACTCACGGAAATGATCACCTCATCAAATTTAAAATACCATTTCCTAGAAGCTTGCTTAAGCCTATAAAAGACTTTTTAAGCCAATACATTAAATGTTCTTAAAAAACCTTCTAGTTGTACCATAAAAACTTCTTCTTTCAAATTCTCATTCATAAAAAAAACTATCTTTACATCTATATGATGAAGTTCTAGGTCATAGTGTGCTACCAAGGCCATGATAATTCTAAAAGAATCTTTAGATGAAACTGGTGAAAATGTCTTATTGCAGTCTACTCCTTTTTTTTTTAAGTAAATCCCTTTAGAATAGTCTGAATATCCTATGAAGTACCAACAAGTAGATTAAGGTTTAGTTTTCTTTTCAAAAGGATTACAAATTCTGACTTTTGTAGGAAATCCCCAAACTTGAAAGTGGTTTAAGGTAGGTTTCCTACTAGTCCATAATTCAAAAAGTGTTTTTGGTATAGATTTGCTAAGTATTCAATTCAATATATATAATGCACATTTTATGGCTTTCACCCTAGAGAAATTTAGGAAGATTGGTTCCACTTATCATACTCCTCATCATATCTTTAAGACTGTGATTTTACCTTTCGGCTACACCATTTTGTTCAAGGCCTCCAAGTATAGAATATTGGGCAATTATCCTATTCTCTTGTAAGTATTTGGCAAGTGGTTTCATATGTTATCCAATTGTATCATGTCTTCCATAATACTCACTACCTCGATTAGATTTAACAATTTTAATGACTTTTCCTAATGATTTCCCTACCTTAATTTCAAAAATTTTTAATTTTTTTCAAAAGCATCAGACTTCTCCTTAATTAGGTAGAGATAACATAACGAGAAAAATCATTAATAAAGGTAGCAAAATATTTGTTACCACATAAAGTAGGAATAAGTGGCCCACTAATATCAATATGTATAATTTCTAAAAGGTCAGAAATTTGAGTGGCACCTTCACTTTTAGTCTTAATTAACTTACCTTTTATATAATAACACATGTGTCCAAGTTTTTAGAGTTAAGAGAAGGTAAAGAATCATTTTTTATCAATCTATTAATTCTCTCATTTGAGATGTGATCCAATCTTTTATGCCATAACAAGAAAGACTTTTCACTAACTAAAGTTCTCTTAGACACTATGTTTTTAACATTCATACTAATGTATTCATTGTTTTGGGCCAAGCATAATCTATATACATTATCAATTAGCTTAAATTCATCAATAACTTTGGAATTTAAAGATAAATTAACTTTTCATTTCTTAATAGTAAAATGATAATCATGCTTATCCAAAACAAAAATTGAAATCAAATTTCTCCTAGAGGATGGTACATAGAAAACATTTTCCAAAATAAGTCCTAAACCAGACTCTAGATTTAAACATATTATTCTTATTAAACTGACTTCCACTTCAACATTATTTCCAACTCTAAGCTTGGTCTTTTTCTCACTTGGCTTCCATTTGGTTTTGAATCCCTTCTTACTTACTCTTTTTTTTAACCAAGATTTGTATTTTTAGCATTTGAATTTCTTTAGACTTTTTTTTTTTGTAGAGACAACATTTACCATCTCTCTTAATGATAGCTTTAGGACCACTTACCTCTTTTGCCTGATTACTGCCATGACTTTTATTACCCTGAAACTTATCAGAAACTTTTGACCTAAACTTCCTAAGCTTGTTGGAATTTTTCTAGTGGCTAGGTTTGGAGTTAATAGTGAGCAAGACACTCTCATTTTTCTTTCTTTTGAGTTTTTGCTCTTCAAAAACACACTTGGATATGACATCATTGATATTCCAAACTTCATTCATGGTGTTATAGGTAGTTTTAATTTAGGTGAATTCGTAAGGGAGAGAATTTATGGGATGATGAATAATGAATTTATCATGTAAGATGATTTAATGGGAAGCTAATTTATTTTTTGATGTGGATCATTTCTTGATGAAGTCTCTAACATTTCCAACAAAATCATACTTTATATTCGTTAGCTCGCTCATAAGGTTCCTAGCCTCAAACTTGCTAATTTTTTTAGTATATTTAACTAATAGCATTATAAAGTTCTTTAGCATTCTCAATCTTATCCAAGCCATTTAGAAAAATGCTCAAAGACAGATGTCTTAATCATATATAGGCACATATGGTTTGCTTTATCCCACTTAGCAAATAAATCATTTTATTCAATAGTACTTTGAGCAGTTATGAATATAGGCTAATCAATATGTAAGGCTATGTCTATATCATTAATAATTAAGGCAAAATTCAAGTTTTTATTCTATCTCTTATAGTTAGATCCACGTAAGATCTCAATAGTAGCTTGATTATCATTTACAGTAAAAGTCATTGATCAAGATAAAAATGCAACAATTGACCAATGGATCATTTAAAAGAAAATATATAAATAACAATGATTCCTGATGTGCTATAATAAGTGGAAAGTCTAGGTGTATCATCATATTCTTCCCTTTGGGCAGAGAATATGACATGCTAATAAGTACTCTCCTAATAAGACTAACATGAAAATATTCAATTTTCAAGAATCCATCCGCTTTGGACAAATAGACTTTCTAAATTGATATATTTCTATCCGTGATGCCTTTTGCCGTATAATAAAATTATTTTATGTAATAACCCCTTTTGAGAGATGATTATATAAAATAATTCTAATACTATTCCATGATTTCTGAATAAAAAAATATTTCACTAATCACTATAAATGAGCCACTTTAGCAGCCAAACATTTATAGTTACTAATGAAAATTTTTCTTTAATTAGGAAAAATAAATTATTGAATATCTTAATTTGCATACTCAATCATAGGTATGCAATAAGCTACTTCTAACTTGATGCCAAAACTTAATACATCTCAATGATATCTTAAATAGTATTGCATAATAAAGTCTTGAACAAAATTTAAAATTAACATAATTATAATATCTAATTATGTTCACTCCAAAAAAAAAAAAAAAAGAATGAACATCATCAATGAATTACAAGTATTTTACTTTATTTTTCTAAAAGATTTCACAATTTTATAATTCTAAAACATATCTTTTAATTAATTCAAAGCGTGTGTGGATTTGATAAATACATAATATAATCACTTGTAATATCACTAAAATCCACAATGTGGATTTAATGAAATATTGCATGGTATAAAATTAACGAAATCCACACATCACAATCACTAATCACTATGATATCTATATTTATAAGAACTTTTTGTATAAGAAATAATAAAAAAAAGAATATAGAAATAATAAATAAGGCATGCAGTTCCTGTTAACTTGTGGTAGGAGCCACCTTATTTTACCTGGTCATGGTGATCATTGGACCCGGGAGAATATGATGGATCAACGGAAAATAAAACAATATATAATTCATATATATAAAGAATGGGAGAGGCACGTATATATAATTCATCCTTCAAGGCGTGTATATAAACAGACAAGCACGCTAAACGAAAAACTAAAGAAATTCATATATATGAGACGTTTTATATAAATATGTCAGAGGATTGTTTATATGTAAAAGAAAAGGATAACCAAACAGCACGCCAAACGAGATTTGGTAGCCTTTATACAAAATCCATTTAATATAATTGTTAGAAAAACACAAAATTCGTTTCAGATATACATTTACTAATGGAAAGTTATGTGCTTACCGAAACTAGTATATATATATATATATATATATAACAATTAACTAAAAAATTTTAAACAAAATGCCAGAATAATATTTTGATGGCTTACCGCACAATTTTATACAAAATTAATAAATTAGAATTTCTTAATTCAACAATTCTAATATATATAGATAGAAAATTAATTCAAAATCTTTTTCCAATGAAAAATTCATGATGGTACATTAAAGAATTATAAAACAAATATTATAAATTGATTGTTTAATTTTATTTTAAGAATCATATATATAAATTTTATTATAAATCATGAATCAAAATAATATGAAGTATAATTAATTATTTTGGGTTCTAATGTCATACATGTAAATTATAATACTACATATAAGAATTTTCAATTTTTAGAATCTCATGTAAGATAATTAGAACACTATAAATATAAAATTTATATTCAATTACTTGATAGATTTATAACTATAATTGAATTCAGCGGAAGCTAATAAATTCTCTTTAACTAAATCTTCCTCTTCGCTCTTCTCTTTAATGGCGACTCTCAATGGATAGAAATCGTATATGTGAGAAGTAAAGAAAGGATATAACCATAATTCTTATTTATAAAATCCTAATAATCCTCTTCATAAAAGGTTTATTGGGCCTTTGGCCTACATAATTGCTAAACTACACTAATCTTTATACATGTGTTAAGCCCAATATTTAAGATCACGATTTAAAAATGAGCCTTATGCATGTTTTATAATTAGGCTAAATTTTAATCAGTCAATTTTATTAAATTAAAAATTATTAATTAATAGTAGCTCACTTTATGAAAAATTTCAACAATTAGTTCTTATTAAGGTTTGAATGGAAAGGTTTGCTCCTATCATTACATAAAAAAATGAAAAAATTTAAGGTTTGCTATCACATTTCTTTAGACTGAGAATGGCCATTCCTACTATATTCATTTCTCTAATTTTCTTTCATTTTATGCTTCTTTTTGCTCAATATGACAACACAAACAATCTAAGCTATGCAACCTCTTTTGACTGTGGTAATCTTTGGCATGATACAATTTCCTTCTACCACCATAGAACGCTAGGAGTGTGGCTTATTGGACGTTGGAGAATTTTCCTTTGTATGCTTTTAACCATAATGCTTGTTGCTAAATTTTATTCAATAAATTAAGGTTAATTATCAATTTTTGATATTATAAAAATTAAAAAATAAAACTTTAATACATATGAATTTTATAAATTAACAAAAGAATAATAAAATTAAGGTTATTAAATTATTCTATTATTCTCCATAATTCCACTTAATTTCTAATTAGATCTCTATATTTTAAAAGTTTTGAATTAAATCTTTAAACTTCCTTTTCATTTCTAATTGAATACTTCCCATCATTTTCTTGCTAAATTTTGTTAGCAATTAATCTACATATACAACAATCTATTAACAATTGATGCCATAATTATCCATTTCATCTAAAAGTGAAATAATATAATAAAATATCCTAATTTATTTTAATTTATTTGTCACTTAAATACAATTTGGAATTGTATGGAGCTTTACATTAACAATTGTTAAACACCATTAGAAGATTGTTGTTCATATATGTCAATTACTATCAAATTTTAACTAAAAAATAGCAGGAATTATCCAATTATAAATAAAAAGTAAATATAAGGTTCTAATTTAAAATTTTTAAAATATAAGGGCCTAATTAAAAATTGAGTGAAATTATAAGGAGCAGTAGAATGATTTAATTTAATAATTATTCTTGATTTGTTGAAAAAAAACTAAAGATGGGTGTTTTAAATGGAGTATTCAAAAATTTGTGTGTTGAGGTCATTGAGATCCAAGAAATTCATCAAATTGAATGATAAATATCCATTTGACATTTTGCAAGTTGGTTGATCTAGCAGCTTAGTACATGATTTGGTCCTCCACAGTCTTTTATGATCTAAAAACCAGTGACGCCTTCAACTGCAATTTCTTTTTTCGTCTTGTCTCCGCTTTGGCTTTTTATCATTTCCCGCTCAATGTGACCCCTTTTAGATGCAATCGAACTTTCAATGTAACTCTCCCTCAAATCATTTACTAAAATATCGTCATTTGCTCAGCTCAAGATCCAATAATTATCTGCAACTACAATATTGTTGTTAGGAATTATTTTGTAATCATAATTGCTTTACAATTTTAAATTATAAGACAAGCATTTTTCTATATTTATCTACAATTTTGATAATCATAGTATGACCGTAATTGCAATTGCAATTCCAGATTAGAATCATGGTTGAGCTTCCAAGCAAAGACTTGCCTGACAAATCTGCAGATCCATTTACATTTGTGTCTTCTGAGATGACTCTTTGAAGTCGGATTGTTGAGAATATGAATCAGTATCTATTATTAGAGTTTATTACAGTTTATTAGAGCATTATTAGAATTCCTACTGTTATAAGTTTTAAATGTAGGAATTATGAGTGTTAATGGGCTATTACAAATTTATGAGTAATTTTATTTCTGATTTACTTTCAATTTAATGAGTGGAATTGTTATCATTTTTTAAGTTATGTTTTCTTCTTGTATTTAAAGGTTGTCAGTATGAATGAAAGTGCGAGTTTTTCAGCCTTCTAAATATTCTGAGTTCCTACATTTGGTATCTGAGCTTTATTTGTTCTTGAGGGACCTGGTAAGGTTGAGAGTTCTACCAAACACCCAAACACTTACATTGAGAATGCAATCTGATAACTCAGTCCTAACACTACCAATTTTTGAGGGTAAGAATTATCGCCTATAGGCAATCAGAATGGAGGCTTTTCTTGATGCAAGTGATCTTTGGGAGGCTGTTGAGGAGGACTATGAGGTTAGTCCATTACCAGAAAATCCAACGCTTAATCAAGTCAGGTTTCATAAGGAAAGAAAGCAATAAAAATCAAAGGCAAAGTTTTGCCTATTTTATGCTATTTCTCCAACAATCTTCACCAGAATTGTGAATCTAAAGTCAACAAAAGATATCTGGAATTTTCTCAAACAAGAGTATGAAGGAAATGAGAAAATCAAAGGGATGCAAGTGCTGAATTTGATCAGGGAGTCTGAGATGCAGCGGATGAAGGAGTCAGAAACAGTGAAAGAATATTCTGACAGACTTCTAAGCATTGTCAACAAGGTGAGGTTGCTTGGGACAGAATTTCCTGATACAAGAATAGTACAAAAAATCCTTGTAACTATTCCTGAGAGATTTGAATCCACTATTTCCTTGTTGGAAAATTCTAAAGATCTGTCAACTATCACTTTGGTAGAATTATTGTATGCTTTGCAAGCCCAAGAACAAAGGAAACTCATGAGGGAGGAAGGCATAATTGAAGGTGCTTTACAGGCCAAATTGAAACTCAGTCAAGGTTACAAAGGAAAGAAAAAGAATGCTCAAGGGAGCAATTTTGAGCAAGAAGAGAGTACCAACAAAGGCAGTAAAGGAGAAGATGAGAAGCCAAATTATCCTCCTTGTCAGCACTATGGAAAGAGGAACCATCCTTACTTCAGATGTTGGAAGAGGCCCAATATACACTACAACAAATGCAACCAACTTAGTTATATTGCAAAAATTTGCAAGAACAAAAAGCAATCTCAAACTGAGGCTCAAGTGGCTGATCAACAAGAGGAGGAAGAGCAGTTATTTGCAGCAACCTATTTTGCCACCAGCAATAATAGTGAAAATTGGTTAATTGACAATGGATGCACACATCATATAACCTATAATGAAGAGTTGTTCAAGGAATTGGATAGGAAAATTGTTTCAAAAGTCAGAATTGGCAATGGAAAATGCATAACTGTGAAAGGGAAGGGCACTATTGCAATTAAAAGCTGCTTAAGTACAAAAATAATCACTGATGTGCTTTATGTACCAAATATTAATCAAAATTTGTTGAGTGTTAGCCAATTGCTTGAAAAAGGCTACAAAGTTTTGTTTGAAGATAAAATGTGTCTAATTAAAGACATAAGTGGGCAGGATCTGTTCAAGGTCAAAATGAAGGAAAAAAGCTTCTCTTTAGATCTAATGGAGGAGATGCAAGCTGCTGTTTTAAGCTCGATTAATGTCATTGAGCTTTGGTACAAGAGAATGGATCATTTTAACCATACTACATTGCTGAACATAAAGAAGCACAAATTGTGGAAGGCTTGCCATCATTGGAAGATCACTTAAGTAGCTGTAGTGCATGCCAATATGGGAAGCAATCCAGGCTTTCATTTCCACAAACAAGTTGGAGAGCGTCATAAAAGCTACAATTGATTCACACAGACCTTGGAGGACCTCAACTTGAATTATCTTTAAAAGGGAGTAGATATTACATTGCATTTATTGATGATTTTACAAGAATGTGCTGGATTTATTTCTTGAGATTTAAGTATGAAGTTGCAGAAGTTTTTTGGAGGTTCAAGGCTTGGATTAAAAATCAATCTAGCTATAAAATTCAGGTTTTAAAGTTTGATAATGGAAAAGAGTACATCTCAGAACAATTTCATTCCTTCTGTGAAGAGGTTGGGATTGAGCACTAGCTTACTACTCCTCACACTCCGCAACAAAATGGAGTCAGTGAGAGGAAGAACAGAACAATAATGAAGATGGCTAGATGCATGATGCATGAGAAAGGACTTCCAAAGAAGTTCTAAGCCAAAGCTATAAATACGACTGTGTTTCTATTAAACAGGCTTCCTACAAAAGTAGTATAAGGAAAAACTCCTTATGGTAAGATTCTAATAAGCAGAGATGTCCATTTTGTTGAAGATAAACAATGGAGCTGGGAGAAAGTTGAATGGAAGTAGGTTCCTAATTTTAAAGAAGAAGAAGATGGAAATGTTGATGATCCACCTGTTAGAGGAACTAGATTACTTTCTGATATTTATGAAAGGTGTAATGTTGCTATGTTAGAACCTGCAGATTTTTCTGAAGCAAAAAAGGATCCAAAGTGGATTGTTGCAATGCAGGAGGAGCTTAACATGATTGAAAAGAACCAAACTTAGGGATTGGTTCCTAGACCCCAACATAAAAATGTTATTGGTGTTAAATAGGTGTTTAGAACCAAACTCAAAGCAGATGGTTCCATCAATAAGCATAAGGCCAAACTCAGTGAAGGGATATGCTTAAGTATTTGGAGTTAATTTTTCCGAAACATTTGCTCCTGTTGCTCGACTTGATACAATCAGATTGGTTCTTGCTTTTGCAGCATAAAAAAGATGGAAGGTGTTTCAACTGGATGTAAAATCTGCTTTTCTCGATGGTTATTTGCAGCAGGAGATATATGTTAAGCAACTTGAAGGTTTTGCGATTAAAGGACAAGAAGATAAGGTTTATTTGGTAAAAAAGGCCTTATATGGTTTGAAGCAGGCTCCAAAGGCCTGGTATAGTAGGATTGATGAGTACTTATTGAGTATTGGCTTCATAAAAAGTCTTAGTGAGTCAACTCTTTATGTGAAATGCTTGAATTCTGAGATTTTAATTGTTTCTTTGTATGTGGATGACCTTTTAGTGACAGGAAGAAATATTGCATTTGTTGAGGAGTTCAAGCAAAATATGATGAAGGTCTTTGAGATGATAGACTATGGAACAATGGCTTTCTTTCTTGGCATGGAAGTCAAACAAGATGAGAAAGGTTTTTTTATTAGTCAAAAGAAATATGCAAAAGAAATTTTGAAGAAGTTTCAAATGGAGAACTCTAAGCTTATAAGTACTCCAATGTTTCAAAAGTTGAAGCTTTGCAAAGAGGATTGTGCAGAAAAAGTTAATGAGACTGATTTTAGAAGTCTTGTTGGCTGCCTAATGTATCTTACACTTGATATTTTGCAAGCTGTAAGTGTCCTTTCAAGATTCATACATTGTGCAAGTGAAGTGCATCTCCAAGTTGCTAAACGTGTTCTGAGATATGTCAAAGGTACTCTTGATTATGGAGTTTGGTACAAGTATAATCAAGAATTTGATCTCTATGGATTTTTTTACAGTGATTGGGAAGGTTCATTGGATGATATGAAAAGCACTTCTGGTTATTGCTTTACATTTGGTTCTGGAGTGTTTTCTTGGGCTTTAAAAAAGCAAGATATTATGGCACAGTCAACTGCAGAAGCAGAGTTCATAGCTGCTACTGCAGCTGTTAATCAAGCCTTATGGTTGAGGAAAATTCTAGCTGATCTACAAGTGCTTCAGACAAATTCAACTAAGGTGTTTATAGATAATCAAGTAGCAATTGCAATTTCTAATAACTCAGTTTTTCATAGGAAGACTAAACACTTCAACATCAAGTTGTATTTTCTTACAGAAGTTCAGAAAGAAGGTGAAGTTTTATTAGAATATTGCAAGACAGAAGACCAATTGGCAGACATCTTCACAAAGGCGCTTCCAAAAGGACGATTTGAGAACTTGAGAAAGAAACTTGGAGTCAATAGCTACTAATGTAAGGAGGAGTGTTGAGAATATGAATCAGTATCTATTATTAGAGTTTATTATAGTTTATTAGAACATTATTAGAATTCCTACTGTTATGAGTTTTAAATGTAGGAATTATGGGTGTTAATGGGCTGTTACAAATTTATGAGTAGTTTTATTTTTGATTTATTTTCAATTTAATGAGTGGAATTGTTATCATTTTTTCAGTTATGTTTTCTTCTTGTATTTAAAGGTTGTTAGTATAAATGAAAGTGAGTTTTTCAGCCTTCTAAATATTCTGAGTTCCTACACGGATTTTCTTGATTATGATGAGTGTTACCACCAAAAAGGAGGCCGATGTCGAGTTGACACTTGACAGCAACAAAAATTTTCACTGCGATTAAGGTATAATTGAACATGTATCTTTTGGCAGCAGAATAATATAGCAGATGCTTTTACTTTGCTCCTACTTGTTAGTATAGTTTCCTAATGTTTTATTCTTCTTTGTGACGTTGATGTGGCTCCTCAAAACTGATACTTGGAAAATTGGTTCTAAACAAGCCAAAGAATTAGAGGAATGTTGTTTACTCTACATTTATGTTTGGCGGTAACTCTTCTTTTTTTCTTTTTTTTCATTTTTGGTTAGATATGCAACTCTGTTTTATGTCGTTAAAGTCTCATCTGTTTTTCATTTTAGCACTCGGATTTTATCGTGTTTTTTTTTTTTTCATAAACAAACTATTTCTGGTTCATACTCTTTGTTCAAGATATGTTTTGGAACTTTATTATGTCCTTCTACTAATGTTGATTTTTAACTACACATATAAATATAAATTTTATGAATTATTATAAAATTAGTTGTGTCCTAACCATTTCCACATTTGGAAAACAAGACAAAACAAAATCATTTTTGTGCATTCCGTTCCACATGTACCCTTCACCTCTGTAACACGGTTTTGACAGACAAGTCTTTCCCTTTCGTGATCTTGACCCCGTCATATATAACAAGCCAAATGGAAAGACTTAGAAGAATCCAAGCATGTCCCAAGTCAAGGGTGATTGCAGCTGTCACTGTCCCAAGTGAACTGCCTATAAACACTAATATATAGAGAGAAGATTAGTTAGGATTTGACCAAAGTCCCAAAGATACTAGTGTACCCTCCTATCCAAGTGAAAGAATAAACATGTATTTCGTTTATGTGTTTGGTTTTCTCATTTTTTCACAGCTACTGCATCTTAATTCAGCTGCAGAAGAAGGCAAGTGTCCAAGTTGGTTTAATTGTGGCCCTCTCGGCATGATAAAGTTCCCCTTCACCATCACAGAACGCCCGGACTGTGGCTTATTGGGCATTGCTGGCTGTGATGGCCGTGATACAAACTCTCCTAAAACCATCAAATTGAATGGTAAACTTCCATTTGCTGTTTTGCAAGTTGGTCGATCCAGCCTCACAGTAAGTGATACCCTTCACCACAATCTTTTACTAGCCAGAAACTGTGACGCCTTCGTTAGTAATTTTACTCTTCCTCCAAATTCTCCTTTGGCTTCTTATTATATGTCATTTAATGTAACCCTGTCCAGATGCAATCGCACTCTCAATGTAAGCCCTCCTTCAAATGATTTTCTAAAATATAGATGCCCTGATAATATAGATATCTATTACGACACTCTCCCTTCAAACCCTCCCCCTCGAAACAGTGAGAAAACCAATAACTCTTTATCAGCATGTTCAATGGTTCAGCTTCCAAGCAAAGACTTTCCTGACAATGCAGACCCTTTTTCGTTTGTGTCTGCTGAGACTTTTATTCAAGTACAACTATCCCAAGATTGTGATAAGTGTTACAACCAAGAGGGAGGTCGATGCAAACTTGACAGCAACAAAAGATTTCACTGCGACCAAGGTATTATAATTGACATAGGTATCTTTTGCCCAAAGCCCTTGCCCCGATTAATATTGCAGATGCTTTTACTTGGCTTCTCCTTGTTAGTATAGATTCCTTGTGTTTTATTCTACTTCTTCATGTTCATGTGACTCCATAATGCTGAATCACTTACACTGGTGCTCTACTTTGAATTATTTTTTTTTTGGGTGAGTTTATCCTCATCTGATAACGATATCTTGCTAGCCTTGATTGCTCTCTTCGTCATTTTATATTTTAGAATGATACTAATTAATTAGTTGGTTAAAATTTTTTGGTTGAAAACTGTTTTAATTCTGCTGCCACATGTCAGAATACGTAACTGCTGCTTCCTCTTTTTTTTGGCTGTCCTCTGATCTGCAGTGGATAAAAGTTCAATGGTCAAGCTGCAATTAGGATTGGCAATGGGAGTTGGAGGGCTGCTAGGTAATAAAATTAATGTAAATTTTCTGTAGTGTTGCATCAAATTTCATGATCCTGGCCATCATAAACTCATAATACACCAATCGGTTAAATTCATTCGATACACATTTTAAATCAACTAACTCTTCTTTTCAAATTATTGACTTCAAATAAATTTTTTATATATTGCTGTTATAGCAGGAGGTTTGATTGTAAAGGTCTACTTTCTTAAATGGAAGAAGCAAAGTCCAGCCAATCAAATGATTGAGTCCTTTTTAAAGAAACACGGTTCCTCTAAACCAGAAGGTACAGTTATTCAGATTTAAAGAAAATTACGAACTCCTTCCAAAACAAACTAGGCCAAGGAGGATATGGAAGTGTAAATAAAGGGCAGTTATATGATGGTCAACCTGTTGCAGTCAAAATGTTGATTGAATCCAAAGGTAATGGTGAGGAATTCATCAACGAGGTTGCAAGTATCAGCCGTACTTGTCATGTTAACATTGTCACACTTGGTTTTTGTATCCAAGGTACAAAAAGAGCCTTGATTTATGAGTTAATGCCAAATGGGTCTCTTGAAAAGTTTCTAAAAATGGAGAATGTTGAGATGCTCGATCATCAATTAGATTGCAAAAGCCTATATACTATTGGAATAGGTGTTGCTCGTGGATTAGAGTATTTGCATAGAGGTTGCAATACTAAAATCTTGCATTTTGACATTAAACCTCACAACATATTATTAAATAAAGAGTTTTGTCCAAAGATTTTAGATTTTGGACTTGCAAAAATATGCCCAGAAAGGGAGTGTCATATCTCTCACTAATGCAAGGGAAACTATAGGATATATTATGCCTGAGATATTCTTTAAGAATTTTGTTGGGGTCTCTCATAAGTCAGATGTTTATAATTATAGAATGATGATTTTAGAAATGGTTGGACGGAGAAGGAATAAAAATGTGGAAGTTGATTGTTCTAATACTGAAACATATTTTCCACATTGGATCTACAAGTGTCTTGAATTAAACATAATTTGTTGCTGTGAAATTGCAAATCATGTTATCATTCTCTATTTCAAAAGTTTCAATGTCAAGCATGGATACTTGAATGCTGGTGGAAGAATGTGATGTTTAGTGATCAATAGAAATTCCATTTAAGTTTCACTAGTGTATTTAACTTGCATTATTTCAAGCTTCCAATGTGATATGTCAACTGAAAAACAAGATCAAATCAAGAATATGCATAAATAATAAGATTTGAATTGATATATAGTATGTATAGATATTGAATAGTTGATTGTCACTTTGGAAAGAAACCAATTGATTCCCATGTTCATTTTGGAAAGCAGTGTGCAGAACATCAGTTTAAACCTCCATCACAATGTTTCTTTCTGTTTTTCTCTGTAAGTCTCTTTTAAGATTTTATTTAGTCTTTACATTTCCTTGACCTAGGGCTATGGTTCTTGGCGTCTTCACTTTGCCTTGACCTTGGGCTATGGTTCTTGGCCACCCTATATTGATTGCAGTAGTAATATTGTCCTGGTCATTGGCGTTATATACAGTGGCGGAGAGAAGGGGGGGCTAGGGGGGCCCCGGCCCCCCCTAATTTAAAATTTTTAATATAGTATATATAACAAAATTTGTTTGGCCCCCCTAAATAATATATAATTTTATATTAAACTTATCAAATTATTAAAATATTATTGGGCCTGCATCATTTTTTATAATTATCTAATGCTTTAAAAAGCTTTTTGAATTCTGATGGTTGGGCTTTATGCTACTCCCTATTGGTCATGACCACATAATACGTATATATATTCATTTTGCTTTTTGTTACTAACTTCCTGACACTTCAGCTTTTTGGTTAAAAACTTCTCCTAGAAGCCACATTTTTGCTTCTGCACACTGCACAGCACGTCTCTTCCTTTGGGTTTTCATTTCTTTCTCTGCTTTGGCTCTGCATCTCTCAACTCTCTGTCTCTCTCCCACTGCGTCTGCGTTGCATCTTCATCTTATTTCTGCAAGACTGCAATAGCCGAATAGGTTAGTGTTCTTTTTAAAATCTTAACAATGATTCATCATTTATTTTTTTATTTTTATTTATTATCTTGTTACTTAAAAATGGGTTACTGGGTTAGTTAGCAATTAGGAACTTTAATAGTTTACAGAATCAGATTCAAAATCTTCTCACTATTATTATAAAATTAAAAACGAAAACAAAAATGAAATAGAAAAGCTTGAAGTTGAACCTAATTACACAAAGGAACTTTAAATAGTCATGGAAGTAATCAACGGTTATTTAGAAAATGGTACACAATAAACAAGAGAAGTAAAGGTAAAATCTGGAATTTTATGCACTTCAATTTAGATACAAGCTATTAATTTGTCCTTGTTGAATGTTGCTGACTTTATGATGAAAATCTGGTCCTATGGCCCATATTAAAATTGAATGTTGCTGACTTAATTTGAATGTTGCTGTCTTGCTAACTTTAATTTACCCATTTTGACTTTCATGAAATTATCAGCATGCATGTTCTCCTTAACGTTTTCTCCTTATAGCAAGAACAAAAGTAACAAATTGTAGTTGTTATAATTATGTTTCACAAAGATAAAGAACCAAACATCAAAGAATAAAATAGCAACGTGAAATAATAAGTTACAGGTTACTATTTTTGATATGTTAAAGAATTTCATACCATTTTCTGAAATATTTTTTCTTTTATCTATTATATAACTCATAGTGATGAGAAATTTAAAATAATAGGATTAGATGAAGAAGGGGATTTCCATTTTGTAATTTCTAGTTAATTTTTAAAAATTAGATTGAGGTTCTTTGTATTTTCATATTAAAATAATTTTTATATCATGATCATTTATATGACTTTTTTTTTTATTTTTTTAGGTATAAAAATGTTAAAGAGAAAAACTATTGACTCTTTTTTTAAGAAAAAAGAGGAGAATGAAGATACACAACCTAGGACATCAACTCCAAATTTAGATAATGAAGTGGAAAATGTGGTTGAGCAACCTATAAGTCATACATTGGAGGAGCCCTCCTCAAAAGTTACAAGAGTTGAACAAGAACAAATTGACATGGGTACTCTTGTGCTTGATCCTGGAAAGCGTCCTCAAATTTGGGATTATCCTATTAATCAACAGGATGAAATTCGAAGGGCATATATAAAATATGGGCCTTATCAGTTTAAGCAAGATATTTATCCATTTTCTGATGATGTAGATCATCCACGACGATTTCAAGCTCATTGGTTTAAAAGTTTCCCTTGGCTAGAATACTCACCAGAAAAAGATGCTGCTTTTTGTTTTCCATGCTATTTGTTTGCAAAAAAATCAAGTGGACATTCAGGTTGTGATGTATTTGTTTCAAAGGGATTCAGAAATTGGAAAAAAGTTAACAATGGAAAAAAATGTGCATTTCTGTCTCATATGGGCAAAAATCCTAATTCAGCTCATAATGTAGCTTATAAATGTTATGAAGATTTCAAGAACAAGTCATGTCATATTGATCAAGTTATGCACAAGCAAGCTTCTCAACAGGTTCAAAAAAATCGCTTACGCCTCAAAGCTTCTGTGGATGTTGTTAGATGGCTAACTTTTCAAGCATGTGCTTTAAGAGGACATGATGAAAGTATGAGATCAAAGAACCAAGGTAACTTTCTTGAAATGATAAAGCTTTTAGCTTCTTATAATAAAGAAGTAGGTGAAGTTGTATTGGAAAATGCCCCACAAAATGCAAAATATACATCTCCAACAATTCAAAAAGAAATTTTAAATATTTTTGCAAGAAATGTGCAAAGCCAAATTCGTAAAGAGATTGGTGATGCAAAATTTTGTTTGATTGTTGATGAAGCTCGAGATGAATCTAAAAGAGAACAAATGGCTTTAGTTGTTAGATTTGTTGATAAAGATGGACTTGTGAAGGAAAGATTTCTAGATCTTGTACATGTTAAAGATACCATTGCATCTACTCTTAAGCAAGAGATTTGTTCTATTTTGTCTCATCATAATCTTAACATTCAAAATATTCGAGGGCAAGGATATGATGGAGCAAGTAACATGCGTGGAGAGTGGAATGGGTTACAAGCTCTAATTCTTCAAGAATGTCCATATGCATATTTTGTTCATTGTTTTGCTCATCAATTACAATTGGCTCTTGTCTCTGCAGCTAAAGAATCAATTGATGTCCACACTTTTTTTCAGAATTTAACTTTTATTATTAATGTTGTCACATCTTCTTGTAAGCGCAATGATGAATTACAAGCTACTTATGCAAATGAAATTGCACAATTAGTTGCAATGCATGAGATTGGAACAGGAAAAGGAGTTAATCAAGTTGGTACATTAAAAAGGCCTGGAGACACTAGATGGAATTCTTACTTCAATTCAATTTGTAGCCTTTTACGAATGTATAGTGCAACTGTTTCAGTTCTTGAAAATCTAGCTATTGAAGGATCTACATATTCTCAACGAGGTGATGCTACTTTTGCTTTGAAGTTGTTGATTTCATTTGACTTTGTGTTTGTTTTGCACTTGATGAAAGAAATTATGGGATACACTGATAAGCTTTGCCAAGCTCTACAAAAAGTATCTCAAGATATTTTAAATGCTATGCATTTGGTCTCGAGTACAAAGTCATTGATTCAGAAGTTGAGGGATAGTGGTTGGGGCAATCTTTTAACAAATGTGACTTCCTTTTGTCAAAATCAAAGTATCCAAGTTCCTGATATGAATGCTTGCTTCTTTGACATAATTCGTTCTCGTCGCCAGAAGGATACTATCACAGTAGAACATCATTATCGGGTAGATATATTTACAGCTGTGATAGATTATCAATTGAAAGAACTGAATAGTAGATTCAATGAGCAAGCAACAGAGCTTCTTATTTTGAGTACAGCTCTAGATCCAAAAGATGGATACAAGTCATTTAACATTGATGACATATGTAATCTTGTCATCAAATTTTATCCTTCAGATTTTTCAGATCAAGAGAAGCTTCAGTTGAGATATGAATTACAACATTATGAGCTTGATGTGCTTAATGATCATAAATTACAAAATTTGTCTTCTATTTCTGAATTGTGTCAGAAATTTGTGGAAACTGGAAAATCAACAAATTATCTCTTGGTTGATAGGTTGCTTCGACTTGTCTTAACTCTTCCAATTTCAACAGCTACTTCTGAACGAGCTTTTTCAGCTATGAAGATAATCAAAACAAGGCTTCGTAATAAGATGGAAGATGACTTTCTCAGAGATTACATGATCACTTATATTGAAAAGGAGATTGCTGAACAATTCACTACAGATATGATAATTGATGATTTCTATTCTTTAAAGGAACGTCGAGCAAAACTTAAAATATAAAGGTATGTATTTCATATTATTTTTATTGCATATATATAAATTTTGTTATATTTATTGCTTTATATTAGTTTGATTTTATTTATCATACTATGCATATATACTATAATCATAATTAGAAATTTCTTAATTAAGTTTCATAGTATTTTATTCTTGGCCCCCCCAGTTTAAAACTTCTGCCTCCGCCACTGGTTATATACACTACACTAAAGAAAGAAGATATGTTAGGACTCAGCAAATCAAAGGGAGATTTGAGGTTAAGAAACACACCAAGCATAGTAGTGTGGCTTCCGTTGCATGTTAAACAAGAAGCAAGCCTTCAAATTTCTCGGTTAATAGCAGAATTTACTTTCACTTTGGTCTGCTGTTCTTTGTTATGAGTCAACTACAAGGTATGAAATTTGAGTCCCACATGGTATTGAACTTGGGCTCTCTAATTTTGGAAGAGAGTTATTCTCTAAATTTGGTTTTGATGTTCCTATAATTGAAGGATAAGTAGATACATATAAATGAATGGATATATTGAAAAAATGCACGCTTTCAAAATTAAAACTCAATATTATTAATTCTAATATTTAAATAGATGTGAGTCATTAAGTAGTCATTTAACGATAAAGAATTTAAGTAATATGTTGAAGATAAAATTAGAAAAATTTTAATATATTTATTGTATAAGGCACCTTAGGTAAATATAGAAAGAGACGGTGGTGAGATCTACAACAAAATGGGTCCCATCCATGGGAGACCTATCACGTTTTTCCATCTCTTCTTATTTTTCAAGGTCCAATGCTTTATACCAAAACTATAATAAAATTTCTCATTTAATTATAGGAATAAGAGTAATTCCCTTCTACAAGATATGAAAGATTGTTTCAAGCAAAGAAGTCAAAAGAGCGACCCAATTGATGCCATAGGGAAGACTTGGAGGAATCTGGGCAACTTCCAAGTAAATAAGCATAAAAGTCATTGGCGTAATTGACACTAAGACAAGCAGATAAGGTAGCACTTAGCCATATCAAAAACAGAGTCGGAATTATTTACCCAAAAAAATAAAAAACAAAAAGCAAAAAACAGAGTTGGAGTTAACACATACCAAGCATAGTATACGGGAGGCAAGTTAAACAATAGCAGAATTTATTTTCTTCTTATTCTGCCGCACTTACAAATTACATGACTCTAGTCCCATATCGACATACAGTCCACAATATCAAACATTGATATGAGATTTTTATAGAATTTAGCCTCTCTTTGATTTGTTAGTCTGTTTAGCGGCCCAATAAAGCTACCATGTTTATCTGATTTTATACTTATAAATTGATTAACATAATTGTATAATTATTGTCACTTTTTTTTATTATTATGCATTTCTTTCTCTAATTGAGCCATTAATAATTTGTAAGTATGATGAATTTATATTATTGTATCATTTAATCACCTTAATTTTAAGTAAATGTAATCATAATTTCTTTTGTTGAACTATAAAGAATTTTATTTAGTAAAACTAGAATCAAAATTTCATTCGATACATTATTTATTTAACAAAAGTATTATAGTATTTTTTTAATGAAAACACATATTTATAACCTTTATATTCATGTTTATAAGATCATTAATTATTCATTTTAATTTCAATAATTAGAGCTTAGTCAAAATTTCGACTATAAACAAATCTCGGGCCAAACTCACAAAAAATAATTTGAAATAAATTTGATATATTTATTTTGAGGTCAGTCTTGAACAATCCGTTTGAACCTAGTTGCTATAAAGCATAATTACTGTACACACAAGTGCAAGATAGAAATGTGACAGATTATGACGCGATGTCACGCCTAATCCTTAGGTGCGTAGATGGAGTAGGAAATCATCCCATGGCGACATTTCACGATCTCAACTCCTAAACAATGCAAGACTCGTGTTGCATAACAACAAAACATCGAGTAAACTGCTGCCATACATAACCAATACTCTTTGGTTTAAGTTCTGCTAAAGTTTCGGCAGAGACAAATGCCAAGGCCAACCAATACACAAGGGAATGGGCTACTTTGCCCAACTTCCTGTATTGAACTGTCATAAAAATTTACATACTCCTGCTTCAATAAAACTATACACTATAAATGTGGGCCGTCTTGCCTTATTCAACTGTAATTTTTTTTTTTTTAATAACTATACAATTGCACCATAAATTTAGGGATGACCTCAAGCATCTTATCAAGAAAAGAGCTGTAATAGAAGCTTGAAACTCTGAAAACCGAATATTTTAAATACAAAATAAAACAGTAATGAGCTTCAAGAAACCTAATAAATGAATACGCTATAAAAAATAAATCATCAATTAGCGACAGAAAAAGCTCTCATTAACTAAATTAGCAATAAATTTATTAACAGATTAAAAATTATTAGTAAATAATACATCAATACTTGAATTAGTGATAAATTTTTATATCCATCATCAAATTTCATTATTAAGTCTATTGTTAAAGTTACAACCATGATAACTCACAACTAATGGCCATGCAAGAAATTAATGATGAGTAACTCGTCGATAATTGTTCTTATTTAGTGATAGAATATTTCATATTAAATTTTGGATCCATTGATAAATTCGTAACTAAATTGGAAATATTTGAAAAGTTAGAAGTGTCATTATTAAAAAATTTCATCAATTCCAATGCAAAGGATATATTATTAATATGCTGCTTGTTTTTAAAGTAAGTTAAGCAGCAAAAGGCCTCCATTAATAAAATTTAATAAAACAATTATTAATTCAATAATCAAAATTTCCAAATTGAGTTTCACAAAAATAAAACTAAATATCAATATTTTATTTATATAATGAAAAAAAATAAAATCAATGTAATTGAGTATACAAAAATAATCATATCCAATGTATATGTGATGGGAAAAATTTTATTTATATTATTTCTTCCTATTTTATTGCTCTTAATATGTTACATATGCTTAATTTTATGCAATTGACTTTATTATGTGATTAGGTATTAGTTTTTCAATGTTTTAAAATTCTTCAATTAATTCTGGATTTTTTATACTATTTTAGTTTTTTAGCTATAACTTGAGTTCCAAATATTAAATTTGAGTGATCCTTATATTGTTGGAAAGTTTAAAAAATACTCTATAATTTTCATGATTTGGTCAAAACCTAATTCAAATGTCTAGAATGTTGAATTTAACCAAGAAATTGATATTTTATTTCTATCTAAGTTGAGCCATTTTCGATTTTTAGGCCATATCTAAAGCTTCAAATGTCCAATTAAGGTGAAATCAATATCTAATGTTTCCTAAGACCTAACCTACAACTCTCATGTTTGTGGTTTAGTGAAAATGCATAGTTTTAAAGGTCTCACAATAACTAAAAATTAAGTTTATAAGATTTTACTACAATAACTCTTATAATATATCATTTTATAAATTAGGTTTTAAGTTTCTAAAATGAGCAAGATCCTACCCTTTGTAACCATATGAGGAATATGATCTTGATTCATTAGGTTTTAAAGGATAGGAAATCAAATATAGGGTTTGTCTTTAAAAATAAGAACACATTTCATAACACTTCTACATACACCTAGATAGCCTTTTTCTTTCCTTCAAAATTCTTCTTCTTCAACCATGGAAGACTAATTTTTTTATTAATTCAAGAAATTTGAGGCTCATCTCTAATTAATTTTCCTCTTTCCCTCATTTTTTTATGCTAATTCCTTGGAATTATATGAATTGAATACTGATTTGGTATAATTTAGGTTCAACCTTGTGACTTTTGATGCTTTATCTATTTTTATATTGAATTATAATTAATTAATTACATTTTTCATGTAGAAATAGAGGGATGAATGATTAAATTAAAGGTTTTCGATTTAATCCTTTAATTTAGCTAAATTTTATTTTCAAATTAATTTTGATCTAATTTTATGAATTATAATGGTTACTTAATTCTGTTAATATTAATTAATCAAATCCTAAATGATTATTTAGCATAAGATTCATGAATCATTGTAGGGATTTCAAATGATTCTAGGTTAAAAAATTAGTTATAATTGTTAATTAATTTATGATCAATGATTAATCCACCAAGAGCTCTTAAATCCTTGAATCAATTGTTTTATTGTACTAATTTTTTTTATCTTTTTGGTGTCATTTCTTCATTTTATTGTATTCTTTTTATGTTATTTTTGCATTCTATTCCATTAATATATTTTGTTTAAATTTCAAATTAAATCCCCCATTTAGTTCTATTTAAATTCTTATATATTGTTTATAACTTGTCTTGTTTTTGCATTTTGTTTTATTTTGTTTTGCATTCCATCTACACTCTATCAGTATTCTATTTGTAATCAAAGTTAGTAAATCATTGTGATAAATCATTAAGGTTTAACGTGGTTTGTCATCCTTTATTGTAAAATTTTTTATTAAACTAATATTGTAATTTTGATCATGTTATGATGCATGTTCAAAATTTTAGTGTTGTTGCCAAGAATCCACTTGAATTTATCTCTTCTCATCTTTTTACTAGTTAAAGTACTGCATAATTATTCATGTCTTTTAGTCAATTTTGCATTTGTTAGTGTTTCCTTGCATTCACGATTTTTGTCACTTTTCTACATTCTATTACATCCTTATGATGGCATATGTACTTCCTAAAACTACTCTTGCTAACTTTATTGAGATTTTTAAGTTTGTGGATTGTATTGATGTTGACTTATATAGATGATAATGTCATCAATATAAAGAAAAATACCTATATAGCAACAATGTTATCGATATAGAGTTTTTTTTACTTTTTTTTCCTTTCAAAAAACTTGTTAAAATGACAAATGTCATCAATGTAGACATTTTTTTAATTTTATATATACTTTTTAGAAATTATTTTCAATAACAAGTATTATGTAATATATTAACAACATTCCTAAATTTTTTTATAATTATTAATAATTTAGAAATACTATTATATTAAGCATAATAATAAGTCGGATAGATGTAAAATATATAAAATAAAAGTTAAAATAATATATAATAACAAATTATCATAACATTAATACATAATAAATTATCATAACATATATACATAATATTATGAAGAAGCTAATAAAAAGCTTATGCACAATACAAAAAGCTACTAAATCAAATAATTATCAGTATCATCATTATCACTAATATCATTAAGTGACAAATGTGTAAGCTAGAGAGGAAATAGGGCTTAGGGCTAAGGCTTAAGCAATTATGAAGGAAATCTAGCCAATAACACTAGTGTAGGAACATCTAGGTGAGTACATGAAATTGATGCAAGACAAGGCACATTGATCCCTTTTTTTTTCATAGAGAGTTGTATATAATGAATCAAACTCCTTCTAAGTTTACTAGTATAATTGCTCCTGATAGAATATGTGTTATTGCTAGGCATGGATAACTTATTGACTCTAAATAATGTAAGTCTACACCCTCCTCCAATCTTATATTCCCCTGTTACTTAAAGGAAATGTTATAATTGATAAGCTAGTGTTAAGGGTGTCATATAACATCTTAGCAAGCACATGACTAATCACCGTCATTTGCCTTCAATAAGTACCTAACACCTTTTCGACAATGACGGACTCATCAATTAGCATTGAATATGCTAGAAAGCCACTGAAAGATGCACTAGATTGTGAAAATCACTAGGTGACCAAATCCATCATCTTGATCTTTTTTTTTTTAAATTAGATAGTATGACTAAAAAGTGTTTCATAAGATGTTTAAAATTAGGAAATAATAATCAAATTACTTACATAAGTAATTTGGGTATCTAGACACATGCATTCCTTTATTTGATATATATAACAGTCATAAAAATTCTTCCTCATTAGTTGTAACTCATTTGTATGCTTTTTTTTGTGTTATTTTAATGTAAGAAATACAATATTAGTAATATCTTCAATAGTAATAAATTTCAAGATTGTTCACTTAAATTACCTTGTCATGTTAATGTGCCGCAATAGAATTTAATTTGTAGAGATTATTGTATGCCTTCCTTGACTTGTTATTCTTATTTCTTCTAGATAACTTGTGCAAATTCAAATTAAAACATTTATAATTACAAAAGTAAATAATTGAAATTTAAAAATAATGATCTATATTTTTAACTTTATTTTTTACTCTATGTTAGTCACTATTAAAGTAGGTGTATAACTTATCCCAATGATCAGTTAGCATATCTGTGGCAATTGCTCACCTCTCATTGTGCAAGTTACAAGCATCCTTATGCCGTCTACACTCTAAGAAATAATTATGGAGGTCTAACTTCCAATCTCAATATCAATTGATTATCATTCGCTACATACCAACAATCACAAGGCACTTTTAACTTAAAATTATTAGGAATTATTTTTTCCTTTACCATTTAATACTACACATATGTTAATTATTGAATATTTTTATTATTTAATTTTCTAAATGTTGACATAATTTATTTATTTAGTATTTTAAATTATTAACTTGAATTATTAAATATTTTTCTTCATAAAAAATATTAAATTTTGTTTACTTTAATTTTTGAAATGTATGCATCATCATTATATGATTACTTTGATTTTTATATAATTTAATAATTTAATAAAATTATTTAAATTACTTCTAACATGAAATTGTTATGAATTTTATTTTTTTTCTCCCATCTTATATCATACTCACTAGATATTTGAAATAATAAACATAACAAATTTTGTAAAGATACAATTTTACTAACCAACAAAACAATGTATTAAAAGAAATTCATATTAATATACTATATGAATATCATCATTAGTTTAAATTAATAAACATATCAAATTATACAAAGTAACAATTTAATCAAATTGAACAAATGTCTAGCCAATCCATAAATGGCTTGATAAAAAAATATCTATAAGTATTTTTAGTCTACCTCAACGAAATAATGAAGGTAAGAAGCATAAGTAACAATCAAGTAATAGCAATAAATTTTGACCATTTTGAAAAATAACAGCAAGAAAATATACAAGAGAATTAAAATATAGTAAAAATAACAAAGAAAAGGGTAAGAAACTTACCCTAGAAAGTTCTTTTCTCTCTCAGTATAAAGCTTCAATGTGCAAAAATGAAGAAAATGGCACCATAATGGAACTTAATGATAGAACCCTATCCAAATGATAAAAAATTTCGATCATCAATATAAGGTTTTCTTAGTTATTGGTATAACTTTAATGAGGAGCACACGCATATTTTGAACTAAATGCAAGCTATCAAGATGACTATGTCATTGATGTAGTTTTTCAATTTTTAAAATTAAAAAGTTACACAAACAATATGTCATTTGTATAGTCTATTTGATAGGTTCCTTGCTAGCTATGCGTAAGCATTTTTCTAGGTGAGCCATCCAAATGACATATTATTTTTATAGCCTAGTTTGAAAATTTTGCACCTACTATTGGCTGCTAAATTCTAGGTTAACTATTCAAATGATAATGTTGTTAGTATAACTATTTTTTACAATTTTTTTAAAAAAAATTAAAAATTTTACATAAACAAACAAATTTTTATCATTGGTATAAGGGTCATTATAGTAGATTGTAATTGTTGTAGAGAGAGAGAGAGAGAGAGAGGTATGGTCATGCACAAATTATAATTCTTAATTTTTATTTAATTAGACATTACCATTTAAGTGTTAACAATTATTAGTTTACAAATTCATTTATGTCTTAAGGTATTTAATAGGATTTGAATTTAATTCTATATTTAATAGGATTTGAATTTAATTCTATATTTAATAGGATTTGAATTTAATTCTATCACTCTCAATTAGTTTTATATTATCTCTTATTCCTATATTGCTATTAAGGTTGCCCATTAGCTGAGTCGATTTGAGTTGCACTTAGCACAAGCTCTACTTAATTTAAATTTGTTCAACTCATGACTCAACTTGAATTTAATTCCAATTAAATCTTTTAACTGAAGTTCAACTTGAATTGAGCTCATTGTTAACTCAGCTCGATTCAATAAACTTGAACTAGTATTCATGAAATCAAACTAAACTGAACGGCTTAACCAGAAAACTATGAATTGAACACATATTTGGTCTAACTTATCACTAAAATTGTATAAAAAAAATATTAAAAAATCATTAAACCAATTAATAAGTACAAACCATTCACTATCTCACAGTTCCTATAGTTTCAAAATTTTGCGTTATCACTCTCATTTTATGGTAAGAATATTTGCATCCACAATTTATAATATTTCATGTGAGTTTTCCTTTAGAAAGTTTTCACACCTTCTCAACCCTTCTTAAATGATGTTCTTAAATTGCATTTATTTTAACTATATAACTAATTTCAAAATGAGAATAATGTAAATAATAGCCATCATCAACTTTATTTTTTAATTATAATTTAAATATAAATACAAGCATTAAATTACAATTATAATTACTACTTTTTCTTCATAACAAATATTTAACTTAGAATATATATTACAAAAGGATTTATAATATATATATGCGCTAATTAAGCTTAAATTATATATATTATTTTAGAGAGTTTATGATATAATTAAGTTGAACATTTTCAAACTTAAGTTGAGCTCATTTAATATATGAACCAAATTATTTAGTTCATATATTGCTCATTTCGTTCATGAGCTTAACTCAAGCTCAAAGTTGAATTAAGCTTTGAGTGTTTTACAATTTGACTAGACTCATTGCTAATCTCAGTTGCTATGCCATTAAAATTTTTTAAAAATTCTCTTATTATTAATAAAAATTCTTATTACATTTTTAATGAAATACCATATTCATATTTATTAATAGTTTAAAAAAAATTTATACTAATGGTACATTAAATTTAAACTCTGTTTAACATGACACACAAGTTAATATCTACTTGTTAACGTTTGAATGGAAGGGTTTCCTCGCCAATGTTTTCTTTCGCATTTGTTTCGGCTAAGAGTGGCCTCTCCTGCTATATTCGTTTCTCCGGTTTTCTTTCATTTTATGCTTCTTATTGCCCAATAAGACAACACAAACCATCCATGCTGTCTAATCTTTGGCATGATACAATTTCCTTTTACCACCGCAGACCCCCCTTTTTTATGGTTTAACCATACACTTATCTCTAATTTTATTCAATAAAAGAAGTTTAATTATTAATTTTTAATATTTTAAAAATTAAAAAATAAAAAAATTTAATACGTTTAAATTTAAGAAATTAATAATAAAATAAATAACTATTCTTCACTCATTGAATGAAACTAAAAGCAGGTACCATAAATGGAGTACTTGAAAATTTGTGTGAAGTTGTGGTCAATGTGATCGAAGTGTTGGAAAATAACGTGCATGATATTGTGTAAAATAATAATTCAGTGGAAAAAAAAATTAAAGATAAGTGAGTAGAAAACTTCAATAATTTTATATGATAGTCCATTAGTACAAATATTTTTTTGAATCAAGACTATGCCCACTTTATTTTTGTCACTCGCTTATTTCACACAACACAAAGCTTTCTCTCCACACACTCACGGTAATCCTGCACTACTCTCAAGCTTCTCTTTGTTTAAGCTTTGATGTCCGTTGTGCGATGAAACCCTGGAAAGCCTTGCTATTTATAGGCAAGGAAAGGGCAACCAAACTAACAAAATAATTCAACAATCCCACTACTACAGGTCTCAACTATATAAACGTGCCAAATATCAAAGGCTACATGTGTTTAGGGCAATTTTTATGATTTCCAAATTTCGGCTACTATTCTGCTATTCCCACTGGCATGTTTTACGGCTGCCTTGCTGTAATTTGCAACTGGTTATTATTTTAGTAAAAGTTATACTGCTACTTGGAAACAAATTTAGCTGTCAACAAAAAACACTTTTTAAATTCGTCAAATTGAATGATAAATATTATTGTTGCGAATTACTCTCCGTAACTATAATTTTTTACAATTTTTTGTTATAATATTTACCTTTTTTCACATTTATTGAATTTTTGCTAATCATAGTATAATTACAATCGCGACCTTACTGCTGATTAGAATCACGGTGGAGCTTTCAAACAAAGACTTGCCTGACAAATTTGTAGATCCATTCGTGTCTTCTGAGATCACTCTCGAAGTCGGATTTTCCTGATTCATATTAGTGTTACCCCCCAAAAGGAAGCACCTGCCAACATGACAGCAGTAAAAATTTTCACTGTAATCTCGGTATAATCGATCATGGATCTTTTGCCAGCAGAATAATATGGCAGATGCTTTTACTTTGCTTCTACTTGTTAGCATAGTTTCCTAATGTTTTATTCTTCTTCGTGACGCTGATTTGACTCCTCAAACCTGATGCATGTAAAATTGGTTCTAAACAAACCAAATAATTTGAGGGATGTTCACTCTACATTTATGTTCGGCGGTAACTTCTGTTTTTTCGATAGATATATAACTCTGTTTTCTGTTGTTAAAGTATAAGCAGTTCTTTGTTTTAGTGTCAGACAAATGTCTCCCTTCCGTCGATCTTGAACCCGCCATATGTGACAAGCCAAATGGAAAGACTTCGAAGAATCTAAACAATTTCCAATTCAATTATGTTTGCAACTGTCACTATTCTAAGTAAATTGGGTATGAACACTAAAATAAAATAACAAGAGAGGATTTGTCAGGATTTAGCCAAAGTCACAAAGAAATAAGATTTAAGTCCAAGTATACTAGTATACCTTCCAATCCAAGCGAAAGAATAAACATTTACTACTTGATTCACCCATTCGCCACACGGATATTTATTATTTTTCATAAAAATAATATGGATTAATAAGATTAAAAGTAAAAATATATTAAAATTTATTTTATTATTATTGATTTTTAATCATATATTTAAATTTATAAATAATAATTTTTGAAATATAATAGTAGAATTAAAAAATATATAATTAAATAATTAAATTAAATTATATCTTCAATTTATTTAAAAAATATAATAAATATTTTTATGTTATATTTATATTATTCAATGATGTTTGTGATTAATTTGTAAATAAAAATAAAAAATAAAAAAATGCAATGAAATATATAAAAAAAATAGAAATAGTGTGAAAAATATTAGATCTTAACAAAATTTTAAAAAAATATTTACAAACTTTAATAAATAATAGTAGAGGACATGAAATAAAAAAAGGAAAAAGATGTAATGAAACAAACAAAAAAAAAGAGAAACCACAATAGTGAACTATAAATTGTTATAAAAGTTAAAAAATAATATGTAATTGAGTAATTCGATTAAAATTTAAAAAATATTTCTATTGTAAAATATATATGAGTGATATTAATATTTGAATTTTAAATAATATGAGTGAAACATAAAGAAAAAAAGAAAAAGTTGCAATGAAATATATAAAATGAAGTAAATAATGTATAAATTATAGGTTTTAATAAAATTTTAATTGATGTATATTTAATATAAAATACAATATAAAAATTTATATCATGAAAATATTAAAAAATTTAAAATAAATAAATAAATTTAATTTCAATTTTTAATTTTTTATTAAATAATAGAATATGTAATCAATTATTGCAATTAATAATTTTTGGATTAAATACTTTTGTAATAAAATTAAATATATCATGTTATATCTATACTACTAAACATAGCATGTAAGTTATAAATAATGATGTTGAACCTTAAAAAAAGATCAAAATATGGAATGAAGCAAATAAAATAAAGAAAAATAATGGTTGAGTGAAAAATAATATGAGAATTAAAATTAAAAATGAAATACACGATTAAATAATTCAATTAAATTAAATCATTTAACTTATTCAAAATATTTTTGTATTAAAAATAAAATATATGATACTATACATATACTTCATAGTTCTCAATTATATAAACAGTATACAATAGTAGTGAGCATAGAAAATAATAAGATTAAAACAAAGTATTCAGGAAAAAAAAATTCATACGGAAAGTAACTAAGTCATTGCAGCAAAGCCCAATCTATTGAATGAGTAACAATATAAAGATATTATAATTTGATGAAAACTACATTAATTGCTATTGAAAATACACTCAAATTGTCTAAAGAAAAAGAGTAAAATTGAAAGAAAAATCTTGCTAAATTGACAGGAGTGGAAAAGCAGCAGAAACGTTCTACAGTTGACATGTTAAAGGGGCAAAAAGAACCCCATTTTAGCTATAAGTTAGAGTTTTCATTCATGCTTTGCACGAGTATTTATTTATTTTTAGTTATTAACATAAAAATAATATATAATAAAATAAAAAATTATAAAGTGTTGAAACTTAATTTACTATAAATAATTTAATACCATATATTTAAATTTATAAATAGTAAAATTTTAAAATATAAAATAAGAATTAAAAATAAAATATATAATTAAATAATTCAATTTTATATATTTAAAATTTTAAAATATCAATATAAAAGATGAAAATATTTTGTGCTAATAGGAGTGAATTAGAAAAATGCAATGAAATTAAAGTAATACTTGAATTGCCAAGCCTTTGACAAAATCTCAATTGGTATATATTTAATTTAAAATATAATATTCCAAAAATATTGATGAATTTTAATTTTAATTTTTTGATAATTTGGTTAAAAATAGAATATGTAATTATATAATTTGATATATATTTTCTATATTAGAATTCTAGTTTAAATTTATTTAAAATATTTTTATAATTCAATAATATATCATGTTATATATATACTACTTAGTGATATTATTCCCTAGCATCTAATTAATTGTAAGCAATAGTGATGAACGTTAAAAAAGAAAAATAATATCCAATGAAACGAATTAAAAAGAAAAAAAATAATTAGTGAGCTGAAAAATAATATAAAAGTTAAAAAATACATTTTTAAATAATTAAATCTTAAGTATATTTTAAAAGCTAAAATAAAAAATTAAAATATATCATTTATATATGCACTTCTTAATGATATTAACATCTAATTTATAAACAATAAAAATAAATATGAAAAAAGGGAGAAAAATATGAAATTGAGCAAATTAAAAGAAGAGGACATGACTCTATTGTTAAATATTATAATTAAAAATGTATTATACATTTAAATAATGTAATTAATTTAAAATTTTAATTTATATAAACTACTATTATAATAAATATAAATACATGATGTATTTATAATAAAATTTAATACATCATATTATATCTATAATACATTTTAATATTAACATTTAAACCGTAAATATTAGTAGTAGATGTGAAAAAAATGTAATAAAAAATAAAAAGAAGTGAAATAATTTTTGAATTATAAAGTAATATAAGATTTAAAAATAAAATATATAACTATGTAATTTAATTAAATTAAATATTTTGATTTAATTAAAATTTTTATAATAAAAAAATATATAGTTCTTAATAATATTATCATCTAAACTACAAATAATATGAGTAAATATAAAAAAAGAGAAGACAAGAAAACATGTGACAGAGCAAATAAAAGGTAGAAGCTCAGTAGGTGAATTATAAAATAATATAAAAATTAAAACAAAATAAGTAATTATGTAACTTAATTAAATTAAAATTTTAATTTATTTAAAATATTTTTATGATAAAAATAAAACGTATTATATTATATTAATACTATAAAGTTCTACTGACGTTTGAAGTAAAAATAATGAGTGAACATAAAATATAATAAATCGGATAAAAAATATAATATGTGTATTATTTAATGGGGAATAAAGCAAATAAAATGAAAAGAAACTATGTAATAATTTTAAAAATGATTTAACAAATTAAATATTTAATTTATTTAAAATATTTTTATAATAAAATAAAATATATCATATTATATTTATATTATTTAATAATATTCTAAGTATAATCAATAGGCAAAATATAAAAAATATGTAATAAAATAGATAAAAAATAATATTTACATAATATGGAGTAATTAAGTTACTTAAGTGCATAAAAAACTGTGTAAAAATTTAAAAAGAAATATAAACACTGGATCAGAAAAACTTAAATAAAATAAAGGGGGAAAATGAAAAAGAAAAAGAAAAGAAACTAAGAGTTGGGCGGAAAAATTTTTGATGACAAGTTGACATTTGTCCAAAAATAAAAAATAAAATACGGAGAAGAGAAAGTAGTTCAAAGGTGAAAGGGGGAGGGGGATGACGGCAATGGCAATTTTTGTCTCTTTGGACTGCAGAAGAAGAGAACAAATAATGACCCATTATTAGCTGAATAACTTGAGAAGCCATCAGACAAAGTAATGTGCGGAATTTAGGCCGGAGGCAAAAATTACGGAGGCTCAATAGAGTGACATATCAGCAGTAATAAATAATAAAATAAGGAGACTCAGAATCCAGTTTTATAATAATAATAATAATAATTAGTTTTTGTTATCCTGCCTACGCACAAGTCTCTAATTTTAGTTTTAATATTATTACGATAAACTTGAGGATAAATATGCTTAATTTTGGATGTAGATGAAAAAACAGTTAGTTGATTTTGGATATAACACATTTGTTATGATAAACTTGATTGGCATATGCTGAAAAAGGTTGAATCAACGTTCCTGGTTTACAAACAGGACATGTTGAAGATACATATTACTAAAGCATCATATTTCTACATTAGTTGATAAACATTAATCATAATTGATAGATGCCAAACAGAAATTAAACTGACATTTATATAAATATGATAATATTTTTAAAATTAGTATAAAAAATAAGATGGCAACAGTAATAAAAAGAACCGACATCTATAATTGCACTGTAAGATTTTTTAAATTTAAATGAATATTTAAAATGATGGTTAACTTAGAATATTATTATTTAAAAGGTATTTCAAAAGTAAAAAAAAAATGAAAATACTTATACATCAAATTTGTTATTAACTAATACATAAAAACATATTAAATTTTGTTTAAAGATAAAGGGCATTTGTGAGATTGCAACAATCAAAGCATAATTTTTAAAATTGCATCAATCATACAATCAGAAAAATCATTAGTTTACTAATTAAAATTGATTGAATCGATTTTGAATTAAAAATATAAATTATATATTTCTTATGATAATAAGAATAATTTTTTCTTTTTTTATTTTTTGGTAGATATGTAACTCTGTTTTATGTTGTTAAAAGTCTCATCAGTTCTTTGTTTTAGCACTTGGATTTTAACATTTTTTTTTTCACATAAACAAACTTACTCTGCTTTATATTATACTCTGTTCCAAGATATGTTTTGGAACTTTATGTCCTTCTACTACTGTTGATTTTAACTACACATATAAAAATATTTTTTTTTGAATTATTATAAAATCAGTTGTGTACTAACCATATCCACATTTGGAAAACAAAACAAAACAAGATGATTTTTGTGTATTCCATTCCACACGTACCTTTCACCTGTGTAAGGCGGTTTTGATGGACACATCTTTTCCCCTTTCGGTGTTCTTGACCCTGCCATACATAACAGCCCAAATGACAAGACTTGGAAGAGTCCAAGCAAGTTCCAAGTCAATGATGATAGTAGCTGTTACTGTGCCAAGTAAACTGCGCATAAACACTAATATAAGGAGAGAAGATTAGCTAGGATTTAGCCACAGTCACAAAGGTACGAGTACAAGTATACTTTCCAATCCAAGTGAAAGAATAAACATGTATTTGGCTTATATGTATTAGGAGAATCATATTAATTATAGTAATTATTTAAGAGAATCATCTTAATTATATTAATTATCTCATTGTTATCTTATTATTGATATTTGAAAAATCTTATAAATATCATGATCAATCATGATCAGGAAAGATTCTAGGAAAATTGGGAATTTGTTCTCTTTTCGATTTATATATATTGTACATATCTGTGATTAGAATGAGATACAAAAGATTACAACAATAATTATATTTGTTATAGTATCAGAGCTCGGTTTGTGCCAGAGGGCCAAGATCGAATAGGCACAATTGGTTTAGATGTGGCTTATCCCTTAATATACGGTATGTGCGAAACTATCATTCTCTCAAACTCGATGGTGTTGTTGCCAAAGACTTGACCAGAGGGTGCAAGAGATTTGATTGTCCCGAGAAGCTAGTGGGTTAAGGAATGGTACATACTGGTGATCGAAGATTTGTACGAAGGGCCCAAGCATTTGTGCCAAGTGAGTTATCTTGCTTGTCGGTTGTGTGCAAGACATTGGTTATGCGCTCATTCATAGTAGTGGCATCGAGGGATGCAAACCTACCATCCAAAGGGATATGGGAATTGACAACTAATTCGGTGGGAGAAGCCTAGGTCTTGCCAGATGGCTTGACTGCTTAAGGGATTGGTGGAACCGGAGGGTGAAGCCATCAGTCGTGGCAGAGGGCGTGACCACAGTTGGAGGGCATGAGCGGAATATTCCAGAGGGAGTGGTGCAAAATCATGCTAAGGAGATCCGGAAGGATCATCCGAATGCTCGGTAGGGCATTATAGCCGGAGGACTTGGCAAAGATTCAGAGGAATCAATGCCGTATGGGAGTTAGAGTGGATGGTGCTCTATGCTCAACCCCCTTCTACAAGTTGAAGTTGGGGAGCCATTAGAGGATGCACTCGTGAAGTCGTCAGAAGACGCATGCCAAGGAGTGATCATGAGGATCGCGATGCTAGTGGGCATGAAACTCCAAAGGTAGGCTGTGATGGCTAGTGATATGCCAAAAGACATTGATCCAGAGAGAATCAGAGGATCTGATCGGGTGTGCAATTGGCATTGTCTAGTGCAATGAATCGATTGAAATGTTAACGATCGACTGGGGAGCGAGGTTCGCTCTCTCTGCATCAATCTAGCGTAAGTCTTGTCTCTTGTACAAGTGTATGGGACACTTAGTGCAAGATACCTATTAGTAAGTGATTCAAAGTGCTAAGCATTTGTCATGAGCCATAGAGTTGGCACACACTTAAGCCACGGAGGTGGCGTAATTGTGCAATCTGCAGAGGCAGTGAGCACCAGTTGCAGAAGCAACTACCCGTCGAACAAGTTACAAAGGTAACGAGTTCGGGAGAGTTATGTGGGATAACAGCACTAGAGAGTGTTGGGACACTTTGAAAGGTGACTACAGAGGTAGCCCTTCAAGTGACTTTGCGAAGGATGCATTTTGCCAAGTACCTATGTTGCAGAGGCAACAGATAGCCCAACTCCGAGATGGGGGAAACATTTCATAACGCTCAAAGAGACAGGCTTTGAGTCGATCGAGGAAGTAACTCAGTGGAGTAGGTTGAAGACCGGAGCCGTGTCAAATTGAGGCGTCAATGAGGGCATTGACATTTGAAGTGGGGGAGAATGTCACAAGCTCGTAGTTGTGATAGTTCGACAAGAAAATATGCTTGGATTAAAACGAGACTTGGTGAAAAAATCCAACATGTTATGAGGGTCTTATGATTGAAATTTGATATCAATCCGGCTTGCGTATTATTTTTCCCGATTTTCCCAAGTTTGGGGGTATTTTGATCATTTTGAAAGGTTCGTGAATCCGGCGGGGTTCAACAAGACTATATTTGGAATCCTCACATTTTTATCTTTATGTTGGCTGGTTTTCGTGATGAACAGACACCCGAAGCATGGCGAAAAGGGCCTATGAAGACTCGGAAAAAGTATGTCATCTTCCTGTAGGAGGCCTTTTGTTCAAAATGCTCTTTAAGGGGGGAGGAGTGCTTCAAGGGCTTGCGGGGCGCTTGGACACTGAGCTAGGGATGGAGTGTGTTGGCTTATGGCTATCCCCCTGCACATTCAAAGCTATGGAATGAGGTATAAACCAAGCAAACAAAGTGTCCCTCTCCCTATTCATTTGTCCCTTAGGTTTGTAGTCCACAGAAGCTTCCTGTGTGGAAGGATCCTGCGATCCGGTATGCATAGGTGCTTCGACAACATACGCTATTAGTGTGCGGACATGTTGTACATGGACTTGTTGTATGGGCAATAAGTCTTCGATATCCTGCTATCTTTACTCAAGCGTGCCAAATGAGGGTTTAATGTTAGAAGGCTAGCATGTTGGCCAAGAATGGCAAGCATGCGCCGCACGGTTTCGGTTGGAAAGCCGTCGGCCGTGACATTTTGGATTCAGAGCTCGGTTTGTGCCAGAAGGCCAAGATCAGGTAGGCACAATTGGTTTAGATGTGGCTTATCCCTCAATATACGGTATGTGCAAAGCTATCATTCTCTCAAACTCGGTGGTGTCGTTACCAAAGACTTGACCAGAGGGTACAAGAGATTAGATCGTCCCGAAAAGCCAAGGGGCCAAGGAATGGTACATACTGGTGATCAAGGATTTGTATAAAGGGCCTAAGCATTTGTGCCAATTGGGCTATCTTGCTTGTCGATTATGCGTGAGACATTGGTTATGCGCTCATTCATAGTAGTGGCATCGAGGGATACAATCCTACCATCTAGAGGGATGAAGGAATTGACGGCTAATCCGGTGTGAGAAGCCTTGGTCTTGCTAGAGGGCTTAATTTCCTGAAGGATTGGTGAAATCGCAAGGTGAAGCCATTGATCGTGCCAGTGGGTGTGACCATAGTTGGAGGGCATGAGCGGATCGTTCCAAAAGGAGTGGTCCAAAATCATGTTAAGGAGGTTTGGAGGGATCGTTCGTGTTGCTCAGAAGAGCATTGCTGATGGGCAAAGTGGTTTGCTCTAGTAGGAGTATTCCACACCATGTTGAGACGATCCGGAAGGATCACTCGTATTGCTTGGGGGAGCATTATAGCTGGAAGGCTTGGCAAAGATTCAGAGGAATCAATGTCGTGTGGGAACTAGAGTGGATGATGCTCTAGGCTCAACCCCCTGCTATGAGTTGAAGTGGGGGAGCCGTTAGAGGATGCGCTCGTGAAGTCGTTAGAGGACATATGCCAAGGAGTGGTCGTAAGGACCGCGATGCTAGTGGGCATCAAACTTTAAAGGTAGGCTGTGATGGCCAGTGATATGCCAGAGGGCATTGATCCAGAGAGGATCAGAGGATCCCATTGGGTGTGCAATTAACCTTGCCTAGTGCAATGAATCGACCAAAATGCAAACAAGCGGTTGGGGAGCAAGGTTCGCCCTCTCTGCGTCGATCCAATGTAAGTCTTGTCTCTTGTATGGGTGAAATGGGACACTTAGTGCAAGATACCTATTAGTAGGTGATTCAAAGTACTAAGCATTTATCATGAGCCATAGAGTTGGCACACACTTAAGCCGCGGAGGTGGCGTATTATGCAATCTGCAAAGGCAGTGAGCACCAGTTACAGAAGCAACTACCCGTCGAACAAGTTACAGAGATAACGAGTTCGGGAGAGTTATATGGGATAGCGGCATTAGAGAGAGTGTCGGGACACTTATAAGGTGACTATAGAGGTAGCCCTTCAAGTGACTTTGCGGAGGATGCATTTTGCCAAGTACCTATGTTGCAGAGGCAATAGACAGCCTAACTTCGAGATGGGGGAAACATTTTATAGCGCTCAAAGAGATAGGCTTTGAGACGGTCAAGGGAGTAACTTGGTGGAGTAGGCTGAAGACCGAAGCCATGTCAGATCGAGGCATCAATGAGGGCATTGACATTTGAAGTGGGAGAGAATGTCACAAGCTGGTAGTTATGATAGTTCGACAGGCAAACATGCTTGGATTAAGACGAAACTTTGTGAAAAAATCTAACATATTATAAGGGTCCTGTGGCTGAAATTTAGGATCAATCCGGCTTGCGTATTATTTTTTCTGATTTTCCCAAGTTTTGGGATATTTTGATCATTTCAGAAGGTTCGTGAATCTAGCGGGGTTCAACGAGATCATATTTGGAATCCTCGCATTTTTATCTTCGTGTCAACTAATTTTCATGACGAACGGACACTGGGAGCATGGTAAAAAAGACTTATGATGACTCAAAAAAAGTATGTCATCTTTTTGTGGGAGGCCTTTTGCTCAAAATGCTCTTTAAGAGGGTGGAGTGCTCCAAGGGCCTGCGGGGCGCTTGGACACTGAGCTAGGGACTGAAGTGTGTTAGCTTGTGGCTATCCCCCTGCACACTCAAAACTATGGAATAAGGCATAAACCAAGCGAACGAAGTGTCCCTCTCCTTATTCATTTGTCCCTTATGGTCCGTAGTACACGGAGGCTTCCTTTGTGGAAGGATCCTGCGGTCCGATATGCACGGGCGCTTTGGCCACATACGATATTAGCTTGCGGACATGTTGTATAGCACGAGCTCTCCGATTTCAAGCTAATCTACCTATTGAATTTTAGGGAGAATGTATTCTTACTGCAGGACAGTTGATAAATCGCACTCCTACCACTCTTCATAAAGGTAAAAGTCCTCATGAAATATTGTTTGGTAAGACCCTTATTTATTCTCATATTCGCACTTTTGGGTATCTATGTTATGCCTACAATTGACCCTGCCAAAAGGATAAGTTTGGTGAGAAAAGTCGGAAATGCATTTTTGTAGGATATCCTTATGGAAAAAAAGGATGGCGTCTTTATGACTTGAAGAGTAGGGAATACTTTGAGTCTCGTGATGTTATGTTTTATGAAAATGAGTTTCCTTTCATTGATCACTCTTATATAGCAAATGAATCTCATGCCCCCACACAGACTTTATGGAATGATGGATCTCCTTTCATTGATGAATCTAGCACAAGCATGCCTTGCGTAAGGGGGAGTAGTGAAGTTGAGGGACACATTAGGGAGTTACAAGAGGGAGGTTCAAATCCAAATCCCTCAAATGAGATTATTGTGCTAGCACCACCTATAAATGAACCTCTTGGTCCAGGTTACTGAGAACGTCATCCACCAAGTAAGCTTAAAGATTATCTATGTCACACTGTGCATTGCGTTAATGACCCCACTACTAAGGCACTCACTCCATCACAATCCTCAGGTACGTTATACCCTATTGCACACTATATGACTTATAGTAATTTTTCTATGCAACATAAACAATTTCTTGCAGCAGCGACTTCTGGGCATGAGCCATCTCGATTTTCAAACATTGTTCGAGACCCTTTATGGCACAAAGCCATGAAAGAAGAAATAGATGCTTTAGAAAAGAATGGCACCAGGACATTAACAATACTTCCACTTAGAAAGAAAGCTATTGGTTGCAAATGGGTGTATAAGATTAAGTATAAATCAAATGGGACCGTGGAACATCATAAGGCGAGACTAGTTGTTCAAGAAGATAGTCAAAAAGAAGGAATTGATTATAATGAGACTTTTGCATTAGTTGCAAAGATAGTTACAGTTCGAATACTTTTAGCCGTTGCTGCTGCTCGATCATGGATACTACATCAAATGGATGTTCATAATACTTTCTTGCATGGTGATCTGGATGAGGAAGTTTATATGCAATTACCTCCCAGCTTTTCTAGTACAAATCCTGAGAAAGTGTGCAAGTTTCGGAAGTCTCTTTATAGCTTAAGGCAGGCACCACGAAATTGGTTTGCAAAACTTGCTACTACATTGAAGAAATATAGTTTCAAACAATCCCATGCCGATTACTCACTTTTAACTTATCATGAAGGGAATGTGATTTTGAGTGTTCTAGTATATATTGATGATCTTATCATTGCAAGGAACAATGAAGATGTGATTGAATGATTTAAGCAGTATCTTAGCACATATTTCTACATGAAGGATCTTGGCTCTTTGAAGTATTTTTAAGTCTTGAGGTGGCCTAAGGACCTCAAGGGATTTTCTTGTGTCAACGCAAATCTGCTTTGGATATTATCTCAGAAACTGGGTTGTTAGGAGCTAAATCGGCTAGTTTTCCTCTTGAGCAAAATCATGGATTAGCCCTTGCTAATGGAGCTATTGTGGAGGATTTGAAGAAATATCGTCGTCTCATTGGGAGACTTATCTATTTAACCATATCTCAGCCTGAACTTAGTTACTCTGTGCACATCTTAGCTCAATTCATGCATTGTCCTCGTCAAGAACATTAGGATGCTGCAATAAGAGTGGTTCAATATTTAAAAGCTAATCCAAGACAAAGGATTTTTCTTCGGTTAGATAGTGATTTACGCTTATATGCTTATTGTGACTTTGATTGGGTCAGTTGTCCTCTCAGTAGACGCTCATTAACAGGATATTTTATTTTATTAAGCCAGTCCCCTATATCCTAGAAAACTAAAAAGCAAGCCACAGTTTCCCGTTCCTCAGCAGAGGCTGAATATAGGTCTATGGCTACTACAACTTGTGAATTGAAATGGTTTAAAACTCTTCTAAGTGACTTATGGGTACCACACACTCAACTTATGCAATTCTATTATGATAGTTAAGCAGCCATTCATATCGCAGCTAATCCGGTATTTCATGAACGCACCAAACATATTGAGGTAGATTGTCATTTCATTCGTGATGAAATCCAAGCTGGTAATATTGCCACTATGCATGTGCGAACCTACAATTAGCTTGCAAATATCTTAACTAAAGCTCTTAGGAAACAACAATTTGACTTTCTTTTGGGCAAGTTGGGCATTCAAGATTTTCATGCGCCAACTTGAGGGGGGAGTATTAGAAGAATCATATTAATTATAGTAATTATTTAGGAGAATCATCTTAATTATATTAATTATCTCATTGTTATCTCATTATTGATATTTGAGAAATCTTGTAGATATCATGATCAATCATAATCAGGAAAGATTCTAGGAAATTTGGGAATTTGTTCTCTTCCCGATTTATATATATTGTACACATCTATTATTAGAATGAAATACAAAAGATTACAACAATAATTATATTTGTTAATGTGCTTCGTTTTCTCATGTTTTCACAGCTACTGCATCTGCAACTTCTTTCAGCTGCAGAAGAAGGCAAGTGTCCAAGCTCGTTTAGTTGTGGCCCTCTTGGCATTATACAGTTCCCTTTCACCACCACAGAACGCCCGGACTGTGGCTTATTGGACATTGCTGGCTGTGATGGCGGTGATCCAAAATCTCCTAAAACTATCAAATTGAATGGTAAACTTCCATTTCCCGTTTTGCACGTTGGTCACTTCAGCCTCCTAGTAAGCAATCCCGTTCTCCACAGTCTCTTAGGATCCAGAAACTGTGATGCCTTCAACAATAACTTTACTCTTCCTCCGGATTCCCCTTTGGCTTCTTATTATGTCTTCCTTAATGTAACATTGTTCAGATGCAACCGCACTCTTAATGTAAGTCACCTCTCGGATCTTTTCCTAAATTATAGCTGCCCTGACAATATGCATATCTATTACGACGCTCTTCCTTCAAACAGTGAGAAAATTGATAGCTCTTTATCAGCATGTTCAATTGTTCAGCTTCCAAGCAAAGACTTCCCGAACAATATAGTCCCTTTTACATTCGTCTCTGCTGAGGCCTTTCTTCAAGTCGAATTGTCTCATGATTGTGATGAGTGTTACCACCAAAGGGAGGCCGATGTCAACTTGACAACGACCGCAAATTTTACTGCGTCCAAGGTATAATTGAACATAGGTATTTTTGCCCAGCATCCTTGAACAGAATAATATTGCAGGTGCTTTAACTTGGCTTCTACTTGTCAGTACACTTTCCCCACGTTTTATTCTTCTGCTAGATGTTCATGTGAATCCTTTTTACTGAATTACTGACACTTATGTTCCAATCTGTTAGATTTTTTGAATGTTTTATTCTTACTGAGTTTATACCCTTTTGATAACAATATCTTGCTAGAATTGATAGCTCACTCGATCATTTTATATTTTCGAATTATATTAATTAATTAGTTGTGTAAAAGTATTCGGTTGAAAACTGTTATGATTATACTGCATGACTGCAATAAGTAATTGCTGTTTCCTTTTTTCCATGTCCTCTGCAGTGGATAAAAGTTCAATGGTCAAGCTAGAGCTAGGATTGCCAGTGGGAATTGGAGGGCTTCTAGGTAATTTAATTACTGCAGTCATATTCCATGGTGTTGCAACAAATTTCAAGATCTTGGCTATCCTAAGCTTATAATACACCACCCTAATAAATTCATTAGATATATATTTTAATACAATACTCTTCGTTTTTTATTCTTTGATTTTCAATTTAAATCAATTTTCTATATACAGCGATTATAGCAGGAGGTTGGATTGTAAAGGTCTACCTTCTTAAATGGAAAAAGCAAAGTCCAACCAATCAAATGATCGAGTCCTTTTTGAAGAAACATGGTTCCCTCCAAACTAGAAGATATAGTTATTCGAAGCTAAAGATGACCACCAATTCCTTCCAAAACAAAATAGGCCAAGGAGGATATGGAAGTGTGTATAAAGGACAGTTAGATGATGGGCGACTTGTTGCAGTCAAAGTGCTGACTGAATCCAAAGGCAATGGTGAAGAATTTATTAACGAAGTTGCAAGTATCAGCCATACCTGTCATGTTAACATTGTCATACTTCATGGTTTTTGCATTCAAGGTTCGAAAAGAGCTTTAATTTATGAGTTGATGCTAAATGGATCTCTTGAAAAGTTTTTAAGAGATGAGAGTATTGAGGTGATGAATCATCAATTGGATTGCAAAACTTTGTATGATATTGCAATAGGTGTTGCTTAAGGATTAGAGTATTTGCATAGGGGCCGCAATACAAGAATCTTACATTTTGACATTAAGCCTCACAACATATTACAAGATGAAAAGTTTTGTCCAAAGATTTCAGATTTTGGACTTGCAAAAATATGTCCCAAAAGGGAGAGTATCGTATCCCTCACTGAAGCAAGGGGAACTATAAGATATATTGCTCCTGAGGTGTTGTTTAGAAATTTTGGTGAAGTTTCTCACAAGACAGATGTTTATAGTTATGAAATGATGATTTTAGAAATGGTCGGAAGGAGAAAGGATACAATTGTAAAAGTTAACTATTCTAGTGAAATATATTGTCTAAATTGGATTTACGAGTGCCTTGAATTAAATCGAGAGCTTGAATTGCGTTGTATTAAAAATGAAAGTGACAATGAAATGGTGAAAAAAATGACACTAGTTAGCTTATGGTGCATACAAATGGACCCTACAAATCGAACAACAATGAGTAAAGTGATTGAAATGCTAGAAGGAAGTTTGAAATCCTTACAATTTACTTTACTTATATTATTTGACGCTATCATATATTTCCTTTTTATTATAAAATAGTCAGATATAATTTTTTACAGACTTGTAAAAATATTTAATTAGTTGAATACCAATTAGATGTCTTTACATCGGTCACGATACCTGAAATTGGATCGTGACAAATGCATTTACTATATATTTTTCAACCAAAAAGCTATTCTTCAGTAATTTTACTATCTTCTGCGTAATACAAACAAAATGGGAACATCAAAGGAAAGCAATGAATCTATGAAGAGACAATATCACAATATTAATCTTTAAAGTTTTGCAAGGGTTACAATTTAAATTAATTGTAAGTATGCAATACCAGAGTGAGACTGACAAGAAATGAATTAATATAGATGCCAATGGATAATACCTGAAAAATCAGAATTCACAATATAGTATAAATATTAAGATAAAAACTAAATCTCATCCAAAAGCTAAATAGGATAGAGGTTGGCAATCGTCCTCTTCAAACCAGAGCTATACAAATTAGAGCCCCGAAACATCTGACTGCGACCAAATAAGTAGGATAAACATTCCAAATAAAGAAATAACTATATTAAATCAAATGATACAAATGCGGAGGAAAATGAAAGGAAAAAAAGCCCTAAAATAGAAATAATTTCAAATGTAAAGGAAAATACGGTGAAATTTGATTTGGTGGGATATAGAAACACCTAGATAAGGAAGCCATGGATGGAAAAAGGTTCCACAGTTGTAATCCTTCAAGCAATACAATATTTCATTTTGAGAAAGATAGCACAAATAATAGGTCAATGCCAAATAGACAAACTACAAAAAGCGTATCTAAGCTCCTGCTTCCTTCTATCTTTCTCAACTGGGTTTCTAATTGAATAAATTTTCTTCAACGGCAAAACCATATTAAATGGTTAAGGGTAAATTGGTCCATTTATTCTTTTCAAGGGTGAGATTAATGTTTAAACTTAAGCCTTGTTTGATAATTAGCTGATAGTTATAGTAATTAACTGATTTAATTAACTGTTAGCTGATGACTGATTATGTTAATTAATTTAACTAACTTATTGTATTAGCTATTTGAATAACAGTATTTATTAAAATCAACTGTTTATGATTAGTTATTTATGTATAAAATAATGTATAAGGGTATGAATATATTTTATGAATTATTTAAATTTTTTTATTTTAATAATTTTAATTTTATATATTATTTAATAAATTAATTTTTTATATATAATATATTATTATAATTTATTATAAATTAAATACTTCTTTAAAATTAAATTAATATAAATTTTATAGTTAATAAATTTATCAAAAGAAATTAATATTTATATTTATTTAATTTTTATATAAAAATAAATATTATAATTTTATTATTTTACATTCTCTTAAATTGTATGTCCTATTTTTTTTTTAAAAAAAGGAAGATTTTAAAAAAAAAAATAAAGAAAGTAAAACCCTTCAGCTACTTTTATAATGATGCACAGGAAGAGTTAGCAGTCTTCACTTCGCCCAAGTACGTGACCACTGTCGATCTATGTTCTACCTTCAAAGATTGGTACAGATAAAGAAGTAAAGAGACAATCGAAGACAAACAGGAGAATATCACAATCAATCAAGAGTAATTCAATTTTTTATATATAATTTTTTCAGCAGCTAATTTGAAATACTGGAGTAAGCAGTGTTTGCAAAATTAGCGGATTGAGAAGAAACAATTGTTTAAAATAGTTAACTACCAAATAGTTTATTGGATAGTTTTAACTGGTCAACTAGTTGATTTGGTCTAACTAACTAAAAATTATCTAATAAGCTGTTTGTCAAATACTTCCTTATCTTGGTAACGGACAATGCAATATCTTCCTTCCACCTGTAAACAACACATTGATTTTCACCTGTGAGTACCTGAGAGTGCAAAAAAAATTTTAATATCAAAGAAACCTCCATTAATTACCGGTTATATTTTATAGAAAATTTAATTTAATTTTTTATGTGCCTTTTATTAATAAAATTACAATTAAAGGGAAGGGGGTCATCAAAGACAAAGATGGGTAACCTTGTGAGCGAAACAGAGTAAAAAGAAGTAGCAGGAGAGCGAGAAAAAACATCCGGGAAATCCTTCGAGCTACTATGACTGCACTGCACTAAACGGAGTGTTTGGGCAGCGAAGTGATGAGACTAAAAAGGTTTACCAGTTGGAAATGCGTGCACCGTTTGTCTGCAAGTGTAACCATCACCACTACCAAGAAACAAAGCAAAGAAAAAAGTGCGCTGTCAGTTTGCTTGCATGTCACTTTGCTTATACATAAGGTTCAAAAAATAACAAGAAGGTTAAATTGGTTTGGTAAAATCTTGTTTAAAAATCCTTTACTTTTGCGGTAATAGTACATGGGAGTGGGACTTCCACGTTCTATTATAGAGGATGGAGCAAATTTATCATAATATTTTTAATTTTATGGATCTCAAATAAGTGTACATTTTAATTAATTTCACACTTTTGAATTGATTTTTACTAATTTATTATTTTAGTTTCAAACTTATATAATTTTATAATTTTTTCCGATTTTGAATATCGCCAACTTCTTTTTTACATTAATTATAATTTTAAATTAATATGAATTAATTTTACTAATACGAAGGAACTATAACTTTAAATTAATTATAAATTAAATTGTACAAAATAACGAAATAAATTTCAATATAAAATAATAATTATTAATATTAATTTTTAATGGCATAAGCCTTTATTAATTTAATATGTCTGAATTTTTAGTTGTACAATAGTACTTAATTAATATTATCTTTAACATTTTATTCATTTATTATTATGAGTTTGACCGTGGATGTTATTTTGATAGCTTGTTATTTTTACTATCATTAAAAATAATATAAATATATGTTATTTGTATACTCATTGTTTTACTTTATTGCAAATAAGTAATAAATAGTGTAAATAATATAATAAAAATTAATAATTATAAAAATATAAATTAATTATCCTTACCAATCAATTTCCAGCGATAATTCCTTTATTTGTTATTAAAATTATTACATATTACAATTCTTACAATAAATCAATATCATCTAGTCTTCATATCACTTATTTATTCTAACGTTTGATTACTTGATCATATAAATTAGTTATTAAAGTAACAATTGGCTTTTACTCGTGACTTGTTACTTACTTTATAATTACTTTCTAATTATTCATTAATTTCTAACGTTAAGATTAGACAACAAAAAGCCTTAATTTATACATAAATTTAGAAGTAATTTTCACAATTTTAATAATTACTCATTTTTATATAATGAAATTATCTTTATAAACTTGTTTAAACTAGAGTAATATATTATTATATTTTAGTTTATTATGCTATTTTCTAATATGATTTCAAACTAATTTTTTGGTTAGATATTAGGTGGGGGAATCATATCAAATTAGAGTATTAATAGATTTTTAAAGTATTAATAGATTTTTCCTTTTTCAACGAGTGATTATTTTTAAAATTTAAATCCTTATCCATTTATAGTTAAAGTCTATCCAGGACAACAATACTTTCCACTAAGTTAACACTTTATTAATAAAATTTAACAGCAAAGAGTTAAACCCCAAGTTATAAAGTCTATAAGTAAAGGCACAACCATTAAAAACTCATTTTTTATGTATTTGATAAAATTTCTATATATAATTTAATTCTTATTTTTTGGCTAATGAAATATGTAAATATTTATTAATATATGTCACATTAAATATTTTCATATATTGCCTTGCTACATTTATAATTTGATATATAATTTTAAAGGAAAAATTTAAGTAAAATTTTTTAAGTATTTGTTATAAGTAATTGCCATAATAATTCAAATCACGACGGGTGTGTATTAATTATTAATAACTTCGGTAATTACGATAATCAATAATGCTGTAATTATAATAAAATAATTAATACACATGTAATAATTTAAATAAAGAATCTTACAATAAACATCTAGAAAACTTTATCAAAGTTTTGCCCTATTTTTAATTATTCATTTCACAATTTAAGTAATAATCATCCTACTCTTTTATCCTCATTATAAGTTAAAAAAGTTGTCATATTTTTTATATAAATTAATTTTATTTTTTTAAAAAATTACAAATTAAAAATAATATAATAAAGACATAGTTCAATTGAAACAAAACCCTTTTTTTTTAAGATGCATGTATTTACTTTTTTTTTAACTCGCATGTTTCAGGTTTGGAGATGGATATATGTTTAATATGCATGTATTTAATTTAGTATAAAATCATGAATTTTATTCTAAATTTGAATTTTTTTTATGTATACCTCTTAGTGTATTTCAATAATTTTTTGATAATTTATTCCAATATCTTTTGAGTAAATGCGATAGTAACCTCCATTCTTCAGTTAGAAGAAAAAATATTCTAATAAAATAATAATAATAAAATAATAAAGAGTATTAAAATTAATTTATCACTACCAATAATTTTTTTAAAATAATAAGTATTTTTATTGTAAAATAATAAGTTTTGTCCAAAGATTTCAAATTTTGGGCTTGTAAAAATATGTCCTAAAAGGAAAAGCATCATATCCTTCACTGATGTAAGGAGAACTATAAGATATATTATTCTCAAAGTATTTTCTAAATATTATGGTCAAGTCTTTCAAAGTATTTTACACATTACAAATAAAATAAAATTACATTTTTTTAATTTTATAAAAATCTTATTTCAATGTTTCATTTTATCTAATTATGTGATTAACATGCACAACATCAAAATTTATAATTTTGGTGTTTTAACTTAACAAATTATCTCATATACCGTACAATAATTATATGAGTGTTAAGGTTTCATATGAGGAGTGAACCTATACATAAGAAACCTAAGATTGTGGCCGGAGCAGATTGTGCATTTCTAATTGTAAGGTTCATAATTCATTTTAGTTTGGGAGATCATAACTAAATGTGATATAGATAATATTATAAATTCATGTGAGTCTTAGATATATATATATATATATATATATATATATATATATATATATATATATATATATATATATATATATATATATATATATATATATCATTTTTTTCATTATATTCATATATATTTCATGTCCTTTTTTTACACAATTTGATTAGGCCATTGGGCATAAAATATTCAACAATTGGTATCAAAGTCCTGTAATTATAGTTGAATTATATGTGGATTTGTGAAAAATATTGTGAAATAATAAATTTAAAAATCTGCAATGGTAGATTTTTGTAAATGAAAATTTGTTATGAAGTTTAAAATTATTTCATAGCTTTGTACTATTATAAATTTCATAGTTATCATTGTTATATATTTTATTATCTATGATATGCAATTTTTCTTATACAAATTGATTTAATTTTATATTTGATCATTGAAACTAATTTGTGTGAATATAGATATCTCCCTGTTTGCTGCGGAGAAATAGAGGTCAATTGATGTATCTTTTCAGACTTATTGTTTGACAAAATCAAGCCCCGTATTCATACTAATTGACTCAACTCAACATAAAAATTTTGCAAAACTAATGCTATTTATGCATGTCTTGTGTATACAATACTATATAGTAGTGTTTTATGTCTTTATGGTTCATATGTACAGTAGCAATATCACAGTATACATATGGCCATAATGATTGTCCAAATTTGTACAGAATTAATTGTGAAAACGTTTTTCGAGTTTGGTACTTTGAGGTTTGTTCTTATTTTTATAGAAAATTGGTACTGTATAATTGTTTTCATGTATGTGTTCCGTATTGTGCTTTACAATTGGTACTTCGTTAAAAGCATGATTTATCCATATATTTTAAAGTTTTTGTTTGGACGGCATGAAATTTAAATTATAGACTTTGTTATAAATAAATTTAGTAGTAAAAATATATTATGCATAAAAAATTTTAAATAATAATTTATTTATTTATTTTTAATATAGTTACTAAAATAATTTAATAAATTAAAATATTGAAAATATAAAATTTGATATTGTCTATATTTGTAACATGCAAGGTATAAAAAATATTACAATTTTTTTTATAAAATTACACCTTTAATAAAAATATTTATAAAATATATATCAAAATATCGTCTTTCAAATCATCTCAAAGCAATCATCATTCCAATGAACTTTTTAATTTAACTATTTTTTAAAAAATAATTTATAATATTATAATATTTAAAAAGGTAAAATTGGTATGAAACATGAAGAGTCAAAATTGTTAACTTTTAAGAGAGGTTTATGAAGTTTTTGAAAATAGAAGTGAGTTCAATGTATTATGTTTAAACCTCAAGGAAGTAAAAAAGTTTTATTAGTTTTTCTATTACCATCAAATTTATTAAAAACCTAAATACAATCATCACGTAATAACAATAATTGCATTTACTAAAAAGTACCATATATTAAAAAGTTAATTACCTAAACTAAATCATTATATTTTGTCATATAACTTCAACAATTATTAGTATAATTAAATTTTTTATACATTATATTATTTATATGTAATATAAATAGAATCATTTAGACTCACAAATAGTTTGAACTTAGTAGTATGAAACTCAAACTTGACTTGTAAATTAATCGACTCAAGCTTGTTTAAACTCAACCTATCTAAAGTTGAACTCAAATCAAATTTCTTGCAAATAATCTCAAACTACTTATGAGTAACTTAATTCATTTTGCATTCTTAGTCTTAGAAAGAGAGCTTTTGACTTAAGTAGTATTTAATATTTTTTGAGGTTTTATATCTTTTTTACATTTAATGATTTGTCCCTAATCCTTACGTATGCATATCTAGCAATTTAACCACTCATGTCATTATATAAAATAATAAAAATATATTAATTCTTATTAAGGTTTGAATGGGAAGGTTTGCTCGCCAATGTTTGCCATCACATTCCTTTAAACTCAGAATGGCCTTTCCTACTATGTTCATTTATCTGATTTTCTTTCATTTTATGCTTCTTTTTGCTGAACATGACAATACAAACAATCCAAGCTGTGCAACCTCTTTTGATTATGGTAATCTTTAGCACAATACAATTTCCTTCTACCACTACAGAGCGCTTGAACTGGGGCTTATTAGACGTTGGAGAATTTTCTTTTGTATGCTTTTAATTATAACGCTTGTTGCCAATTTTTTTCAATAAATTAAGGTTAATTATTAATTTTTGATATTATAAAAATTAAAAAATAATAAATTTTATATATTGAAAAAAGAATAATAAATTTAAGGTTATTAAATTATTCTATTATTCTCTATAATTTCACTTAATTTCTAATTAGATCCCTATATTTTAAAAGTTTTGAATTAGATCTTTAAACTTCTTTTTCATTTCTAATTGGATACTTCCCATCATTTTCTTGCTAAATTTTGTTAGCAATTAATCTACATAAACAATAATCTATTAAATTTTGTTAGCAATTAATCTACATAAACAATAATCTATTAAAAATTTATGCAATAAGAGATACATGACTTATTCTTTTCATTTAAAAGCAAAACAATATAATAAAATATCCTAATTTATTTTAATTTATTTGTCACTTAAATACAATTTGAAATTGTATGGAGCTCTATATTAACAATTATTAAACACCATGAAAAGATTATTGTTCATATATGTCCATTACTATCAAAATTCAACAAAAAACTTGCAGGAAATATCAAATTACAAATAAAAAATAAATATAAGGATCTAAATTAAAAATTTTAAAATATAAGGGCCTAATTAAAAATTGAGTGAAATTATAAGAAGCAGTAGAATAATTTAACTTAAAATTAATAATTATTCCTGATTTATTGAATAAAACTAAACACAGTTGTTTTAAATGGAGAATTCGAAAATTTGTGTGTCGAGGTCACTGAGATCCAAGCACCTTTAAATTCATCAAATTGGATGATAAATATTCATCTGACATTTTGCATGTTGGTTGATTTAGCAGCCTAGTACATGACTTGGCTCTCAACAGTCTTTTATGATCTAAAAACAGTGACGCCTTCAACAGCAATTTCACTTTTCTTCTTGTTTCCATTTTGGCTTTTTATCATTTCCCACTTGATGTGGCCTTTTTTAGATGCAATTGGACTCTCAACGTAAGTCTCCCTCAAATCATTTACTAAAGTATGCTCATTTGTTCAGCTCAAGTTCTAATAATTGTAATCATAATTGTTTTACAGTTTTAAATTATAAGAAAACATTTTTGTATATTTATTAAGGGTGACAACTTATATTATTCGAATCAATTCATTTATTAAATATGTCAAAATATATCATCTATGGATTATTCATTTAATTTATAAAAAATATTTTTAATTATTAATAAAATATTATTTTAAATTTTTATTATTATTTTATTAAATTAATAATTTTATATGTTTATTATATATACTTAAAATGTTAATTATTTTTTAAATAAAATTTTTAAAAATTTAATATAAATTTTTAAATAAATTTAAATATTAATCTAAATTTAAATGATTATATCGTGTTCATATCGCATAATCCACGCTCCTAATATTTATTTGCCATTTTATTAATTATAATATGACAGATTAAAATCATGGGTGAGCTTCCAAGTAAAGATTTGCCTCACAAATTTGCAGATCCATCTATTCGTGTCTTCTGAAATGACTCTTTGAAATTGGATTTTCTTGTGATAAGTCTTACCACCAATAAGGAGGCCGATGTCAAGTTGACGCTTGACAGCAACAAAAATTTTCACTGCGATTAAGGTAAAATTGAACTTGTATCTGTTGGCAGCAGAATAATATAGCAAATGCTTTCACTTTGCTTCTACTTAGTATAGTTTCCTCCTAATGTTTTATTCTTCTCTGTGACGTTGATGTGACTCCTCAAAACTGATACTTAGAAAATTGGTTCGAAACAAACCAAAGAATTAGAGGAATGTTGTTTACTGTACATTTATGTTTGGCTGTAACTCTCCTATTTATTTATTTATTTATTTTGGTTAGATATGCAACTCTGTTTTATGTTGTTAAGGTCTCATCTGTCCTTTGCTTTAGCACTTGGATTTTATCGTGTTTTTTTTTTTCATAAACCCCTTTCTGTTGGTTTCTGGGTTATAATCTTTGTTCAAGATATGTTTTGGAACTTTGTTATGCCCTTCTACTACTGTTGATTTTTAACTACACATATAAATATAAATTTTTTGAATTATTATAAAATCGGTTGCGTCCTAACCATATCCACATTTGGAAAACAAGACAAAACAAAATCATTTTTGTGCATTCCATTGCACCTGTACCCTTCACCTTTGTAACACGGTTTTGACAGACAAGTCTTTCCCTCTCGGTGATCTTGATCCCGTCATCTATAACAAGCCAAATGGAAAGACTTCATCAGCATGTTCAATGGTTCCGCTTCCAAGCAAAGATCTTCCCGACGATGCAGACCCTTTTTCGTTTGTGTCTGCTGAGATTTTTATTCAAGTACAACTATCCCAAGATTGTGATAAGTGTTACGACCAAGAGGGAGGTCGAAGCAAACTTGACAGCAACAAAAAATTTCACTGCGACCAAGGTATTATAATTGACATAGGTATCTTTTGCCCAATACTCTTGCCCCGATTGATATTACAGATGCTTTTACTTGTCTTCTCCTTGTTAGTATAGATTCCTTGTGTTTTATTCTACTTCTTCATGTTCATGTGACTCCATAATGCTGAATCACTTACTGTTGCTCCACTTTGAAATGTTTTTTTCGTGGTGAGTTTATACTCATCTGATAACGATATCTTGCTAGCCTTGATTGCTCTCTCCATCATTTTACATTTTAGAATGATACTAATTAATTAATTGGGAAAAATTTTTTGGTTGAAAACTATTTTGATTCTGCTGCCACGTGTCTGTAACCAGTGTAGTCGGAATTGTTCAATTTGCGATTTGAATCACACGGTTCAATTCGATGCAAACAGAAAACAATGTGAATCTGTCATAAAAACGTTGATGCCTCTGTATCGCTGCGATTTAGTCACGAATCATGTACAAACTGCAAGAATCGCACTCTGAATCGAAGCAGAGATGTGAATCAGCTGAGACTCTGTTTTGTGTTTTCTGCTAAAAGGACAACGATGAAGCAGAGGACCTGGAAGACTTCCAGCAAATGGATTGCAAGCAGAACCCAACCTAGGTTCTGCGTGACCCAATTCATAAAGCAGCTTACTACCCTTTTTTTTCAATTTTTTTTTTTTAAAAAAACAACAACTGAGTCATGTGAAGCCCATAACTTGGAGAGTTGGAGTCATCAGTCAACATATTATAAAAACCCGTTTTTAGTTTTCAATGAATCAACTTCAGTAACAGTGCCATACGTAACCGGTAACCTTATTACGGCAACCCACAGCTGGCACTTTCCTTCCTTCATTATTTTAAATGTAGTGGCCCCAAATTTCCAATCTTTTTTTCAAGAAGAGACAAAAGAGTTGTAAAAAAGATAAGAAATTTTGAAGATGATGTGTCTTTGTCTTTGAAGTGGAATTTCTTCCAAGGTAAAAAATAAAAGCTTTTCAAGTTTAAATATATATAGCTTCTATTGCAGTAGAAAAATAATATTCTGATTTGGTTAGTTTTTGGAATTTGAAAAATGTAAGAATGAGTTCTAAAAAACATGTGAAGAAAGATGTGACATGGGATCATTGTATAGAAGTGGAATGGGCAAATAGAATGAAAATAAAATGCAAATATTGTGAGAAAGAATTTTGGAGAGGGGTATTTAGGATTAAGCATCATCTTGCAAGTTCAAGCAAAGATGTTGCTCCATGTGTAAATGTTCCAAATGATGTAAGAGCAATCTTTGTTAAAATTTTGAAAGATTTCGAAAAAAATTCAACTAAAAAAAAAAGAACATAGGAGGTGAAGAAATCTTTGAAGATATAGTAGTGGCCACACACGATATTGATGTTGCAAAAAATGGGAAGATGGATTTGTTTCTTACCAAGGGAAAAAGAGGGTCTTCTAATTTTAAACAAAAAATAATTAATGAAATGTTAAAAGATAGGGAGGCAATAATAAGAGATATTTGTAGATACATATATGGTAATGCTTTATCATTTAATTTGGCAAGGAGTCCATTATTTAAGAAGATGTTGAAATATATTGGTAATTATGACAAAGGCTTAGACCCTTTACTTATCATGAAGTAATGGAGTCGTACTTGAAGAAAGAAGTTGAAAATGTTAAAGCAAGTTTAGAAAAATAGAAAATTGAATGGAAAAAAAATAGTTGCACTTTGATATGTGATGGATGGACTGATAGTAAAAAAAAGTCTCTTACTAACTTTCTCATCAATAGTTTAAATGGAACTATTTTCTTAAAGTCTAATTAATACTAGTGATGTAATCAAGGATGCTATAAAAATGTTTGAGTTACTAAATGATGTTGTGGAAGAGATTGGAGAAGAAAATGTGGTGCAAGTGGTGACAAATAGTGTCTTGACTCTTGTAACCACCAGTCACAAGTTAAAAGAAAAGGGAACAAAATTATTTTGGTCTCTATGTGCAACTCATTGCATTGATTTAATTCTTGAAGATATTGGCAAGCTTCTAGCTTTTCATAATACTATTTCTAAAGCCAAGAAAATTACCATTTTCATTTATAGGCATGCTTAGGTACTTAATTGTATAGAAAGTATTCTAAGGGTAAGGAGTTGGCTAGACTAGTAGTTACAAGATTTACAACAACCTACCTTACTTTGAAATGCATTATGGATAGAAAATGTGATCTCACATCTATGTTTGTATCAAGATCATGGGCTACCAATTCATATACAACGAGATAAGAAGGCAAAAATATAATAGAGATTGTCTTGAAAGATAAGAGGTTTTGGAATTCTATCCAATATTGCTTAAAGTGTGTTACTCCACTTGTTAGTGTGTTGAGACTTGTAGATGGTGACTCAAAACTAGCTATGCCATTTATTTGTGAAGCAATGGATAGAGACAAGGAACAAATAATTGCAAATCTTGACAATAAGGAGGAAAGATATAAAAATGTGTGGAAGATTATTGATACTTGGTGGAACTTACAACTTCATAAATCTCTTCATATAGTAGCTTACTTTCTTAATTTCAAGTAAGTTACATCAAAGATTTTGATTTAATACACTTTGAATTTTTTTTAGAAATTTTTATTTAACTTGTTTCTTAACTTGTTAGGTACCATTATGATCCTAATTTCAATACGGATAGTGAAGTAATGTTAGGTTTACACACAATACTTGAGAGGATGTTTCTGACATAAGAGAAAGACTTTTAATTGATGAACAAATTTTAAAATTCATAAAAACCCAAGGACTTTTTGGAATGAGTATAGTAATTGCAACTCGAGATAGGAAGTAATCAGGTAATAGATTTTAATTACAATTAAAGTTAATTTTTAGTTTATGATTTGTCATTTGTATATTTTCTAATTGACATATAATTTATTTTAACTTTTTCATAGCTCTTTAGTGAGAATCCTTTAGTGGAGAATGCAAGGAATTATAAACTTTGGCTATAAGAGTCTTGATTCTCACTTGTAGTGCTATGGGATGTAAAAGAAATTGAAGCATATTTGATCAAATGCATTCAAAGAAAAGAAATCGTTTAGCACAACAAAAATTGAATACATTTGTGTATGTCAAATATAATCTTTAACCTGAAATAAGACAAAAGATAAAAGAGGAAAGATGAGACACTTATGATCCTATTTGCTTATCAAATATAAAATTATATGATGAATGGATTGCTAAAAAAAGAGAATCCTTGCTTGCCAGAGGACAATTCTTGGATAGATGTTCATGAAAGGTTCAACCTTGGTGAAGGAGCTCCTAGTAATAGAAAAAGAAGAGGTAGTGTTTTGTCTCGCTACTTTTATTTTAATTAGTTAATATGTAAGAAAGAATCAATGGATTAATGGAGTACCTTATTTCTTATTTATAGGACTAAGGAACTTAAATACTATTGCAAATAAGAAAGTAAAGGGAAAATTTATTGTTCAAGTTGAAAAAGAGGAAGAGGATGCTTGTGATGTTGAAGCAATGCAAGAGGAAATTAAGGAAGAAAGTATGCGATTGGATGATAATGATGATGAAGACAACATCAAAGATGTTGATCTTGATGATGAAGACATAGATAAAGATATTGACAACAATGAAATTAAAAAGGAGGGAGACAAAGAAAAAGAAGATTGAAGCTTTACTATTACCCTAAAGATATTCATATATATAATTTTCAGCTTATAATGTTAGACAAGTATTATGTTTTTTTTACTTCAATTTATGATTTTTCATTATTAATGCTTATATTTTGTTATACATAAAATAATATATACTACTTTTATATATTTTATGAATCTTATCGATTCATGATTTGTTTCAATTTACAATTCAAAATTTTGACTAATCAATTCACGATATGATTCATGATTTAATAACAATGTCTGTAACAAGTAATTGTTGCTTCTTTCTTCTTCTTCTTTTTTTTTTTTTTGGCTATCCTCTAAACTACAGTGGATAATAGTTCAATGGTCAAGCTACAATTAGGATTGGCACAGGGAGTTGGAAGGATACTATGTAATAAATTCATTAAATACAAACTTTAAATCAATAAACTCTTCTTTTCAGATTATTGGCTTTTAATTTAAATAAATTTCTAAATATAGTTGTTATAGCAGGAGGTTTGATTTTAAAGGTCTACTTTCTTAAATGAAAGAAACAAAGTCCACCAATCAGATGATTGAGTCCTTTTTAAAGAAACACGATTCCCTCCAAACTAGAAAGGTTAAGTTATTCAAATTTGAAGAAAATGATCAACTCCTTCCAAAATAAACTAAGCCAAAGAGGATGTGGAAGTGTGTATAAAGGGCATTTATATGATGGTTGACTTGTTGCAATCAAAATGTGGGTTGAATCCAAAAGTAATGATAAGGATTTCATCAATGAGGTTGCAAGTATTAACCATACTTGCAATGTTAACATTGTCACACTTTGGTTTTTGAATCTAGGGTATGAAAAAAGTTTTAATTTATGAGTTAATGCCAAATAAGACTCAAAAAGTTTTTAAAAGAGGAAAATATTGAAACACTTGATTATCAATTGGATTGCAAAACCTTGACACAATATTTGCATAAAAGTTGTAATACTAGAATCTTGCATTTTGACATTTTGTCTTACAACATATTACTAGATAAAGAGTTTTGTCCAAAGATTTCAAATTTTGGGCTTGTAAAATATGTTTTGAGAGGGAAAGTGTCATATCTCTCGCTAATACAAGCAAAACCATATAATATGTTGCTCCTGAGTTATTTTCTAGAAATTTTGGTAGACTTTCTGATAAATCAAATTTTTATAGTTATGAAATGATGATTTTAGAAATAATTGGAGGGAAAAAGAATATAAATGTGGAAGTTAACTATTCTAGTATTAAAATATATTTTCCACGTTAGATTTACAAGTGTCTTAAATTAAATTAGGAGCTTATACTCTATCATATTAAAAATGAAAGTGACAAAGAAAAGGTGAAAAATAATAGTAATAAGCTTGTGATGCATACAAATTGAGCTTACAAATCGATCAACAATGAGTAAAGTGGTTAAAATGCTAGGTGGAAGCTTCGAATCCTTGCAAATGCCACCTAAACCTTATATTTCTTCTACCATAACATCTCCAACTCATGACACTGCTAGTTCTTTGAAACTTCAGAAATAATTTGTTGTTGCAAAATTGTAAATCATGTTATCATTCTTAATTTCAGAGGTTGCAATGTCAAGCATGGATACTTGAATACTAGTGGAAGAATGTAATGTTTAATGATCAATAGAAATTCCATTTAAGTTTCACTAATATATTTAACATGCATTATTTCAAGCTTTCAATGTGATATATCAATAGAAAAAAATATCAAATAAAAAATATACATAAACAATAAGATTTGAATTGATAAATTGTATATATGGATATTGAATATTTAACTATCACTTTAGAATTAAACTAGTTGACTCTTATGTATTTTTTGGAGAACTGTGTGCAAAACATCAATTATACCTTAATCCTAATGTTTCTTTTTATTTTTCTCTATATGTCTCTTTTAAGCTTCTACTTGATCTTTAATTTACCTTGATCTTAAGCCATGTTCTTGGCCACCTTATATTGATTGTGGTAGTAATATTGTCTTGATCATTGGCATTATATACACAACACTAAATGAAAAAGATATGTTAGGACTTAGCAAATTAAAAGGAGATTTGGGATTAAGAAACATACCAAGCATATTAGCAAATTAAAAGGAGATTTGGGGTTAAGAAACATACCAAGCATAGTAGTATAGCTTCTGTTGTAAGTTAAACATGCCTTCAAATTCATTGGTTAATAGCAAAAATATCTTTCACT